>CM053582.1:57335788-57449311 GCA_028627135.1 Pseudochirops cupreus | reverse complement strand
TTAGTCAGGTTGTTGACTCTCTTTTCATGATTTTCTTGCATCATTCTTATTTCTCTTCCCAATTTTTCTTCCACTTCTCTCATTTGGTTTTCAAAATCCTTCTTCAGCTGATCTGTAGCTTTTAGGCAATCTTCATGTTTCTTGGAAGCTTTTGGTGTGGGAGTTCTGACTGCATTGTCTTCCTCCCTTTCCCTGTTTTGATCCTTCTTTTCTCCAAAGAAGGAGTCTAGAGTTTGGTTGCTGTTCTTACTTTGCTTCCTATGCTCATTCATGGCTGGCCAATCAGAGATTTTTTGTCTCTGTGGAACTCTGCTTCCAGAGGGGAAAGCTCTGTCCCAAATTGCTGGGATTTTCCCAGCTGCCAGAGCTTTTAGGAGGCTGCTGGAGCCCTCCCCTGCTCTGACTCACTGAAAAGAGACCCCAGGACCACCACCCAAGGCCACGATCCAGATCCAGGCCGCTCAACGCGAGAGCACTTGGCCTCTGAATGATCGCTTGGCCCCCCTGCAGTCTGCAGGCCGGGAGCCCTGAAGCGGCAATGTGGAGGTGAGTGCAGGACCTCTGCTTCTGCTGCTTCCTTGCCCTGGAGGCGGTTTGGCCAGACCTGCTTTTCTCCCCCATCTGAGTTCCACTAACCTTTCACTTAGTCCTTTTTTTTTTCTTTATGGCTTGATAATTCTGGAAACTGCCACAGCTGCCACAGATCCACTATTCTGTTGCTCCAGCTGCATCTCAGCTCGTCTGGCTGTCCCCAGGGCCAAGGTGCCATTTCAGGGTTCCAGCCCTGAGATGGTGCCTCCTAGCCGAGCTGCCTTTAGTGGAAAGCATATTTGTGTGTGTTTTAGAGTTCTAGAATTTGTTTAGAGTCATATTCTATAGGTATTTTGAAGTGGCTATGTGGGAGTTGCAATACTTTGCTGCTCCTACACCGCCATCTTGGCTCCACCCCTGTGAGTTATTATTATTAATTATTCTTCTCTTTGGTCCAGCTCCATTTCATCTGATTTATCTTCTGGCCTTGGAGTTAGGAAGAAACTCACAGTCATTGCAGAAGGCTTGGTTAAAACCTACCAACTGATTACTATTGCTTGAAAGAGTGATGATACATCTTGTGGTGGCTGCAAAATTTGGGGCTGCAGTAAATGTTCTCTTGGAATCAGTGCCCAGGACACAGCTACTCTATTTGCTTTGTCCCATAAGGCTGTGACTGACCGAAAATCCACTTCTTAGCTGCTGATTGAGTCTCTCACAAGGCTTCTCAGCTCAGCCCTGGTAGCTGATGAAGCCCATTAGTGGGCATCCCAAATGCTGCTGCCACCACCACCACCACCTACCTGAGACCAGTAAGAAGGGCCCTCATTCCCCTTTATCCCCCATCTACATGTCTGAAATTCTGAGTTCACAACCTTTGAGACTCAATTCTCTGTGCCCCTGAAGCTGGACTTCAGATTTTCCTGGGCCTAGAGCCCTTTTCTGTTCTGTCCCTCTCCCACCCCTTCCTGACTCTGAGGTCTCTATTGTAGCCCCAGTCACTTTTATTCTCCCAGGATTGAGTTATCTTCTTTCTTTAAGGTTTGTCTCAGCTGCCACCTCCTCCACGAATTTTGCTTCAATTGTCCCCAGTTATTAAGTCTCTTTCTCTCTCCTCCACCTGCCCTCTCCTCTATTTTCCTCGTACTGTATGTGGTGGGATCCAGCATTCTACATGTGACAAGGCCTGGGTTTGAATCCAGCTTCTGTCACTCACTAGCCATGTCACCTTGTGCAAGTCTTGTAACCTCTCTGAGCCTCAGTTTGTTCATCTGTGCAATCATGGAAAATTTCTCCATTAGTCATGTTGCAAAAGAAGAAACAGAACAAAAGGGAAAAGTCAGCAAAAAAGATAAAACAGTCTGCTTTGCTCTGCATTCAGACTTCATAGTTCTTTCTCTGCTTGTGGATAGAATTTTCCATCCAGACAAGATATGGTGAACTCTGACCAATTAGCAGTACAGAACCCTAAGGTGGAATCTGGGGTTCTAGTCAGAGTCAGAGGATGGAACTCATCAGCATGGTAGGAAAATGCTTACAGTGTATTGTGGACCATAGAAACGTACCTCTCCAGAGTACCTTGTAGCCAGGGCCATAGGTCTCTCTCTATATTATAATAATAGTAATTATTTTTATATTGCATTTTTATTATATTAGCTCAGCCTACCCATGAACAACTGATATTTTTCCAATTGTTTAGATCTGACTTTATTGGTGTAAAAATGTTTTGTAATTGTGTTCATGTAGTTCCTGGGTTTGTCTTGGCAAGTAGACTCCCAAATATTTTATATTGTCTACAGTTATTTTAAATGGAATATCTCTTTTTACTTCTTGCTGTCAAGTTTTGTTGGTACCTATGTGTATGTTGTATGTTCTATGGCAGTAAATCATGGAGTACCAGTCTTCAGAATATTAAATTTAAAAGTGATCCAAAGGTTGATGAAGAGACGCACATTGGGTGTGAGTGGGCTCTAACACAATAGCAGTTTAGAACTGAGAGGCAGCCTGTTGCATTGGAAATGTAAGCCCCCTGGAATGGAAGCTTCCTGAAGGCAGTGATAGTCTCCCTCTTATCTTTGTATTCTTGGCTCCTGGCACACACAGGTCCTCGGACATACAGGGTATGGCGCACATGTGGCCTGGCTCCCAAGAGGCATATCATTGATGCTTTTTAAGGGACTGAATGGAAAGGACACTGAATTTGGAACAGAAGAATGTGGGTTCAAATTCTGGCTTTATCACTGGCTAGCTATGTGGCCTTGGGAAGATTATTTCATCTTTCTAGGCTTCAGATTCTTCAACTATAAAAAGAGGGGGTTGGCTTAGCTGATTTTGTGAATGATAGCATCAGAGAGATGGGTGATTCATCAAGAAGATGGGCTGCTCACATGACAAGAAGGTGGAACAGGCTGTGGCTCCTTTAGAACCACCTAGAGTAGCAGTTCTCAACCTGTGGGTTATGTTTCATTTAAATACATCCTGCATATCAGATATTTACATTGCGATTCATAACAGTAGCAAAATTACAGTTATAAAGTAGCAATGAAAATAATGTTATGGTTAGGAGTCACCACAACATGAGGAACTGTATTAAAGGGTTGTGGCATTAGGAAGGTTGAGAACCACTGAAGAGCTAGGCCCTTGGCACGTTGGGTAGAGGATTTGCAGGATGGTGTGGACAAGGGTAGCACAGAATGAGAGGACATGGAGAGGCTGTGGCCTTTGTCCCTGAAGGGGGTACCCATGCACAGCTCAGAGATGCTATCAGGGAGGCAAAACATCAGGCAGTCAATTGACAAACATTTATCAAATATCTATGTGCCAGGTACCTGTGCTAGCTTCTGGGAGTAGGAAGGCAGAAATGAGACTGTCTGAGCCATGAGGAAACATCTGATCTCCTGGAGAACATGGACTTATGTGATATACACAAAGAGACACACAGACACACACAGACACACATGCACACACACAGATACACAATGCATACACACAGATACACACGGACACACACATATACACACATGCAGACACACAGACATACAACACACACAGACAAAACACTTACACAGATACACACATGCACACAGACACACATGCACACATACACACACAGACACACAGACATACAACACACACAGACACAAATGGACATGAACACATATACACATGCAGACATACAACACACAGATACACACGGACATGCACACATACACACACAGACACACAGACATACAGCACACAGACACAAACACTTATACAGACACACACACAGACACACATGCACACATACACACATGCAGACACACAGACATACAACACACAGACACAAACGGACATGTACACATACACACATGCAAACACACAGATATACAACACACACAGACACAAATGGACACGCACACATACAACACACAGATACACATGGACATGCACACATACACACACGCAGACACACAGACATACAGCACACGGACACACACACAGACACACACACATACACACACAGACATACAACACACACAGACACAAATGGACACACACGCAGACACACATACAACACACACAGACACAAACACTTACACAGACACACACACGCACATAGACACACACACATAGACACACGCAAACATACAACACACACAGATACACACAGACATGCACACATATACACGCACGGACTCACAGACATACAACACACACAGACACAAACACACAGACACACGCACACAGACACACACACACACATGCAGACACACAGACATACAACACACAGACACACACGTACACAGACACACACGCACACAGACACACACCCTTTGACTTGGCTCCATTTCTCATAGTTGGGGGTGGGGTAAGTGGGGGAAACCTGGGCTGGACGGTGGCAGGGGACTCAGAATCTGAAGGGTACTGAGCACTATTAGCTTTCAAACTCCTGGCAGAAAATAAACAAAGACTTTGATCTCTTTTTGCCTGAGGACATGATCATTCCTTAAGTTCTTAAGCCCAACGCCAAGCCCCCATATCTCTCCTTTTCTTCAGGAAGAGATTCAGCAGATGGTCCCACTCTCTGCTTCTGCCAAATTGTCTCATTGTAATAAACACTGAGTCAAAAGGTCGCTTCCCATGTTTTGACCTCAGTGCAGTTTTCAGCATCGTGGGGGGAGATACTGAAGAGGAAACGCCCTGAATGGGATGAGGAAGTGACTGCAGTTGGTGGAAGATCTCACCCCCTCCGCACACACACATACATACACATCACTACTACCCTTGCTATTCAGAAGAGTATGCCAATTCATTCCCCTATGCACCCTTTGACTTTCCAAATTAAAATACTGCTCACCACTCTCTAGAGTCTCCCCCTACTAGAATGTAACCTCTTTGAGGGCAGGGATTGTTTTGTTGCTTTTGAATTTGTACCTCCAGTGTTCTAGCACTTGGTACCTAGTAAGTATTTGATAAATGACCAGCCCTCCTTCCTTTTCTCCCTCCCTCCCTTCCTCCCTTACTCCTTTCCTTCCTCTCTCCCTCCCTCCCTTCCTTCCTACCTCCCTTCTTCCTTCCTCCCTTCCTTTCTCTCTCTCCCTCCCTCTATTCCTTCTTTCCTTTCTCCCTCTCTCCCTTCCTTTCTTCCTTCCTCTCTTCCTTCTTTCTTCCCTACCTTTCTCTTGCCCTCCCTCCATTTCTTCCTCCCTCCCTCCCTTCCTATCTTCCTTCTTTCTTCCCTTCTTTCCTCTCTTCCTCCCTCCCTCCATTCCTTCCTTCCATCCATCCATCCCTCCTTCTTTTGCAGAACCAGATTTCCCTCCTGCATTGTGGCTATGGAAGTTGGTCACTGAATCCTATTGATTTAGGAAAATCAGTCAGCCTCTCCAACTTGCTAATCTCTTTCTGGGCATGACCTAGAGCTGAGCCAAGAGGAAGGAAATGTCTGAAAGGCACTAAGATGTGCTGCTCCAGGCTTTATGCAGACTTAATAGAAACCAAAGGGTCCCATGACCTAAGCATGCATTCCACCAACAACTCAGACTCAGTCACTCAGGGGCTACAGAAGAGTGTTCCATTGGATTCATTAGCCCTAGAAACAGAGACCTCTCTTCCTTGGTTTCATTCAAAATCATAACTAAGATGGGAGAAATGACTGACCCAAGGCACCACTATCGGGATGGGGCTTCCCCCCCTCCAGTAGCCACAGTTGCCTTGAACTTCCTCACTTCCCTCTGCTTGCCCTTTAGGCTAGACAATATTCCTTGATCCCTCAGACTACCCTCTGTTCTAGCACAGTAGCATCCTCCAAGAGATTACTCTGTGCCCTTCCACACCCCAGGCCAATATGTATGTGTACATATATATAGAGAAAGATATAGAGAGACAGAGACAAGGAGAGAGAAATCAGAAGGGACGCAGAGAAAGAGGGGGGTACAGGGAGGGAGGGAGGGAGAGGGGGTGGAAGCAGGGAACACAGAGAGATAGTTCGCCTGTTTCAGTTCTTGGCCATCCCTTTCCACCTGGTCCTTGTCAGGAAGACCAAGGTCCCTGGTTAAGGTAAAATATGTCCCTGATCATAACAGCTGATGTCTCCACCATTCTCCCAGTTGCTCTCAATCCAAAGCTTGGAAAGGCTGATCCTCTATGTATGGGGTTGGGAGTCCCAGAGCAATGGGGTCAGTGTCCTGTGGCTGAATCTTACACTTAAAGATTTGCAAAGCACTTTGCAGCCATGACCTGAAGGGAGCTCACAACAAGACTGATCATCTCCAGTTTACAGATAAGGGACCTGAGGTTCAGAGAGGGTAAGTAACTTACCTCTGGTCACCTAGGAAGTGTTTAGCACAGAGCTTGGAGAATAGTAGGCACTTAAATATTTGTTGACTGATTCTTGATTGAAGCCTTCCTGACTGCCAACCCAGCCACTCTTTATTACTCTGCGGAGGGTCAGAAGCAGCCATGTACCTACTGTTGGCAAGGCTGGCATTCAGAGTCAGTTGTTTGCTGTGTAAAGCTCCTGCTCATTTATGTCAACACAAGTGGATTTGTGGTCACAATCTCAAGTGCCAGAGAATTCCCAGGGTGGTAGAAAAGAAAGTGAATTTCTTTTCAGCAGTGCCCGGCTGAATTCCCTCTGACCATGAAGAACACTGTGTAGAGAATGAACCTGTCCTTCTTATTTCTCATGCCAGGGAGACTGCCTGGGATGCCCTCTCGTATTGTGTTTATAGCTGAGCAGGAAGTGGGAGGATTGGGGGTCAAGAACCAGGGAGGCAAATCCTGTCCTGCAAGCACTAAGCCCTTAGGACCAGAAAAGTGGCTGCCTGCTCTCAGACTCAACTCTTCTCTAGCCCTGATTGTCATTGATCCAGGTTCAAGGCATTCCCCCACCTGAATCTCTTTTTCAGTTCAATTCAGTTGTGTCTGACTCTTCATGACCCCATCTGGGATTTTCTTAGCAGAGATACTGGAGTAGTTTACCATTTCCTTCTCCAGGTTGTTACAGATGGGGAACTGAGATAAACAAGGTGAAGTGACTTGTCCAGGGTCACACAGTATCTGAGTATAGGAAGTACCTGAGGCTGGATTTGAACTCAGAAAGATAAGCCTTTCTGACTCCAGGTCTGGTGCGTTATCCGCTGCAGTGCCACTTAGCTGCCCTAGGCTGCATTAAAGGAGTAAGAGTGTCCTGAATGTCTTTAGTGGCTACCAAATGAAGTTCAGATGCCTTGGCCTGACATTCAAGACCCTTTGTGATCTGGCCCCAACTTATCTTTCTAGTTCTAACTCCCACCACTCACTTACTGAAACCAGTTCTCCAGCCAAACTGGATTACCCACTGTTCTTTGAATTCTATTTCTCATCACTGTTCTTTTGCTCATGCTGTTCCCATCTTTGGTGAAAGAAATTTTTCAGGTCATTTGAGGCATGGCTGAAATACAATATCCTCATAAAGTCTTCCCTGATTCTCTGTTCCTCTCCCCCCAAGTTGGAAATGACTTCTCTCTTTTCTGACATCTCACAACACCTTGTTTCTCTACCTCATATTACCCTACTCTACTTTGGCTTGTGCTCATATGGGTACAAATCTTATCTTTCCTATTCAACCATGAGGTCAGGGACTGTGTCTTACTTATCTTAGTCTCATGGAGAGTGCCCAGCGCAGACCTTTCGACATCACTGAATGGCTCTGTGAACAAAGGAATGACTGGAGCATGAGGAGAAGGCAGCAGTAACAGAAACTTCATGGCTTTGTGGTCAGAGGACCTGGGTTTGAATTTCAGCTCCACTACTGGCAAGCTGTCTGACTATGGACATGTCTCTTCCTCTCTCTGAGCCTCATTTTCCTCCTCTGTAAAGTCCCTAAGGTCTTTTTCAGCTCAGACATTCCATGCTTCATTGATTTGACAGTATCTCCTCCTCAGAATTGCTTTTAGGACACTCAAGATCAGCCTCCCTGCCACCATTGACTTGAAGGTCACAGCTTAAACAACCTATTCTGGGGCTTGGACTGTGAGGTCAGAAATAGCCAGGTTCTCAGTTCTATCTCCCTGAGATCCCTGGGACAAATCTTTCTGACTTAGTTTCCATAACTGGGACATAAAACTTAGTAGAAGTCCAATAGGACACCCAAGCCCAGTCCTGAAGGAAGTCAGGGATTCTGAGAGGTCGAGATGACAAGATAATACATTCTGAGAATGGGGAAGGCTTGTGCAAATGCATGGAGGTGGGAGATGACATATTCAAGGATAGTTAGTGGTAGTCCAGTTTAGCTAGGATATATAGTTCATGGATGGGAAGTAAAGTGAAGTAAGACTGGAAAGATAGGTGGGAGAAGTTTGTAGAGAGTTTTAAATTGCCAGGCAGCTCAGTGTGCATTTTGCCTAGAGGCAATAGGGACTCTCATTTCTGAGCAGGGGGTCACATGTTCAGCACTCTATCTTAAAGAGAATATGTTGTTAACTGTGTGGAGAATGTATTGGAGAGAGGAGAGATGGGAAGTAGGAAGGCCAAACAGAGAAATAACAAGGGGAGGTCTGAAGCAGGGGAGTGACCGTGGAGGGACCCATGTGAAAGATTGTGTTGTGGAGGTGGAATTGCCAAGAGTTGCCAAATAATCAGGCACAGATGGGGGCCGGGGGAGCAAACGAGAGGCCAGAATTGGCAATGACTCTAAGGTCTGGAATCCAGATGACTGAGAGGATGGAGGTGCCCTCAACACAAAGAGGGTCATTTGGAGGGAAGATGGAGATACCAATGGGCCATCCAGGTGGAGACATGCAACAGGCATCGAGTGAGGCTGTCGTGGAGCTTGGGACTGACTTGGGGGTTATCTGGCTAGGGATGCTAGTTGGCCCCATGAAAGCTGATGAGAGCACAGAGAGTATAGAGAGAGGAGAAGGCACATCACGGGGCCTCAGAGAAGATGTCTGATGACCCAGCAAAGGGCCCTGAAAAGGAGAAGGGAAATAGGAGAGAATAATGTCACCAAAGTTAAAGTAGGAAGAAATTAGCAGAGCCCAAGGGGAAGAGAGGGGAAGAGAATAAGCATTTATGTAGTGCCTACTTGTGTACCAGGCACTGTGCCAAGCACTTTTGACAAAAATCTCATTTGATCCAGGTCAGCACTATTATTATCCCCAATTTTCAGTCTAGGAAACTGAGAAAAACAGGTTAAATGACTTGTCCAGAGTCACATAGCTAGCAAGTGTCTAAAGCCAGATTTGAACTCAGGTCTTCCTGACTCCAGGCCTAGTGCTCTATCCACTCTGCCTCTAAGTACAAGGCTACAGAGGGGTCAGAGAGGTCTGGTAGAAAACTGTCATATGTAGCAGGGAAGAAATCACTAGCAACCTTGGAGAGAGCAGTTTGAGCCAAGGTGGGGGCACTTTTGGATAGATGGACTGTTCCTTTGGGGAAAGATGAAAGAGAGAAGACTCCAGATGAGTACACAGGGTACCACTGTATACTCAGTGCAGCTACTGACATCTTTGGCAAATATATAAGAAGCCATCTGGTCCAGTCTCCTGCATCTAAATAGGTCAATTCTGATCTATTCAAAGACCACTAGGCTAGCCTAGATCTCCAGAGATGAAGACTAAACATCCCCTGTTGTTTCATAAAGGAAAAGCATCTTGACTGGACCTTAAAGGAGAAAGCTTTCCACAGGGAGAACTGTCAAGAAAGCTGTCCCAGGAAGCACAGGTCGGGGGAAGGGGGGTCTGGTCCTACAGACAAAGGAGCAGCCAGAAGATGGGGAAGAGTCCACATTCTTCTTTCTGTGTGGTTGAAATGTTTTGTGCTGTATTTGCGGGTAAAGGAGAGCAGCTAGATTGGAGAACAGCTGCATTGGCCACTCTTGGACAGTCTCCAGGGCCGCGGTTCCAGGGGCTGCCTATTCTTTTAACCTGCTCCCCTAACAGTGACATGTCTCTGTAAAAGACAAGAAGTTCTGCCAGACTGGCAGACACTGGATGTGCAAAGCCAGATCAAAGACACATCACTCACGGTGGGGTAGTACTAAATAATAAATAAAGTAAGAGCTAAAACCAAGCTATGCAGCAGCCACAACTCAGAAAAAAATCATTTCTAAATGAGCAGTTTCTAATGGTTGGGGCCAAACTGAGGCTCATTGGGAAGTTAAGCCCCCAAACCTCAGCTGGCTCCCCCTTTGTGCACACACCCCCCTGTGCTCTTGGCAGCAGGAGTACTATTATCATCATTTCACAAATGAAGAAATTGAGGAGCATAGAGGTTAAGTGACTTGTTTAAGGTCAAACAGGCAGTAAATAGCAGAAGGAGTATTCGAACCCAGGGTTTCAGGTTCCCAGTGCAGTGCTCTTTCCACTGTACCAAAGGTACCTCATAGGCAAGAATAGAAATTTGATTCCCATTTCCCCTCTTTTTATGAGGAAATTTAATTCCATTTTTTCCTATCAATAATCACTGCCCCTCTCTTATTGAACAATAAAAAAGAAAAAGAAAACCCTCATAGCAAGTCTGCTTAGTCTGGAAAAACAAATCCCCCCTTTGTATGTCCGCCTCAGTCCACACCTCTCTAGAATCATGCCTCATCATTGCATTGGTCAGAGTTCTAAAGTCTCTCAAAGTTGTTTTTCTCTTCAATTTTGTTATTGCATAAATTGTTTACCTAGTTCTGCTCACTTCATAGAGGTCTTCCCAATTTCTTTTGAAACTGTCCATTTGGTCATTTCTAGTGGCACAATAATTTTCAGTTATATTTGTATATTATAATTTCTTTAACCATTCCCCAATAGGTGTACACTCCTTAGTTTCCAGTTTTTTTACTACTGTGAAAAGAGCTGCTATAAATATATTTGTACATATGTGTCCTTTTCCTCCTTCTTTGATCTCTTTGAGTTATTTGTCTAGAAGTGGCATCATTAGGTCAAATGGTATGCATAATTTAGTGATTCAAGAGGTACAGTTCCAAAGTGGCTTCCAGAATGGCTGGACCAAATCACAGCTCCACCAACAGCGCATCAGTGTGCCTGTTTTCTCACAACCCTTCTAGCATTTACCATTTTCACCTTTTATCATCCTTTTCCAGTCTGATGGGTGTAGGTAGAACCTTGCGGTTGTTCTTATTCTTCAGTCATGTCCAACTCTCTGTGACCCCATTTAGGGTTTTCTTGGCAGAGATACTTGCGTTGTTTGCCATTTCCTTCTCCAGCTCATTTTACAGATGAGGAAACTGAGGCAAACAGGGTGAAGTGACTTGCCCAGGGTCACACAGCTAGTAAGTATCTGAGACTGGATTTGAACAGAGGAAGATGAGTCTTCCTGACTCCAGGCCCCAAGCTCTATCCACTGTAGTGCCACCTAGATGTTACTGAGGTAGAACCTCAGAGTTGCTTTAATTTACATTTCTCCAACTTAGTAGTGATTTGGAGCATTTTTCTCATATGGTTGTTGACAGCTTGGACTTCTTCCTCTGAAAACTGCTTGTTCATACATATCCTGTTCCATTTATCTATTGGGAATTATGCATTTGAACCCATTCCTTATATATTTGGAAATGAGATCTTTGTCAGAGAAACTTGCTACAAGGATCCTTCATCTCCCCCACCCCCATACCTGCTCCCTTCCTAAATTGGTTGTTAGTGCAAAACCTTTTAAATTGTGTATAATCAAAATTGTCCATTTTACTATATGTGGTCCTCTGTAAACCACCTAAAATATTATTTCAAGCAGGCCCCCAAATTCTGTCCCAGATTTTTCATCTGGACTTGGGGTCCCTATAGGGGAATGAGGAATTGCTTTGAAAAGAGGTAAAATCTGAGCCCTAGAAGGCCAAGTACAAGCATGAGGAGGCCTCCTGGGGCATGCTGAGAACTGAAATGAGTTGGAATGCCTCGTACACAATTCTGTCTTGGGTGGGCTGGTCCTCTGAGAGCAAAGGTGCTGGACAGCCTGTGAAATGGCCAGCCAGGGATGGACTGCGTGCGTCACTGGGGAAGGCAGACTGATGGGGGGCTGTGACCTCTGCAGCACCTTCCATCCCAATGACTGAGAAAACAGTTGCTATCAGCAATGACATCTTTGAAGAGAAAGGCCTGCAAGGACACAGCACCCAGCTTGGGGGTGGGAGTGAGGAGGGAGCGGAAGAGCTAACCCTTTCTTGGAAATGGGAGGTATTCAGAGCCAGAGGAACACCAGCAAGGCCCCAAGCTTATGTGCTTGAATCAAAGCCATCAGAAAGGGACGTTGGATTGCATTGAAACTTCAGAGTCTATCTAACCATGATTCTGGAGGGCCAATGATGAAGCAAGCTGCCCACTTCTTGATGAATTCAGGTTGCAGAATAAGATGTATGTTTTTGGACGTAGCCCATGTGGGAATTTGCTTTACTAGACTGGATGAGTATGTTACAAGGACTTTCTTTTTCCTTTTTTTTTTCTTGTCCAATGGGGGTGGGAGTGGGGAGAGGGTGAGGGGGTATAGGAATAAGATAGGAAAAAAACAGAAAGAAAAGAGGGTCATTGAGGCATCTTTTTTTAAAATGCAGAGAGGAGAACAGAAGGAAAGCCAGAAGAACTCCCAGACAGCAGGGCAGCTTTGAAAGCTACAGACAGAACTTAAGATATACTTATAAAGAAAAGCAAGCTATACACAAAAGAGTTCTACCCTTTCCTTGTACAACCCTCTTCTGTTCTATTATGTAGAGATACCAGTTCATTTGGTGTTTGTTAAGTTCAGAATAAAAAATAATTTGTAAAAGAAAAAATTGGTTACAGTTTGTTCTCTGGAGAAAGGAGTTCTACAGGCCTGTTCTGTGTACACTCTTGGTGGGCTCTTAGTGATGTGGCAGACCACACTGAGGTTCCTGTTTGTTCTTTCTGCCGTTCCACTCCAGCAGTGGTGTTCCAGGCCCCTCACTCCTTCGTTAGTGAGTCTGAGAGACAATGAAATCCCTGGCAGTGTTTGCTCCTTAGCCATGATCTGGGGAGGGGACAGTGTTTGTCCCACATGGCTCAGCCTGGCAGGAGGAGGTACCCAGGGCCTATTCTCTCCCTCTCCATGCTGGGAAAGTGAAGTGACCTCACTTCAGCCTGAAGGAACCAATCTTGGAAAAAAGGGTGACTGCCCAGGGGAAGGACAGTGGTGCGTTTTTATCACTCACACAGGTCTCTTTCTGGTTCAGATCATGGCAGTGGGAAATGGGAAAGCACTGTCCAGGTGTAAGGAATACGTCTTCCTAGTCAAGACCCCATTAGACAAGACGGTAGCTTTTGTGGTATTGCTGGCGATCCTGCCTGTCCTTTGCAATCATATAGAGTGAAATTGGCTGAACTGCTTCTAAGGTGGAGGTGGTGGCCGAGGCCACCACAGAGAGGTGCAGTGGCCCCAGAGGGGGATTCTGGGGCCTTTGTGCCAAGTAGCCTCACTCTCAGAAACAGCAGTTTGTGAAAATGATATGATGGAAGTTGCTCTGTGTTCTGTGGTCCGTCCTAAGCGTCTCTGGGTGGAATACCCTGCTAACTCCTCATTTCTTTGGTAGGAATGACTCAATGCCCTCAGTAACATAAAGCCCTCCACAACCTGGCTCCAGCCTACCTTCACATACAAGTTATTGATCCAAATGGGAAGGAGTCACAAGGTCCTTACAAGTCCTTTGGCCCAGGTCAAGTGCAAACAGAGCTTGAGGACTCTGGGAAAAGTCCTGCACCCAGCGTCTCCTCCCCAAGTTTCTTTCCCCATTGTGAGTATGGCCAAAGAAAAGATACAAATGGAAAGTAAATGAGATGATGTTCAATAGGGACGAATACTGAGCTAGAATGTTGGATTGAGTCGAATTGGGATGAACAAAAGCAAAACTTGGGTTAAAACGTCAACATCATGGATGAGACAGAAGAGGCTTAGCTAGAGAGCCATTCACTTGAAAAGGTTCTGGGGCACTAACATGAGTCACCAGGGCATCATGGCAGGCCCATAAAGCAAATCCAAGTGAAGGACACGTCTTGAGAGACATGATGTCCAGATCTGCAGATCTGAGCATTCCTCTGACTTGGCCTACTCAGGCCACCCATGAAATAGCTCCGTAGCTGTTGGAAGCAATATTTTCAGATGCCATAGGTGTCTTGCTGTCATGAGGAAGAGGGTTTTGATTCAGTCTACTTGACCTCAAAGGGCAGAATTAGGGGAAATGGGAGTGAAGGAACTGCAAAGAGGCAGACTTCAGTTTGATTTTTTTTTTAAATTAAGAGCTGTGACACAACAGTCATCTCCAAGTATCTAAAGGGGTCTTGCCTGGCAGAGGGCTTGGCTTGTTCTACATGGCCCCCAGAGGCCATAACTAGACTCATCAACTGAGGGTGGGGAGAGCTACCAAAAGGTAGATTTAGGCCCAGTATAAGGGAAAACTTCCTAACAATGGGAGCTATTCCAAGTGGACTGGGCTGCCTTGGTGGGTGGGAGCCCCAGACACAGTCTGGAGAGTGGTGTTGTAGAAGGAGAATTGTATTCTGGTATAGGTCAGCCTAGATGCCTCAGGGTTCCCATCCATCACTGATGTTCTAAGATTCTGTGAAAAGGAAATGATGTGGGCACTGTTTCCAAACTGGGCCTGGGTCCCTGAGTGCCCTAGGACTCACCCTAAACCTTGATTCTTTCTGGACTTTAGTGCCCTCCTCCATAAAATGGCCCCCCTGCACAGATTGTTAGGAGGATCCTGGGATAGAAGTTTCTAGTCTCATTAGTTTGTGTTTCTAGACCTTCCAGCCTTGTATTTAGCAGGGAAGCTTGCTGCTTCCCACCAGGGCTGGTGGCTAGCAGACGTCAACCCTGTCAGCTCATCAGGTACAAGCAAGCTCCAGCACGGAGTGAATTCCACTTGATGAATTAAGACGCCAAAAAAGCAGAGAAATCGGAGGACCTTTCATGTCCAAAGGCAAGTGCTCACTTTCTGACAGACATAGTTCTGAATTTTCCCTGATTGTTTATTTGAAACATCATGTACCTTCCTGAATGATGAAACCACCAGACGTGCTGAGAGGGAGCTTCCTGCTGCCTGCCTCTCCTAGATGCTGAGGCCCTTTCAGTGGGAGGGGGGGCCTGAAGGAGGGGCCAAGGAGCTGGGCTAGAGCCAGCTCCCCTCTCTGCTCACCAGTCCAGAGAGGGCTGTGCCCTACATCGTTAAAGGAGCGTTGGCCTCAGAATCATATCTGGGTTTGAATACCAGTTGTCTTGTCTTCTCCCTGTTTGCTTCCTTCCCCTGAGTTTTGACATCTTTATCTGTAAAAGGGGGAGGAGGGGCCTCTCAGGGTTCTTGTGACAGTCCATTCTGGGCACTATAGGTACTTCATCATCCAGCTGTGTCACCACCTAGCCAGGTGACTCTGGGCAAGTTCCTCTCTGACTTGGACCTCAGTTTCCCCATTGAGAAGGTGAGACAGCCTTCCCTGCTGTCTTCCTTGCCTCCTTCCTGGGTGGCCAGAAGTGAGCACAGGAAGTGGAATTCACTGGCTAGGGAGCATCTTCTAGCCAATCCTCATGGTGGGGGTGTTGGAGCTGGGGAAGCAATGCTTGCAGGTTCCATGAAAATAGGAGCCACACTGATTCCTGCCCTGGGGACAGCATGCTACTCTGGGACCTCTGTGACATCCGCTCATTTGATCAGCACTGGCTGGAGTAGTCAGAGATGGCTTCGTGGAGGATCTGGAGGGGCCCAAGTAAAGGGGCCTTCTAGGACAAGGATGAGGAACCCGAGTCAGGAAGACCTGAGTTCAAATTTGACTTCTGACATTTATCGAAAATAGAGATAATAATCATGCCTACTTCCCAAGTTTACTGGGAGACTCAAAATAGATAATATACATAAAGCATCCTGCAGAACTTAATGGGCCATGTAAACGTTCGTTATTATTACCAGCTGCCAGGAGGTAAAGGCCAGAGGTAGGGAGGAGCGAGCATGGGGGGGATGGAGCTCTAGAAGACTCAAGGTCTCCACTTGACACCCTAATTCTATCTCTGTACTCTGGGGGTCCCTGCTCCTCTCCAGCTGCTGCTAAGGAAATGCCCCCATTTCTGAAGATTCCCAGATGCTAAAGGGAGGCCAACCTCTGCAGAAAGAGCTGAAACTTTTCTTTTCACTGAACCTTGTCCCTGTATTTGCAGTGCTTTAGCACAGCCTTGTTTGGGAGGCTCGGAGAGCCCCTTTGCGTAGAGATATTTCATAACTCGACATTGTGATTCCCATGGTGGGGCCTCCTGTCCCTGACCTTGGAAGCTCTGAAGTCCTTTCTAGCAGGCCCCACTCACTCACTTTTAGCATTTTGTCCCCCTCTCCTTTAGAACTGTGTGCTTGCTGAGAACTCAGGAACTCCCTGGTTCCCCCCTTCCTCTCCCCCCAGCTATCATTGTGGACTTCTGCCAAAGTCCTAGGGAAAATGAGCACAGCCTGATACTGGGTCCCAAATGCCAAACTCTCATCCTCCTCCAGGAAATGGCCTCCACTGCCTCCAAACATTGCCAGATCAGCAGGTTTCAGACCTCATCTACTTACAATCCTTAGGGCTGCAGTGGGGGAGAGGACTGTAACAACAAAGGCTGAATTTCTTGGAGAATTTGACATATTCCAATTGACATCAATACTGTTGGTGACACAGTGGATAGAGCACTGGGCCTGGAGTAGGGAAGACTTGAGTTCAAATCTAGCCTCAGACACCTACTGTGTGACCCTGGGCAAGTCACTTAACACTGCTTATCTCAGTTTCCTCACCTATAAAACATGTTGGAGAAGGAAACGGCAAATCACTCCAGTATCTTTGCCAAGAAAACCCCAAATGGGGTCCCCAAGAGCTGGACACAACTGAAAACAACAACAAGTGCTTGATTTGTCTTTTGGCTAATGGCTGTGATTTTCACTGCATCTCAGTATGGCCTTATAAGGAAAGAGCCCTTTGTTATACCTCATTGTTAGAGTTCATCCAGCTTGGGAGGGGGCCAAGCAAAAAGGCAATGGGTGAGAGGCAAATGACAAGAGTTAAGACCAAACAAATGAAGACACAGTTTGAAACAGTGAGGGGTGGTAGGGACCTAGGAGCCCAGGTCCAGCTTACTAACAGATTAGGAAGCTGAGGCCCAATGAGGAGAATGCATTTGCCCAAGATCATGTGACTAATTAATGACAGAACTGGGACTGGGAGGAAGTCTGAGGAGCTCAGGAAAGGACAAGACCATTGGTAGGCGAGAAGATGAAAGTCGCTACCGATTCTATTCAACAAATCTTTTGTAAGTGCGTGCTCTGGACAAGCCACTGCCCTACATATCCTCCAGGAGCTGCCATTGGTGGGACAGATGTGAAATGTACCCAGATGGGTGCATGCAAAGTAGATGCCAAGTTACAGAAAGGACATATCAAGAGGTAGAAAGCACAGACTATTAAGGAGGTGGAGGAGGCAGCACCTAAGCCACCTTGGAAAAGCAGGCTAGGGATTCCAAGGGGCAAGAGGGAGTATACTCCAGATGTTACTTTAGAGGCAATAGGGAGCCCTTGAAGATTTTGGAGTGGAAGACTAACATGTTCAGATCTGTGTTTAAGGAAATACCTTGTTGTTAACTGTGTTGAGGATAACTCATGGAGAGGATGGACATGAGGCAGGGAAACAAATTAGGAGGCTGTTTATCATAGTGCAAAGGATGGTAAAGGCCTGAAAGAGGATGGTAACCATTTGCATGAAAGGAGCTCATACTCAAGTGATACTGTGGAGGCAGAATGGACAAGACTTGGCAACTAAGTGAATATGGGGAATGAGGAGGGAAACAAGACTCAAGGCTGACTTTGAGGTTGTGAACTGAATGGCCTGACAGGCTAGTATACCTCTTGATAGAGATGGGAATGGGTTTCGTATGGAGGGAAAGAGTTCTGCGCTGGACCATTGAGTTTGAGATGTCATCGGACATCCAGGTGGAGCTGTCCAGCAGGCAGTTGGTGATTTAAGGCCAACAGGCAATTGGAGCTGCCCAGCAAGAGGTTGGTGATGATAAGACTGGAACTCAGGAGAGAGGGAAGTGGTCTGTGTAAATATTATAGTCTATCCCAACCAAATCTGTTTCAGCCAATTCTCTATGTCAAGAGAAACTTCTCTCTTTTGTTTTCAGTGACCATTTGCCTGAATGTCAATGGCTCCTATGTCAAGTTACAAACTCCCAGAAAGGAAGGCGCTGAGCATGCGAGTGGGCAGACGCCCCCCTGCCTAGGCATCATGTGTGCAGGCTCTGTTCCTAACTGGCTTTGGCTGCTTTATTCTAGTTATCAGCAAGCCCCAGAACATCTCAGTTTAAGAAGATTCTGTTCTTGTTCAGCTTCCCAACCTTATCTCTTCATCTCATCTGTGATGGCTTAATCATCTCCCCGGCAACCAATTGTGACCTCAACCAAGGCCTAGGCAGCTGGGACAAATGAATGAATAACCAGCACTACCAACCAGATCATGAATCCTGGTCAGCCTGCCAGCTTTGGAGGGGGGTGGTGAGGTAGGGGAGCCAGGGTGAAAGGTTTCTCATGCAACAGGGACCCAGCTGGGTGGGAGCGGCCAAAGCTGGCCAAACAGAGGCTGTTCAGGACATGGGCATTACAAAGGATGACAACATTTAGATGTGAGGAGCAAGACCCATTCTGTGGGCACATTTCCCTTTGGAAGAGTTGGGGGGGAGAATATGGAGGTTGTCACATCCCATACATTTGTTAAAAAGAATGGACATTTCTCTAGCACCTTGAAGTTTGTAAAGCATTTCACATACATTCTCTCATTTAAACCTCACTTAAAGCTTAGGGCAACATGAGACCATTGGGCAGCCTGAGGAGAGAGGGCACAGAAGGGGAGGTGAAGGGTGCCAGTGACAACCCGGTTCCATTTCAAAATCCTTCCCAGGGCTGAGATTGCATCTAAGAAGGCAGGAGAGGAAAGAGTTCTTTCAACGATGAGTTCCTTCTTTTCCTTTCAATTAAGCCCTTGAAAGTAATCTAGTCCAACCCCTCATTTTCCAAATGGGGAAACTGAGGGCTAGTGACTTGTTCAAGGCCACACATTGCCCACTCCAGCACTCTGCCCACTCTACCCTTCCTCCCTCTGGCACCACCTAGCCCCCTACTCACAAGATCCAGAACTACAGCTAGAGAGTAAAGTGGACAGAGCCCTGAACTTGGAGTCAGAAAGCTCTGAGTTCAAACCTCAGACACTTATGAGATGTGTGACCCTGGGCAAGTCAACTACCCTTTTTCTGCCTTAATTTCCTTATCTATAAAATAATGATAATACCAGCACCTAACCTCCCAGGATGGATGTGAAGATCAAATGAGATGCTTGTAAAGTGTTTATCAGAGTGCCTGACACATGGTAGGTACTACATGTTCCTATGAGAAAATGTATTTCAAGTGTCCAACATCAGACTAACAGAAGGGCTTTAGGGCCATAGGAATTAGAGCTGGAATACAGCCCCTTGATTCTGCAGAGATGCAGAAAGGGAGAGAGACCCATGGAGGCAGATAATCAAAATAGCAGATTTAAGATCCAGGAGGAGGGAACGACTCCCAGTGTGGGGACTCCCTCTACTGAGGAAGGTTACATTGCGTTTATGGTCATTAAGGGCTGCAGGCTTAACCTGAGGCCCATAGAGAGCAAGTGACTTGGCAATAGCCAGAGGGGGCAGGATTCGAATCTAGATCTTGCTGACTCCAAGCCCAGTACTCTATTATACCACAGTGCCTTTCCCAACTCTTTCCTAATGCAGGGTTAAGTTGGCTGCATAGTAGAAAGATGATGTTGGAGGGAGAGAGACTTTTGGAGAGGGGGCTGTACACTCAGAGCTGGGCTCCTTTCTAACCCCCTGCAAGGGGCCCAGTAAAGAGCAGAATGCTGGTGGAGTTGCACGCCTCTCCATGTATCCGCTCTGAGGCTCAGGGCGGCCAATTGGTTGACTAGGCCTTCTATATCCCACTGACCAAGCACCACAACAGATACTGGCCCCATTGGACAGCAGAATGGGGAGGGAACAGAGACAACTCAGCACATCCCAGCACATTGAAATGACATTTGTGTTTCCATCGAGGTGGGAAATAGTTTTGGATGCGTCTAAAAATACCTTGGCCTCTGGCCTCTGCTTGAGGCTGCTCTTGCTTGTTGACTCAGGATTTTAATTACAGTTTCTGGCTATCTCAAACTTTATATTTCGTTAGGGCCCTGCCCTAAGTTAGTGCAGTATCATGGGAGGGGAATCTGAAACCAGAAGCCCTGGATTGAAATCCTGGCTTTGTAATCCTAGGGAAGCACCTTCCCCTCTCTGGTCCTCAGTTTCCCTCTGTGTAAAATCAGGGGCCTATGTGGTCTCTGAGGTCCCTTCCAGCAGTAAATTCTTGAAAAATAGAGCACGGAGTTACCTCAGGGGTCTTGACAATGGCCACACAAGACAGGGAGATGATTGGAAACTATGTTTGTGAGAACATTGTACAGACATTAATTCATTTGGGCCTCAAACCAAACCTGTGAGGTGGGTGTTATTATTACTCCCATTTGATAGATGAGGAAACCGAGGCTTATTTGTTCAGGGTTGCAGAGCTAAGAAGTAACAGAAGTAGGATTCAGATTCAAGTCTTCTAGACTCCCAATCCTGAACTCCATTGGCTACAACCTGTTGTGTCTGGGAAGCAGAGGATTAGAGTTCATCCCTCACTTAATCCTGCCCCTGAAGACCCTGTCACTAATTCACAATGCTTGTCACAGTGCTTGGCCCATAGTGAGTGCTTAATAAATGTTGAGTGATTAATTGAGAAGCCTTGCCTGGGTCTACACACTGCCTGAATGACCGAAGACAAAATTTGTGTCTCCTTGACTCGAAATACAATCCTCTAGTCACTATGTCCCAAAGAAAATCAAGGCACTGCAAGTACTTGGCCCATAGTAGGCACTTCATAAATGCTTGATGATTAGTGGGTTGACAGCAAGGTTAACAGGTCTGGGTCCAAAAGTTAAACAGAAAATTAGGAAATCAAATAAACGTTGAGAATGTTGCTTCCTAACACACCTCCATGACCCACCAGCAGAGGGCCATGTCCTTCAAGCCAATTCCACAGTGGTGGGGATGGGATGGCACTGAGTCAGCCTCATGCTGACTCAGCTCCTATTGTGCACCCCTCCCCCACTGATCCTGAGCTGGCCAGCAGGGGGTCCAGTTGCTCATTCTGCTCCATCCACCATCTGATCTGGCTCTTGCCAGGAATGTCCCCTCTCCACATCTTAGGACTCCTGGCTTCACTGAAGACTTGCTCATGGGCTGCCTCCTACCTGAGAGCTTTACTAACTCTTTCTCTTCCAGTCACTGACATTTCTATTTCCCTCCCCCTCCAATTATCTTATATTTAGTTTGAATTAATTTTGTTGTGGGGTAAGGGAACAAACATTTATATAGTACCTACTATGTGCCAGGCATTGAACTTTCTACAAATATCACATTTGATCCTCACAACGACCCTGGGAGGTAGCTGCTATTATGACCTCCATTTTACAGTTGAGGAAACTGAGGCGGGCAGGTTAAGTGACTTGTCCAGAGTGACTCACCTAGGGAGTGTCTGATGCTGGATTTGAGCCCAGGTCTCCTTGACTCCAGGCCCAACACTCTGTACACTCCACTACCAAGCTGTCCTTTTTTTCTGTACTCCCTTGTTACATGTTACTTCCCCAGAAGAGTCAAAATCCCTTGAGCAGGACTCTTCCTTTTTGTCTCAGCTTCCCTTGGGTCTCCCACAGTGCCTGGCCTGCGCACAGTAGGTACTTAAATTCTTGCCAAACAGACCTGAATCCATAGGAGTTGGGCTGTGATTCAGTTCTTAGTCATTCCCCCTTATCATCAGACCCTCTGTGATAAGGGAGGGGAATCTTCGTTCTTCACGATCAACATCATCACCCTGACTGAACCTAGAACCTAGATCAAAGATACATTAGGGGAACACAGTACAGGGGCTCATCCCAAAGAGACACGGGGCAGTGACCAATGCAATCTCAATCCTGCCACCAAGAGGTCAGGAAGCAAAACATCTCACTGAGAAGCTAAAGCTGAGACAAATGAAACAGCAAGCCTGCAAAATGAGCCACTAGCCAATGTGGCCTAAAGTGGAGGATGGGCCTTGGGCAGAGACCAGAGAAGGGCCAGATCCCTTGGGGCTGATGTACTTTTGGAAGGCTTCCTGGAAGAAGTGGGATGTGGGTTGGGCCCAAGGCCAAGGCTACCTCCAGGGCCCATGACTCCAGGGGGCATGACAGTAGATCCTGGATGGAGAGAATGGGCCCAGGAAATAGAAGGCATGGGGTCACCTGGCTCAGGCCAGTACTGTCTTTCACTACCACTGTGGCCTCTCTATAAGCCTATGTCGATCCTCTTCTCCCATCTCTTCCACCCCTCCCATGGGTCCCAAGGCTGTTCCTGGGCAGTAAGGATGTCCTTCCTGACTTTCCTTCAAACCCGGTCACTACCCCTGACCTCTTGCTACCCACCCTGACAGGCCACTAGGGAATCCAGCTATGAGGCTGAGGAGATGCTGCCACTTGGTCCTGCCTCCATGCCCACAAAGCATCTGGGTCTTAATCAAGGCTATCTGTCACAGTGTGGGAGATGACATATGGGCTAATTTTCCAAGCCTCAGAGCCATTGAAAATTAATTTGTCTACATTTTCCAAATGAGCAAATGACTTTATTAAAATGCCCACCTTAAGAAAAAGTAAGAACGCTTTTGGGTGTGGAGGAGAGCATAGCCTTGTGGTCAGATTCCCTTGGGGCCACAGGCCATTTTTCCCCTACCCCTCAATCTGCTCTGCTAAGTTTATGGGGCAGGGCTGAGTGTGTATGTGTGTGTGTGTGTGTGTGTGTGTGTGTGTGTGTGTGTGTGTGTGTGTGTTGGGGGTGGTAGGAGGAAGGGAAAGGGAGGGGAACAGAGCTTGGGCTCCAGGGTAACAGGAGCAGGAAGGTGATGAAGGGGCAGAGAGAAAGCTACACCAAACTCAGGGCTACCTTTCTTGCTTTAGCAGAGAAATGGGCTCATCCCCAGCTTCAGAAGATTGGGAATAACACTGCCTACCTCCAAAATATATCTATAGACCTTAATACAATGCCAACACACAGAGACTCCTAGGCTGAGTAGCTACATGATGTTGGGTACATGGCATGTCCCTCTCTGGGTCTTAGTTTTCTTCTCTATAGAATGAGGAAGTCAGACTAAATGATCTACAAGGTCCCTTCCAGCTCTGACAAAATAGCATTTGAACAGTTGAGGACCCATGAGTCATCAGAGAGGTAAAAAATGGCATGAAATGTCACTTGGGAGCTGTGTGGGATAAGGAGATGGAAGCAGCCCTTTCATATTCTCCTGGCCACCCTGGCCTTTTCTTTTAGCTTGATTCTACCTGGACAAATATGTTGGTACAGAAAAGACTTGGTGCAGGGGGAAGGTGAGAGGTGAGGGCAGGGTCTAGTGGTTGCTGTCTTTAAATACCTAAAGTACAGACATAGGGAACAGAGACCAGACTTGGCCCTGAATGGACCCAGTGGACAGAACCAAGATGAGGGGAGTGGAGGAGAGTGGTTTGCCAGAGGAGTTATACAGAGAAACCTCTTCCTTGATTGAGCCACCTGATGGGGTGTGGAGGTCATCATCACCAGAACACTGCAGGTGGACACTACATGACTAAGCCTGTAAAGGGGACACCTTCAACCTAATAGCCATTGCTGAAGCTTGGTGGTATGAGACTCTGGCCTAGAATGTGGCTCTGGAAGGTTACACCTTACTCAAAAGAGGTTTGGGAAAAGGGGGTGTGGTGTGATGGTGAGCAACATTGCGTAGGAAGACGAGATATTCATGAATAAATCAAGAAACTGGAGCAGGGAAAACATGGTTCAGGGCATTTGGGTGAATTCTGATGGGGCAAAAACCAAGCAATGTTATCCCCCCAATATAATATAGACCACCAGTACAGGAAGGAATTGATGAGAAGTCTAGGAAACAGACCACAAGTCTGACACTGAAGCCCTATAGAGTGGGGAGGGGGACTTCAATCATCTGGAAACCTGCTGGAATGATTTTGCTAACAAAAATCGAGCAGCTGATCATTTCTTGACTTTCCATAATTATAATTCCATCCTTCGAAAAGTGAAGGAAATGAAAAGGGGAAATTTGATTCTGGAGGTGATTTTTACCAACAAGTAAGAGCTGGTTGCTGGGGGAACAAATTTGACTTCAAAAGCCTGAGGAAGAAGCCTACCTCCTACCTCTTGACAGAGACATAATGGACTAGAGATGCAAAAGGAGATAATGCATTTTCAAGCACCGCCCATGAGGGGATTTATCTTGCTGGACTATACACATCGTTACACCATATTGCTACATACCTTATACTTGGAGAGAAGGAGGAAATGGTAAGTTAGTGGGCAGTGACAGATACACAAAAAGAGCAATAAAACATTGTTTTTGATTCACAGAAATAAACATGCAGAAGAACATACAAATAGAACTACCCTCTTACATATATGTGTGTGTGGAACAGATGTACATAACAGAAGTTCATAGGCTCTTTTACACATCTTTTCCTTGTTCTTTTTGTGTACTAAAATATTTGTGCTCAGTGATTAATTTCACAATAAAAAGAATATTTTTAATTAGTTAATTAATTTTTAGTTTTCAACATTCACTTCCATAAGCTTTTGAGTTTTAAATTTTCTCTACCCTCCTCCCCTTCTCCCTCCCCAAGATGGCATGCAATCTGATATAGGCCCTACATATACAGGCATATTAAATGTATTTTCACATTAGTCATGTTGTAAAGAAGAACTAGAACCAATGGGATGAACCACGAGAAAAAAGAAACAAAACAAAACTGGGAGGGAAGGAAGGAAGGAGGGAGGGAGAGACAGAGGGAGGGGGAGAGAGAGAGACAGAGAGACAGAGAGAGAGAGACAGAGAGACAGAGAGAGAGAGAGAGAGAGAGAGAGAGAGAGAGAGAGAGAGAGAGAGAGAGAGAGAACAAATAGTATGCTTTGATCTGCATTCAGACTGCATAGTCCAAAAAAAACATTTTTAAAAAGAAAATGATGAGAATTTGGGGCAGGGGCCAGTGACCACATCATAGAGAAGAGGAAAGCCAAGAATGGTCTGACATGACCCTAGATCTTGGGACACAAGTTTCCAAGAGTTCCCTTAGCATACTGAGGTCCAAAATTCTACAGGAAAAGTCAACCCAGGGAGACGAGAGAGTCTCAATGATGAAATCCTCAAGACACAAAGAGAAATGGTTCTGATGAGAAAAGTGAGTAGAGTTGTCTAAAGAGAATGATGTGGACCCATGAGGAACTAGGTAGATTTTAAGAAATACATACAGAAGATTCAAGAAAGGGCAGGTAATGAAGTATGAATACCAAAGTGAGACATGGTTCTGTATGCATTTCAGTAGAGCTAATGTTCAGGGTAAGTTGAAGCTATTTTTAAGGTTACTTTAGAGAAGAGAAGAATATCAAAGTAGGGATAGGACCACTGTTTAGGGCAGATGCCCTCACCTCACCAGGCATTTCACCCCCCATAGCTCCATAGGTGAGTCCAAGGCTCCTTGCCCAGGTGAATGACACCATAGGGAACTGAAAGGACCAACAGATGTGATTATGGAACTACCATCTGTGAAAGATCAGAGAGAATGGGAGCATCACAGAAGAACTGCAAAAGGGCCAATGTTGTTTAGAGTTTTTGTGAACTTTACTTTTAATTCCTAGCAAAGTTCTCAAAGTATTGTTAAGGAGATGGTTGGTGAACATGTAGAAAGAGAAGCATGGGCTCACAAGGTGTCAGCCGGGTGTTCTTGTTCCTCAAGACCAAACCATGCCAGACCATCCCCAGTTCCTTTTTTGGCAGAGTTACTGAGTTGGTAGATCAGGGAAATGTTAGAGATACAGTTTGGTTCAACTTCAGTAAAGCAATTTACGAAAGTTCTCATGTTATTCTCAGAGACTCTCAGGGGTAACGCAGACTAGTACATGTAGACTGGATAACAGAACAACACTCAGTAGACAATGTAGACAGTGATGTATGTAGAGTAGGCAAGAGTACAATTAGGTAGATTTGAAACTGATTGAATGTTTGGACCAGGGGAAAATCAGTCAGGGCTTAATGTCAACTTGGAAGGAAGCATCTAATAGTGCATCCAGGGACTCATACTTGGCCCTCTACTGTTTCAGTTTTTTAATGACTTGAATAGAAGTATGGATATATCCTTGGCCTTCTGTCTATTCAAAGATAGGAGAGAAGATGGAGATGCCCAATGCCACACAAGATCTCTAGAAATACCTGTGTGGTCCTGAAAGAAAAGGATCAGAATAGCAAGAATTCATAGTATGAAGCCCCCCCACCCCACCCCAACAACAAGCACTTACTATGTTCCAGGCACTGTGGAGTGAGCTGGAGCTAACCTTTCTTGGTACTGTGAGTCGTGCGGACTGTGTAGGTGGAAGTGGTAAGAGGGCATACATGAGGAGGGAGTTTTGCTTGACTGACTCTCTAATGACCCTGAGCTCTTCCCCTACAGGGAGGGAGCTCTAGAAATCTGGAGTCAACTAGCATTTTTAACCACCTGCTATGTGCCAGTGACTGTGTTAAATCCTAGGGATACAAAAAAATGGCAAATGGCTCTCAAATAGCTCCCAGTCTAATGGGGCAGACAAGATGGAAACTATGTACAAATGAGCTCCAGTCAGGATACACTGGGAGTAGTCTCAGAGAAAGGCACCAAGATGAAGGACTGGGAAAGACTCCTTGAAGAAGGAAGGACTTTAACTGAGACTCAAAGGCAACCAGCGAAGCCAGGAAGGTGGAGATGGGGAAGGAGAGGATTCCAGACATGGGGGACATTCAGCCAGAGAATTCCCAGAGTCATGGGCAAGGAATAGCAAGGAGACCAATGTTACTGGATCATAGATGATGTGAAGGAGACTAAACTGTAAGAAGATTGGAAAGGTTGGAAGGGCCAGGTTTTGAAGGTGAAACAGAGGATTTTATATTGGATCCTAACAGTAATAGGGAGCCACTGGAGTTGATTGAGTAGGGGGATGATTTGGTCAGGCCTGTGTTTTAGGAAGATCAATTTGACAACTGAATGGAAGATAGATTGGAGCAGGGAGAGATTTGAGGCGGGAGGACCCACCAGCAGACTCCTGTAATAGTCCAAGTACAAGGTGATAAGGGCCCATACCAGGGTGGTGGCAGTATCAGAGGCCAGAAGGAAGTGTATAGGAGAGAGGTTCAAAGGTCACTGTTAATGGGGAGGGGGAGACTTGAATGAAGATATAGCAAAGGGGATTGAGAAGGAGAGGTCTGACAGGTAGGAGGAGAACCAGGAGAGAGAAGTAACACAGAAACCCTAGGAGACGAGAGTGTCCAGGAGGGGTGATTGACAGTATTGAAGGGAGAGGAGCAGTCGAGAAGGCTGAGGATTGAGAATTTGATAATTTGGTAATTAGGAGATCATGACTTACTTTCAAGAGAGCAGCTTCAGTTGAACCATGAGATCTCACCAGAACTCAAAGATTTAAGAAGAGAATGAGAGGAGAGAAAGCAGAGTCACCAATTGTTGATGGCCTTCTTGAGGAGCCTAGATGCCAAAGGAGGCAAGACAATAATGAGTGGGGATGGATAGATCAAATGAAGATTGTCTGAGGATGAGGAAGACACAGGCATATCTGTAGGCCAGAGGGAAGCAGCTGATAGACAAGGAGAGATTGAGAATGAGTGTGACAGGGTGACAGAAGGGGTGATCTACTGGAGGAGATGGGATGGAATGGAATCACTTGTACATGTGGAGGGCTTAGCCTCTTCATGTGAAACAGGTGGAGGAGGCATTGTGGAGTGAGTGCTTAAGGTCCTGGGGGAGGTGGGGCTCACTGGAATAGAGGGTTGCCAACTCCCCAGAAACTCTGAGTTCTTTCTTGAATGAGGGATTTTCAATCTCAGGGTGCCCAAGATCCCCAGGGGAGTGGGGCCCTCTAGAGGGGAGAGCTGCCTGGATTTTTTAGGGGCTTGGTATACATCCTTTGCACTGTTCTATTAGGTTAAATAAAATCTATCACACATTCTGTTTTATTAGCCTGAGGACTTACATGGAAAATGAGAACCTTTCAAGTCTGTTGGCCTGTTTCCTCAACTGTACAATAAGGATTATAATAGGACTTTTCCCCACAGGATTGTTATGAGGATTAAATGAGAAAGTATTTGTAAAGCATTTAAGACAGTGCCTGGCACATAGTAGGTCCTTAATAAATATCCGTTCTCTTCCACTTTGAGGAATAACACTAGTGGGATTTTGATGTTCCCATGAAAAACTCTGGGTTGGAGGTTGGAGTTGGAAGCCAAAGAGGTTTGTTACGTAACTCCCAGGTGATCCTGACTCTGTAGTGTCAGGGGATTTTTCTAGCCTCCATCATCCCATTGTCCAATGACCCAGACTCTCACCATTCCTCCTTCTTTTAACTCTGGGCTTTATGGCCTGAGCCCAAGATGGGGGTGGGGCTCTGTCAGAGCCTTAGACATGAAAAATTCTCTGCCTTCAATAGGTTTTTCTCTATGTAGCTGCTCTGGCTTCAGCAGTTCCACAGCTCCCCCATCTAATGTTCTGTGGGCCAGAGTTATTAATCCAGGACATGTGTGTGCATGTTGCTTTCTCCAATTATCATACTTAGAGCCAACAGGTTCAGAAGGCACAGTCAGAAATAGAACATGTATCTTCCCCTAGATGGGCTCTTCCAGACTGTAACAGTGCAGTCCTAGTTCCAGCAAGCCCTTGGTCCAAGGTGCCATCACAGTGCAGAGGCCAAGGAAGCCCATGTGCTTGAACTCAGGATAAGGAGGGGATGGGGTTCTAGCTTCATCATTCCTGGGTCAGGGAGGTGTCTTCACTTCTCACTTGTTAACCATTGTCAGGCCTTCCCCAGACCATCAGCTGACTTCACCACACTCTATTTCCACCTCTTGGGTCTAGCGTGAATGGGGTCCTGTCCTTGGCAGAAGTAGTATGGAAGTAGAGATGGCTTTGAGGAGTGGGCAGTTATAGGTTCACATTGTGGCGAGGTAGGGGCCAAATGTTTAAGAATAAGAATTTTCAAGCTAAATGGAGCTGCGCAGCCCCTGGCAAAGGATGGTTTGAGCAGCCCTGCCCATTGTGCTGAGCCACTCACTGCCTTTCCAAGCCTTTGATCCTTAGGTAGCCTAGGCCTGCTACCTTGACCCCAGCCTCTGCTAAGGACTCCCTTTGCCCTAAAAGAACCTCAACTATTCAAAGCGATCTCTACCTATTTTTGGAGAAGGAATAGGGAGACAGCCTTGGTCACTGTGTGAATCTTAGAGAGTTGCAGCAGAGGGCAGGTCCCCATTTGAGAGATGGGATTGAAGCTAAGCAGAATAAACAATTCTGTGGAGGGAGGGCCTGGCAGGGCCAGGTTCTAGGCTTGGAAGTCCAGGATCTCGGACTAGACCCTCTTTCTCTCCTTAAAGCTTTCTGGGCCCCTGGATAGGTTTGCCCTTAGGAAGACCCATCTCCATCCTCGAAATTTCCTGGAACATTTCATCTCATCTTTTCTTTGCCTCACTCCTTTGTTCCCTCCATTGGAGTATATTTGTCTGTGCATGTCAAGTCTCCAAAGTTTCTTCCCTCTGGACCAGGCAAATCTAAGCTCTCTGAGGGCAAGGACAGTTTCCTTTTTTCTTTGTGTGCCCAACCGAGTGCCTTGTACCTGGTAGGCATTTCATAAATATTTGCCGTGTTACTGAATAGAACACATGCACCAAAACGCAAATGAGAGAGAGCCAGATGGATGTGGCTAACGCTGTGTTGTAGAAGGCCAGAGGGGGCATTGCTGTGGCCTAAGATGGTCAGTAAAGGCTTCCTAGAGCAAAGCATGCCCAGACCTTGGGAAGCAATGCCTCATGGACTGCTGAGCACTTGTTAGGGCAAGGAGGTGAGCAAGCCCCAAGGAACTGTCTTGGGCCTTGGGTTCAAGTTTTTTTTTCTTTTGAAAATTTAAATACATGTTCTATCAATGCTCTTCTTTATGTTGCTCTCATTTCCCAATGACTCCTGTACCACCCCCAAAGTCACCCTTGCAGCAAAGAAATAGAGTTAAGTAAAACAAATTGACCGAAAGTCTGATGGAGGATCCCCATGTGACTCAAGGGCAAAAATCAAAGATGCCACAAAGGGGACAAGATTGCTGCTGCTGATGGAGTCAGGGTCCAAAGATGGAGGCAGTCTCTAGAACTGAAGAAGAAGATGAAGAAATGTAATGGGAATCACTGGGAAGTCTTCTTCTTGGGTTCTGAAAAACTCCACCAGTACAAGAGGAGAACCATGTGGCTCCAGAGCAGTGAGGGTTTGAGTGGGTCAGAGGCCCTGGCACATGCAGGGCACTGAGGGCCAGGAGGGGCTTGTTTTGTGCTTTGTTCAAAGGGAAGGTTCTGTAAGGTGGGGGAGAGGGAGGATTGGGAGATTACAAGATGAATTGATTGGGATATTACAAGGATGAATAAAATATTTAGTTTGAAAAATAAGAGTTCCATTGGGGTAACATTATGTGCTCAAATTCCTGCTGGATATAATGTATCTAACATCCCCAAGAAGTCAGCTCGTAGCTCCAGGCCCTATGCCCATAGCCTGGGAAGTGAAGCACTGGGCACTAGAAAAGTTCAGGTCAACTGCCTGTGGCCAAGCCTGCCCAGCCAACTCCCGCTTAGACTCACACTGGCTGCCATGTTCACGGCCATCAGGCTCTACCCTCCGCCTCCTCTGCTGGCCCAAGGCGAGGCTGAAATGACCTGATTTCACACTACTCCTCTAGACAGGGAACGTGAGGCATTCTGGCCCTCGTTCTATTTGCTAGGCAGGCTTATTATCATCCTCCACCCCACGAAGTGCTCCTGTCCTCACCCTGATCTTCTTCTGGTACCACACCCCAGGAGGCTTTTCAAAAGGCCTCCCGTCTTTCACATCCTTCACCAACTCCAGCCAATTTCTTGATTTCGATTATTTACTATTTTTATGATACCATACTTTGGTGTTCATCTTCCATTACCTGCCTTTACAATCTAAGTGTGTTCTGTCCCTCTGTACCACAGCCTCTTTTGACAGCTCTTCATTCTCTTCCAAATGGGCATAGTTGCTGTTTTCAATCCCCAGAATTTCATTCTTGAGAGTTTCCCATTCCTTGTAAAAAAATACACTCACCACAGTTCATTGGCACCTCACCCCCACAATCAACATTGTTTTCTGGGAGTCTATTCTCACTGAGAGATAGCAGACCCCCAGTAACTTTTAGCCAGTGGAAGGGCACTATGATATGCTGGGATGAGAGTGGGATTAGAACATCCCACTGTGCAGTAAGGATTAGGCTCATGAGGAAATCCAGGAGCCAAAAACATGAGATTGTGGTGAAGATCCCTTGGGTGAGAAAAGAAACAGAAGGGCTATTGCCATCAGATTATATCCCAGACAATGCTGCTGCTGCTTTCCAATGATGTGTCCCCTCCCAGACACGGAGCCAAATCATGAGTCCCATCTCACCAATTCTCAACTGCCATGAGGTCAAATTGCCCTCTTTGCACTAATTCACCTTATTGGCCACACTTCGTTTATTGCTAAATAGACCTCCGAGGCTGTCCAGCTTTTCTTGGGTATTGTCTCCTATGAATTCCTAATCCCCCAGAGCTACTGCTATTTCTCCTCTTCTGTTGTGCCTGCTAGTCTCTAGTCTTTAGTATTTATGTTGGCAGATTAATGCAGGGAATGTTCTCTCTCCCCCTTCCTTTCCAGTTGAAAACCTTCTAAATCAGATTCATATGATTGCAGGCAAATATATTTTTACCAGCCCTTGTTAGATGCACTCCACCCTTGGCGAAGAGCCCATCATTCTGATATTTTAAGCCATGATCCAGAAAGCCAAATCGCAATCTCAGGCATCAATTTAATCTACCCAACATTCATCATCACCTTCTTAATCAGTTGTTTGATTCCCAAATTTGCCTCTCTCTTCTGAAGCCCCTACCTTCCTCAGTTTCTTGTCCAGGATAGAGTTGGGGAGAGGAAGGGAGGGAGAGAGAGAGGGAGAGAGAAAGAGAAAGAAAGAGAAAGACAAAGAGAGAGCGTGCATTTGTCAGGCACTTATTCTGTCTCCAACAGAATGCTAAATGCTGCTGATACAAATACAGGCAACCCAGACAATCCCTGCCCTCAAGGAGCTTGTACTCTAACAAGGGAAAACAATGCACAAAATGGAGCTGGAAAACAGGAGATGGGGCTAGTTTGGAGTTGGCTAACCTATAGTCAAGGTCTCATTTTAGGCAAACTAAAATAGAAGGTCACCTGGCAGAGGCCAAGCTTTTTCTGGGGCACGGTCCAAGTTTCCTTTGGGAAAAAGGTGGGGATTAAGGCCAGAGTGGGGGTAGCATAGTCTGGAGATGGCCAGGAAGTGCCATCAAAGAATTCTCTGTTTATCTTAGAATCATAATCTTCCTGAGAGAAGGAAGTCCATCGGTCAGTTGGCTAGTCCAAGCAACAACAGGACTATCAGCAGCAGCCCCTACAAATAAGTATCCAGGCTCCACTGGGAGGCCTTCAAGGGGCAGAAGACTCTAAGGGAGCTCATTAGCTCTCCAGCTCTTCTGGAGGAGGTGAGGATGATGGCCAGAGTGGAGCTGGACCGGTAGGAAGGTGGTAACCAGTACCTTCTAATCCCTAGTGATGCATTCTAGTTTGTAACAACATGAAATTTGACAAGTCATGAGAGTTTCCGTATAATATCCTATAGATGCATGCCCCATGTGCAAGGCACCATGCTAGGATAAGGGTCCTGAGGCTTGCCCAATGATTAGTCTTGGGAGCATGAGAAGCTGATCTTCCTCACACTGTTGAAAGAGAGTGAGCTTCATATTTGTGGGTCAGTTCCCAGTATTCAAGGACCCTTCATCTGTTCCTTCTCTGTGTCACATTTTCCTACTCTTTACCCTTCGAGCATAGGTTCAAATACTCTTCCTCCCACTCCCTAACCCTGCCTTAGCCTCTTCAGGACCATTTTTTCTCTTTATACTGTTTCCATTCTTTCTGGGAACACTTCATTCTTCCTCATAGTCAGGAGAGTACAAAGGCATTCCTCCAGCTCTTTTATCTTTGCCAAGAGTTGTATACTCTGTGCATGCATAGCTGTCAGTTAGCCCTGGCAGAAACAAAGGCATAGTGAACTTTCAGAAGGTTACCACATAATACCCCTTGTCCTCCATGCTTGAGGGAAGTGACATTCTCAGTCTTCTCTATTTTTTGCTGGCTACCTTCTTACCTAACTCTCAGGGGAAATTGTGAAGGTGGTAACCAGTACTTTCTAATCCTGGCTTGCCATGCCGGTCCACTGCCTGTAGATTTCATTGCTCAGGGTTTTTGAGCAAGGCTTCATTTATTTATCAAGGACTTCCTGAATTTTCTCAGGGTAAGACACTCAACTCTCTTTGATTGGCAATTAACAGATCCCTGCCAAGCCCTAATGTAAATAGAGACTGCTCTTCGATGTCATTTCTAAAGAGCTTGAAAGTTGTAATCCAGTGACCAATAAGGCTTCATTGAGTTCCATCAAATTTAATGACATTTATTAAGCAGCCTACTATGTGCAAGGTATTGTTGTGATAGACACTGGGGACACCAAAGCCAAACCCCAAAGCCTACCATCCATTAGAGGCTGGATGAACTCTTATAGTCTACTTCCCCTCTTTTCCCTTTGCTGGGCCCTAGAGACCTTACTGGTCTTCCCTGGTCACAGACCTCATAGGACGAGTGCTTCTTGCCAGTCTTCAAAATCATCTAGCCCATCTTTACTTAACAGAAGAGGAAACTGAAGCCCTAAAAGAAGGACTTGCCCAAGGGTCTATATCATAAGGAGCCAGGCCAGAATTCTGTTGCCCCAAAGAATTCTAACACTTGTGTGCTCCTTCAGCTACAATTTGCTGATTCTCACAGAAGACAGATGCAACAATGGTCCCTTAGCATACACTCAACTGTTCACCCCAAGTTCATAGGAGGAAGGCTGCACCATATGTACCTGAGAATGGGAGCAGAGACCATCCTCTTTTTGGGAGGCTCCTTATCCCAACTGAGTTGGAATGATGGCCTGAAGCTGAGAGGTGGTATGGTCTAGGAGGGGTTGATCAGGCCACGGGATTTACTTTCTGATCCCCTCAAAGGCAAAGTAGGAGTGACTCTCAGGTTAAACCATGGCTGAATGCCAGGAATTACAAGATACTCTCAACTGCAAGCAGGAAGCACATACTCTAGACCTGAGTGAAATGTGGCCTTGGCCTCTCTGGGCTATTGTCAGAGCCACAGAGGGGCAGATCTAGGGCCAGGATCAGGAGCAGAGTCGACGATGGGAGCACACATTGGTATCTGCTCTAGGTAATGAGCTCAGAAATGAGAATCTGGGCCAAGAGCCAAGCCTGCCTTGCCCCAGGCTTCACATGGAATAGTCATAAGCCTGAGTATTGAGGACCTAAAACCATGAGAATGGTCTCCAAACAAATGGACAGTCAGGCTTATGTATGTACCCCTCCCCACAACACAACGATTGGGTGTTGCCTTGAAGGATGAGTAAAAATTGTGCCTGAGTGCCTAAGACAAGACTATCTGTCTCAGCCAATGGGATTTTCTATTGCAGGGAAAGGTATGAATGAGACCATGTTCTCCTACATTTCCAATGGAAAATTGTACTTGCTTAAGACCCAAGATTGCTAAAGAGATATCAATTATTCAGAGAAAAGATAGTGATGTATGGGTTGATTCTATCATATCTGATTGTTTAAATGTTCACAAGAGACCTTACAATAGAAACCTGCATAACCCAGCCATGGGGATGATTACAGCATTTTTCTAGACATCCAGATGGCAGACAGGCTGTCAGCCCCTTAAAGGACCAGCAAGATCCCTGACTGGTATCCAGAGGGAGAGGGAGAGTCATTGCCAGTCACATGCACACATGTATGTGCACATACATATACTGTATACACATACTCTGAGGCCCACATCCCCATAAATGTGGGAGTGACAGGGTTTGGAATCCTGAAGGCCTAGCTTGTGAAACATGTGGCTCATGGCCCTGTGCATCTGTTCCTGTTTGATCTCTCGGGTTTTCTTCCTACTAAAGGCAGCTTTTTTGGAGCAAAGCATTCATGGAGGGGCATGGCAGAGTCAAAGTTTGCAAAATAGATGGGGGTCACATCATGGAGGGCCTCGGATATCAAGATAAAAAATATGGGCTTTTTTCTGTGGGCAGTGGTAAGCCATGGAGGGCTTTTGAGTAGGGGAGTAACACGATCAAAGCTTTGCTAAAGGAACAAGTAATGTGGCATTGGGGGTGAGCCTAGGGATAGGGAAACTACTTAATAAGTAGTAAAGAGATTCTGATTTAGGGGTGGTTTACTGTCCAAGTAGAAAGAGGCAACAGTTGGCCCAGTTGATGCCAGAAGTCCTTGTTCAGCCTAGGTACAAACTATACTCATTATTTTCATTGATGTCATCTGTTTACCATGTATACTTGAGTCTCATGTCATACAATAAGTTATTCAGGACATTAGCTATACGGCTATGTGTTTTATTTACTTTAAACACAGAACTACTTTTTGGCCAGCCAAAACATTCAAAATGAGTCGACATTCTCTGAAACTATAGCTCACATTGTTGTTGTTGTTTTCAGTTGTTTTCTGTCATGTCCGACTCTTCATGACCCCATTTGGGGTTTCCTTGGCAAAGATAGTGGAGTGGTTTGCCATTTCCTTCTCCAGCTCATTTTACAGAAGAGGAAACTGAGGTGAACAGGTCCAGCAACTTGCCCAGGGTCACCCAGCTAGTAATGTCTGAGGCCACATTTGAATTCTGGTCTTCCTGCGTTCTATCCACTACAGCACCACCTAGTGACCTTCTTTAATAGCTTGTATGTTCCCACTGATGTCAGTCTAAAACAAAGGCATTCATGAAAATTACATAAGGAAATAAAACATCTTCCTTATAAACCTGGGGCACACTGTCCCTGGGGCAAACACACAACACAAGCACACAGTAGGAAGAATGGACACACGTAGAGGTCATATCATGTGAGTAACTCCAACATCTGTTTTACTACCAGACTAGAGAGGATTTGCCTCTGTTCTTGTTGACCTGGATGCTACCAGCTGGAACACCATTGGCACTCTCAGGTGGTGCTCTGTTGGATGCTGCACCACTGCAACTCTCAACCAAGGGACTGCTATGCTCTTTTAGAAAAAGTAGATGACATGATACCCTTGCCAGAAGCCCAGTGGAGCCACTCCTGTTTGGCTCACTTGGAGACTTGACCTAGCAACTTGTCATCCCTTGAGCAGGAGGTTCCTAGCCTCAGGTGTCACATGTTTCCAAGTTATTGCCCACAAGCTTAGCCTTTTTCCCCATCACACTCCTTCCTCATGGTGATAAGCCAATAGGCCTCATCAGTTTGCATCTCTACTAATTAGGTACTCAGGTACTGGCCATTTTTCCAATAACCACACAATGTCTGAGGTTCAGGGTTTTCCTAAGTTTTACTTCTGGTTTTCTCCCATTTTTCCCCAGGAAAAAATGCCAGTTGATCAGTATATTTCTAGTCTTTTGCTGCACAAATGCTGCTACTTCAAATCTAAAATGGAACAAGTCAAAAGGGGCCTTTTCCACACTCCTACAAAATCATATTTTAAATAGTTCCAACAGGACAGGAGAGGTAACAACTTTTTTGGGGGGGAGGGTGTCAGGAAATTAAGAAGGGCTCCAAAGTGGGTAGGGGGAGGGAGCAGGACTCGAGTTGTGCTTTGTAGGTAGCTGTGTTTTCTAGGAGATGGAGGTGCAGAGGAAAGGCACTTCTGACATGGGGGACAGCCTAAGCAAAGATATGGGGGTGGTAGAGCTCTATATCCTGGTGAAGTCTCTCTCTCTCCTGCCCCCTCCCTCTAACAAGGTGATGGGCTAACATACAGTCCATTGCATTTCCCCAGCTCTGGCCTCCCCACCCGCACCCCTCTGGAGATCACCATTCCCAAACAAAGAAAAGGACCAAGACACATCCCTGACCAAAGCCAGACACTTATATATTCACTGGCTGCTGACCCACACTGAGATTCAAACTCATTTGCCATTCAGTTTTCAATGCCCCGACTGGGCCTGGGGCTGGAGGTGGAGGGGGTAGGGCATCCTACTTCCTCCCCCATCTGGGGCCGTCCAGCCAAGGAGTCTGTCCAGACCACCTCTCTACCTGGGTGGGAGAGTGGGGAGGGGGCCTCTTCTGTATACCAGACTCAGAAAGGGGCCCCAGGGCAAGGCGTTGCCACATGGGAACATGGAAAGAAATAGCCCTCCAGAGAAAAGCTGTCAGAGTCCATCTAAGAGTCCTGTCCATAAGAAAAACCATGGCTGTCTCTTGCAGGAAGCCCCCGTCATTGAGCCATGTTTCTGTGGGGCCTGACTTTGTTTCTAGGTCAGGTCTTTGAGAGAACACACATGGAGACCAACCAGTCTGCTCTCACTTCCAGGACGCCTCTGCCAAAAGGCAGGCCTCAGAACCTTGCTCGGGCAGTTGTGATGGAGGCAGGATGCTCTCTGACCTCCAGTGTGGGGATGTGGGGGTGGGGGAACTGAAACCTTCCAAATTTTCCACTGGCTCTTTGGGGCCCAAGCTGAATGGGATGGATCCATATGAAACAAATACATTTGCTTTACCTGACAGTGCCCGTCATCAGGCAGATCCTATAGCCTGCCCACTTCAGTGCATTCCCAGAACACAATCTCTGGGCCAGAGAGGAGTAGAGTGACAGGATTGCTCTGAGCCCTCTGGAGAAAAGGAAATCACTGCCAGAGTCACTGTGGTGGCCTGGTGATCTGTGCCTGCCATTTTCATGCTCAGTTCATGAAGTGCCCATGGATGAGTGGGGGACAGGGATGGGTGTGTGGGGATAGGGCCAGGCCTGCTGCTGCCACATGTGGGGGCTGCCTTGAACTGGCTGAGGGTGGGATGCATTCAGGATGGAAAAAGGAGCCAAAGAGCGCTGCCCCAACTCAGCTTCCAATGGTCAAACAGAGCAGGCCCAGAAATGCCCTTCTCTCCCCTCAGTCATAATTCTTGAGCCGAGGCCCCCTTTCCCTTTCCTAGCAATGAAGGGAGTGCCTGGCCCCAGCTGCATCTTTTCACCCTAATAAGGAAAGGCCCATTACTACACTGACCTTACGTCCCAGATTTTTTTGGGGGGGGAGGCAGTTTAAATTTCAAATGCATATTCTGTCCCATTACCTTCATATGTCCAATAAAAACCTTTTGGGGGCTTTGTGGTTCAGTTTGGGATACAAGAGATATGATCACCAGAACGCATTAATTATGTTTCCTGGCTGCATTGGACTTAATTCATCACCATTGTGATTAGTGGTGTTATTCTGAGGAAAATGGAGGGGGGGGGAAGGGAAGGAGAACTGAAGAGTCTCTGGGCATCATTGAGTCCAATACCTACTCTTACAGAGGGGTAAACTGAGGCCCAGAGAGGGGAAGAGACTTAGAATCCATGGTGAAGGTGGCATTTGAATTGGGCTTCAAAGACTGGCTAGAGAGGGGAAAGAGACACTTTCAGGCCCAGGGAACTGAGAAGTCAAAGGCACTGTGTGTATGGAGGGAGGCCATAGGAAATGAGAGGGAAAAAAGAAGTTGACCTTTACACAGTAGACAATATGGAGCCAGTGAGAGTATTTGAGTAAAAGAGGTATGTGACCAGATATATGCATGAGGAAGATAGGTCTGGGAGGGGTGTCAAGCATTTTTGAGGCAGGGAAAGAGAAGTTAAGTCAACAGTCACTTACTAAACACCTACTATGTGCCAGGCAGGCACTGTGCTAAGTGCTGGGGATACACAGGTAAATGGTGGAAGGTAACATGTAAACAACATAGAAGAAAGATAAACTGGAGATAAGATAGACCAAAGGGAAGGGGGGATGATTTGAAGAAGAGGAGGGAGAGCGTTCCCAGCATGGCCACAGCAGAGCCGAGACACAGAGGGGCAGCCTGGAGGCTGAGGCTGTTGGCTCAAAGAGGACCCGGTGTCCACAGACTGGAAAGGGAGGCAGGGGCAGATTATGAAGGGCATAGAATGCCAAACAGAGCATTCTGTATTTGCTCCTGGGGGTAAGAAAGAGCCACTGGAGTTTGTTGAATAAGGGGATGGCGTGATCCAGACAGTCTAGAGAGAAGGACTCGTTGGGAGATCTTCCACAGGTGTACTGATCACACTCATTTCTTCCCATTTTCTCAGGAGAGCACCTGACTGCAGCACCTCTGGGAAGGAAGGCCAGCTGGAGCCAAAGCAAAGGCTCCCAGGCCCAAATGGAGGGCTGGGAAATGCTTCCAGCTCATGAGCTGCTAGACAAAGCCAAAATCAGGGTAATTAGCAACAAGGAGCATGTATTAAGAACATGCAATTAGCAGTCATTGGGTTATAATTTGTGTCTAACCCTCCTGTGCAAAAATCATTAATACAGTATCCAGTGATTTCTCCCCTGGCACTGGGGGCCAGCAGCATCACCCAGCAATGAGAGGAGGAGCCAAGCAGTGGGATTGGAGTCTTGGCACTTAAGCCTCCATAGAAGCAGGAAAAGGTACAGACCTTGCTGCTCCAGACCCAACAAGCAAAATCCAGTGCCTTTCCACCAAGCCGCCAGGCTCTAAGCCAATGCATGCCATCTCAGAGCTGATGACAACACAAGTCAAAGAAGGGCCCTCCTTGGAAAAAAGCTGGGAAAATGTGGCACTGTGTGACCTTGGATAAGTCACTTAACTCCCCTGTGCTGCAGCTTCCTCATCTGTAAAGTGGGTTACTAATCACTAGCAGGTTAGAGGCTATGATGATGATAGGCAAGGGTGAGAGAAAGGGAAGTCACTATTCACCAGAGAAAAAGCTTTTTGTATGAGGACTCCCAGAGATCCTTGCTCCTGGATGTGAGGATTATATCAAATGGCACAGATCTGGAAAAGGAGAAGGGTCTCATGGGGAGGGAAACCGGAGAAGTGAAGGGGCTCAGCTACTAGGGAGGTCCAGGATATTTGTGAGCAGTCAATAGCAGAACTGTGGGAGCGAGAGGAGATTCTAGTCTGCCCTCTGAGAGACTGCCAGCCACCGGGAGTGTGCAAAGAGGAGACGGGTTGTCAAAAAGCATTGGAGTAATGAACAGGCCCACACACTGATGAAGTGGCCTTACCCTCTCAGTTTCCACAGTAGGCTCTTATCCTACTCTGGCCCTGTCTGGGAAAGAGTAGGAACTGTTCATTATTTGTATATGGGGAAGAGAATGAGGCCTTTTTTGTTACTTCCTTGCCTTTTATTTACATTTCTTTCCCAGCTTAATTAAATGATTTTGCTATATTGTCTCTTGTCTAACCTGCAACTAAGTAGGGGTTTGCTCCATGGCATGCATAGCTGATTGTCCCCAACAGCGTGACAACAGGTATACTGACTCTGGGATCCAAGGGGTTCCAGAAGTGCGTGGCATTTGTGCTACATCACATGCAACGACACTCATTAGGAGAAGAAATGTTATCTTCCCTCCACGCTGTGAAAGTTTCTCCATTTCATCAGTGTTTATCTTCCATCCATTGATGCTGATCTCTCCACCCTTTAGTGCATTGTTTCATCAATTGTGATTAATCACCTAGTGGCCAACCATTTTGTATTTAGCTCAGCTGGGTTTCAAAAAGCAAACACACAGTGCTGGGGTCTGTACTCAAAGCCTTGCAAGCTTGGCCTTAGACCTGCCAAAGCTTCTACTCCACTGACAGAGCCTTTGAGAGCCTGAGGTCACAATGAGGCAGTGGACAGGGCTTTATTGGAGAATAAACATTCATGACACACAATTAGTAGCCTTAGACTATTGTACAGAAACCCAAATACCAGGTCACTATAGACCATCTGATTTGTGGCCCACCATTAAGCCCCTTTATATTTCTGTCTTTGTCTCTATCCTATACCTTGTCATAGCTTGAAGCAGCTTTAAGGCCATGTCTGGGCATTGCTCAGGGCAAAGTTCTCTGCCCCCTCCTTCCCCAAACCAGAATTCTATATATTTTCCTTGAATGAGTATGAGTGTACAAAGTGCAACTCAGGGTTATGGTGTAATATAGAGACCACCCTGTCCTGTTCCATTGACCACGCAGGGTCCCCATACCCTTTGCCAGGAACATGACCCCAGCCTGTTCTGGGGGTTTCCAGTCCCCCTCCAGTTCCCCTTTACCCTATGACCCTCCACCCTGTTCTGGAAAGCACTTATTATGATCTTCCACCTTGCTCTTCTGAGGGACACCTGAGTCACAGGAAGATTGCTCCCTTGTACCCTTGCGCCATATTCCCAAATTATCCCTGAACTATAGATCTAATCAATGGCTGTTCTTTGCTTCTGTACATCATGGCTTCTGCTACCTCCCCTCCCTGATTTTGGTTTTTGTGGTTTTAGCCTTTATAACCAAAGCCTCTACCCCCAATAAGGCACTACTGATTTGAGTGGTGAACACTCCGCTAGTCATGTGCTTGCTTAATAAATCCACACCTAAATTTATCTTGAACCCAGGTCTTAGCTCGCTCTTATTCTCTGCACAACAAGTCACCTCCCTTTCCTTGGCCTCCATTTTTTCCCCTGTAAAAAAATTAAGACCTGGGACTAGATGCCCTCCCCCTAAGGTCACCCCCATTCTAAATCTTCAGATCCTATTACTTCATACTCAGTCTTACTCTCTGATATGTTAGAGAGGTTTTTGGCCTTGGTGGTAGCTTTTCTGAGGGTGTGAAAAAGAGAGAAAGAAAACTGGCAAGCTGTGACTAGTTACCACTCTCTTCAGTCCTCCTCAACAGCTCGCTGCCCAGTCAGCCTCCAGACCCCTTTCCCAGCTCCCATACTTATACCTAGCCAAGCCTTAAGCAAGGACACAGTTCAATTCAATTCAATTAGACAATCACTTGACTAGTTCCTTCTATGTGCAAGATACTGTACTAGTCACTGGGGGTGCAACAACCCTGCTCTTCAAAAGCTTACATTTTAATACAAGTTCCACTTTGCAACCAGCATATGAGAGGCATTGTGAGATACATAGAAACCCAGTGAGGTAGGCACTACAGGTGTTGTTATTTCCATTTTTCAGATGAAGAAACTGAGAAGAGAGGTTAAGTTATTTGCTCAGGATCACACAGCTATTAAGCATGTGAGGCATGATTTGAAGCTAGTCTTTCTGACATTAAGTCCATCAGCCACACCATGGGCCCCCAGTAAGAGCAGATGGAGGCCCCATTTCATCCACAAAACTACTCCACTCCCTCACACTTGAGGAAAATTTCCAGAGAGGTGGCAAAGCAGGTATTCACCTTCTGAGCTCAGTTCAACTGTCAACTCCTTCCGAAGGTTGTCCAGGGGCATGCCAGTCAGTAGTTCCTTTGGGTGATCTTTCACAAATCCCTTAACTACTCTGGCTGTCTTTGTGCACATTTGGAAAATGGGGGAGCAACACAACATATCTTCTCGTATTCTGGTTCTAGCAGAATTTGTTTGCAAAGTCCAGAGGAAAAAGAGCTCTATGAAGAAAATACCACTATTGGGCTTAGAGCCCATGTGAAAACACAGCAACATGAGGATTGATGGATTGGGAATATTCTGGACACAAACTAAGATCAGGGCTACTGGGCCCATCCCTTACTGGAAAATAAAGGGAGAAGAAATGGAAACAGTGTCAGATTCTTGGGCTCAAAGATTATTGTGGACATCGATGGCAGCTGTGAAGCTAAAAGTCGCCTGCACCTTGGAAGGAAAGCTCTGGCAATTCTGGACAGCAGACTAAAAAGCAGAGACCTCACCTTGCTGACCAAGGGGCACATAGTCAAAGCTAGCATGGGCTGGGAGAGCTGGGCTATAAGGAAAGCTAAGCCGCATAATTGATGCTTTGGAATTGTGGTGCTGGAGAAGACTTCGACAAGGAGATCGAATCAGTCAGTACTTAAAAATTCAATTCAGGCCATTCACTGGAAGGGCAAATACGGAAATTGAAGCTTAAATACTTTGGCCACATAGTGAGGGGATGGAACTCATTGGAAAAGACCCTGATGTTGGAAAAGATTGAAGGCAAAAGGAGAAGGGGCCTGCAGAGGATGGGATGGAAAGGTCGTGTCATGGCAGCAATGAACATGAGCTTGGACAGACTTGGAGATAGTGGAGGATAGAAAGGCCCAAAGGCCCCGGGGGTCAGTCCTGCCTCCAAACAGTTCTAGCTTTGTAGTCTAGGGCCAAGCATTTCTTTTCTCAGAGTCTCAACTTCCTCGTCTATAAAATGGGGATAATTATACCTACTTTCCAGAGTTGTTGGGAGGCTCAAGGTGTTTGGCCAACATGGAAGCACTATGGAAAAGTGAGCTATTATTATGTTATCATCTTTAAATATTGAACTCAACACTCAGCCTCATTTAAAAATACTCAGGGCCCAATCTTGACTTCGGTTCTTTCTGCATATTTCCCACTGACTTGAAAGAGAGCTTGGCTCTCCCTGTCTATACATAATTAGACAAGGTAATCATCAAATACCATATTTTCATACCCGTATAATGAGTCTCCAAAGTCAATAATGAACTGCAAATATTCATAGAAAATATTCCTTTCTAATTTTAGGATTGATAATTCTCTCTTGGTTCTATTTGTGCACCAGGAACGCTGCTGGGTTTGCTTGCTTCCCACAACATGCACTGAGGCCCATCTTGCTCCTCCTCCCCTGAGCTAGCGCTGAGCTTTGCAGGGAGCCGGGGATGGGGAGAGGGGCAAGGGTGGGGCCAGTGCCAAGGACAGCACAGAGCCGGCTTGTCACATGGAATACAAGGCCATTGGCTCCCAGAGGGACTCGGACACAGATTGGCCTCCATTTCCTCATTTCTATGAAGTGATTTCTATTATATATGACATGATATACATCTATGGCATGTGTTGTAAGGCTCAAATGAGATCATAATGTATTTAAAAGTTCTTTATAATCCTTCAAGATCAGCCAATATTCTTGCTTCTGGGTTTGTTTTTTGTTGTGGGAGGAGGGGACTTGGGGATATGGGTGGAGTGGGTAGGGAACAGGAATACTAGAGTCATTGAGGTCAGCTCCGCCAGTCTGTTGCCATCCATTCTTCTTTGCAATCTTGAGGTCTGACTTTCATCTCCACCAGGAGACAAGAACCAGATATGGAACTGGCACTAACTGCCCCCCACCCTATATTTGACATTCTGTAATAGATTTCAAAGTGCCCCCTGAGCTCTGAATCCTTGTCTTAAGAATCAACCTCTTCTCACTGACCTCTCCTTGTATGATTTGGGCTTGATCCCTTGGGAACAGAAGAATGTGTCCTATGAAGAGGGCCTAAAAGGACTGATAGAAGAAGAAAGGAAGGAAGGAAGGAAGGAGGCAAGGAAGGAGGCAAGGAAGGAAGGAAGGAAGAAAGAAGGAAGGAAGAAAGGAAGGAAGGAAGGAGGGAAGGAAGCAGGAAGGAAGGAAGGAAGAAAGAAGGAAGAAAGGAAGGAAGGAAGGAGGGAAGGAAGAAGGAAGGAAGAAAGAAAGGAAGGAGGGAAGGAGGGAAGAAGGAAGGAAGGAAGAAAGAAAGGAAGGAGGGAAGGAGGGAAGAAGGAAGGAAGGAAGGAAGGAAGGAAGGAAGGAAGGAAAGAAGGAAGGAAGGAAGCCGGGAGGGAGAGGGGAAGGCTCAGTAGAGGGAGAGTGGACTTGATGTTCACCTTCAAATCTTTGAAGTTTGTCATGGTGAAAGAGGGCTTAGCCTTGTACTGCTTGGCCTCAGAGGGCAGGAGAAGGAGCAATGAAGCAAAGGGGACCAGAGGCAGTTGAACCTTGGAGCAATCAGAGGGGCCTCAAGTAGAGTGGGCTGCCTGGGAAGCTCCCCCTCATTGAAGGTCTTCCTGTAGTGACTGGGGGGATGCTGGAGAAGGGATTCTTGGATAGGGAGGGTTGGGACTCTGAAGTCCTCTTCAGCTCTCTGACCCTGCAACTCTCTGAATTTTCTGTGATGGAGTATGGGGAGAAGCCTCATGTGGGTAGCTCCTAGCTGCTTAGCAACTAGCTCCTAGCTGCAGGACAAGGGCTCATCCAGGCAGCCCCTTCCCTTTCCAGAGGGTCAGTCCAACTCCCTGGGGACAGCAGCCCAGTGTAGACCAAGTTCTTCCCCTGGGCCTTGTGATCACTTCAAGTCCTCCCCAGCCCAGCAGGACCAGAGCTGCCCAGCTTCCCATCTTATCCAGGGCTGGATGTGATGGCTCTTTAGGCAATCAGGTCCTCAGTTTCACCTTCCCACTCCCTCCCTAGCTCATGGAACAGGCACTCTAGAGCTGGAGGGCACCTGACTGAACCAGTTACTCCAGCGCTTTATAGATAGGGAAATGGAGGCCCCGAGAGGGGTAAACCCTTGTTCCAAGTTACACTACTAGCAAGTCACAGAGCTGAGATTTGATCCCAGGTTCCTTGACTCCTGAAACATGCTTTTTGCTTCTCCTGATCACCAGGGACTCCTCTGAACAGCCATCCTGACATATTTGGTCTGACCCTTGGCCCACTCCTTTCTTTCATTAATTTTTCTGTTTTTCCTTGCTTAATAGGGATCCCATTTACTTGTGGAACCTTGTCTTTGAGAGGTAGTGTGGTGGGGTGGGCAGGGTGTTGGACTTGGCATAAAGAAGATGGGGCCAGATCTGGCCTCAGACACTTGCTAGCTGTGTGGGACTCTGGGCAAATCACTTCATTTGGCCCAGACTTAGTTTCCTGATCTTTAAAATGGGTATGGTGTCTATGTAGGATGTCCCCAGAGTCTGAGTGTCATTTTAAGCACTTGAAACTCCCCTAAGACTTTGGGGACACTTTGTATATAGAGATCATTTCTTATTATCATTGCCATTTCCTAGGGAGATTTGGTAGCTGTTCCTATCTCCTTGCATCTCTGTGCAGTCTGTAGCAGAGCTCATCTCTCTTGTATACTGTCCCCCACTCCCTGGAGGCAGCAGGACAAATTAGTCACTTTGTCACTAGGTGTTTGTAAGAGACATTTGTGGGGGGAAAGGAAGAGGACAAGATAGAGCAAAATGTCCCATCTCTAGGTTTGAGCAAGCACTCCCAAAGGGAGCTCCCTCACCTTACCCTGGCACAGAGACCAGGCCTTTTAAGCTGATTGTCAAGCTCCTCTTACTCCTGCCCACATCCCCAGGATCCACCCTCATGAAATCCCACTACATTATTTCCCCCAAAGCCCCTTTAAAGACATCCTTACTGTAAAGGACATTCTGAATCCAAGCAAATGTGGATCATAGCCCAGTCTGTATCTTCTGGCCAGCCAAAGGCAGTCTCTGTGGACACCTAGCCACTCTTTGACCCCAGGGGCCCAGGGATGTGAGTGAGATGGTGAGCAGCCTTGCCCTCAGTGTGGCCCAGCCATGGGGAGTCCATCTATTGAGGGCAATTGAGTCAGAGGGCTGCTGATCACTTGCAATTGATGTATTTCCACATTCTGAAAAGAGGAGTGTAGTTAGGTTGGCTAGCCCATTTGGGCACAGTGGAGACAGTTAGACTTTTGGAACAGGGAAGCCAGGAAGCCAGGCATCAAAGTTGCAAATCTGCAGCAGCTTCTCAGTTGATGTCCCTGCTTCTAATGTCCTCTGCCCTTTCTCTCTCTCTGTCTCTCTCTTTTTTCTGTCTCTCTGTGTCTCTGTCTCTGTCTCTGTGTCTCTGTCTCTGTCTGTCTGTCTGTCTGTCTGTCTCTCTCTCTCACACACACACACACACACACACACACAGAGTGAGAAGGATCCACCTTCCCTCCATCTCTTGACCTTGGTCCCTATTCATCCTGTCTAAGGTCCCTCCGGCCATGCCATATGTGGGTGCCCAGTGAAATGCTTCAGGAAAGCAGAGGACAGACTGCCTGGGGGGTTCTGGGCCCAGCTGGAGTGCTGCTGCTCCTGCTCACATAGCAACTTCCTCCTTGAAGAGCTCTTTATGACCTTCCAGCTCTGCTGGGAGCCTGAGTGCTCATCATTGGAAATGCTCTGTTCCCCATAATTTCTTCCATCAATACTGAGAGCATCCTTCTTTCCCAGCAACCCCATTGGACAAAACCAAATCATGTGCCAATAGAGGTGCCTCTGTCAAGAGTGGGGGGAGTTCAAATAACTAACCCTCTGCCCAGTGGCTCTACCCAATTTATACCCCCTTGTCACTGCTTCTTGCTATTGGCTGAAGACCAGTCCCTGAGCCCCACATAAACATTTAAAATGTAGATAAATTTCCTGTCTGGTCATCAGAGCAGGAGAAGGAGGATGCTGCCAGCAATTCTGCCAAAGCTTTGGGGGCTTGGAGTGGTGAGACTCATACTCAGGACGACCCCATCTAGGTCCCAGGGAGCTTCTCGTCCATTCAGGAGCTCTGGGCAGGTACTAGCTACCTGCAATGTGGGATTGTTTGATTTCATTGAGTGTTTAATCAGATGGCTGCACCTTGTCCTCAATGCCCTGGGGAAGTGAGTGCCATGGTGGGCAGCCTTCCCCTTAATATTCCCTAGCCATAGAGAGCCCACTCCCTGAGAGAAACCGAATCAGAGAGCAGCTGATCCCTTGGACTTGGTTTGGTTCATCTTTTTACAGATATGGATTTCAGTCTATCAAGGGTCAAGGCTGAACCTGGCATTTTTCTGGCCATGACAGATGCCAGGCCAGGCAGAAACTAGAAAAGAGTCATAAAGCTTGAGGGTGAGGGTACAAAGAGAAGCTCAGGGCTTCACTGTGACCATTCCAACAGTGTGAGGGAAGGACTTGAGTCATGAGCAGAAACCTTTCATTCACTGGTCCCATGAACATTTGTTGATTACCCACTGTGTGCAGCTTTGTCTTTGAGTGGCCCTGGCTAGGTGATACAGTGGTTAGAGCACTGGACTTGGTGTTAGGAAGACCTGAGCTCAAATGCATCTTTGGACAATTCTTAGCTGTGTGACCCTGTTTGCCTCAATTTCCCCATCTGTAAAATGGGGATAATAATAGCACCTACTCCCTGGAGTTGTTGTAAGGATCAAATGAGAGAATAATTGTAAAGCTCCTAGCACAGTGCCTGGCACCTAGTAGGTGCTTTAGAATGTTAACTACTGTTATTGTTATTTTTGTTGTTACCCCACCTGTGAGTGTCTCCAGGAAAGTACAGCAGAAGACAGGGAAGGCACAGGTTGGGGCTTCCAGGAGTTGGTTGGGAGATTGTCTCCAAGAGGGAAGAAGAGGAGAGGGTGGGCACAGTTGACCACTGAGGGATTAAACCTCACCGAATGAGTGGCAGAAAACAGCTCCCAGATAGTATAAGACACCTCGTTGTGATGGTTGGCTGGGCTTCCTCTTGGCTTACCCTTTGCCAGTCCCTGGTTAAGCATTCCCTGAGGCACCTGTTGGTCCCAGGAGTCTTTCATCTCCTTCCACATGCTATCACAGACGTGGCATGGGAGGCTCTAAAACCAATGAATGGCCTGTCCAGTGCCAGATCTGGGGGTGGGGTTTAAGCCAAATGTTTCCTCCCTATCAGTCGTGAGCACAGTTCAGAGGAAAGAGGCCTGGATTTGGAGTCATAGGTCCTGGTTTTAAATCTTAGTTCTTCCACTTACTATCTGTTTCATAGTCACCTAACCTCCTGGGGGCAGCAAAATTTCCTCATCTGTCTGTATCCTAATTCTCCATCAATCCACTCCAGGTTCAAGTCATGCTTTGAGTCAGCATCTACTCAAAGCCACAGCTCACAAGCCCCCATCAATGTTTATTTTACCAAACCAAACAGAGGACATATTAGTTCTAAGCAAAAGATATTTAGTTAAAAGAGCATAGCAAATAAATGACAAAGACCTCCTCCCCAGTCTTCACACACTCCACATGCACAAAGAATCTGATAGTTGGGAGGTACCTCAGCAGCCATCTAGTCCAACCTGTAAATGGAGAACGTAACTGACAAGTATATACCCAGGTATTCATTCTCCCACAGCTTCCGACTCTGTCACTGGGAAATGATACATGCAGGAAATGCACATGGCCAATGAGCTGATGTCTTCTGCTGACCTAGTGATGCCACTGAACTTTGTAAAGTGTTATGAACCACTGGGGTCTTCTGATGCTTTATTCTCTTCACTGCTGGTTTCCTGACCAAGTCACTCTCTGCTCAATCTCTGTTATTGTCCCCTACTAAGTACAGGCCCATTGTTGTCTCCTCAGTGAGACTGTGGGCACAGACTGTAGTCTTTCCATCTCAGACCCTGTGTTGAGGGCTCTGAGCCCAGGGGCCATGACAAGAGGGAAGCACAGAGGCCCCAGTGCTCAGGTCTTCTACCCTCATTGCTAAGAAGTAGGGCCTCTGCCTTATCTGAGCCCTCTTTCTCAAATATCCCAGCAGAGGTCTTATTATTCATTTTTGCTAGGCTGTTCTATCTCCTCTCCTACTCCAGATGAGAAGATGTTCCAATAAAACCCTGGGCAGCTCATTGGCTCCAGTGTGGGGTTGGTGTTCCTACATCACTTTAGGGCCCTTGCTATCTCTATTAAACAGCAAAGTGAACAGGAGGGAGGGGGAATCTGGTACGGGAAGGGAAGGAGGAAAAGGGCAAGCCTGATAGGGTGGAAGAGGGGTAGTGGACCCCTGGTAAGAAAGCTGCAAAGGAGGGAACCCATGTTGTGGAAAGGACCTGAAACACTTCCTGTGTCCTGATGATAATGACCCCCAACAGGCTCCATTCTCATGACAATGTTCAAAGTGTAACTTCAGCATCTCACTGCTCAGAAGCCCAGGAACCAGGGCACCAAGTGCCTGCTGGTTTATTTTTAGCCCTGATGTCATCCCCCTTCCCATCCTGGAGGGAGCCCAGACTGGCTTATTTAAGGCCACACCATGATGCTGTGAAACTCGTGGGTACCCTGAAGACCCTACCATGTGCTCGAGGCGGGGAAGAGAGAATAGCCCAGACTGTAACTCTTGGGCAATGTCACTCTCAGCAGGAGCAGCCCTATGGCAACATGGGCTCGGCAAAGGGACCCTGTCCCTTGTCTCACCAAGGATCCAAAAGCCTGTTCTAGAGGGTTCAATAAGATGGCCATGAGTGACAGGCCTTGACATTTTCATAAGTGGCCCCAAATCCAATCTCTCTGAATGATCAATTCTGCAAAGAGATGCCCATTTGTCCAATTGCCGGTGGAATGAGTGAGGCCTCTTTGCCCTGCAGCTTCTCCCTAGATGAGGAAAGAAAGCTATCCAGGGGGGGCTCTGGTGGTCTCTGAATGGTGGCAGAAACTCTGCCTCCTGCCTTTGAATCTGTCACAGTCAGCAGTCAGCTTCCCCCTCCCTCCTCATGATGCTGTGGCCCTGGACTGCTCGGTAGCAAGCTGTCATCTGAGTAACAGACCCATTTCTCAAGCTCCTTAAGGTGCATAGAATGCTTTCCTCCAAACCACTCTGGGAAGGAGGAAGGGAACAGAAGTATTGCTGTCACATTGTGCTGATGAGGAAACTGAGGCACTGGGAATGGAGCCCTTTTAAGTGGTGTAGCTTGCCCACAGTCCCATGGCTAGTCTGCATCAGGGCTGGGACTGCAAGCTAGGCCTTTCTGGCTTGAATTCCTGGGTGCTTTGCAGGCTCCGGTGCTGCCTGACTGGCTCATTAATCCCTTTTGGACTGTTTGGGTGGCCCTGGAGGGAAGCAGGATGGTGGCCAGGGCTGGGGTCAGGAGGGGAGTCAATGCTGGCAGACTTCTCTTGTAAGGATATGAAAGGGAAATCTGAGCTGAAAAATGCATCTCTAGCCACCTTAGCAGAAAGCTGCTAAAGCATGAAATCTCTTCAAGAGCTCAGAAAGAAATCCTCTTAAAGCAAGCTCCCCAGACCCATTTCCAATTCAAACAGAAGCTCCAGGGCCTGCTTCCGGATCTCCAAGGGATTCGTGAGAAATGGAAAATGGCACAACTGGAATCAGGACCCTCTGAAATCATCTAGTTCAACCTACTTTTATTTTCCCCACAAGGAAACTGAGGCACAGGGAGGAGACCACAGTAAGTGAGGCAGGACTGGGCCTCCTGCCTGCCAGACTAGGTCTCCCCCCCCCCACTTCATCTTCCTTCTCAGCCCCTGCTGGCCAGTGTGTAGCCCTCCCTTGGAATCAGTTCGAAGGCACCAGGCCGGCTCTGTGTTGTGTCTATCTGGAGCAATGCCTGAGTGGGCAGAGCCATTGCTAGCATGGAAGGGCCCTGATTTTGGAGGTGAGGGGCAGGATGGTAGAGGACTCCAAGGGTTCTGGGGCTTCATGACTCCAAGGGTTCTGGGGCTTCATGATCTCTGGGCCTCAGTTTCCTCATGTATCCAAGCAGGAGGCTGTACTTCATGAGTTCCACTATCTCTTACAGCTCCAGGTCTATGACCCACTAGGAAAGGATGTTCATGACAACCACATGAGAATAATGGGTCATAAGTGCTCAGGGACTTATTGATGGGTGTTGGTGGAGGAATTTGGGGGGGATTTGGGGTAAAAGGAACCCTGGAGAGCCTGGAGATCCCAGGGGGAGAGAGGAAGAAGAAAAGGGTGAAAGTTGTAAAGCTAATATCCTATACCAATCTAGTCAATTGATCCTAGCCCCCTGGCTTTGGGCACGTGAAAAAGAAAGAGAAAGGTGTGCTAAGGCTAAGACTTGGGGGGGGGGGGGCTGGTAGGGAGGAAGCCTTGGACTTCCTTCCCAGTTGTGCCCTTCCCCACCCCCAGCACGCCAAGAGACTAGAAGCTACTGGCTGGCTCAGGGGTGGAGGCAATGCTCCAGCTCCATGGTGTATGAATTCACGATGGGCTTGGGAAGCCTTCCAGCACAGCAGGAGAGCCAGGTGCAGATCAGCATGGCCACTGCAGCTCCGCCCCCAGCGCAGTAGTAGGCCCAACCAAGTTGGCAGGTCCCTGGGGAAAGAAGAAGCAGAAATGGGCAGGAGGGGTGCAAAGTGGGGAGCTAACCTCCTCTCACTGTCCTGACTCCTTTGGGCCAATCCAACTACTATTGGTCTAGGCCTGGGCTCAGGGCCCCCCATGGCATGCAGTAGAATGCTAAGGGCCTTCTTGGCTGGCTAGGGACGATTCATAAATGAACTCCCAGCCCCTGGTCAGTCACCCTGAAAGCTGGACAACACTGACAGCCCCAGCCAAGCCACTCTCAAGTCCTGCCCAGTATCCCTCCCCAGTGCTGCTTACATCTTGACCCACCCTCTCCATCCCCATAGCTCAGGCTCTCTCTAGGTACATCCCTGCTGCCCCCACATGGCTTCCCCAACTCCAGGCTCACTCATCTCCCATCCATACTCCCCCACAGTTCCCAAATGCATCTTCCTAAAAAAAGGGCAAATTGGATCCCTCCCTTTCTCCAAATCTTCAATGGTTCCCTTTTGCCTCTGGGACAAAATGCCAAATTCCTCAACAAGGAAGGCCCTTCCCCACAGGTGGGCCCCAATCTTCATTTTCCCTTGCTCTCCTTCACTTACTCTACATTCCAGGCAAGGCTGCCCTCATCTTGGTTTGCCCTTTCCATGTCTTCCAAGATGCCCTGCTAACTCTCTGCCCATCCTTCAAGTTCAGAGTTCACAGAACAAGAGGCAGAGAGCTGAAGAGAACTTAGAGTAATCTAGGCCAACCTCCTCCCCATCTGACAGATGAGGAAACTGAGGCTAGGAGACGTGAAGTGAAAGGCCCCAGTTGTCATAGCCAGTCAATGGCAGAGCTAGAATTTGAACCCAGGCTCCCTGACTCATGGCAGTGTGGGGCAGGGAGCACTGGGGCGAGATTCAGAAGACTTGGATTCTTTTTCCCATACTCCTTGTGTGAGCTTGGGCAAGGCCCTTCAATCTGTCTGGGCAGGGATTGGTCTAGATTATCTTTTAGGGTCCAGTAAAGGTCCATAATCCAGTACCCTTGTCACAGCCACCAAGTCCCTCCCTAGGATTTTTCCCTTCTTAGATTTTCCCAGAGCCTTTTGTCTGGGTTTGTCCTTTGCATCCCCTACCCCTAATCACACTCTACCCCATAAGAGACTGATTTATGTACCTTTCATATTCTTCCCAAGCCCCCACAAGACTGTAAATCCCTTCAGAGACAGACACGATCATGGCTACCTTGGGCCACTGTAAATGTGGCTTCCCACCAAGCAGGTGCTTGCTGAGTGTTTGCTGAGGAGTTTGTGCAAAATGGGCCCAGTGCTTCACTCTGGGAGGCACCAAGACAGCTGCACGTGGAGGGATCGAAGCAGAGGGCCTAGGCTCCCATCTGCCTCTGCCATCTTCTCTCTTTCCTTATATATGTATATGTATACATGTATATACATATGTACATGCACTCATACATATATGTGCATATATGCATGTCTATGTGTATATTTGTATATGTATTTGCATATAGATGTACATAGGGGTGTCTGTGTGTGTGTGTGTGTGTGTGTGTGTGTGTGTGCATTTTTACCTGGCTTGGCTCACCCCTCCAACCACCCAGGTAGTCAGTAGTCTGTGCTCCTCTTTCCCAGGGTCCAAGCTGCTCAGCATCCTGTTCCCTCCTGGCCCAGAGGCCTTGGGGAGCCCAACCAGCTAGCCTCACTGCTGCTATTGCCTGTCAGGTCATCCCCTCATTAGAGCAGACAGGATGTTTCTATTATGGAAGTGTACCTTGGGACCAGGGAATGACTTGTCTTTCTAAGTGAACCGAATAAATGCATAAAGTGCCATTACCCCAAAGCCCTCAGCAGAAAGAGAGCTGCTGCCAGGTGGGAGACAGTGGCTGGAGTAGTGAGCTTCCAAGGAAGACCCGCTATTGCATCCCTGGGGTCTCCTCTCCCCCAAGGTTCCCACTGAGTAATCTCTAAGGCTCAGGTTGTGGGCTGGAAGGCTGATGGGGGGCAGGGGATAGCTATTCTCCCTCATGTGCTCAGGGCCTGCCCTACCCCCTCCTTGAACAGGGGAGGGAAATGGACTGGGCAGGGTGGATTCAGCACAGCCAGAGGAGCAACAGCTAGAAGTTGACCTTCAAGGCCCTATAAATCTAAGTGCTCATTTTACTGCATGGAAAACTGAGGTGTTGAGATTGGCTAATTCTAGCCCATTACCAAGAAAGCAAGACTGAAGCCATAGAGATGACTCCTCCCTCTCCCTCACCATGTCCAGTCACTTGCCAAGTCTTGTTCTCTGGTCCAGCCTCTTCTCCTTTCCAATGTCTCTCCTGACTCTAATCTGGCCTTCTTCTACTGTAAATGAATATTCTAGTAGGCCTGGGTTCCAATCCTACCTCCCTGGGCCTCATTTGCCTCCTCTGGCCTAGATGATGGCGAGGAGAAGAAGAAGCAGGATGGTGATGCCGATGTCAGCATTACTGGAGCATTTTCAGGTTTGGAAAGTGCTTTAGAGCTATTATCTCATGTAATCCTCGAAGCTACCCTGGGGGCAGGTGCTATCATTATCCCCATCTTCCAGACAAGCAACCTGAGGCCAAGAGATCCCATGTGGTCGGGTAGGATTGTGGTCGGGTAGGATTCAAATTCAGCTCTTCCTGACTCCCAAGTGAGAAGCTTGTCAAAGACACCACTTAGTTGCCTCTAAGTCTAAGGATCCTTATGGGATCCTGGGGACACAAACTGAAAAGTTTTCAGTGGCTCCCTATTAACTCTCAAGTAAAATACCAGCAGTTAAACCCTCCCCTCCCTTGCCAAACTGATTTCATTTTGCTTGTTCTAATGCACTCTGCATCTGACACAAACAGAATCCCAGACTCACCAAATCCTAGGCTTTGAGAGTTGGAAGGGCCCTTACTTTAGTGATCATCTACCCAAGCCAACCCATCCATCCTAGAACATGCCCACCAAGGGGCTGTCCTCTTTTCGAGGACCTCCAAGGAGGGAAAATCCAAGCACCTTCCCATGTAGCCCACACAACTTAGGGACAAGGGGAGGAAATTCTTCCTGATGCCAAGCCTCAATGGGCCCCTTGGTCACTTCCCCCCCTCAGCGTTCCTCCTGGTTCCAGCCTCTGGAGACAAACAACACACCTGCTCCCTCCTTCACTTGACTGCCCTTCACACACCCCAGCTGGCTGTCCCATCCTTTCTGATCTCCTCTTCTCTACATTAAACCTGCCCAATTCCTCCAGGTGAGCCTCAAGGACCACGTGTACTCCAGGCACTTCACCATGCTGGTTGCTCTCCCCTGAATACTCTCCACCTTCTCGATGTCCTCCTTCAATCATGGCTCCCAGAGTGCCATCTGCCAAAGGCAGAGGACAGGGGGACTGTCAGCTCCCTACTCCAGGATTCACTGGCCCACAAAGTGCTGGCTTGTTTGGCTACCATGTCACACTGCTCATTATTCCTTGAGCTTGCATCCTACTGAAAGCCCCAGATTCTTTTCAGAATGACTGCCCCCTTTACACTTTTGAAGTCATACCCAAAAGAAAAGACTTTCTGCTGATACCTGTGGAATTTCTTCTTAGCAGATTTAGCCCAGAGCTCAAGCCTGTCAAGGTCCTTGGCTCTCTGACTGTCATTCCACCTCTGTGTCATCCGCAAATTGGATGAGTAGCTCATCTGTGCCTTCATTCGAGTCACTGATGGAGATGGGAACTGGCACAGGGCCACACACAGGTCCTCGGGACTCTCCATGGGAGACCTCCTGCCATATGGATGTGGGACCAAGGCCCTTTGACTTGGGCCTGTCAACCAGTTTTGAATCCATCTGATTTTTCACCTTCCACCTCTGCACCTTTGTATGAGTAGTCCCTGTGTAATGGACCGCCTCCATCATTCTTTCTCTTAGAATTCCCTAGCTTCTTTGGAATCAGTAGATCAGGTACTATTTCTTCCAAGAGGCTTTTTCTGATAACCTTTTGGTATTAGTACAAGCTTCCTCTTAAAATAAATAAAATTTATTTATCAAGTCAATCAATAGGTCTTTACCAAGTGCCTACTTAGCTAGGGACTGTGCTAGGCCCCAGAGATACAGACGTGATGAATGAAACAGTTCTTGCCCTCAAGAAGGTTATATTCTATGGAGGAGACATCAAGTATAAGTATATATGGAATAGATACAAATAAATATAAGTTAATTAAGGAGAAAGGGAGAGAAGGAGGGAGGGCACTAGCAGTGGGGTGAGGGGGTCAAGAAAGACTTCATGTAGAAGGTAGCACTTAAAAGAAGAAAAGAGATTCTATAAGGCAGAGAGGTAAGGAGGGAGCGAATTCCAGGGACACGGAACAGCCAAGGCAAAGGCATAGTGATGGGAGATTAAGTGACATATGTATGGAATGGAGAAAAGGCTAGTTTGACTAGATCACAGAGTATAGGAAGGGGAAGAATGTACAAGAAGGTTGGAAGATAGGTTGGGGTCAGGTTGCAAAGGGCTTTAAAAGCTAAGATTTGATCCTAGAGGCCATAGGGAGCCAGACTGCAAGAGACTGAGAAGTTAGTCAGAGAAAATGAAGGAAAGGCATAAAATTCTTTTCGAGGAGCTTGGCTGAGAAATGGAGGACAGAGTAGGTGAAAAGGTCTAGTGCAGGCTTTTGAGGAACCATATATGGGGAGAAATTGGAACTTTTAAAGGAGGGCATGGTTAGGGATGCAATCTGCTGGAGAAGATAGGTGGGGATGGGAGCAAGAGTACCTGTAGAGGAAGGGTTGGCCTTAGCAAGGAGAAATGGCATTGATTTATCACAGACAAGAAGAAGGAAGACAGAATTGGAGGTGAAGAAAAGGGGAGGAGAGGGAGCTCCCACCCAATGCCATCCACTCAGCAGAGGTGCTGGTGCTTATGTCAGTTGGAAGGTCCTTGGAGGCAGGGATCATTTCCCCTTTGTCCTTGCATCCCTAGAGCCCAGTGCCTGACCCAACAAAGGCCCAGAATGAATGTCACCCAGGGAATAACGATCAGAGTCATGACTCAAACCCAAGCCCTCTGACTCCCAATCATAGAATCATAGACTTAGAGAATTCATCCGATCCAACTCCCTCATTTTACAGACAGGGAAACTGAGAACCAGAGAGCAAAAGGGACTTTGCTAAGGTCACACAGCTAGGGAGGGGCAGAGCCCCATCCTCTGCCTGCAAATCCAGCCCTCTTTTTATTGAACCACATTGTCTCTTCTCTGGGCAGGAAAGGCGGCAAGGGGTGTGGAGAGAGAGAAAGACAGAGACAGACACAGACAAATAGACAGAGATAGACAGAGACAGAGAAACAGAAACAGAGACAGAGACAGAAAGAAGTGGTGGGATAGAGAAAGAGGAGAGGGAAAGACAGACAGAGACAGAGAGACAGAGACAGAAAGAGGGGAGGGATGGGGAAAGAGGAGAGGGAGAGAGAGACAGAGACAGAGAGATAGGCAGACAGAGAGAGACAGAGAGACAGAGACAGAGACAGAGACAGAGACAGAGACAGAGACAGAGACAGAAAGAAGGGGAGGGATAGGGAAAGAGGAGAGGGAGAGACAGAGAGACAAAGAGAGACAGAGACAGAGACAAACAGAGACAGAAATATAGAGAGAAAGGGAGGGATAGGGAAAGAGGAGAGGGAGAGACAGAGAGACCTTAAGGAAAAGCATGAAGCTAGGAACCAGTATACTTCCCTTCTAGTCCTCCATCCCTCCATGACCTGGGTTACCTTGGGCAAATCATTGAACATTTCTGGGCCTCAGTTATGTTTTCTGTAAATCGGGGATAACAAGAGGCAGAAAGCAGGGCTCAGTGGTCTCTTGTGGCCTCTGCTAGCCAGAAAGAGCTAAGATATCTTAAAACATCTGGACAGAATCCAGCCTCTGTTCAGCCTCAGATGGTGGACAGGCAATGGTTGGGCACCTTGCTCTTGGACAGAAGAGTGTGACTTCAGTGTTAGCATCGTTTGTGACCCTTGGTGCCCACTCTGGGCTCTCTCAAGAGCCACATTCTCAGCAAAGGTGGCCCTGAGCTCACAGCAGAGAAGGCTGGAGGGAAGGGAGCAGAGGAGGGGCTTTGGGGTAGCAAGCCTTGGCCATGGCAGCTGTGGTGCCTGATGGAGGCCGAGGCCAATCCCATCTCTCTCTGCTCTGGGCACGCCTAACACCCTATCTGTGAGTCATTCTATTCCAGGGCGGAATTTGCTGTGACAAGATCCCTCATCAAAGTTATTAAATCATCACTCAGCAATGGGGCTGACATTTAAATCAGACACTTTGCTTTTATTCCAAGTTGCAAATCAAATTGCTTTGGAGCCTGACTCTGTTTCCTTAGATTTGGCATTAAATTATGCTATACAGAACCAGTGTTTGATTTGGGGTCTCCCTGCTGGGCTTCTGCTCATCAGAGGGGCCTCAGATAGTACTGGCTCTGGGCTCCAGACCATTCTCCAAATCCCCTGGGGCTACAGTGAGTGACCGGCTGAGTTTGAACAGAAATAGGGGATGAGCCAGGGGTATGTGGGGGTGGGGGAGTCTGAAGGGAGGGGAAGGGGGAAGGACTGCTGCTCTGTGATGAGTCCGCTGGGCCTGTGAGAAGGGCCAGCTCCCAGCTAGGCTAGCTTCAAGGTCTATGTAAGGCAAGACTTGACCCCATCCCTCCATGTGCCAACTATCCAGCTATCTCTTTCTATATCTAGCTATACACCACACTGGGTATTCAGGCAATCAACAAGCATTTATTAAAAGTGGGTACTGTGTGCTCAGCACTGAGGCTGTGTGGCTGAAACAGACCCTGCCCACAAGGACCCTACATTCCAATGGAGGAGACAGTATGTATACATAACTAGGTGCAAGTGAGATGTATACAGAGTGGCTGGATAGTGATCTGAGAGGGCAAGGCCCTGGCACCTGGGGAGGCCAGAGAAATGCCTCCTGCCAAAGAAAATTCTGGGGCTGACTCTTAAAGGAAGCCATGGGTTCTAAGAGGCAGAGGGAGGTGGGGAGGGAAAAGAAGAAACAATGGCCCTCGTGGAGAGTTGGAAATATACTCAGGGGTACAAGTGGTACAGATACATTAAGACTAAGAACCCCCTTCTGGTTGGGGACAGTCATTGCTGATGAGAGAGAGAAAGAGAGAGAGAGAGAGAGAGAGAGAGAGAGAGAGAGGAGACAGAGACAGAGACAGAGAGAGACAGAGAGATAGAGGGAGAGAAGAAAATAGAGAGAGAGAGAGAGAGAGAGAGAGAGAGAGAAGGGGGAGGGGAGAGAGGCAGCCATAAGCTTGTGAGAGGTTACTCTTTGAGAGGGGAAGTGGGGAAGCCAGGATGTGTGGAGAGAAGCCCTGAATGGTGTCATTCAAGGCATAATTTGCAAGTAGCATGGGAAATAAAGGAAAGAAGGCAGTTGCAGGGCAGAGGCAGCATAGGGAGCTAACCAGAAGGCTGTGTGTGTGGACATTTTCTGTTCTTAGTAGTATCACCAAGTAGGGAGTTTGGTGGCTGCAAGAAAGGCACTGTGGGCATGGGCCTTTGGCTGGGGGTGGGACCCTAAGAGAAAAGGCTGCTATTTCAGCAGTAACTGAGTGGAGAGCTACAAGGAAGGCTTATGTACCAAGACAAGAGAGCCTGAGCTAGTGATTGGTGCTCCAAAAGGGATGGCTCATGGGTTTGGAAATAACAGGGAAGAACTTGGAAGAGATTGGGACAAGCTTCAGCCAACCAGGGCTCAGTAATTTCAGAAACATACATGCTGCTTATCTAGAAGCTGTAGCTGGAAACGGTCCAAAGATGGGCCCTTCAACTGTAGACACTGTAGGGAGGAGGGTCACATTGGCATCCGTAGGAAAAGGTGAGTAATCTCATGAGTCTAGGCCAGGAATGGGGAACCTGTGGCCTCAAGACTCAAGTGGGGCCCTTTGACAGAATCCAAACTTCATGGGACAAATCCTTTTAATGAAATGATTTGTTCTGTAAAACTTGGACTCAGTCAAAGGGCCACACTTGAGGACCTAGAGGGCCACATGTGGCCTGGAGGCCACAGATTCCCCACCCTTGGTCTGGGCTGTGAAGGAGAAATCCCCTTAGTCCCCTGGGTGGTAGAAAGAGGTTCCCAAACAGCCACGGTCCCTTTTGTGTCTGGGGTGTCCTGAGCATTCTTGTCTCACAGGGGCCACAATTGCTTCTGGGCTTCTGGGCACCAAGTTGTCTTGGAGAGAACACAGTAGCAACCCAGGGCAATGAACTTTCCATGAAGGATGGGAAGGAACAATAAAAACAGGACAAAAGAGAGAGAAATGGAGGGGGGAATGAGGGGAGGGGGCCCAGAAGAGGAAGAAAGGAAGGGCTGGCCATGGGGGGAGCGAGGCAGGGTTATGCCTCTTCTCTGGTTCTTTCCTCCAACAGCTGCCTGGCCCAGGCACCCCCTAGCTGAGCTTGAAGAGTCATGTGCCAGCCCCTTCCCTCTCTTGTTGAAAGGGGCCAGGAATGGGCACCAAGAATGCCTCATGGTCTGAAGGAAAAGGCCAAGGGAGTCAAAAGTCATGGGCAAGGGCCCCCAGACCACAACGGGAACAAGAGCCTAGAACCTGCTGCTGAATTGGGAGGCAGACCATCTGCTACTTCCTCTCAGTGTGACTGTGGCCAAGTACCTTCCCTTCTCTGAGATGGTTGGATAGGGGACCTCAAAAGTCCCCTCTAATCTAGAGCCAGTATGCTGCCTTGCGTCTGGGAGAGACTCTGCATGCAGCAGCTTGGGGCTTGAGGCCGCTAGGTGGCACCAGATTGCACAGAGCACAAGGCCTGGAGTCAGGAAGACATACCTTCCTGAGTTCAAATCTAACCACAGACACATACTAGCTGTGTGACCCTGGGGAAGTCATTTCACTCTGTCTGCCTCAGTTTCCTCATCTGTCAAATGAGCTTGTCAAATCCAAATCAAATGGAGAAGGAAATGGCAAAGCACTCCAGGATCTCTGGTAAAATGAAGGGGCACAGAAAATGGCCAGAGTCCTCTCATGGCCCCCATTCTGAACCCTCTCTGAGGCAGCCTGCTGAGGGCAGGAATACATGCCAACACTGAGCAGCCTCAAAAGCTAATGTGACACCAATCTGGCTCCCAGATCTGCAGTCTCCTAGCTGGGCGGGCAACTCTGCACAGGTCAGTTCCCTGTTTCTTTATCTGTCAAATGGGGCACTACCCACTTCACAAAAAGCACATAGTACCTAGAGGGTGAGTCTGTGTTTTTGTCATGAGTCTGTGTCTAAGTGCTAGTTGGTGGTGAGGGTCTGCACCTGTCTGGGACTGAATTCTCCTTATGGTCTTGGCCTTTGTCTCTCCATTTAAGCAACTCACCAGACCTCACGTAGCTAGCAATGGGCCATAGACCACCCCCAGGGGCTTTGGGTCCCAGACTTGCAGTCCAGTCCATTTTCTAAGGCATCCTGGCTCTTCTGCAGGCTGACCAAGGCACCCCACTAGGGACGGAGGGCAGGAAGAGAAGAGGCCCCTAAGGGCAGAGTGGAAGTGGGGGGCAGGAGGACTGGCTTTGTGGAAGAGAAGGGAAGGTGATGAGCCAGACAGAATGGCAAGTCATGGCAGGGGAAGGGAGGCTCCTCATGGCCTCCATGGCTCTTCCCCCCAGAGCTGTCAGAGTCCTGAGAGCCCACAAGGCCCGAACCCCACTGAAGAAGGGACCTGGCCGAGGGTACCCAAGGAATCAGAGGCATAAGGAAGGACAGGAGGCAGGGTTCCTGCCTCCCCCTCCTTCCAGGGCCTGGGCATGTGGGTCTCACAGTCTCCCAGCACCCTACATGAGCACAGAGGACTTGCTGGACACACAAGAGGAAAGCAGTCACAGAAAGGCCCAGAGGCTGTGCTCTTGGGAAGGCGAAGACCTAACAAAGGGTCACAGGAGGCTTCAGGTCAGCCAGGTGTCTTAGAAATGATGAGAAGATGGGGCCAACCTTAAGAGGGGAGACACACAGTCTACAAGCATCTAGGAAGTGGCTGTTCTGGCCATTGCCAAGGGGAGTGTCTAAATGCTGATACCCTCCCTCCTTGTGGGCAGGCAAGCTAGGGGCCCTTCAGTCTGTAGGACATAATCTGAGCCCCAGAGCTGGAGCCAAGGGACCCTGGAGAACAACAGGAACAGCACATTCACCTGAGAGGAGGAAAAGGGAACTCTGGGGGCAGGGGTACAGACGGGGAGTCTGCACACGCATGGATACACTCTCAGATATCCAAGCTGCCAGGGCCTCAGTGTCCTCACTTCCCAAGACCCAGCCTGACACTGTACTCCTAACACTGTTCCTTATCCTCACAATGACCTCCCTTCTCTTGACTTCTCAGGGCATCCGCCTTCCCCTGGCTACACTCTCCTCCTTCCCTTGCCAGACTGCTCAGCACCATCCTCTCCTCTATGATCCCTCGCCCCTCAGCTTCTTACCAAGCTACAGCCCTTCATCTGCCATGCTTGTTCCTCATCATGAGTGGAGCAGAAGAAAAATCATCAAACTAGTGACTGGACCCTCTACAAATATGTCGCCCAATCTCAGCTGGGCCCTCCCTATGGCATCTTCTCCCAAATGGCCCTGTGTCCAAAGCTCCTTAGACCCTCTCATGAGTCCTCCTCCCCTCACTCTCCAGCTGAGAAGCCATTCTGCTCCCACCCCCTCTCCCATCACTCAGGCATCTTCTCACCCTGCCTCCTTCTTCACTTCTGTCTCTGAGGAAGTAGCATCCCATGCCACCGTGCCACCAACAAAGCCAAAGGCAAATCCTCTCCGTGGATCCTCAAGCCCCTGCCCTGCCCTCCCCTCCCGTCCTCTCCAGCACATCGCCCCTTTTTCTCACCCTGACTCTCCAGTCTCCAATCTCTCCCTAAATACCCACCTTCTATAGGAAGCCTTCCCCAATGTCTCTTGATTGTCACGCCTTCCCCTGTTGATGATTTCCTATTATCTCTTTTGATCTCATCAACTCCCAAAAGGTTCAATGGTCACTTCTAGGCAAGTAATTCCTAGATTTATATACATCAGCCCCAATATCTCTCCCGAATTTCAGTCTCATATCACCTATTCACTGCCTTTTGGACATCTCAAACTGGATGTCTTATAGCATCTCAAATTCCACACAACTCTTGGTCTTTCCCCCAAATCTTCCCTTCTTCCTAATGTCCTTCTTATTATCAAGGGCCCCTTGGATTCACCACTTCAGTATCATTCTTGACTCCCCACTCTCTCCCTTGCCCCAGCCAATCTGCTGCTAAGGCCTGTCGACTTTACCTGCATCCCATTTCTCAGATACACCCCCTTCTTTCCTCCAACACTGGCACCCCCTGGTGTAGGCCCTCAGCACCTGCTGGTTAAGCATCCTTCCATAAATCTCTCCCACAATAGTCTATCCCAAAGCATAGGTCTGACCATGTCAACCCCTACTTGGTTCACTCTGGTGGCTCCTTATCACCTCCAGGATCAAATAAAGTCCTCCATTTGGCATTTAAAGTTTTACAAGCCTGTCCCTCCTTCTTCCCTTTTGAGTATTATACTTTACTCCCCAATATGAACTGACTCTATAACCTAACCACACTGGCGTTCCGCTGTTCCTTGAACATGACATCCCATCTCCCATCTCCATGCCTTTGCACTGGCTGTGTTCCAGGCCTGGAATGCTCTCCCTCCTTACCTCTGCCTCTCGTTTTCCTTGGTTTCTGGTCTTTTCTGGTCTCCCTGGCTCTGAGATCATGGATCTATTTATTGTTATGTTGTCTCCCAGCTAGACTGGGAGCTCCTTGAGGGCAGAGACTGTGTCTTTGCCTTTTGGTGTCTCCCTAGCACTTAGCACAGCACCCATGAAATCTTCGACAAATGCTCGTTGAATGCCTAAAGCTTGATTTTGGGAGAAATTTCCTATCAATGAGATAGGAGTGGAGCAAATAGCTTGGGGTACCCCTTCTCTGGGGGCTTCCAGAAGAATCTGAATGGCCTCTAGTCTGTGACACAGTCAGGTGTGACCTCAGACATTCCTTCTAACTTGAGGACTCTTCAAGCCTGGTGGCCTGGGAATTCCCACCCTGCCCTAGCAGGTTTGAGGTCCTGGCAATCCCCCCACCAGCTCTCCTTCCCCATTCTCCCCACTGGCCCTCCTGCTCCCCTCTTGGGCCTCTCTTACCTAAGTGAAACTGATGGGATGTGTTTCCACAGGTCTGCATCACCTCAGGGCTGTTCCAGCCTAGGGGGTACAAGGCACAGCCTGTACCAATCAGCAGACCTAGGACAAAAACATATAGAGTGGAAAATGGGTTGAGAAGCCCCAGTCCCAGCTCACCTCCTCAGGGAGGCCTTCCCTGATTACTCCCAGTCACACTGTTTTTTCCTCGTCGGGAACCACCATGATCTCAGTGACCATGAAAATAGCTAAGGTGACCATATAAACAGAACTCAATAAGTAATATAGGCCATTGAGGAGAGGAGCCACTTATTAGCAGGACCTGGCCAGACCTCTGCCTTGATAGAAAACCAGCTTTGTCACCTGAAGGCAGTAACTGGTTCAAATGGCAAGGACACTGGGGGGAGCACCAGCCCCTGCTCAGCCAAATACCCCAGGGAGTGCCCACTCATAGCAATGCTCTCATTGAGAATACTGGTCTCCCGTCTTCCTGCACTGCCAAAGACTGCTAGGACAAGCTTGGCTCCTCAGGGGCTCATGCTCTCCTGGCTCAGGGAGCTCCCTACTGTTCACACAGCTTGGTGAAGCACCAAGGAGGGGAGGCCCAGGTCTCTTCTGTGGTGCCGCCTCACCTTCCATGCAGACTGTTCTCTCTACAAGAGGATCTTAAAGCATCCTCCAAACTCTACCAGCATGTCTGAGAATTGGCAGCTGATGAGTGCACAAGGGTAGGGGAAACAGCGGAGAGACTTCAACAAGACTTAAACGCCACCTAGGCCTCCCTGATGGCAATGCAATGAATGAGTGTCTCCTTCATGGTGTAGCTTTATAAATAGATGAGATCCTCTCCTGTGGACAATCACTTCATTGCCCTGTTCCTGGAGGATTGTGGGTAGATCAGAGAGAGCCTTCCCACTTCTCTCCAGTAAGAACAAGATCCAAACAAGTGTGAGGTAGACAGCACAAGCATTAGTATGCCCACTTGACAGATGAGAAAACTAAGGCTCACAGTGCAGCAGTCACTCGCTTGTGCTCATGGAGCTACTAAGTGTCAAACTTGACTCTCCTGACGCTGAGGCTAAAGCACTTCTGACTCCAAGAAGGGGGCTATGGTTCACCCACTGTGAGCAGCAGAAGCTCAGGGCCAGGCTGCAAAAGTAGGCTGAGGCCAGACTCCTCTGCCCAGTGCCCAAAGAGCAGCCCAAGCTGAAGCATGCAGAGTTAAAGCTGCCTTCTTGCCCAGGTTCCATGCCTGGCTTCTCAGGGAACAAAGAGGGTGCTGGGCGAGTGCCCCCTCAGACACTGAGCCCGAGGCTAGGAGAGACTGCTGGAGTCTGACTCAAGGTCCCCCGAGACATGGGTGGTAGAGCTCTGGGCCCCTGCGGTTCCTCCCAGCCAGGCTCAGTGGCCAAAGGCCTCTACCCCATGAACCCTGTTCTAGGCTTCATTCAGCTTTCTTACCCTAACTGGCCTTTCCCTCTAACTGTGCCTTAGATGAGACACCATGAGAAGACCCATTGAGGGTGCCAAGCTCAACACAAAAGTGATTTGGTGGGAAGGAGACACCACTGTCCCTTGTCTCTATCCAGGGAAAGGAAACCAGAGGTAGCCATCCGGTGGGAAAAGGCTGGAGCAAACATGCATTTCCACCTAGCCATCTTCCTTCTAACTCTCAACTAATCCCATTACATTTGCTCAAAGAGGGAGGCTACCATTTCCCTGCACATTTCAAAAATCACAATGAAGTCCATGGTCAATTACATGCAAGTGCATCCCACATACTTCTGCAAGAGGCTGGAGAACTGGCGTAAGGAAGCCACAGGCTGTGGCCTGCTGGAGGCATGCATGCTGGCCCATGTCCATGCTGGGCCACTGCCACTGTGGGCAGAAGGACAAGAAGGAGAAAGAAGAGGGAAGCCAGGGAGGTGGACTGGATTCCTCACTCTGGCCCACGCGCTTGAGTGACCTTGGACAAAGGATTTTATGTTTCCTGGGCTTTCGTTTCAAAGCAAAGATCCCATACGAACCTAGCCAGACTGTAGGATCTCAGGTGCTAGTGCTGAAAGGGACCTTGGAAACCCACTCCTTATACAGAGGACGAACCTGAGGCTGAGGGCAATTATGGGACTTGCCCAATGGCAAATGCACAGGACAGGATTCGAACCCAGAGCTTCTGCCTCAGAATCTAGGGTTCTTTCTCCTTTACCATGAGTGTGGCAAGGACGAAGGAAGTAGTAATGTTTGTTGGGATCCTGGAAGCTTTCAGAGAAGATGGGGGAGGCATTCCTAGGTGTCCAGGCACATGGTTCCCAATGGCTGCGTCAGGGTAGAGAGTCCATTCAATGTAATTCAATGAGCATTTATTAAGCTCTTCCTTCATGCCAGGCACAGGGTTAACTGCTGGGGGTGGGAGCAAAGATCAAAATGCCAACAATCCAAAGGTGTTTGCCTTTCAGGCACTTCCATTTTATCAGGGAAGATAACACATACACATATAAACCTAGACAAGGTATATACAGAGCTATTTTGGGGGTGGAGGATTCAGAAAAGGCCTTATGCACATAGGTGACACCTGAACTGAACCTTGAAGGAAGCCAGGGATTCTATGGGGCAGAAGTGAGGAGAGGTGGGAAGGAGGAAGGCATGCCGGGCATGGGAAACCGCATGGATAAAGGCACAGAGGAAAGAGACGAATGCCACATGCAGGAAACAGAAGGGAGTCTGGTTCAGCTGGGTCATTAAATGTCTGTGAAGGGGAGTAATGGGAAATAAGTCAGGAAAGCTTTGCATGGAGGGGCAGAAGAGATTACTAGGGAGCCACTGAAGCTTGTCAAGGAGGGGGTGATGTGGTCAGAACTGTGCTTGAGGAACACCAGTCTGGTAGCTGACAGGCAGCAAGGAGACCAATTCAGAGGCAACTGTGATAGTCCTAGAGATGGAGGCTGGGGTACTGAGTTCAAGTGGCAGCTGGGTCAGGAGAGATCATGGAGGGGTAGATTCAACTCAATTTGAGTTGCAGAACTTTTGAGATGCAGAAGCCAAGAATTATGGAAGGAGAAGGAAGAATCAAGGCTGACTCCAAGGCTGTGAGCCTGGGAGGCCAGAGGGATGGTGGGCCCCACAACAGGAACAAGGAAGGGGGGGTAAGAGAATGAGTTCTGTTTAAGATATGTTGAGTTTGAGCTGTCTATGGGACATGCAGCAGGAGGTGTCCAAGAGGCGATGATGTGAGCCTGGGGCTTAGGAAACAGACCAAGGCTGGAAGTCTGTGAGTGGGGATGACAGTTGAAACCTTGGGAACTATTTGACCGCCAAGGGAGAAAGTACAAAAGGTTGGCATCCTTGACAGAGACAGAGATATGGATGTTTGAGATGATCTGGGCCCTGTGGAGGAGTACTGTAGCCACACATGGAGCCAAGAACCCAAAAGGCAAGGCTGGTCAGTAGACCAGAGGCTCATGGCTGGCTTCATGGATCCAAATGGCATGGTAGAGTAGAGGCCTGGCAAGTCACCCCTCATACTAGAGCCACATTTAGGGTGCTTCTTAAGCCCTTTTACTTGTGGTAGGAGAGGGAGGGTCCTTTACATCACCCAGCCTGTGGCCCGCTCTGAGGCAGAGGGACTCAGGCCAGCCAGGTACTTTCACAGAATAGTTGAGCTGCGTTTCCTGGTGAGCCTAGCAATCAACTGCAGGGGCTGGGGCCTGGAAGAACCTCAGGGAAACCAGTTTAAATCTGTGCTCCAGAAAAAACAGCAAGACTTTCCTGTGTAATGCTCCCATGGTTTGCTCCTTGGGATTTGTCTTGGCTTCATAGCTGAAAAGGAGGCCATAGCAGCTGTTGGGGTGGCAGTCTCCAGCTGAGGCCCCAGCTGACCAGCTGCTCCCCTCTTCCTTATGGGAGGAGTGGATGGTGGCCACTGATCTGGAAGTGAAATGTGCCCCATATTTGTTTCTCTCCTCCCCTCCCCCCCCACAGGCCCGAGCAGTGCTCTAAGGTGCCAATCTGTCCCCTGAGCCCCTACTGGAGCAGTAGGAGGGATCTGTGGGGGTGGGGTGGGGTCACCTTGTCTGATCTGACTCCGGGCAGGAGCAGCTCCTGACTCCTTCCTGCATTTGGCTCCAATACTTTATCTACGCGGTCAAGGGCTTGGCAGAGAGACTGGAGACTGGGTCCTTAATGGATCTTTTCTCTAGCTCTCTCTCAGTGGTTTGGGGGCCCACAGACATGAATCTTCCCTGGACGTAATTGGCTCCTTGGCTGATGTATTTTGGCTAATGCACACACTGCCGAGAAAGTACAGGACCCAGGACAAAATCAATCTCCCTCAGCTGACCTGGGGGCTGGGGAAGCCCACCTCCTGTCTAGTGTCTTCCTTCCTTGGCACCCAACTTGCTGCCTTCCTGCCCAGGAAGAAACTGGCCTCTGGGGCTTTGGTGGCCAGCCTGAGTCTGGTGCCCATATAGTCTTTCCTAAGTGACACCCTGGTGTGCCACTATCCTGGGGGGTTCTATCCCCCAAGGCTGTGCCACCCCCACATCTCAGTGAGCCTTGCCAGGTACACACCTAGGAAAAGGGAATTTTACAAATGGGGAAGGTGAGGCACAGAGAAGAGAAGGCAAGTACCTCTTCCAAGGAGGCACCCAAGATGTAGGATTAAACCCCCAAGTCTTGGTTCTAAGAAACATGGAGGACCAGAAAGAGCCCTGATGTGAGGCTGGCTCCACCATGACTTCCATTCTCTCCCTTGTCCACTCTATCCTTTACAGGGTTACCAAAGTAATGTTATGATCTGGTCATGTCACTCCCTCACTCAGCTAGCTTCTAGCTGGGAAAAAGTGTGAGCTCCTAATCCTGGCATTCAGGGCCCTTCTGAAACGAGCATGCCTTCTCTCACCCACCTGTGTATGTTTGCCTTGCTTCCTCCCTTCTCAGATTACCTGGGATTTAACGGCAAGGCAGACTCCCGTCCTCAGCTTCAGTTTCCTCTCTCCAAGGGGCTGGGAAGGAAGCCCCCATCACTGGGATGTGGGAAAAGCTGCAAGAGCTGAGTGACTCTTGCCAAGTCACCTAACTGCTTTCAGTCTGCAAAATGGGGATAACCTAGCACCTAGCTGCCAGGCTTGTTGTGAGGATGGCACAAGATGACTGGAAAGTGTTTTATAAACCTTTTTCTTACTGTCATTCTGACCTGTACTCCTCCCTGTTCTCCTCCCCTTTCTGCTGCCCTCAGCTCAATGCTTGAGCTGAGCCCTGAAGGACACTATGGATCCTCAGAGATGAGGCAGAAGTGAGGACCAGTGCATCCTGGGCATGGAGGGCAGCCTGTGCCAAATGGAAGGGTGGAGATGGGAGATGGAGGGTCCAGGATGGAAATCAGCTGATGAGGATGATGATGGTAACGGCGATGATGAGGAAAGTATAGCAATACTGGAAAGCTAGCTTGGGGCCAGGTTGTAAAGGGCTTTCAAAGCCAGAGTTGTTGTTTGAGGTAATAGGGGGTTTGAGTTTAAGTAGGGGAGTGCCATGGTCATAGTTTTGCTTTAATAAAGTGGGTCCTATTAGTATCTCCAGAATAAGAGAACTGAAGGGAAAAGCCTTGTCCTGGCTCACTGAGCAGCACTGGCTGGCCTTCCCTCCCAGGGCAGCCCTCTCCCTAACCCTTCCTTTGGGCAGCCCTGGCCTTCAGCTGACAGCCTGGGGTCCATCCCCAGCCAAGGCTGCCCCCCGGGGGCCACAGCCAGATATGCAAAGGCTGGGAAAGAATCCCCCAGGTTTGCGTGGGGCTGCCTGGGCCTCTATTCTCAGACAGTTCCAGCTGGATGGGAGGAGGTGCCTCTGAAGCCTGTGACTGCACACCTCTCCTTTCTGTTCTGTCACATGCCACCCGAGGCCAGGCACACACAGTGAGGCCCTGGAGTAGATGAGGAACCCGATTAAGGCAGGAGATGACAGGGTTCCCAAGCTCATAACCCCAAAGGAGCTAGGCCAAGGCCCTCATTGTATGGAGGAGGAAACTGAGACCCAGGCCCTGGGGAAGGTTCCAGAAAATGTGTGCAGGCCCAGTAGTGACCCCAGAATGGGGTGAACCTTCCAAGGAAGTAGGGCAACAGCAAAGCCAATGAAATCAATAATGATATGGCTAACCCCAACAATCATGAGGATGATGCTAAGAGCCATTTTTGTAAGGAGGCTTGTGGGGTCCATGAGCTTCTGGCTCTCTCAGAGTCTCCTAACAGGCCTGTCAGGCAGGTACAAGATTACTGTCTTCCTCACTTGACCAATGAGGAAGGGGAGGAACAGACTCTGGCCCGGAGACTGGAGGTTGGACTTGAGCCCACAGCAGCTTCCTGACCGAGTTCAGCACTAATCTCTCTAGCAGGCTTTCTCTCTGGAGAGGCCTGGGATGACTGGAGCAGACCGAAAGGCCCCTTTCCCCTCCCCCTCATTTCTCTCCTGCTAGGCTGACATGATGTCTACAATTCTACCATTAGAGAGTCATTCATTTATCTGGCAGCTAAAAGTCATACCTTGAGGTGCAGAGATTTCTAGGAGATAGACTCAGGGGGATGGGGCCTACCTGAAGACTGGGTATCTTCAGGGAAGCAGCAGATAGAGGAGGAGAGTAGTCCAAGGGGGTAGCAGCAATGACACCTCCATTAACCTGGACGACCCTCCTCATTCTGTCCTGCCACAGATGAGACGCAGGCCTTGATGTCAGCAGCCCTGCCCCAGCCCATCCATTCCTCGCCACCCAGTCTTACCTCCCACAAACTGGGCCGCTCCCATGCATCGACCCATGATCCTGGAGATGAGCTCATCCATACAGCAGCCCAGGATGGCCCCCAGTGCCACCAGGAGCAGCAGGGCACAGCCTGTGCCCGTCACCACGGTGCATATCTGCCAGGCCAGGCTGGGGATGGCATTGAAGTTGGCATAGCGGCCACACTCTTCCACCATCACCAGGCTGTGCCCTTCGCCCCGGACAGGGTAGTTACAGCGCCGGAACATACTGAAGGACACTGGCTTCCCAAGCTGAGAGCCAAAGAGCCAGTAGGGCAGGAAGTAGCTGGTGGTGCTGGCTACAGCAGTGAGCAGTGACAGCACGGCCCAGAGGATCCCAACCAGGGTCAGGCTGCCCTTCATGATTTTATAAACTCTGCCTGCCTGCTGAGGCCTGATTGGGAGGCTGATCCTGATGGTAAACTGGAATCCACTTGGCCTCCTCCTCTGGAGTAGAATTCTGTCCAGTGTCAGGACCGAGGCCTTTTGTGGCTTCCTCTCCTGTGGCTGGTGATGGGGCTGCTTCTCACTGGTGCTGTGTTGGGAGAGATACAGAACTGAGTTAGTAGTGGCCACATCCACCAGCTCAAATTCAGGGTGTGCGTGGGGGCAGCCAGACTTTTCATCAGCCCAGGCAAGCAGCAGCCTCAGTCCGTCTGAAAGCCTCCCCTAGTCCAGTTGCAAGGCCCCTTTCCAGGCTGATGGCACATCCCCCACCTCTAGCCCACATACTCTTGGTTCTGGTCAAACACCTCATTTGCCCCCTCTGTGGCTGTCCCACACACCTGCGAGGTGCACCCCAAATCCTGCAGTCCTTCAAAGCTTGGCTCAGCTGCTCTCTCATATACGAGGTCTCTCCCCTTCCCCCACCCCATCAACATTACTTATACTATTCTCTATATTAAGCTGTGTGTGTGTGTGTGTGTGTGTGTGTGTGTGTGTGTGGCGTATGTGTGGTGTGTGTGTGTGGTGTGTGTGTGTGTGTGTCGTGTGTGGTGTGTGTGTGGTGTGTGTGTGTGTGTGTGTATGTGTGTGTGGTGTGTGTGTGTACAAAGTAGATGACTTGGAAGGTCCCTTCTGGGTCTGTGATTCAGTGAAGCTCTTCTGAATGATGCCCAATTCTGGGCATACACACATACATACATATACATATATATGTTTTTAACATATATATTAATATATATGTCTTTAATATATACATATATGTATAAGCATATATACATATATATATATATATATATCTTTAATCACTGAAAAAATTAGTTTTACTAGCTAACAAGTCCACTAAGACTCCTGGGACAACTGCCATTTGATACCCACTTCTCCATGCCCCTGTGGTATGGCACCAGTAGAATGTAAGCCCTTTAAAGACAGGGAATGTCTGACTTTGGTCTTGATATTCCTTGACAAACAGTGCCTAGCATACATTCAGTGCTTGGAGAAATGCTTGAGCTTAATTTAGTGGAGAGGGGGGCTCCGGTGGCACCCATCCATGGGCAGCCAGAAAGTCTCCTGCTTCCTCTGGGGCTCCTCTGGGGATCCTCAGGGCCCGTGAGTGCCTGAGAGGATGAGGCCCAGAGGGAAGGTGCTGCCAGTCACTTAACAAATACTATCTTATTTGATCTTCATGATTCCTGAGGGGTATAGGGGCTCTTATTGTCCCCATCTTATAGGTGAGGAAACTGAGGCTGACGGTCATCTCTCTAAAGGTAATACTAAGAACTGTTGTTTCTACCTTGCTCGGGCCTCCCAACAATCTCATGAGGTAAATACTGTGCGGATCATTATTCCCATTTTACAAATGAAGAAACTGAGGCTCTGAGAGGGAAAGTGATTTGTCCATGGCCACACAACTAGTAAACTTTGGAGGTGAGATGTGAATGTGATCCTCACAACAACATTGCTGGGTAAACACGACGGGGATTAATAACCCTCTTTACAGAAGAGAGGGAGAGTGACTCAGTTGTGTGTGGGGGAAGGATCCCAATACCTCTCTGCTAAAATGGTAATGGCCAGGTTCTGTCCTCCTGGGAATGGAGGGATGGAGGGAAGGAGTGAGGGGGAAAGGCTGTGGTGAGGGAGAAGGGGGGGGCAGAGACATTGAGAGTCTGGGGGATTCCAAGGTCCTGTATCATCTCTGTTTACAGAGATGGGGACCATTCAGAGAAGCTTCACTGAGTTGTGGGCCTGGAAGGGACCTTCTGGGCTCATCTACTCTATTCTCCTGCTTCTGCTCAGAAGGCAGTTGCCAATTTTTAAAGGGCCTCTCTGTAGGCTGTGCTGCTGTTAATAACATGACAGTTGAGGCCTTCATTATGGCCCTTCTAAATCTCTCCCACTACAATTGTCCATCCCTTCTCTTTGGCTGTTTATCAGAAAGAGCCAACAGCTGGGCTCTGTGTGTTCCTAGAGTCTTCAGTCCCACGTGAGACATCCCATAGCTTGTTAACAGGTCAAGCTCCACATGTCTCTAGACATCCGTCATCTTCCCCCTCCCCCACCTCCCTGCTGATTTCTCCTCCTACCCTGGATTCTTCTGTCTTCCTCACCCGCCATCATCAATCAGGTGCCAGGGCCTGTGGCTCCCACCTTTCCATTCAATTGGTCCCCTTCTCTCCATTCCCCCAGACACCACCCTCTTGTGGGGCTTCACCCCCTCTTGCCTGGATTATTGGAATCAGTCTCTCCTTCCAGACTCCCTTCTCCAGCACATTCTCCATTCCATTACAACTGCCAACAATCTCTTCCCAAGACATAGATCTAACCACATCAGTCTCCTGTTGAAAACTCTTCCATGGCTCCCAGTTACCTTTAGCATAAAGTCTAGATGCCCAAGGCTGGCAGTAAAGGCCTTCCAAACCTGGGCTCTGTAGTCTGTATCGAAACTGACTAAAAACAAGCCTTCCTTCGAGGCAGCGGAAGCATTCCATCCCCTCCGATGCAGTCCAGGCCATTTGGGACAGCACATATTGTTAGGAAGTTTTCCTGATATCCAGCCAAAGTCTGTCTCTCTGCCACAACCCTCCCTCCATCTACTCCCACAATTCACATGTCCTCCATAAGCCTTTAACCAATCACAGAGCATGGACTCAGAACCTTTCCCCCTCCTGTTTGTCCCCCTCAGTGCACTCTCTATGACCTTCTGAAACTGTGGTGCCCCGAATTGATCACCACGCTCCAGAGGTGGCCTGACCAGGGCAGAGGACAGGGCGACAATCACCTCCTTATTCCCGGACACTCTTTAACACAGCCCAAGATCAAATGATCTAGGAGGTCAGGGAGTGGGGACTTCCCAATCTCACTATTATCTCATGGAGCTTGCAGTCCACCCAAACCCCCAGATCCTTTTCAGAAAACCCACTGTCTTACACTGGAGCCTCCATCTTGTACACAAGGCTTCCCCTGCCCCAATTAGCACCCCCTCCTTCTTGCAATAACTTGGTAGTACTCAGCAGTTTCTGACTAGTACAACAAGGAGGATTGTAGCCTCTGGTAGAATGAAATCTATTTGAGAAGAGGCAGGGTCTTTTTTTTAGCTTTGGTTTCTCCAGGTCCTTGCACAGAGTAGACACTTAATAATGTCTGCTCATCTGACCTGCTTGACCATCACAGATCTTTGCTCACTGGGAGTCAATTGATGACATGCCTTGGGCATTCTTTCTCCAAGATGAAGCTTCTAGTGGTCTCTACCTGGGAGGCCTTTAATCAAGGACACCTGGCTAGTGGATAAAGGCTCAGAGTCTAACCCTGCTTGCGAATTGGTTATGTTCTAGTCTTGCCTCTGAGACTGGCCTGGCAACCCTGAGCAAGTCACAGTCGCTAAGCTGCAGAATTTTCCCACAAGGAGGTCCCCACACTTAGGAGAGGAGCAAGTGCAGCTGGGAGCCAGTTCTGAATAAGATGGTGGGGTGCTAGGAAGGGGACTCTCTTGTCCAGCAGCTGCCATGGAAAAGGGCTGGGTGGGCCTTCAAGCAAGATGGTACCAGAAGGGAAGAGCCAGCCTTGACTGAAATATCTGTTACTTGGAAGGAACTGGGAATGTGCTGCTTCTCCCCTTGCCTTGTCCTAGGAAATGACTGAGAAGTAGATGGGTAAACTGAGGCCTGGCTCAGCCCATTTGCCCTGTTGGTAGTAGAGGCCTCCTCTCATCCTCCAGCCATCTGCTGTTCTGGATGTAGACGGCCATGCCAAGCTGTCTGGGAGGGATTTCCAAGGCACCACTCTGCCCACAAAACACCTAAGATGCACCTAGCAAATGCCCTTTGTAAGGGAACAACTTCCATGGAGATCTCTCCACTTTGGAGTTCTCTCCAGCTGATCAATCTCCTCCTGCCTCTTCTCCCCTTTGACACACATCGTGTTGTGGAGATTTGGACATCACCTGGAAACTAGGCGGCACAGCCTGCTACTGAGGAAAGAACCCTGAATTCAAGTCCCACTTATGCCACCTGCTAGTTGTGTGACCTTGGAGCAGTCATTTCATTTCTTTGGGCCTCAGTTTCCTTCTCTGTAAAATGAGAGGCCAGATGTCCTCTAAGGTCCTCGAACCAATGTGGCAAAGGCATTGCTTTGTTCTTGTTCCTCCCTGGATCACTGCCCCTGGAGTCCAAAGTCATGGAATCTCTTGGGGGCTTCTCTACTCCAAACCAAGTTCCCAGGCCTAAGCCTGGTGTCCCCTATCACAGCTGGCTCTCTCCCTTGTCTCTGTCTCCCCTGTCCCTGCTGCAGTGAAAGGCCACCAATGGCGGGCAGTATCTTTGATGGGACTGTGGCTGGCACATAAGGAGGGAAGCCCCGTGGCCATCCACTCAGGACTGGTGGAGCAGCCTACAGAACTGGGGGATGTGACCCCAGCCAGCAACTTGTAGAACGTCAGAGCTGGGTGGGCAACCCTCCTCCATTTAACCAAGGTCAGGAGAGAAGTGACTTACTCACCCAAGTTCCCACAACTAGCACATGACAGGACCACATAGTTGAATTAAGTATAGTGTACGTGGCTTGAGAAGATCTGAGTTCAAATCTGACCTCAGATACTAACTAGCTGTGTGACCCTGGTCAAGTCACTTAACATCTGTCTCCCTCAGTTTGCTCAACTGTGAAGTGGAGATAATGATAGCCCCTGCTTCCCATTGTTCTTGTGAGGATCAAATGAGATAACGTTTGGGAAGTGTTCAGCACGCGATTCGGTGCATAGTAGGACCAGCTAATGATAGCTATTATTAGAATCCACATCTCCCAACTCCTAGGCCTGAGCTCTCTCTCCACTTTACCATCCTACCTTCCCTTACAAGAGACCTTTGCTTCATTGTAAAAAGCCAGCCTCCCAGTTGGGAGCCCAAACAAAGCCGGGTACTTTTACCAACTCAGATCTACAGATTCCAGGGAAAGGGAGATGCCATCAAACACCTTTTTAAACAAAGGTATTGTCTCCTACTAGGTGGGCTCCCCTGTGATGAGGATCCCCCTCCAATGATGCTCATTGCACTTCCATGGTGTGGGGGTGACCTTGAGCTTGAGAAGGCTGTACCCCCACGAGAAGATTGCCCTAATGTTAAAGCCCATATCAGCCAAGGGTGGAGATGTGCCTCGCCCTCCTTCGTGGCTGCCTGAAATGAAACATGGATCTGGGAGCTTACATGGAGCTGAAGAAACTTCTGCTTGGTTTCAAAGAAATGGGCCAAGTTTGAAATGGAAGAGGAAGAGACTAGTCATAATGCCAAGAGGCTGACGCTTTGGCACGTTTATCTAAGGAGAATTGATCTTTGCTATGGAACTAGAGAGACTTTGTGCAGCAGTGCCTCTGAACTTGAAAGCAGGGAGACCCGGATTCAAATCTCACCTCTAACACTGACTCCCAGAGTGACCCTAGGCAAGTCATCTCATTTCTCTGAGACTCAGTTTTCCATCTATAAAATGGGGATAATATTGGCCCCAATCACAGAGTTGTGGTACAGCTCAAATGAGAAAGTATATAGAAAACACCCTCTGCAGAGATATTGGCTATTTTTCTATACTAGTCCAACCACCACCATTTTACCAATTGAGACTCAGAGAAGGAAAGAGATCAGCCCAGGCCATCCAGGGCAGTAAAACTGGACCCAGGACTTGGACACAGCCCTCTCCCTTCCCTCCTCCCCCCACTCTGCTAAAATGGCTTTCTTCTCGTGGGTCTCACAACAGCCTGATGCACGAAGGGGCCTCCATGCACAAGGGGGCGCCCACATTGACTGCTGGAGCTCCTTCCCCAGCACCTCAACCCTCTGCCCCTGGGCACCACATACTCCGGGCCTCCTGGACACACCAATCCCACTGCCACCAAGTGCCTAGTCTAATTGTACCAATGACAACCTGATTCAAAGAGCACTTCCCTACAGACCCAGAGGGCTCCAACTCCCTCCCTTCACCCCACTTTCCAAGAGTGGCCTTCCCCTCCCTGCTTCTTCTGCACCTTTCCCCCTTGCCAAATGCTTCTCTTGCTCCATTTAATTATCTGGTGCTGTTCTAGGAGCCAAGTTGGGGGAGGGGGATTGAGGTGGGAAGGGGTAGCAAAGGCAAAAGCCAGTCTCTTCCCTACCCCTGCCCTCTCTGGTGGAAGGAAGATTGGGGGCAGACACCGGAGCCAATGGCAGGCAGGGTTCGGACATAAATGGAGGGGCCGGCCCTCTCACGAGGCAAAGGTTTCCCTCTCCTTGAGGGCCTGCCAGTGCTGCCTAAGTGGACACCTCTCTGTGATGCTGGGGTGGGGGCACTCTTCCATGCCTTCTAGATGCTAGGCTCCTTGGGGCCATCCAGGCGGAACCAAAGCAGATGGCCTCTGCATCCCTGCAAATTCTCAGGGAGGAATCTGGGGGACATCGGGCAAGTCCCTTCCTCTGGGGCTCAGTTCCCTTATCTGCCAAATGAGGAGTGTGAACTAGAAAGCGTCTAAGGTTCCCTCCAGCTCTGTCTTTCATCCTATAATCTCCCTGGTCCTCTCTCCCCCCGCCACGCCCCCCATCTCTCTTCCTTCTTCTCCTTCAATCCGCGAGAGGCTGGGTGAAGAGTGGCGAAGAGTTTAACTTCGGACTTCTTTTTCCAACGGAGTCTCAGGGGAAAGAGAGTGGGAGGGAGAGGAGCCTGAACCCGGGTAGGGGTAGGAGCGGAGCAGGGGCAGGAGCCGGGCAGGGGCAGGGGCAGGGGCAGAAGCCGGGCAGGGGCAGGGACTGGGCATGGGCAGGAGCTGGGCAGGGGCAGGGGGCAGGAACCGGGCAGGGGTACGGGCAGGGGCAGGGGGCCGGCCTCCAGGCGGGAGGCACTGAGTGCCCTGGTTGGTCTCTTGGGGCGCAGGGGAACCCCTGACCTTGGCCCTGGGGGTGGACGTGGGCGCAGGCGGCGCTCTCCTAGGACGCTTTAAGTTCCTTAGCCTCAGCCAGCAGAGTTCCCTCTTACCCTGAAGGCAGGCAGGCTCGCGTTCTGAGGCTCAGAGGGAAGGCACTTGGCAGCCTGGGAGCGGGCAGGGCTCAGAGCCGCCGCCGGCGCTTCTGTCGCCCGAGGTCGGCCTGTGGGGTCCGTCTGGGGTCTGCCCGGGCGCTGGGCGCTCCGAGGCCAAGTTCTCCGGGCTGCGAGGGCTGGGCTGGGCTACGCGCGGCCACTGACCACCGGGGGCTGGCCAAGCCGCTCCTTTAGCTAGGAGGGGAAGAGTCCGCCCACCTCCTGAGGGTCACTGACGCAGGCTCCTCCCGCCTCCTAACACGTCCGCCCGCCCAGGGGGCCCCCTGGCCCGCTCCCCCCCTTCTCTCCCCTCCCAAGCCCAAGCCGCTGCCTCGACAATAATAGTTTCTCTGACTGTCTATCGATCTGGAGCCGGAAGGGACCTTCACACTCACTTGACAGGGGAGGAAACTGAGGCCAAGAGCAGGGAAATGCCTGCCTTGTTCAAGGTCATCCAGGGAATACGGACAGAGGCAGGATAGGAACCCAGGTTTCATAGGATCAGAGATGTAGATTTGGAGAGGCCCATAAGGGTCACCCGGTACAAACCTGTCCATGTTGTCGGAGACAATCCGATTTCTTATAGGCCTTTGGCTCCAGAGATGGAAAGAGATGCTCTCCATTGTTTTTCACCCTCATTTACAGAGGAAGAAACTCAGGCCCAGGGAGAAGGCCATGGCCTTAAGAAGTGCTGAAATAATGCCAGGTGTAATAAATGAAGGGATCCAATTCTAAAAATTCCAAGGGGCTCTGGGTTCAAATGCTGCTACTGCTCTGTGTGGCCTTTCCGAGCCTAAGTGTCTTTATTTGTATCAGAGGCCCCCTAAGATGCCTGCCAGTGCTAAATCCCAAGTGGTAGAAGCAGGGATTTGAGCTCAAACCTTACTGATTCCACCATCCAGCATTCTTTCCACTGTGCTGCTACATGGTTCCAGAGGCTTACTTCTTGGGAAGCAGGAATTACAAGTCGTCTTATACCCATTTTACAAAGGAGGAAGCTGAGGCCCACAGAGGGTCACACAGCTAGTAAGTGGCTGAGTCTGAATGGAAATTCTTAAGTCCATAAGCCTTCCCAAAGCTGGGCACAGAAAACTATTCACACAGGAAATGATCAGTTTCCCAACGTGAGTATGGGGAGGGGGGGGCAAACTTTCAACTTCAGCCACTCAGAGTCTGGAGAGGGCTCAGACATTACATAGGCCAATGTATAGGCCCAGTAGATATTGGGCTGGGCCAGGATTTGAGTAAGGGGCAGAGGCTAGACTGAAATGCCAGTCTCTTGGCCCACTCCCTGTGTATGGTGAAGTCCCATCCTGACTCCTGGCATCTCTGCTCAGCCTAAGCAAAGTTGGGCACTAGGGCTGGGGCACAAGGCTGAGCCCAGTGTCCCAGGAAGTCAGCCTTCTGCAGAGCTGTGGTGCAAAGAACTGGATTGGGTGCCAGCAGGAGGCAGTCTGGTACAGTGTGGGAGCCAGAGGAGCCTGCTCTGCCTGGAGGCCCTGAGGTCATCAGAGCAGAGGATCTGAGCCTGCATAAACCTCCAGGGCCTCGAGAGATGAAGGACTTTGCCAAAGGCAGGGAATGCCAGAGGCAGAATCTGAACCCAAGACCTGGGAATCCAACCCCATTGCTCTTCCCACTCTCCCCCCTTCCCTCTTTGGGTCTCAGTCTTATCATCTACAGATCTTCAAGGGCCCTCCCAGCTCTAAGGGGCTGATACCCATGACTCCTACAGCAATAAAGGAAGGTCCCACGTGGTTTCATTTAACTCTCTCTGTGACATATATGGGAATCTGGGGTCTGCAAGGACAAGGCCTGTGGCCCAGCCTCCTCCCGAGCCCTAAATGATAGATACTCAGATAGTGCTCCAAAGTTGGCAATGCCTTTGAAAGGTCATCTACCCATTTGTCAGAGTTGGTGTGACTTGCCCAAAGTCACAGGGGTCTGAACCCTGGCCTTACTTGCTGAAGTCAGGCCAAGCTTCCAAGCCACAGTGGATCTGGGAGGGCAGGGGAACAGTCTCAGGACTCTCCATTTGACTTCCCCAGTGCTTGCTGTGATCCGGGATGCAAACCCCTGGGATGCCCACTGTTTCCGTAGCTTGCTGGGTCCCTAATTTCACATGGACTTGTGATTACTGTCCAGAGTGAGACATACCTTCTGATTTAGGTTGAAGTCCTCCTCACCTGGGTCAATGAGCTCAGAGAACCTTACCACCGTAGCTGGAGGCCATCTTTGGCACCATGACTTAGAAACTTCCTTGGGCCATGCATGACTCAGCCATCAACCCAGAGGGCAGAAAACTGGCCGGCACAAGATTAGGCTGGACAAATGGCCTGTTTCCTCGGTATTTGAAAGACCAAAGGTTCAGGCCTCTCTGTTTGCCAGGGGCTAGAAGTAATGACTCAGCCTTACCCTTCCATTAGCTCCCCTACTCCAAACTCTCCTACTTCTAGGGAGAGCACTGCCATCCTCAGCCATCCTGTTTTATAAACTGATTCTGCTTCTTCCCTCAGGACCCTGATTTACTCAGTTGGAAGGTTGTTGATTCTGCCTCCCCAAATTTTCTCTCAGGGCAGCTAGATAGCACTGTGGATAGAGCTTTGGCTTAGAGTTAGGAAGACTTGAGCTCAAATCCAGCCTCAGACACTTACTGGCTGGTAACTCTGGGCAAGTCACTGAACCTGCCTCAGTTTCCTCAATTGTAAAATGGGAATAATAATGCATGTATCTCCCAGGGTTGTTGTTCATTCATTCCGTAAACATTGATTGAGTACTCATCCTGTGCCAGGTAGTGTGCTAAGTTCTGGAGGAAAGAGGAAAGAGATGTTCTCTGCCCTCAAGGAAGATCAAATGAGATAATATTTGGAAAGTATTTAGCACATAGTAGGTGCTTAGCAATTGCTTATTCCTTTCCTTTCCCCTTCTCTCCATTCACATAATCTCTAACCTCGGTCAGGCCCTCATTACCTCTTGTCTAGGCAATTGTCATAGCCTCCTCCATGGTCTCCTTGCCTCCAGGCTCTGTTCTCTCAAATTCAGCCTCCACACAGCTACTAAAACTTCTCTGAAGCATAGTTCTCATCAGGCCACTCACCTGCTCAAGAAGCTCCGTGGCTCCCTCTGGTTTCTGTGATTCAATACAAACCTCTGCTTGGCATTTAAAGACCTTCAAAATTTGAATTCAGCATAATTTCCATTTCTCTTTTGAAAGTTGATATTGATACTCTTTTGGAGGGATTATTTCCCAATGATTCCCTCCTTCCACCTATCCCCACCACCAATAGATGGAACCTTCTGACAAAGAAATATGATTAAGCAAAACACGCCAACACACTGGCCATACCATTGCACACCACTAGCCTATCACCTCTCTGAAGGAGGTAGGAGGCATGCCTGGTTCACTTATCATTCCCCTGAAGTCAGTTGATCCCTGCATTGATTCAGAAGTCTTTTGAGGTTGTTTTCCTTTCTGTTATTGTGATCATTATGCAAATTGTACCACTGGTTCTGCTTATATCTCTTTGCATCTGTTCATACAGCTCTTCCAAAGTTTCTCTGAATTCTGTGGCAATAATATTCCATTACATTCATGAACTATTCCCCATTTTATGGATACCTTCTTTGTTTTCAGTTCTTTCCTACCATAAAAAGTGTTGCTATAAATATTTTGGTGTATATAGAACATTTCCCTTTGTCTTTGACCTCCTTGGGGGTATATTGGTGAAGGGCCATGTACAATTTTCATGACTTTCTTGATACAACTCCAGATTGTTTCCTAGAACAATTAAACCAACCCCCAGTTCCTCTGGCAGTTTATCTATGAGCCAGGGTTTTCTCAGCCCCTCCATTCTTGTATTTTGTCATCTTTGCTGATTTGATGAGTAGAACTCATATACTTTTCTCAATTTATTTTACTTTCTGATACTTCTCTTCACATGTTCGGCATTCTAGTCAAACTGGCCACCCAAAGACTCCTTGCACATACCATTCTGTCCCCTACTCTGTAGCCCTGCACGTATTGTCCCTCCAATTTGGAATGCTTACCTACCTCATCTTGATCTCTTTAGATCTTGCTTCTTTTAGGCTCAATTCATCCATTACCTCCTTGTGCTCTCTCTCTCCATCATCCAATTATTATGCACAAACCTCTCTTTATATGAGACACTACAAATTATGAGAGAGAGAGAGAGAGAGAGAGAGAGAGAGAGAGAGCGCACTGGCTACGGAGTCAGGAAGACCTGAGTTCAAGAGTCAACTCTCAAATATACAGGCAAAGTAATCTTGGGCAAATCCCTTAACCTCTCAATGTTCCAAAGCTATAAATTGTAGGGGAGTGACCAGTCTGCATTGGGAGAGGGACTTTCCTTACCTAGGAATTCCTGATACCAAAGAAATCACAAGATCTGGTCCCTAAGCTTCATACTTCTCTTGACATATTACATCTTCCTAGTAGAACAGAAGTTCCTTGAAGGCAAGGCCTGTTTTGCTCTGTCTGTGTATCCCTAGCACCTAGAACATAGTAGACACTTGTTGGAATGGACCTTCCCACAATACCTTCAATGCTTCAAAGCACTTTCCTGTCCATCATCTCATTGGATTTTCTAATATCCCTGGGAAGGAGGAAGACAGGTGGGCAAGGGTTAGGGTCATAGATTATGGATGTAAGGCTACAATGGAATCTAGAAGTCATCTAGTTCAGACCTCTCATACTAAATATGAGGAAACTGAGGCCAGAGATATCAATGACTTGCTTTTGGTGATACAATTATTAAGTGGCAGAGCAAAGACCCCAAGTCCAACATCCATTTCCCTCTACTATTCTTTTCCCTCTATTAAAGTCTTTCTCTAATCCCTCATGGTGCTGTGGAGCTGAGCCTACCTCCATGACCCTTCTCCCACAATCCTATCTATTCAGGCTGCAGGATTTTCAAAAAACCAAAGGAAACAGTGGGCCAGACTCAGAGCTAGAGAAAGGTGGATACTCGTCTGTCGAATCTTTGTCTAAGCTTTGTGGTAGGAAGCTGAGTTTTTCTTGTCTCAGTCTTGTCCTTTCTTAGAGACTCAGGTGGGCCAATTTGCCCTGTTGTAACTTGGGCACCTCTGGATCTTTCCCACTCTTCTAGGAAGGAGGAGACATCTCACAGATAGGTCATGTTGGCCCTACTCTTCCCTTTTATAGTGCTTGTCCCCAGAACCATGGGCCTTGATGTCCTCTTCTGGAAAGTAAGAGATTGCCCCCAATGCACTGGAAGGCCCCTTCCAGATTCAGGTCCTCTGATAGCCACAGTCCAAGCAGCAATGGTAACAATATGGAGAGCAGGACCTGAAGGGGAACCAAGGGCCATGGGAGAGCCCAGAGTGGGTCATCCAAACCCCGCAGCTGTTGTCTGGGTTCATAGAGGTTAGGGGAGGGGAGGGTCAGCTGCTCTAAAGAGACCTCTCTTTAGGAACAAATTAAAACAAAACAGGCTTTTTTTTTTAGAAATTCTATAGAGGACAAGATCAAAGAGAGGCCAGTACCATTGCTTGGGGTAGATGGGACTGTGATAAGGCACAAGAGACAGCTGATGAGGATAGTCAACTTTTGGATTGCTTCGGTTTTCTCTGCCAAGGAGAATAATCTTTGTACTGGAAAGGACAGAACAAGCCATTGCTAATAGGCAGCTGATGGCCAAGATAAGGAGGGACACAGCAATAGAGCACCCAGCTGTCCTTGATGGGCCCCACTCATCAGGGCCAAATTCCCTTTGAGGTCATTCAAAGAGCTGGCACTCAGAGTGATTGAGTCACTGGCCTTGATCTCTGAAGGAGCTCAAGGAGAGCAGGGGGGAGCTGCACCTCACAGCACAGTACTCCCATAAAAGAGAACCTGACTGCCTTATTCTATAAAAAGGCAAAGAACCTGACCTCTGAACTCTATACCACTGAGCCTAGGAAAACCAAAGCACCCAATGAGGCAATGTCCATAAAGTGCTTTGGGACCCTTCAAGTGCCCTAGGAATATGAGCTGTTGGTATTATTTCTGGAAAAATTCTAGGCTAAATTGCTAAAAGGACAGGAATTAGTGAACACTGAGAAAGGGCAGAGTCAGCATGGCCTCCTGTAGGGCAGACCCAGAGCCTTGTTGGACAGGGGCAAAATGCTGGCAAGATCATTTACTTGGATTTGGAGCAAAATATTTGTGAAAGTTTTTGGCATGTGACAATCCACTTCCCGACTCCAGGCTGGCTGGGCCCTCGAGCCTCCCACTTCTACCTCTTGGTTTCTCCAATTCCCCCTTCTTCCAGAGGGTTCACCCAGTCCTCCTCCACCCTTCCACCGCTGGGGCCTTCCTTGGGAGCTAACCTTCCAGCCAGCCTGTCTAGATCTTGGATGTAACTAGGAGTTTGGGGGTCTCTTCCTTCATTAGACTCTGAACTCCCTGAGGCTAAGGACTGTCTTTTACCTTTCTTTGTATCTTAGCACAGTAACCAGCACACAGTAGGCGCTTAATAAGTGCTTGTGGACTAAATTTCTCCAGTAATTGCTTTTGTTACAGGAGAAATTCACTTAGCTGGATTCTGAGTTGGTTAAATGGAGAGATCCACAGGGTAGCTGGACCAGGTAGGTGGCACAGTTGATAGAGTGCCAGGCCTAGAGTCAAGAAGACCTGAATTCAAATCCAGCCTCAAATACTTACAAGCTGTGTGACCCTGAATAAGTCACTTCACCCTCTTTGCCCCACTTTCCTCAACTGTGAAATGAGCTGGAGAAGGAAATGACAAACCACTCCAGTACCTCTGCCAAAAAACCCCCAAATGGGGCCATGAAAAGTTAGACATGGCAAAAGTACTCAACAACAGAAGGGTAGCTGATGATGGGTAGATGTTAACCTGAAAGTAAGGCTCCAGTGGAGTGCCTCAGGGCAGTGGTCTCCAAGGTAGGGCCCCTTGTACCAAGAGAGGGACTAAGCAATTGGGAGATGGAAGAGATTCCTCCTTGAAAGCCAAGGATGAACTTTTCTCCAGCTATGACTCATTAGTGGCCTACTTTGCTCTCTCAGCACTAGCAGTAATTATAACCTAACCTCAACTCAGCTCAAATCTTCCCTTTCTGAGGAGTCCTTTCCAGGTCCCTCTTCCTCTTTCCATCACCTTCTATCTGGAATTAACCTTCCATACAGACTGTCTAGATATGGCCTGTCTAGATCTGTTATGTATATCATTACTGAGTAGAATGTAAGCTTCCTGAGGGCAGACAACCTAGTTTTGCCTTTCTTTATATCCCCTACTGGTAGCACAATGCCTAGTACATAGCAAGGCCTTAAGGAATGCTTACTGAGTGACTGACTGGCCCAGTCACCAGCACCCCCACAGCCAATCCCCCACATCACCTGAAAGCTAAGGCAGCCTCCCAGATCTTTGCTCCTGGCAGTAGCCAAGTGAGGAAGAGCCCCGACCTCCCCAAACACACTCTTCACTTTTTCATCAGGGGAGGGATAAGCCAGCATGGCTGTGTTGTGTGGTGCACATTGGAGTTCTCATTGGATTCTTTTTCCCCCAGATGCTTCCCTCTTCTCTATTTCTGTCCCTTTAGATGCCCAAATTCTCAACCTCAGTGTCCTTCTTGGGTCTTTTATCACTCCAGCCCCTTGTAGTTGATCCTTTCACAGATCTCGTCCTTCCCCTTCTCTGCGCTCACATAGCCACCCCCTGCTTCATTGTCTCTTGCCTTGACTATTATAATCACCCTCTAACCAGACCCCCTTGCTTTCAGGCTCTCCCCAGTTGGCTCTATCCTCTTAAAGCCCAGATCTGACCATGTCAACGCCCCTCCTCAATGAGCTCCCGTGGCTCCCCAGTGACTCTGAAGTCAAATAGAATTTCATCTCTGTTGCATTATTTTTAGCTTCTATTTTTGCTGAAGTTCTATAGAGTTTACAATTATTAACATAATAGAATGTGTATGTGACTTATAAATAAGGAGTCCTACATATTGAATTCAATGGTAATATCAAATCAAATAGTTTGGTGATCTCTGCCCTAAGGGATCTCCCTTTGGCTCTGAGCCATTGGCCAGTTTCAGGATCCTCAAACATCTTCCAAGATGAGAACACGAGGCCAGACCTAATCAGATGAAATGCAATTTTATCTGATAAACATCTCATGGTTGCCTACTCTGCAAGAACAAAATTTTAGATTTGAGTTCAAAACAATCAACTTCCCCCAAACAAGACGAAGAAGGTAGATGTCTGAGCAGAATGCAGGCTACCCCTGAATCAACAGCAGCCAAGAGTGATTGCAGCGAGGGGGTAGCATTTGAAGGGTCACAGTAAGCAGGCAAGCCTTGAGGATGGCCATTAGGATGGTGAAGTGCCTCCAGATCAGGCCACACAGGACTATTTGAAGGACTAGGGATAAGAAGATGGAGTGGATACATGAGAGCTCTCCTTTACGTATCTGAAGGGCAGACAAGAGGGATTAGATTGTTCTGCTTGGGCCCAGAGCGGAGGGGGAAGGGACTGGAGGGGAGGAGAAGAAAGGGGAGGGAAGGGAGAGAAGGAGAGTCTCAGAGTGGCAGATTTTGGCTAGATTTCAAGGAACAGTTGCCTCAAAGTGGAAGGGGCTGCATGGGGGCTGGGATTATGGAACCCAGGACCCACAGTGCATTTCCCCTGACTAGAAGTCTTCAGCAAAGGCTGGAAGACCATGGCCACGCATGTAGGAAAGAGGATTTTTGTTAAGGTCAAGATTGAATCAGAGGTCCCCTAACATCTTTTTCACCTCTGAGACTTGATGATTCTGTGACCAACCCTGGGACACTCTCGTGTCTTGCGACTGGTGTACATCTTGCTTAATCTGTGCTTTCTCTAGGACCCCCCTGGCAGTGTGGGGCCCTGGTGACTGGCCACTGAGCTCTGGCTTCCCCCTACTGAGGCCTCCCCTTCAGGTACTTCATGTAGGTCATTGCTAGTCCTGGAAAGGGCCATCCTCCTGTTACCTACTCAGGATCTGAGTTTCAGGCCATTTGAGGCATGTTGGGGGGAGAGGGGAGAGCTAAGCAGATCAGTCAACCAATAAGTGTTGATTAAGCATGTGTCAGGCACTGCGCTAAGCGCTGGGGATACAAAGAAAAAACAAAAACAGCCCCTGCCCTTGGGAAGCTTCCAGTCAAATGGAGGAGACCACACACACATGCAGAAATTTGGACAGAAGGCATACAAAGTTCGTGCAGGGTCATTGGTGAGGGCATCAGGAAAGACTTCAGGGAGAAGGGAGCCCTTGAGTTAAGTCTTGAAGGAAACCAGGGATTGGGAAGAGCCAGCATGATGGCAGATGTGAGAGCTACTACGTCATGTAGGAGGGTGGCAAGTAGGCCTGGAGAGGTGGGGAGGTGCCAGCTGGCGAAACACTCTATATATTGGGCAGGGGGTGAGGGATGAGCCAGGGGTGTGGAATAACACCCCCACTTGTGTGTGGTATAAGGCCGGTGAAACACTCCTCTCCCAACTGAAAGGTGGCCAGGTGACTCAGTAGTCAGAACTCTGACCTGTGTAGCTAGGAAGGAAGCTTCTTTTTTAAATACGAAACGCAACCTTCTCTGCAACTTAGTCTTAGAGAGCAGCCTAGAGCACCAAGTGGTCAAGTGACTTACCCAGGGTCACCCAGTATGCATTCAAGAGAGGACTTGAGCTAAGTTTTTCCTGGTTCCAAGGAGCCTCTCTGGGACAGGAATAGCTAGATTAAAACCAAACCAATCCCTGCCCTCAAGAAGCTTCCGTTTTAGTGTAGAGAAAAAGCCTTAGAACTCCTACTATGTGAAATACTCCTCCCGTAAATCCTCCAAAGAGAACCTCTTCACAACCAGAAGCTTACCTGCTTTCCTTCCTCCCTCCCTTCTTTCCTTCCCCCCTCCCACTTTCCTTCCTCCCTCCCTTCTTTCTTTCTTGCAGGTCCTCTCCATTCCCCCAGTGCCAGCATCTGTCATCCCTTGCTCTGTCTCCTCCCCTGCCACCCCGATTGCTGGTCCAGAAATGGCAGCTCGGCTTCATATTCAGACCAGGCAAGCCAACTAAACCTCAGGACCCAGAGGATAATGGTCAATTCCAGTGAGGAAAGCACTAGGGAAAGGCCTGCCAGGCCTGTTCTGGTGCTGTCCTGGGAGAATAGTTAAGGGAGGATAATGAATCAGCCCCTTCATTTTACAGAGAAGGAAACAGAGGCAAAGTGATTTCTACAAGGTATAGTACAGGGACTAAGTTGTAGGGCAAGGATTTGAACTGAGACAAACTTTAGTTTCCTGACAAGTTTGCATAAGACCATTACCGTAGGCCAGTCCATCATAAGCTCTCACCTGGATTATCACAGTAGCCTCAAGGTTCTCCCCTATTCATTCTAGCCTCTGAACAGCTGCAGAAGTCATAGGCCTAAAGCACAGGTCTAACCATGTCACTCCCATGCTCAAGAAACTCCAGTGGCTCCCTATTATCTCTAGGGACAAAGATAAACTTCTACGTCACAGTCTGGTTCTGATCTCTCTTTTCAGACTCATTGCACATTTCCCTTCACACACTTTAGTCTGCTTATTGATCCCTGTACACAACATTTCATCTCCAGCCTCTGGACCTTGGTACTAGCTGTTCCCCACACCTGGAATGCCCTCTCTCCTCACCTTTGCCTCTTGGAACCCCCAGCTTCATTCCTGGGCTCAGCTGTACTCCCTTGACCCCCTAGTTTTAATGCTGTCCTGCCCTTCTGAAATGGCTTTGGATGTACTCTCTGCATGTTTTCTTTTTCCATGGCTCTTGTTTTTCCCAAACAGGATCTAAGAGGGAGGCCTGCCATGTTTTGCTCACCTTGAACACTGTAGTGAAACACCTGGCCTAGAACATAAATATTTAATGAAGTCGGGTTGAAATGAAAATGGAAATAATCATCTCTCCCAGCTTTCCTTCAGAGGGCCCATGCTAGAGCAGCCGGAGGAACAAATGGATTAGAGGGTGATCAGAAGGAGAGAGGCCTTGTTAATGTGGTCATCTGTATAGCTGATAGCACTGGGCACCAGAATTTTCAGTCAAGAAAAGCATGTAAAGACAGCCTGTCACAGGCAAAAGAGGACAACCCAAGTGGGAATCCTGCTGCTGCCACTTACTCCAAGAACCTTAGGTAAGGTCCTCTGGACTCAGTTTCCTTGTTTGTAAAATGAGAGTCAGACCCCATGACCTCTGAGGTCTCGTCCATGTCCAGACTGCTGATCCTACTCTTTGCAGAGGGCTAGTGTTGGTCCAGTATGGCTAGGCCCATAGTTGGCCATTTCTTCCATCCTCCACAAAGTGCTTCTGGGATCAAATACAAACTTGGTTTTTTGGCATTTTAAGCCCCTCACAGTCTGATTCCTGCCTGCCTTTCCAGATGTCCTTCCTTCCATGATATTGGTGGTCTCCCTCCCTCTAAGGAATTATTTTATAATATTTTCTATTTTTATAATATTTATATTTATAATGGTTTTGCTGTTTGTTCTTTGTTTTTGAAGAGGACTGGGACATCAAGAAGGTGATGTCATGACATGCAAGTGAGTTGGACTTAAGGGAGGGAGAGATGTGCAAGGTTACCAGCCTCCATTTCTCCTGGGGGGGGGGAGACATCTGGGTCCAGTGGCAAGATACAGATCAGGATGACTGGAGATGGCCCAAGAAGCAGTGGGAGACCTTGGTCTTTTTAAGCTAAGGTCTTTTCCAGGTCTCAGTTTGTCTGAGGCAATACCCATTCAGTGATTAAGGCTAGGTAAGAAATGAGGCAAAGAATGGTCTCTTCTACCTAGTCAAAAAAAATCAATCTGGGAGAGGAAGACCCTCAGGGTTTCTGGCCAAAACAAGAAAAGAAGGAAGGAAGGAAGGAAGGAAGGAAGGAAGGAAGGAAGGAGAAAGAAGGAAGAAGGAAGGAAGGAAGGAAGGAAGGAGAAGGAAGGAAGGAGAAGGAAGGAAGGAAGGAGGGAAGGAAGGAAGGAAGGAGGGAAGGAAGGAAGGAAGGAAGGAAGGAGAAGGAAGGAAGGAGAAGGAAGGAAAGAAAGAGTTGCTACTAACAGCATGTAAACCCAGTGAAGGCAGGAGTTGCATATTCCCAGGGCCTAACTCAATAGCCAACTGTGCTTATAGAAATGAATTGAATAGAACAACTCTTAGAGAATAACCCACTTTGGAGGTGGGTGACTTGAAGTTTTGGGAAGGGAAGCAACTTGACATGGGGCACACATAGCTAGGGAGTAGGGAACCTGGATCCAAAGCTCAGGTTCCTGCCTCCAAGTCCATTGCATTGGGTTGCTTCCTTTGCTATCCAGTTGATGCTATCATGATCACAGTAATGTAGGACTGAGAGCTGGAAGGCACATGGGAGATCATCAAATCTAACATCAGCCACTGGGGAGCCAAGACCACACAGCTAAGGGTCAGTGGTGGAATTTGAACCCTAGTCTCCTCAATTTAAACCCAGTATTCATTCTATTATGCCATATTTCAGACAATGGTGAATAATCATGGTGTCTGAGGACCTTAAAGGTCATTCCGTCTGACTTCCCATCCAGTGAAGCCCTGGTAAATTGGCTACTCAACCTCTGTTTGCATACCTTCAGTGATAGGAACCTCATTATCTCACAATGCAGTTCACTTAATTTGTCCTAGCTGTTAACGATTTCTTCTATGAAGCCCCAAAATGCCTCCCTGCAACTTCAACTCAATCTCACAAATATTTATTAAGCATCAACTGCATGTGATAGGAAAAATGAAGGCCGCCCATTTTCTCTTCTCTGTGACCAAGCAGAATGAGCCATATCCATTCTTCACACATTTGGGGGTGCTCATCTACCTCTTCAGTTCAAACATTCTCAATTCCTCAGATTGATCACGTTAAAGGATTCTAGAAAGTCAGACTTAGGAAGTTCCTCAGAGGTATCCAGTCAAAACTGTCCTGTACTTCCAAAAGAATGTCTTGGGAGTCAAAGACACAAGGCCCCAGCTATTTGACTTAGGCTTCTGCCATATTTTGGTTGAGCATTCAAGTGTAGCCAAAGCGCCATTGTGATGACTCTCCAAGGGAAAGGCCAAGTTTGATTCCAACTTAAGTCATCAGTTGGTTCTGGAAAGTCTGAAAGCAACCCATTTGTCAAATGTCACTAACTAGTCATTATCTTGGGACACTGAGGGCTGCTCCATGGGGTTCCCCAGTAGTAGAAAGGGCCATAGCAGGGTAGGCTGCTGGCCAGAAGAATTGTGGTCATCTTTGAGAGGCTTCTCATGGCCAGGCTGACCTCATGACACCATAGAATCTTTAAGGAAGATCAAGGGTTACTACCAGGGGCAGACTTAGCTGGAATTGAGGGCTGGCCTGATGAAGGGAAAACAGCCTTGGGTCATGCAGGTTAGTGAAGGAAAGAAGAGTCTGGGGAGAATCCATTGGTGGTCTCAGGAAGAAGAATGCCCCATAATATGGCAGTGGGACCAAGGCAAGCACACCTTGGGGAAGCTTGTCCTTTGGTTTACTATTAATCAATCAACCAATAAGCATTTAGTAAATACATACCAAGTGGTAGAGGCTGGGGAGGCAAAGAAAGGCAAAAACTTGGTCCCTGCCCTTGGAGAGTGTACCTTCTAATGGGGGAAGGGGAGACATCTAAAGAACTAAGTAAGTAAAAGCTATATAGAGACTAGACGGAAGGCAACCCCAGAGGGTACAGCCCTCGCAAGGAGGAGGACCAGGAAAGGCCTCCTGTAGAAAGTGGGATCAGAGCAAAGTCTTGGATAAGCTTCTGAAGAAGCTGGGATTCTCCACTCAGTATCTAGGATGACTGAACTAGTCTAACCTGTACCTGAGAGGGAAATCTCCCATACAACCAATAGGACAAGAGGGTGGGTGGCCAGACTCATGCTTGCAGACATCTAGAGAGGGGCAGCCCACCGTTTCCTAAGGCGATTCTTCTTTACATGGATCCTGACCCTATTTCCCTGTAATTCCCCATCCCCACCCTCATTGCTCTTCCTAGGTCTCCCCTCTGGGGACAAATAGAACCACTCTAACACCAAGTCCCCTCAACATGACAATTCTTCATATATTTGAGCACAGTTATCATGCCCCCCAACACTAAGTCTTCTGTCCTCCAGGCTAAATATCAGCATTCTTTCAACCCATCTGCACATGGTATGATCTCAAGGCCAAGATGGAGGAACTCGATGGAATGTTAAAGCTTGGAAGGATCCTTTCAGAACATCTAGCCCAAGGCCTTGTTTCTTTAACCTATATGTTATGAATATAAACAGAGAAAAGCAACCCACTTTCTTTTTGCTCACAGAAACCAATCCCTATTTCTTGAACTCCTTGCCATAACTGGGTCTCATCTTCACAGCATCAGGTCAGAGGCAGATCTCCCAATGACATTCCCCCCTGCCCCACCCCTCAAGCTGGTGGGTTGCTGACTTCCCCTGACAATATCCGGGGCTGGATGTGTGCCTTGTGGCTTTTGACATAAGCAAAAGGCTAAGAATAGAGCAGAGGACTGTGTGAAAGTAGAGAGCTAAACCAATATCTCCACTCAGTAGTGGAGTGCTGCTGATTAATGGACCAGCTGTCCTCAGTGAAGGTCATCTACTGCAGCTGAGGCAGTAAGCTATCAGATTGGGGGATCAATTCTCAGTAGCTCCTTTGTGAATGCCACACTTGTACCCGGTCTCTGGGCAGTGGGCTCCCTAAAGCATGGCTGGCGACTGCATCAACCCTGACTCCCCTGGGGCTTGCAATGTTTCTCATTTCTTCCACACAAATTGAAGGGTGCTGAGAAGAAAATAAGGAGGAGAAGGCACAGAGCAGCACCTCTCTGTCCAAAAGAGCTGCTGTTCTTTCTCAATAATGCTTTCCATACCTACCCTTCATCACAGTCATGCTTCCAGGCAAGTCATTCACGCTAGGCATCAGCATCCTCACTGGTAAAATGAATAGGGTCGGTTTCAGTGACACCTAAGGTTGCTTCCAGCTCTGACAGTCAGACATTGTCCCCCAGGAATCTCGAGATAGAACCTAGAGCCCAGAGAAGACATTCTCGGGGGCAACTGGGGTCAGAAGACAGGTTTGCAGTCCCAGATATGACATTTATGAACTAGGATCCTAGGGAAATCCCTTCCTCTCTGGATCTCAATTTCTCCATCTATAATTTGGGTTAAATTATCTTAGTGGGCCCTTATAGCACTAAATCTTATGATTTAACCCTTTTGAAGGCCCATTAATAAAGAATTTGTATTCTTAGGAGATAGATAATTTTGTGCCAGCTTCAATTCCTGGAACATCTGGGTCACAGCTGGGACTTTGGTGGTATTGTCAGGATTCTCCAAAGTAGATATCTGTAAGGGAAATGGATTTTCCCAGTCTCCTTCATCTCACAGAATAGGTGGCAGGACTGAGCAGGGCTGAGCAGGGGAATCCCTGGTTTGATGGACTGGGATACCTCCCATGGAATTGGACATGTCCTCTGTCTTCTTGCTAAGCAACACACCCTGTTTTCCAGTATTCACCAAAGATGATTGGCAACTGAGTACCAAGATAATGGAGTCTTACTGGGGCCTTTCCACAGTCCCCCTTGACGCCAAACTCCCACCAGTTTATTCTGCATACATGGTCTATGCATATAGTCAGTTCCCTTGTCTCGTTAGATTGTGAACTCCTTGAGGGCAGGGACAATCATTGCCTTCTTTTGTAATTCCAGGGCTTGGCACATGGCAAATGTTTAATAGACTCGTATGGCCTTGGCTTGTTGAGTGTAGCAAGGGGGTGATCAGGGTAGAATCGTAATTCAGAGAGGGAATGGTTGCTTCTGACAAGGAGCCGTTCTTCGGGTTCTCAGTCAATAGGCAATCACCTCTGGTGCAGTCTCTAGTCACGAGTGACCAAGCAGGACTCCCCTGTCCTTTCATCATTCTTTCTTCATCTTTGCCTTCAGATCCTCAGGTTTTTCCAGGCCATTCTCTTGCACTAGAGAAGAGAGGACCCAGGACAGAACCTTGAGATACACTCATGGTTAGTAGGCATGACATAGATAAAGAACCAGAAAAAGCAACTGAGAAAGCATGGTCAGACAGGTAAGGGGAAGACCGAGAGAGTGTCACAAAGACCTAGAGAAGGGACAGTATCCAGGAGAAGGTGATGACTGCCAGTGTCAAAGCTATAAACAGGTCAAGAAGGATGAGGACTGAGAAAAGGGCATTAGGCTTGGCACTGATTGTCACTTTCCTTCTTCTCCAGGCTACACTCTACTCTCTGGACTTTCTCTACCATGCCACAGGAACCTCTATACCCTGAAAGCTCCCTCTACCCCTGGGCTTCACACATCGGAAGTAATCTCTGTCCCAGCAACTTCTCCCTCTGAGTGATTGATTCCCTCCCAGAACCCCATTTGAAGGAGGATACCCAGGCCAACAACTTTAAAATACACAATTACACGTTAAAATAGAAATTCTGAAAATCAAAGAAAATGTTTAGAATTGGAAGGAAAATAACTTGATTGAACCAATAAATCAAAGATTTTTTTAAAAAAGGTAACCTGTTATTTAATTTGATTTTCTAAAAGAAAGATGAAAAGAAAAAATTCAGAATTAAAACTAAAAAAGGAAATTTCCCACAAATTAATAAGAAATAAAGAAAAGTGGCATCTAGGTGGCACAGTGAATAGAGCACCAGCCCTGGAGTCAGGAGGACCTGAGTTCAAATCCAACCTCAGAAGGTGACCTGTCAAACCTCTTCCAAACAGAAATTATGTACCAAAGATAAACAAAATTCAGCTATTTCCATGATCTAGAACACTCAGAATCCAAAAGAAGGTTTAAAAATCTAAACCCAGGAACTGACACCAACTGACCCTGAGTTCCCTCAGCATCCCTCACCCCACCTCCCATGCTATTGGCAGTGAGGCTGAACTAGCTGACCCAAGAACATAATTAAGGCTTACATCAAAACCAACCTCTGCACCATGTTCCTCTCCTGTTTTCCAGTGCCATAGAAGCATGGGCCTCATGCTTTGGAAGTTTGCTTGAACTTCAACAGTCAGCTTGGCCATAGCCCTTCAAGAGCAAAAGTCTGTTGAGGGCAGCAGCCCAGAAGCACTACGATTACAAAGCTCTCAACTGCTGGCGCTGGGAAAAGCAGGCTTTTACCTGCTGGTACCAGACCAGAGAACTAAGGAACAAAGGGAGTTGGGCAGGTCATTAGGACAGAAAGCTGTGCATGTGGGTAGCTCTGTATCACTCCACCAAACCTGAGGGAAAGGGCACAGTATCCAGCTGGGGCTATTTCTGGTTACCCAAAAGTCAGTTAGGCAGAAACTTGGGCTGGTGAATTATGAATTGCTGAGCATGAGAGGAGGCTGAGACTCTTTGATATTTAGCCCCTAAGGAAAAAAAAAACAAATGGAGAGAGGGAGTCAGGAAGTGAACAATAAGGGAAAATAAGATGGGGGGGGGGAAGGGAAGAGACTGAAATTACCAAAGATTTCAAGAAAAAGAAATCTCAATGATCTTGAACATAAACAGATGTTTAACAGGGAAAACAGTAACAGAAGGAAATATAGCCTCCAGAGCCAGTAAAAGAGTTCAAGCATCTACAAATAAATACTACAAAATGAAAGGAAATGATGCAACACTTGATGAGGGCAGAGCTTAGGATGGATATTTTGGAAGCTTTGATTGTATAAAGAATACAGAGAAAAGAGAGAGACCAGATGATTATAAATGTCATGAATCAGAGAATGAGGTTCTAGAATAAGTAGAAAAAGATGGATAATGAAAAATGTGAGAGAAATCCTTTTTGGAAAGGAATACAAAAATGAAATTGAAAGACTAATGAACAGGACCGGCTGAAAGGGAAAAGACAGAAGGGGGGATATACTTGGTTAAGTGAAAGAAAAAAAAGGGGGGGAAATATGTAACCAGATAAAAGCAGGAGAAAGAAAAAACAATGAAACTCTGTAGAGAAAAAGTTAAGGAATGAGAACAGGGGATCAGAAGAGAGGAGGGGAAGATAGTCAGTGGGAACAGGACCACCTTAAAAAAAAGATTAAAGTAAAATAATTAAAGGAACATAATACTATGTTTACAGAAGAAGGGGAAAATAATCATTCAAAAAACAATTTTAGAGACAGATGGAAGAAAATATAAACCCAACTCTTAAAACTTTAAATGTGAATGGATTAAACAATTCAATAAAATGAAAAAGAGTGACAGATTGGTTAAGAAAACAAAGCCCTACAATCTGTTGCTTACAAGAAAGACATTTGAAAAACAAAGACATATACAAAATAAAGATAAGGGGATGGAAAAATATTTACTATGCATCAAATGTATTCAAAAAATCAGGAAGTGCCATTATGTTATCTGAAAAAGTAAAAACAAACATTCAAAAAATAAAAAAGGGATGAACAGGGAAACTATATATGCTGAAAGGAACAACAGACAACAAACAAATATCAGTAATAAACTTATATACTCTGAATGCCTTAGCATTCAAATTTATAAATTCAGGGGTAAAAGAAGATATAGTGAGGGAAGATACCTAACTAATGGGAGATAAAGAGGAAGGAGAAGAAGGAACTCTCAGTAAATAACTTTCTTTATATTTGTTTGAGACAGTGCAGTAGGAGTCTTGAAGAAAGATGAGATTTGAAACAGTCACTGTGGAGAGTGGGAAAGTGAATTGATCAGAGAGGAGTTAAAGGATTGGCTTGCTACAATGAGGGCCTAGTTGGTATTATGAAACATAAGTTTGTAGTGGACCCAGTCAGCAAAATTGCTTGATTTCCTCTAGCTCCACTGAGCAGCATGTGAATAGGATCAAAGAAGGAGCCTGGTTGAAGTAATCCAAGGTTGGGATTTGACAAGGTGGGGTTGGTAATGGAACTAGGTGGCAAGGGATTTGAGCACAGATGTTAGAATGAAAATGAACTGGTTCATCAAGAGGCCAAGATAAAAAAGGGAGGAGAGTGTAGCCAGCACAGGGGAATGACCTGGGAAAAAACTGAGGGTGGAAGAATATTGGAAGTCATGATGGAGACAAAGACCAGGGTTAGTTAGGGGTTTTAAGGCAGAGATGAAAAAAGAATGATGAAAGGACAGGGAAGTCCTACTTGGCCCCTAGTGACTAGGGACTGCACCAAAGATGATTGCCTGTTGACTGAGAGTCAGAAGAATGGGTAGGAAAGGGGTCCAACAGTACCAGATCTCAACTATGCTGCCAAAAGAGGTCATCGAAATGACTTGTAATGGTTAAAAAAAAAAAAACAAACATAGAGATCAATCAGTGGACTAGATCAAATATATAACATACAGAAGCCAATGAACAATTACTTAGTGTTCAATAAAGTTTAAGATCCTAGCTCCCAGGGTAAGAGTCACTATTGGACAAAAATGGCTGGGAAAACTGGAAAGTCGTGTGGCAAAAATTAGGATCTCTCACACCATATGTCAAGACAAGTTCAAAATGGATACATGATGTAGATATAAACAAAATATAGGAGCAGGTAAGAAATTTCCCATCAGAGCTATGGATAAGAGAAGAGTTCATGACCAAACAAGGGATAGAGAGGATCACAGAAGATAAATAAACAATTTTGATTACATAAAAATTTAAAAGTTCTTGCACAAACAAAACCAATGCAGCTAAAATTAGAACAGAAGCAAGTAACTAGGGAAAGAATCTCTGCAGTAAGTTTTGCTGATAAAGGTTTAATATACAAGATTTACAAATAACATTCAAATTTATAAGAATAAGACTCATTATTTGAGCATTTATTTGATCAATGTTCAAAGAGTAAAATGAGGAAAAGCAGGAGAACACTTATATGATAACAACAACATTGTAAAGGCAAACTGCTTTGCAAGCCTTAATAACCATGATCAATGCAGTGACCAACCACGATTCCAGGGGGGCAGATGATGAAGCAGGTTACTTACCTCCTGAGAAACAGAGGCAATGGACTTAAGATTCAGAATGAGGTACACATTTTTAGACTTGAATGTGGGAATTTGCTTTGTTTGACTTTTCATATTTGTTACAAGGCTTTGTTTTTCTGTGCTAGGGAATGGGACAGGGAAAGACAAAAGGGAAAGAAAGTAAATGCTTGCTCGATGGAAAATGAAAAGTAAATTTTAAAACAAAAATAAATGTTAAAGAAAAGTTTGAAAAGAAAGTTATCTAGTCCACAGGCCATCAAGGATAAAAAACATCTTAGAATATAGAATTTGGAGCACAGAACATAGACTATCAATGCTGGAAGGGCCCTAAAATATCACTTAGCTCAACCTCATTTTGTAAATGAGAGGAGAGGAGAATGGGTTTGTCCCAGGTCCCAGAGAGGAGAATGGGTTTGTCCAAGGTCCCAGAATGAATCAGTGGCAGATCTAACACTTGGACTCAAGGCTGATTGTCAGTCTAAAGGCCTTCAAGACTGATTGTCAATGTGAAATAAAAGACTACATAAGATCTATAGCATTTGTCAACCCCTGAGGTCACTTATGTGGTTCTCTTGCCAACTGTTACAAAGAAAACTGTTCCACAGCAAGAGAAAGTCTTTTGTCAACCATAGTCCAGTGAGGGTTGTGGAGACAGGCAGGATAAGGTTAGGTTGGGGTCTGATCCCCCTCTAGTGACTGAAGCCTCTTCCTGTTGTGAGAACCTGCACTTGTCTGTTGCTTAGCCCCTTGGCAGGAGGATTCACCCCCAATAGATGCCACTGGAGTCGCTCATTGCCTGATTGCTGGATTTTCTTCTAGGATTAATTAGAAGTAGGGGGAATAGTTTAGTAATGTTGACCCAAGTTAGGATTCCCAAAGTTCTCCCTTCTTCCCCCCCCCCTTTTTTTTTTACCAGCAGCTCTGCTTCTATAGGTAGTTGCATTTTGGGACACTTTAAAAAAAACATATTTAAAACTTAAATACACAATAAGAAAAGAAAAACAAACATATTATAAACTTAAATACAAAATAAAAAAAGAAAAAAATTGCTTCATGCACGGCAGAACATAAGAGAGAATTCAAAATATACAGCAATAAATTTCCATTTCAAGAAAGCTTATTTAATAAATACTGCACATTGTGTTCTGAGCTTAAGTTCTCTTTTGTTCTCTACTGGGTCACTGTCTTGACTTCCTTTGTCCTTTGGTGGCTCCTTCTGCTCCCCAGAGCGCCCAGCTGGGACCTCTGGCTAGTCTATCCCCATCTCCACCAGCTGGTTTGTTGATATTCTGTGATCTAAGGGTCTTCTCCCTTTCCCGGCTTCAGTCTTCTCCTCCATAGAAAAAGGGGGTTGAACTGGATGGTTTTAGAGGGCCCTTTCATATCTGATGTTCTCTGACCATTGATTCATAGGACCATAGAGTTAGACATGGAAGAAACTTTAGAGACTCCAACCTCCTCTTTTTACAGAGGCCCAGAGAAGGGCTCCAAATCACAGAGTAAGCAGCTGAAGTAGGGTTAAAAGCCAAATCCTCTGAGTCCGGCTTCAATTCTCCTTTTCCCAACAAAGCCCATTCACCACCAAGGGAAGGTGTACAATGCTAGGATTATTTAGATGGAAGTTTTGCTGGAGAGAAGGAAAAGATGGTGAACTGCACATGAAACCATAGGGATTTTTGTTTTAGCCAATGGCTCCCTCTGGTGATCAAATGGAGAATGATTTGGGAGTGAGAAAGAAGGAAGGACCCAGACTCTGTCCTAGACTCAGAGCTGTATTGCAGAGACCCAAGCAGACAGGCGAATAAAGCTTAGGCCTTCACTGAGCCCAGAAGTTCCCAGCTGAGGGTCCTGGCAGCTACTCGGGTCTCAAAGCCCAGACAAAGTGAATTGGCCAAGGATCCAGCCTGCCTTGTGGAGGAAAGGCTTCCAGACCTCTCCCCATTGCAATCACCATCTCCAAATGCAGCACCGAGAATGGAACACGATACTCCTACTGGGGGTTAAGGAAGGCAGGAAAACAGAGCTATTAGCGCCCAGGTTTGGCCACTAGACTTCTAGTAATTCATTCTCAGTTCACCTTTACCATTTTGGTAACCAGACCCTAGCGGGCCACACAGAGCTTCCACTACACTGAGACCCTGGAAACTTTTTCATATACGCTGTGATTGATGCAGTTGATTCGTCAACCTAATGACAATGACAATAGCTCACATTTATCCAGAGTTTGAAGATTTTCCAAGTGCTTTTAGTCCATGATTTCATCTGACTCTCACAACAATCCTACTGGGGAAGTGCTAATATTCTCCCAATTTTTCATATGAAGGAACTGAGGCCCAGAAAGTTCAAGTGACTTGGCCAGCGTCACCATGCTAGTCAGTATCAGGTGTGGAATTTGAGCCCAGGTCTTCCTGATTCCAAGCAGAATACTTAATTCACTGTCCCATGCTTTTGTTAAGAATGTTATATTTGTCTCTTCAAACTTAGCTTACTAGATTGGCCCTATACACAAACATCAGCAATGGAATATTGGCATTAAAAAGCAATCAGCCTTCGTTTCTGAGAGAAGCTCGTGATCCTACATTAGAAGTTCCTTGGAGGCCAGAATGACGCTGTTTTTGTCTTCATAGCCCCAGTGCCTGACTAGCTGAGGGTTTGGCCTGCAGTAGGTATGTCATAAATCCTCACTGACTTACTGATAGATTAAAATAACTTTGCAAACAAGATGGAAGATTATACATTTTATCTGATCCTCATGACCTTTACAAAATAGGCATTTTGTACCAGAGATAAAAGTAATTTCAGCTATCTCTACAATTTAGAACATCAAGAACTCCAAATCAGGTAAAATCTCAAACTACCAACAGGGAAGGCTAAAATTCTTAACCTCTAATGGATTATCCATCACCCCTTCACCCCCCCACCTACCACATTCTTGGCAGCAGGATTGCAAAGCTGATCCAAGAGAATGTAAAGAAACTCAGCTCTATCTTCCCCACTCCCAGTGCTAAGGAGAAGCAAAAGGCAGCAAGTTTTTCAAGCTGCAATAGCAGTAGGGACAGCAACAGGAGGAGTGGTAATGTCCTGTGTCCCAGCTGAGCACAGTCAGGGAGCAGAGGAGCAGAGGGAATAGGAGCAGGAAGCTATCCCTGTTTGGAGCAGAACTCAGCTCTATACTCCGACACCACCCCCTCTTCCCAGTGGCACAGAGATGCAAGATCTAAAATGCAGAAATTTGTTCAGATACAAAAGCAGCATAGCTGCACACTGTGCCTCTCAGCCAGAGAGCTGAGGAACAGAAGGAACTAGGACAGGACATTGTGTATGAGACTGTGTGGCACTCCAATAAGCCTGAGGAAAAGTGCCCAGCATCCAGCTGGCACCAGTTCTGCCCTTCCAGAAATCACTTGAGACAGACATGGAGGCAGGTGAACTATGAATTACCAACATGAGAGGAAACTGAGCCTCTTTGAGATTCAGCCTCCAGGGAAACACCAATCAAAGGTAAGGTAGTCAGAAAGTGATCAGCAGGGGCACATAAAGGAACAAGTTTGGAATTACTAAAGATCTCAGAAAAAGAAAAACTCAATTAAAGAACTTGTGCCTAAGTAAATAAACCAGCTGGGAGGACATAAACAATAAAAATAAATATGGCCTCCAAAGCAGTGAAAACAGTCCAGGCATCTAGAATAAATATTGCAAGACAAAAGTAAATGAAACAGCATCAGAAGAGGCGGAGAACCCCATGGATTCCAAAGAGAACATGGAATGACAGTAGGATGTTCCTGAATGATTCAAAAGGAAAATTAGAATTGTAAAACCAGAATTTATGGCCTGCAAAGCAGAAGTAACAGGCAGAATAGAAAAACTTGAATTTGATGTGGCAAATCTCATCAAAGAAACAAAAAGAGAATAACTGATTGGGAATGTAAATACATGGAAGTGAAGGACAAACCAGAAGAAGAGAAGTAAACAACAATAATGTAAAAAGAAAGCATGTTCTTCATACCAGAAAAATATATTGATCTAACAAAGATAACTTTAAGATTTTAGGTCTCCCAGAAGAACATGACAAGTCAAAAAGCCCAAACACTATAATGTCAGAAATAATGCAAGAAAATTGCCCAGAATTTCTGAACACATGAAAGAGTGTCAACTGAAAGAATCCATAGATTGCCTCCCACAAAACAAATAAAACAAATACCTCATGCTGTGTGGAAGATCTAAGATGCATACTGATTAAATTTTAAAATTGCATTAACAAACAAGAAATTCTGCAGAGGACCAGGAACAAGGCCTTCAAATATAAAGGAAAGGAAATTGGAATAGTACAAAACTATTCTGCACCCATCAGAAACCTCAGGAGGAAATGGAATAATGTATTCTGAAGAGCAATGGAGCTTAAGATGCAGCCCAAGGTAACATAACTTACAAATCTGAGCCTAACTATAAATGAGAAAAAGACACATTCAATAAAAAGAGGTATTTAGAAACATTCATAGAAAGAAAATCAAACCCAAAGAAATACAAGACAGGTAAACAAATACAGCAACCAAGGATGATGGCGACAACAACAAAATAATAGTGCTCATGGTTGGGCTGTGCTGGCTAATGTAACAAAAATGATGATACTATCAAAAGTAATTGACGTTTTTAATGCTATACCAATCAAACTATGAAAGGGGTACTTTACTGAAATTGATAAATAGTAACAAAATTTATTTGGAAAAATAAAAGCTCTAGAATACAAGGGAAATTTTGAACAGAAACAGGGACAAATGGGGAATAGCACTTCCAGACCTCAAACTATGTTATAAAGCAACAGTCATCAAAGCCATCTGGTATGGGTTAAAACATACAGAAGTAGAATGGAAGAAGAAAATGGAACAGACTAAACAAAGAAGAATGACAAGGAACGGAACTCAATAACTTAGTGTTCAATAAACCAGAAAACACATACTTAGGAAAGAACCCCCTATTTGATTAAAAAAAAAGAAAGAAAAACCCAAACTGTTGGGAAACCTGGAAAGCAGAAACTAGAAACTAGAAGTTATTTTTAGCAAAAATTAGGGTTAGACCAACGCATTACATGATATTATACAATGTATCCTAAATGGATATGTGGCCTTAATATTAAGGATGATACTATTTAAAAAATTCAAAGAGATGCCTAGATATGAGTAGGAGAGGTATTCTTAACCACATAAGGGATAGATGCAATTACAAAGGTAAAATAGATAACTTTGATTACATGAAACTGTGCAGACAATGTTAATGCATCTAGGATAAGAAGGAAAGTGGTTAAATGGGGGGAAAAGCCTTTGTATCAAATTTCTCCAATAAGGATTTGGTATCTAAATTATATAAACAATAAATGGATATTTATCTCTATATAAATACATATATATTAATATTTATAAATAAATGTATATATGCCAATAGTCATTTCCCAATAGGTAAGTCATCAAAGGAAATGAACAGTTCTCAAAAGAATTGTAAAGTATCAACAACTGTGTGAAAGAATGTTGTAATAATGATAATAATAACAGAAATGCAAATGAAAATAGCCCTTAAGTTTCACTTCACATTCTACAAATTGGAAAAGATGACAAAAGATGGCAATAGTCAATGGTGAAGGAGTTGCTGAAGATAGGCACACCAGTGCATTGTTGGTGGAACTGTGAATTAGTACAGCAGTTTTGGAAAGCAACTTGGAATTGTGTGAATAGCGACTCAAATGTCCATAGTCTTTGACCCAGAAATTTCACTACTAGGCATAAAGTCCAGGAGGCCATTGATAAAAAGAAAGCCTCCCTTGTACACCAAAAATATTTATAGCAGTGCTTTTTCGTAGCGGTAAAAAACTGAAAATAAAGTAGATGCCCATAAATAGTAGTACATGAATGCAAAGGAATTAAGGTCAGCATTCCATATTGGAATATGATGAATGTGGAAAATCGTGGAAAGATTTACATGCTCTGATGAAGAGTAAAGCATTCCAAGCTAAGAAAGTAATATATGCAGTGACTGTAGTAATGTAAATAGAAAGGATAACCACCAGGAAAAAAATCAGAAGTGAATGCTGTGAAATTACAAGTTTTCAAGTCAGCAAGCATTTAAGTGCTTCCTATGTGCCAGGCCCTCAGCTAAGCACTGGGAATATCCAGAAAGACAAAAGACCATCCCTGCCCTCAAGGAGCTCACAGTCTAATGCAGGAGTCAACATGCAAACAACTGTACAAACACAACATAAACAGGGTAAATTGGAAATAATCACCACACAGAAGGACCTAGCAGGAAAGGCTTTTCACACAAGGTGGGATTTTAGTTGGGATTTGAAGGAAGCTAGAAGGTAGAGGAGAGAAAAAATTCTAACTACGGCAGACAATCAGTGAAAAATGCCTGGAATTGGAGAGGAAGTGGCGAGTTCTGGGAACTGTGAGGAGTATGGGGGACCAGGAGAGGGGAGGGCTAGGAAGGCAGGGAGGAACCAAAACCAGAGAAGATTTTTGATTTGAACTTAGAGGTAGAAAGGAGCCCCTGGAGTTTACTACTGAGTAAGGGGGTGACATGGTCAATCATACGGCTGAATGGAAGATGGGCTGAAGTGGGGAGAGACTCGAGGCAGGGAGACCATTATAATATTCCAAGTGTAAGGTGATAGAGGCCTGCACCAAGTGGGTGGCTTGGCCACAAATGAGATGTTAGAAGAAGCACCCCCACTCCTTCAGAGAGAGGGGTGTGTGTGTGTGTATGTGTGTCTGTGTGTGTGTTTATGTCTGTGTAGGTATATATGTGAATGTGTATGTGTGTGTGCTTGTGTCTCTGTGTGTTTGTATGTGTGGTGTGTGTGTCTGTGTTTGTGTGTATGTGCGTGTGTCTGTGTGTGTGCATGCACATGTGTGTGAGGGTGTGTTGTGGGAGGAGTCCACAGATATGAAATATTGCATATGTTTTCAGACTTTTTCCATGTATTGATTGGTTTTGTGAATTTTTTTCTCTTTTTCTTCTTTTTTTTTTCCCTTTAAAAATATTCTCTGTTACAGCAGATGTCCCTGGAAGGGAACAGGAGAGAGAGTCAGGGCAAATTTTAGGTGATGTATAAACTGAAGATATCAAGATAAACGTATTTTTTCAAAGCAAAGAAAAGCAGACTGTCTGCCCGCTTTTGCCAGGATTACCCAGAGGTGGCAGAGAGCGGAAGGAGGCAGTGCCCCTGCCTTGGCTGGTATCTCACCTTAGGGACCATGGCCAGCCATGTGACCCTGTCTGTGAACCTTGCTTCTTTCCTTATCTGTGAAATGGGCTGAATAGCTGATTGGATTTCCCAGGGCAACTGTGAGGCCTCAACTGCTCATGTGTGTGTCATTCTGCAAACCTCAAAGGGCCATGTAGATGTCAGGCATTAGAATTGTACAGAAACTTCAGATCATTTACTTGGGCCTGGAGAGGCTCTCAAAGCTCATCTGGCCAAATCCCTCCACTTTACTGATGAGGAAAAGGAAGAAGAGGAGAAGGGACTTGTTCAAGGTCACACAACAGCACATGTTCCAGCTGAACCCTCTTACTCCCAAAGAAAGCAGGGTTCTCCCCCCATTAAAAGTAGCCTACTAGCCTAGGTGCTCCAAGGGAGTGAAAAGGCACTTTGCACTGAACTTGACATCAGGAGACTGGGGTTTGAGCCCTGGCTCTAACCCTTAGTAGCTGTGAGACCTCTGGAAACCTCAATTTCCTCTTCTGGCAACTGGGGATAGAAAATAATTGTATTCAGTTCACAGGGCTTTTTGGGGGGGCAGGAAGAGCTTTGGCCAACTTAAAACAGTGTAGAAATGTTGATCATTAGGTCTTTGTATCTTCTGAGCCAACAATTGGGCTCTTAATAAGTTCTGGAGTTCAATTGAATGACCTTCCCATCCCGTCAGGAAGTAAATTTGTCCTCTCTCCATCTCTTCCATGGGCATAAGGCTTTCAATTGGAAAAATTAATTTCTTTGACTTTTTCCAAACTTTACAGATATCTTTTGTTTTTCTATAATAGCCATTCCAGATATAACCCCTGACTCCAGGGAGCCTTCTCTCATCACAAAGACAAATAATGAAGAGAAAGTGGCCTACGGAGCAACTGTATCCTGAGGAGAAAGGAGGGCAGTGATCCCCTCATCTCTCCTCAGGATTTGATAACAGTTCTTCACCAAACAGCCCTCACTGACAGGTCACTCAGAGAGGCAGCAGTTCTCCTGACCCAGAGGAGTGCTTCCCAGTGCCAACTGCTGCTTTCACTCCCATGTGAGCCAACTCCAATGCCCTATGCAGCTTTGTCCTTGACTTCTCCTAGGATGGAGTGGATTAAAGCAGCTAGTCAGGTCCTCCTACTGAATGGAAGCCAAGTCTAGGGGAAGCAGCTGAATTCGCCTCCAAGCTGGTCAATGGACTTGGCCTTCTGAGCCAACCACCTCCCCCCTACACACACACACACACACACACACACACACACACACACACACACACAGAGACACACACACAACAGACACACACACTGGGGTCTAGAAACCATCAGGAGAGAAATGTGCTGCTTGGATGTTTCAACCACAATGGTCCATCAGGAGTCACTCTAGCATTCAAAGCACATCCCACCAACTCAGGAGAGCTGCTGTGCATCAACTGTGATCAGCATGGGCCATGCTGGAATCAGCAGAGGGTCACCAACACACTGATTCTTTTTTCTTTGTCTCATGAACCCTTGTGTGCCAAGAAAAGACCAACAAAAGGCTGAAAAGCTGGATTTTAATTAAACAGGCACCATTTCGGTGAGAGCTGACAGTTCTCCTGCCTCAGAGCCATCAAGCCAGCAGCATCTGAGTTTATACTGACTTCAGTGTTCCAGGCTCAAGAGAACCAGAAAAGTCACCCCCCTCCCCCATGGCCCAAAGTCCTAACCAGCTCAAGAGATTTCCACCAGAGGGTGGAAACTATGGGCACAGGAGGAAAATTTTATTTCCTGATGGCATGGTATGGTCAGGGTGGAGGAGGAGTATATTCAATTCCATAATTTATTAAGAGCCCAATTCTAGGTTCAAGAGCTACAAAGACAAAATTAAAGTCTCTGCTCTCAGGAAACTTATGTTCCAGCTGGATGTTGGATAGGGTCACAGGCTCATAGATGGAGAGATGGAGGGAAAGCATTTGGCTTGAAGTCCCCCTTACTTTTTTCTTCTTCCCCACCCCCATATCTTCCTGGTATTTGCATAGAAGGGGTAAAGACCCTCATCAGCTCTCCTGGAAGCTCTGTGTGGGCCAACATGCTTCCTCCCACCTATTCCCCCAGCTGTTCCCTGTACTCTGGCTTTCCATTCCCAGGAGGCCTTCATGAGCTCTCATCTTGACCACCCCCATCTGACTCCCCTGAATTCTTTGACTGAATTCCCAAAGTCTTCTGGAGATGCCTGTTGGGAGAAGGGGAAGCAACCAGCAGACATAGAGGAGGATGTTTTCAGGAAGGGACAGGGTGTGCCCGTTTCCCAAAGTCTGATGGCCTGCTTTGTGGATCCCATTGAAATGAGTGTCCAGGAGGCACCCAGGTCACTGTTACCATCTGGCTTTGATCAGAGCCCAGTCTCAGCCACCAGGCACAATATCAAGTGTCTGCAAACAGCTTGGAGCTCCTGCTGTTGGGTCCCAAGAATGATGAATGGTTGTCCAAGTCCCCTCTGGTTTAGAGACAGGGAAAACAGCTGGTGAGAAAGATGAAACTGGCTCAAGGTGCCTGACCGAGTTCATGGGAGGAAGGGGGGGGGGGGAACAACTTCACTCCTGAGTCCCACCCAGCCCTCAGTTTGCTCCTCAGACCTAACTCCTACAGCTTCTCTTGGGGACCCATTACTTTGGCAGACAAAGAAAAAGAAGCCCATGCCTGGCAAAACTCTCTGCCCCCAGAACAGAACTCAGTCTCCTTTGCCTGCCATTCAAACTCCTCCAGCCTTCACACTCAATTTTTCCCCTACCCAGGAACTGTGCCTACTCACCACTGTCCAATCCCTCCTGTGCTCTGTTTCCTCCTCTTCCTCACCAACCGTGCCATTCTGAAGGCCCCCTTCCCTATCCCTCCACCTAGGGCAGTGGTTCTCAACCTGTGGGTCACGACCCCTTTGGGGGTTGAATATCCCTTTCACAGGGGTCACAGGGGTCACCTAAGACCATCGGAAAACACATATTTCCGATGGTCTTAGGAACCGAGACACCACTCCTCCATTCATCTCCAGGCAGGTCTGCCCACATGCAGATACATCCACATATGAGTATTAAAGGGTCGTGGCATTAAGAAGGTTGAGAACCACTGACCTAGGGGAATCCTCCCAGATTTAGTTCTGGACCCACCTCCTCCAAGAAGCCCTCCCTGATTCCCCAGTCCCTCCACCAAATCTGGGAGTGATTTCCTTCCTCCACCCTGTCCCCACCCCTACCCCAACTTGAAGGTTCCTTGAAAGTATCTGCCACCTGCTTTTGTCTGGTATTGATTTGTGCTCCTGATATGGGGACTTCAAACATCTTGAGGGCAGAGCCCATAAGCTCAGGTGTATGCAGCAGAATCTTCTCTTGCTGAATGGACTATAGAACTCTGAAGGATTGCCAAGTGTCTGTCTTCCCATGGTAGGTTCTGGAGAAGCCAATTGGGATACTGCTGGTACTGGTAGTGCTGGTGGTGCTGGTGCTGCTGTGGCTGTAGCTGCAGGGGCTGTGGCTGCGGCTGCAGCTGTTGGAGCTGCTTTTCATATTGAACATCCCATTGGTGCCTTGTGGGCTAGCTGCAAAACAGCACCTGCCTCCCAGATAGTGCTTGGTCCTGATTCCTTCAGGTAACCTTTCTGCCCATCACAAATGCTACCCAATATGGTAGTTTCTAGAGGCCCTTTCTGTTCCTATGACTGGGCTGGCCTCCACTCTCCATAGCTGGAGAGATCAGACTTCCACAGGAGGCAGACAGCACACGGTAGTGGAGAGATCTGGAGTCACAGGGCCTCCACTGGGCACCAGGCTCAGCCATTTATTGCCTGTACCCTTCCCTTTCCCGGTTCTCAGTCTCCTTTTCTGTAAAATAAGTGTCTCTCAGCTCTCCAATCCTAGGAGCCTTTGCAGAGATGAGGCTCAAGTTTGTGTGTGCTAGTATGCTGCTGGAACAGGTACTAGAGTCCCCCAAGAGTGGGCATTGTGCAGACAAATGGCACGGCCACTGCCTGATCTGTCTCCCCTTCATTCCTGCCCAGGATGCATGCTGCATGGATCTCTGAGACTGCACAAAATCCCCCAATAGGAGGGGAAACTGAGGCTCCAGAGGGTGAAGGGACTTGCCAGGAGTCCCCGGGGGTTCTGTGCTTGTGGCTCCTCCCCAGGCCTGGAGGTCACATGATGCTGGGTCTGTAGGAGCCTAGAACTTAGCCTCAGGACCACTGCTCCCAGCTGGCTCTCCGTGGAGCAGGGGCTGCTATTGAAACCATATGAGCTGGGGCTTTTTTTCAAGGAGGGGAACTGAAACCAGATGCTCTGGGAAGGAGCCCAGGGAAAAATCTCAGGAAAGTCTTGTTTTCAGTTAACTTGAAATATTTAATTGGCTTGGTTCCTGTTATCCCCTCTGCAGCCTTCCCCTCCTCCATCCCCTGCATCTGCATGAGGCGCCTGGCTGGGGGTGGGCTGGGCTGGCCCGTCCTGGGGTGGGGGGGCACTAGGCAGGCTGCTAGCCTACAGATGTTCTGTCTCCGGGGATTCCCATAATCTGGGATTCCTCCTTCGCCCCAGCTCCCCAGCAGTCTTGGCCTCTCTCTCCCCATTTAGGAAGGATACTGGTTCTATCTGAATAGGCGTCCATGTTACCTCCTCCCCTTCAGAAAGTGAAGCCTCCTTTAAATCTTCCATGATGTCATTTACTCATTCATTCAACAAAGCCTGATTGAGGGAGGCCCCTCACCTCAGTTGGAAGGGATACTCCCTTACCCCACCATCCTCCCCCCATAACGTGGTGCAAGAACTGAGTTTCATGCCCACCTCTGATATTTACCACCTTTACGATCTTGGGCAACTCAGATAAAGTTCCCGGGGCTTCAGTTTCCCCTGCTGTGAAATGGAGAGGCAAGCATGTATACTGCCTGCCTGCTTGCCTCCTGGGCTGTTGGAAGGGGAACACATTGTGAGTGTTACAGAGTGGGGAAATCCTAGGAGTCCTGGGCCCAGTTAATCTGCCCGATGCTGGGTTAGAGTCAAGACATGAAAAGAAACCAGTCAGTACCTGTTCTCTACCCCAGGAAGCACTGCCTGCCCACCTGTCCTCCCACTGCCTGCCCTCCCACTGCCTTTCTTCCCACCTGACTGCCTGCCCTCCCACTACCTGCCTGCCCACCTGCCCACCCACTTGCCGGTCTGCCCTCCCACTGCCTGCCTGCCAGCTATGGTCTCAGGGCTGGGGGGTCGATTTGTGAGGTTTTCTGAGTCCATGTATTAGAAGTCAGAAGGCATTTTCCCATAGAAAAAGGGTCATAAATGTGGATTAAGTTACCAGGCTAGTAATGAACCTGTAACAAGCCTGAAGTCGTAAATACTCAATTTCAGTCTTTGTGACTGGCTCTCATGGGAGAATGCATTCTGAATTTCTCCTCTGGGTCCCAGCACAAATTTCACTCCTGCCTTGGAGAGGGGCAGGGGTGGAGAGTAATCCTGGGTAATGTGGTACAGCGGGAAGGGGGCCAGTTTGGAATCATAGGTCCTGGGTTCCAATCCTTACTCTGCCTATGAGACCTTGGGCAAGTCATCTGCCTGTTTCCTCATCTGAAAATTGTAGGGACTGGAAGAGATGACCTTTAAAGTACCTTTTAATTTTAGGTCCTTTGGGGGAAAAAATCAATGTGAGTCAACCATACAGCCTTCCAAAGACAGGCAGAGGGCCCCAATAAACTTTGGCAAAAAGGGTGCTTTGAAAGTCTCAGAAACCAGATACAAGATAATAGGCCATGTGGACAAGCCATGTGGCACTGGGAGAGCAGTGCCCACCCTGCTCCCCAGCCTGGCTACTTCCCTCCTCTCCCTCCTCTGGCCTTTCCAGTCTCCTCACATAATATCAGAAACTTTGTATCTCTGTATCAGAGAATATAATATCAACTGACTTCAGAACTCTGATAAATGCAATGACCAGTCCTGGTTTTCGAACTTGATGGTAAAGCATACTTCTTGCCTCCTGGTAGAGAGGCAGTGGGCTACAGATGCAGAATGAGGCATACCTTGTCAGAAGTGGCCAATGTGTTGACTTGTTTCCTCAACTGTACTTTGTTATGAGGGAAGGTTGTGTGGGAGGGATGGAGGAGTCACTAGGGAGTGATGGCTATGTAAAAAGATGGAGACACTGAGGCCCAGGGCTAAGAAATGCCTTGTTCAAGGCACCCGAGTGTTTTCAGGTGTCTGACTGGGGAGTTGAGTCCAGAGCCCATCCTGAGGGGCTGCATTAACTGTGGGGCTTGGCTGACCTGACCTCTCAGCCAGACTTGGCTTAGTTGTACCTGCTCGGCTTTGCCAATGCCCACAGTCCATGCTGTTGTCAGCAGCTCTCCCAGCATGGTGAGGATGTTTGCAGACTACATATGCCCAGGAGCTTGGGAGGAAAGAGATATGAATGCAAAGAAACTCCCTGCCCTTCTCCCTCACCGGCCATGACAGTGACTGAAGCTGTCAGTCTCTAGTTTTCAAACATGTGTATTTGTATGCTAAACCCAAGCCAGGTAAGCTTAGAAATCAGTGGCTGGTATTCCTCATTTGAGGAGTGGTAGGGTAAAAGCACAAACTTGGCATGAGCTCCGGCTTCAACCATCTCTAGTACCTGTAAAAATGACTCTAAATAAATTTTAAAGCTACAGAATCCACAAAGAGACAGAGAGAAACAAATCTCCTGCTGAAGGCAGCCTGGCAGGCCGACAGGAAAGGTCTATCGAAGTGTGCTGAGAGCCAAGTGCAGTCCCTAGTGAGCCGTGGTTCTGGCCCCAGGGCAGCCCTGACCAGCACCCAGTCCGGCCAGAGCAGACTTCAGGAGAGTGAATCACCAGCAGCTGTGGCAACTTCCAGACTTCTCAACCCATAAACACCAAAGAGAAAATAAAAGGTCAATTGGGAATTCTGTTGTAAGGCTGAAGGAATGGCATGGTCTGGCCCCTGCCCCTGGGGTGAGAAGTGGGGGAAGCCAGTGGTGCTGCATGGCTGCTTTCAGAGCTCCTGGCCTGCACATTGTAGGGGGACCAAGCGAACATTTAGAGGGTAATTGCTTTTGCCTTGACCTGCCTGGATCTGGATCACAATCTTGGGTGGTGGCCCTGTGGTATGTGTCCAGTGAGCCAGAACTTGTGGGGGCTGTAGAGAGGGTACCCAACTAACAGCTCCAACAGCTGTAAAAGCCCCAGCAATTTGGGACAAAGCTCTCTCCATTCTGTAAGCAGAGTCAAGTAACTGGCAAGATGAGGAAGCACAATCAGGCATACAATCCTTTTTTGGGGACAAAAAGGATCAAAGCGTGGAACTGGAGGAGGACATGCAGTCAGAACTCCTGCATCAAAGGCTTCCAAGAAAAATATGAATTGGTCATGGGCCATGGAGGGGCTCAAGAAGGATTTTGAAAATCAAGTAAGAGAAGTGGAAGAAGAGAAATGAGAATGATGCAAGAAAATCATGAAAAGCAAGTCAACAGCCTGCTAAAGGAGACCCAAACAAATTCTGAAGAAAATAACACCTTGAAAAGTAGACTAATTGAAATGGCAAAAGAGGCCCAAAAAGCCAATGAGGAAAAGAATGCCTTAAAAAGCCAAATTTGCCAGATGGAAAAGGAATTTCAAAAGCTCACTAAAGAGAATAATTCCTTCAAAATCAGATTGGAGCAACTGGAAGCTAATGACTTTATGAGAAATTGAGATACTATAAAACAGATCCAAACAAATGAAAAAATAGAAGGCAATGTGAAATATCTCATTGGAAAAACTACTGACCTGGAAAATAGATTCAGGAGAGATCATTTAAAAATTATTGGACTACCTGAAAGCCATTATCAAAAAAAGAACC
>CM053582.1:57317953-57335288 GCA_028627135.1 Pseudochirops cupreus | reverse complement strand
GAATAACATACACACTCAATTGGGTATCTTACCCTACAGGAAAATAGGGGGGTAGGGGACAAAGGGAGGATGATAGAAGGGAGGGCAGATTGGGGGGGAGGGGAGTTAGAAGCAAACACTTTTGAAAAGGGACAGGGTCAAAGGAGAAAATAGAATAAGTGGGGGGCGGGATAGGATGGAGGGAAATGTAGTTAGTTTTTCACAGTTTAACTACTATGGAAATGTGTTGTGTAACTACACACGTATAACCTATGTTGAATTGCTTGTCTTCCCAGGGAGGGTGGGTGAGGAGGGAAGAAGGGAAAGATTCTGTAACTCAAAGTTTCAAAAAAAACAAATGTCAGTGCATGTTACATGCAACTGGGAAATAAGATTATACAGGCACTGGGGTATAGAAATCCATCTTGACCTACTAGAAAGTTGGCAGGGGAGGGGGGGTGGTGGTGATGGGGAAGGATATAAGAGAGGGTGGATTGGGGGAGGGGGTATTCAGTGGGCTCGATGTTTTGGGGTGGGGGTAGGGGAGAGATGGGAGAAGGATTTGTAGCTCAAAATCTTGTGGAAATGAATGTTGAAAAATAAAAATAAATGAAAAGGAGGTGGGAGGATAGAAACAGGCCTCAAAGGAAGCATTACAAAGAGTTAGCAATGAATACTAAATGAAGTGGTAAGCTAATGACTTGTGGCGTTTGCCACTGTCAAGCACCCTCCTCTGCTGGATACTCCCTCCTTTTCATGTCTCTCTTGTTTCTCCTCCTACCCCTTGGAGCACTCTGCAGACTCCTTTTGCTGGATCCTCATGTAGGTCATGCCTGCTAATGGGGGTGTTCCCGAGGGGTCTGTCCTGGGCCCCAGGCCTCTCTATGCTACTTCTCTTGGTAATCTCATCTTCTCCAATGGCTTCAATGACTGTTTTTAAGCTCATGATTCTCAGATCTGCTTATCCAGTTCTAAGCTCTCTCCTAACCTCCAGACTTAAATCTCCTACTTCCTATTACACATCTCAAATTGGATGTCCCATAGACATCTTAACCTAGACTTATTAGATACACAACATACAAAAGCAAACAAATACAGTACCCTAGTGTTTTACAAACCCTAAAACTCCAACTAGCGGGGTAAGAGCTCACAATTTGATCCCCCCCAAAAAATGCTAGGAAAATTGGAAAATAATCTGGCAGAAACTAGGTATAGACCAACATTTCACACTGTATACTAAGTGTGACTTCATAAGCAAATTATAGGAGCAAGGAAGAAATTACCAGCCAGATCTATTAACAAAGGAAGAATCCATGACCAAACACAGAGAGGATCACAGAAGATTAAATGGATATTTTGAGTACAAATATTAAAAAGTTATTGTGCAAATAAAACTAAAACAGCTCAAGTCAGAAGGGGAAAAGATGAATGGGAAAATATCTTTGCAGCAAGTTTCTCTGCTGGAGGTTGCATTTCTAAGATATAAAAGGAACTGCTTCAAATCATGAAAAATCTGAATAATTTTCAAATAGATAAATAGTTGGTGGGTATGAAGAGGTAGTTTTCTGAGGAGGAAATCTAAGCTATCAATAGTCATATGAAAAACTGCTCCAAATCATTAATAATTTGCAAAATGGAAACAAACAAAAGCCAGTCTCGGGTCCCATTAGATTGGCAAAGTTGCCAAAAAAGGAAAATTACAAAAACTGTGGGAGCTGTGAGTGGTCAGGTGCACAAAAGGATGGTTCAGATCCAGGATCTGCTGTTCCCTACAGGACCTTGGGTGAGGCACTTTATCTCTTTGAATCTCAGTTTCCTAACCTGTAACATGTGGGTGGTCCATGCCCTATCTACCTGACACAGTTGTTTTGAGAGTCAAGCAAGACAATACATGGCCTATTCAGCATCTCCAGTATCCCTCTGATACAGGTGTATTTGGGGACAAAGCATAGCCTCACCTTAACATTGTGGGAAGTAGGATGGCAAACCAGAGGTCATCCAGCCTTTTTTTTAATGTAGGAAGGAGGTTGATGGGCAGTTAGAACATACTTTGTGCTATTTGCCTTTTGCAGAAACACAAACTTACTTCGTTTTATGCAGTCCACTGTAGTTAAATTTGCTTTGTAACTCTTAAGTTTGGTCTTAGAATGAACAGATTTATCTCCTACTCCAGAAATTTGGGGCTGAAGAATTGAGGACACAACATTGGTGGGAGTGAGAGAGGAGGAAGACTTTGGAAGCTCCTGAAATCATGCAAATAAAGCTATCGACTCAGCTTCTAACTTCACGAGGTCACTTCTGGTTTCTGCTGATGGCTTGTCTTGCCTTTCCAAAGTGATAGCACATTACTTTTCTGTTTGTTTTTCCTAACCTAGAAATTTCAGAAAGAAGCATTGTGCCAACATGACTTTTGTTTGATACCAAACAAAGAAGAATGACTTCAATGGTGGGATCAGATCCTGTCTCCCCCACCTTCAGTTTCTTCATCCTATAAGTCCACTTTCTGGTGTATTGTTTCTCTTTTACTCTGAAATCTTCAGTGGGTTTCCACTGCAACCCAGACCGTTGACATCTATCTTGACCTTCGTCTTGCCATTGGACTTAGATGACTCTGGCAGAGACAGTGAGGCTGATAACTTTTGGAAGCTCTGCCTCACTCAAATTCAATTTGCACTGAAGTCAAGACATCACCTTCTTGATGTCATGAGGGATGACCAACAACAGCAACAACTGTCAGTGGAGCTGTATAGTTGTGGCCATTCTCCAGGGTAATTTGGAACGATGTCCCTAAAAGTACTGAACTGTGCATACCCTTTATGCCAGGGGTACCACTACTAGGCCTATACCCCAAAGAGATCAAAGAAAGACAAAAAGTATACCCAAAGAAAAGACAAAGAACACTGTGAAGTGCAAAATGGGTAAAAAATATGAAGTGCAAAATGACTGAACAAGTTGCGGTATATGAATGTGATGGATACTATCATTGTATAAGAAATGATAAAGGGCATGAGGTTAGAGAAACCTGAGAAGACTTGGATGAACTGATGCAAAATGAAGTGAGCAGAACCAGGAGAACCATTTACACATTGACAACAACGTTTTAAAGACAATTACTCTGAAAGCCCTAAGTATTCTCCTTTGTTTCTTCTTGAGGAGAAAAGAACAGCAGAGATGAGGGTTCACAAGTGCAGAACATACAATATCAGACATTTTTTTTTGATGGAGTGACTGGTTTTACTGAATTTTTAAAAAAAAATTCTTTGTTATAAGAGAAGACCCTCTGGGAGGAAGAAGGGGACAGAAACAGGGAAGTATAGGTAATGAAAAAACAAAAGCTATTAATTAAATTTTTTTTTAATGAGTCAATGGCTGTATAGAGCCTTCCTTGAGGTTCAGACAAGTTGCCTAGATGGGAACTGGGTGCCACAGGGATGCTTTTGTGAAGAGCAGTTGTTCATGGCCAGTTTCTGTGGCATATCTCTGGAGCAGATGGGCACATATCTTCCCTACCTTCTGTTCTGGGGGGATTCCCCAGAATTGCAAGGAAAACCCCCACTTGGGGCTCTCCCTGCTGCTTCTGTCCTCCCCTGTATGCCAGGTATTCAAGAAGCTGTTGGCTCAGCTGGGCCTGCCCAGAGGAAAGCAGGAAGATGCAGGAGGCCAGAGGCTAGAAGCCTCTGTGCCCTGCTCCCAGTGCCCTAGGGAGCTTGTTCCCAGATGCCCTTTCAGGTGCTGCCCTTGTTCTCTCTCATGGCCTTCTGATCTTTGCCCTAAGGGCCCTTGGGACCAGTCACTGGCTGAACTTCAGTTCCTGAGGCAGTATGTCAGGGTTAGAAGGGCTGGAGACAAACACCGGGGCCTGGCCTGCCCTTAGTTTGCTTGCTAAGAACCAACAAATGTTCATACCCTTAGAAAAGCTGCCCTAGTGACTGTCCTCAGTTTCAGGAACACCAGATCAGTTCCTCAACCACCAGTGGCATTTCAAGGTCACACTGAGCTATGGCAGGGCTGCTGACCACTCCTGAGGTGGGATCTGCCTTACAACACAGTTCCCTGGGCTAGCCTGCTGGTACCTCTCCTCCCCACCCCAAGAAGGTTACCATTTGCTGGGGCTGCCCAGGAGTTGCAGGGAGTGGTAAAAAAAACTCCTGCCATTCTTGCACTTTGGATGCTTCCCTAGCCCACACTCCTGAGAGGGCTTGGGGAAGGGGGCTCAATCTTCCAGTTGGCTCATATACATGCCAGACCCCCAAGAGTCCAATGGAAGTTCTCGGAGACAACGGACTGATTTGTTTCTGTCTTTGTATAATGGTATTTTGTAGAAGGGTCTGCCTCACAGCAGGTGTAGAATAAATGCATGTTGATGGCATGGAATTGAAGAGAGCCCAAGCTGGCACTAAAAAGGCTGCTCTTCCTTTCTTTGCCGGTCCCCAGTGCCACCCAGGACTGCAAAAGAGGGCAGCTGGAAGGAAAAAAGGCTTTGTTTTGGCACCCAGAAAAGTATGCTGCAATGGGCGGCCCATTGTGTCAGGGAGGGAGGCTGTTGCCTTCTCACTCTCAAGAGAAGTCAGTGTGATATCCAGGAAAGAAAGGATTTCTGCTCTGGAAGAGCTGCCAGAGGGCCTGGGTTAGAATCTCAGATCTGCCACTTAACAGCATGGTTTCATGCTGTGGCCTTAGGTCAATGCTGTCACCTCTCCAGGCCTCAATTCCTACTCTGTAAAATGAGAGGCTTGGACTAGATCAGAGGTGGCAAACACTGGGCCCAAGGCAGCCCCAGTGTAGTCTGAACCAGATCCTAAGATCATTGGGAAAATAAACATGCATGAAAACATAGATAACGTTCATGTGTGGTTTTCTAAATCAATATGTGGCTCACAGGGAGGCTTGACTAGCCCCGTTTCTATTTCCAGCCATTCGTGGGGTAGGGCCCTTAGATGATCGGCCTTCCATCCCAGGCCTTCCTCCCTTCCCTGAGCACTCCACACAGGTGCACGACGGGCTGGGTGGGGCCCAGGACACCGGGGAGAGCTGGGGAGTACCTTTGAGATCAGATACTCAAATAGCCCATTTTTATATTTGACCTTCTCATGGCTCCATTTATAGATGGGGAAGTTGAGGCTCCTGGAGGGGATGAGACTTGCCTAAGGCCATGCAAATAAAGAGGAGTGGATCTGGGATTTGCACTTGGCCTTTTCCCCACCAGCTCCGGAGCAAATGAGTATGATCCTTGCCTCCATCTTGAAGTGTTCTTTGGACACTGACAATGCAGATTGTAATTCACAGGGCATTCTGTTGGGTTCTTTGCTCACACCTTATCCCTCTGGGGGAAAGATCGAAGGAAGCTGCTGCCCATTCAGCTTCATGTCTTCACAGGGGTCAGGCAGCTCTTCCAGTGTGAAGAGCTAACTTGGCTAACTTGCTCTGTGTGCATGTGTTGGAGAGGGCTGGCAGGGGGATGGGGCCCATTTGCTTTGTATAATGAGCTCCTTCAACCAAAACTCCTAAGTTGGCATGAGAACAAGGGCGCAGAAGGGCACCTGAAGGGCTCTTGCAAAGTACGCTTTCTCCATCTGTCTTACAGCTCACTAAACAAGCCTGGGGATAAAAATCAGATGCACCCATCCTATATTAGAATGGTGGACTGGAGTTTGCAAGGGGCGTATGTTGTTCTCATGTTGTAGTGTCAGTTCAGCTTTAGAACTTCACGGAGACTGTGTCTTGGCCTCCAGGCCACTGGGGGGCTGGCTCACTACCCATCTGGATGGAATTTGGAAGGCCCAGGCCATTGAGGCCTTGTTTGTGTAGGAGGCTGCACTACTGAAGAAAGACCTCAAATAGCAAAGAGCCACAGAGAGCAGACCAGAAGCCAATGTGTAGAGAAAGCTTTCATTGGATGGTGTTCCCAGGACAGAACAGAGATAGTGAAGGACGGCTCAGGATGGGGACAGGTGATAGCAAGCATTGGCAGCAAGAAGGCAGCCATTTAAAATAACAACAAACACACACACATAATCATATCTTTTTTAATTTGAGATTTTATAGCTACTAGACAGGATATAATTTATAAACTAGTGCATATTGACATACTTTCAGAATTAAAGCTGCCTCATTCATTTGCAGAGTTTCTAAGGGCCCTTTAGAAAGCAAAAGCAAAAAGAACCCCCCCTTCCCACCCGTCCCCATTGCCCCTCCCTCTCCCTTTCCCTCCCCCCACCCAAAGGGCAGCCAACGTTCACATCCACTCCAAACTTTCCCAACAAGACTTAACCCGTGGCTTGTGTCCAGTGGTGCTTCCCACAATCCCTTGGCTTTGTGCCCCCCTCCTCTCCCACCCTGTTACCCCAAAACTCAAAAAAGCAGCATTAAAAGTAAAGCCTTCATCAATACAATACCAAATTCAAAATATGCACTTTGCTTAAAAAAACAAGAAAAAGGAAGAAAAGAAAACCGAAACCCTAAAATACATCAATTGGATAGAAATCAACTTTATCGAAACATTACTGATCAGTATTTTGTACTGAACTACTTTGGACCAATCATGGTGCGAGATCCATAGGTTAGCATCGCCTTAACGCTTCCCTCCTCCCCTCCTCCCCAACCCCCCCCAGTAAGTAAAACAAGGCCTCCCTCCTAGTGAAGGTGCCAGAGAAATGCATAGATAGGTAGGGACCAGAGAGAGGGCCCCAAAGTGGCCACTAACAAGAAACCTGAAATCAGAAGAACATGAGACCCATTTCAAGATCTTTAGGTTCATTTAGACAGCTGCTGGTGACAAACTGGGGTGGGGATGGGGAAGTCACAGAGGCCCCACTGAAACTCTGAGAAATGCCCTCCCTGATCGCCCAGTGTCTGAGCCAGTAGAATCCCTCTGTAATTCTAGGACCTTAACAGAAAATACAGGAAAGAAAAGACAACTTTGTGTAGGGAGTTGGGTGGGTGGGGGAAGCTGACTGTCCTGGGAAGCATCTCCTTGAACTGTAGCCATGGGGAGAAGAGCAGCTACACTATGGCAGTTATCAGAGCACATGACCATGGGCTGCTGGGCATCTGAATCAGCCTGCTGGGCTGCTTTGAAAAGCTGTAACCAAGGACAGAGTTCCACTAGGAACTCAGCCATCAGAAGAGAAGAGAGCTAGGATCTGGAGAAAGACAGGAGCCCAGGAAGTACACTGAGGCACCCAGACCAAGGGGGCTCAGGGTGCAGGTGGAGAGAGGGGTCTGCCTTGGGAAACAGGAAGTGGGGGAGACATGGCAATTCCAGCCACACCCCCACCTCCCCTTCCAGCCTTGGCTCATTCAAAGGGGGAATCCTTGTAGAAGATCCCCAAGAACCAGTGGAGCACTGTGGGCCAGCAGAAAGAGTTTGGGCCTATGCTCCAGTTCCTGCTCTGCCGTGGGCTCTCTGTGTGATCTTGGGCACGCCACTGCCCCTTCTGTGAACCTCAGTCTTCTCCACTATTCAAAAGACTGGGGGAATGAACTAGTATCCAAGGTCCCTCCTGGCTCTAAGATTATTGGCTGTATGAACGGCTGTATGAACATTATGATTATGGTCCAAGGAGCATGCCTATGCTTTTACCTGTCTGGATTCTAATGCCAAGCCCCTTTGTGCATTCCCCAGCCCTCCCCACTCCAATGACTGTGAAAGAAAGCGCTCCTGCTGAGCCCTCCCGAGGACTCTTCATTCACAGGGCAGGGAGCTGCCGAAGGGCACAGGATGGCCCTCGGTCAACTCCCATTTCTATGAGGCTTTCAGATTGCCGAAGCACTTGCCCCACCAGAAGCCTGTGAGGTAGGTCGTGCAAGATTCTTCTTTCCCTTTTACAGATGAGAAAACTGAGGCTCAGAGAAAAAAAGCAATTTGCTCATAGTCATGCAGATACTTGGTATGGGAGGTGGAATCTGAACCCTGGGCTCCCACTTCTATCTGCAGTTATTGGGAGATGCTTCCATAGAACGTCTTTGGTTCTGACCCTCACATCCATCTCCCTGTTACCTTCTAAAAGGTCTGTTAAGGCTTCTGCCAAGTGGTGTCATTGGTGATGAGAAGAGGTGGGTGGGGCCCTGCAGGGCCTTAGGACTCTGGGTTTCCAGTGCCCTTCCTGCTAGGGTAGCGGCCACACAGGTCTTCTAGGACAGATCTGAGGACACCTGATGGAGCCCAGACCATGACTGGGATTCCAAAGGAGACAAGCTGCCACCAGATATATCCTTTGATCTTTGGAAAGAGCCCACTGGAGGCAACATGCCGAAGATGTGAGAAGTTGGGAATCCCTCAATTTTCTGATTTCTAACCTGTTCCAGAGGACAGGTGTTTTTGGAAATCTGCATGTGAAAAGCCAGTGACCAGATGCCCAACAATCAAGATGGGTTCCATTTTTTAGTGCAGGAAAGCTGAGGAAAGGGGGCTGGTGGAGGGGGGACAAGTGGTGGCCAGAGCCCCATCCTCCAGCCCCCTTTCCACAAGCCACCAAATAGCACTTTCTCTGTGTGATGGCTAGACGGTCAATGGACCAAGAATGCTTTCAAGCTCTCATCTCCATATCACAAATACATTTGTCAATGACAGTATTAAAAGGCTGAAATTGACAACCAAACTTGGTGCATTTAAGACAGTGGTTTCTATCCAGACATGAGTAGTTCCAGTATTCAAACAAGCAAAAAAAATCCAAACCTAATTTAAAGCACATTCTAACTACTCTGCCTTTTAAGGTCTTATCACTGGGGGGGAAGGGAGGGTGACTATTCCTCCAAACTCAAGGACTGTCTTGTTACCAAACAAAATGACTTTCTGAAAAAAACAAAAGATAAAGCATGGTCTTGGTGACTGGCTATATCTTTCTGTTGGCCTGTTTAGATGAGATATTCCACGATTTCCACATCCAGATGGTCTTGTCCTGGAGCACGAACACTCACTTTTCTTTCTACAGCACCAGAGCGGACAACCGGCCCATCTGAATGGAAGCAGAGATGACACAAATACGCACACACACACACACACACACACACACACACACACACACACACACATGCACACAAATTCAAATCAGTTTCTTGGGACAGAAAGACAAGCTCAAGGCACTCTTTAAACCACTAGTGGGATGGTAGTAACTCTGTATGAAGATAGGCCTTTCCTGCTTTTGCCACCCATTGCTCCACTGGGGATCCAGTCCCTTCCTAGTATCTTTTCATATCTGAGGCTAGAGGCAATACTTGCAAACTTTCCTCCCCATCCATTTCCCTTGGAAGATCCTATGAGGGATGCATGCATTGATATCAGTAATCTCTCTAATAACGTTCACCTAGGGCCACCCTGACTAACATTAGACCCACTGGAGATCAGACAGACACCAAAGGGTAAGCCAATAAGATCCAGAAACTCCCAAGGCAGCACGTTAGCTGCTGCAGACAATGAATGACCTACCTGTCTTGTCTGAATTATAGGCCAAGTTTGGAGTAGAGAAATGAGCTGGTCCAGTGCTGGTGGCTGGATGGAGAGAGGAGGGAGCAGTGGCCCCGGTGGTGGCCCCAGTAGCAGCCCCAGCAGCAGCTCCACTAGCGGCCCCAGCACTGGCTCCAGCACTGGCCCCAGCAGTGGCACCGGCAGCAGCAGGAGCGACAACAGCAGTGCTGGTGCCAGCAGTGGCGGCGGCAGCGGCAGGAGCAGGAGCTGCAGGAGGGACAGGAGCTACAGCTGCGGCTGCCACCTCGGACCCAGGCCCAGTGGCAGTGGCTATGGCAGCATTGGCAGCAGCATTGGCAGCGGCATTGGCGGCAGCATTGGCAGCGGCAGTTTTAGCTGGGTCCGCTCCCCGATCGGTCTGGGTGCTGCAGTCACGGCTGCCTGTCTTGGAGTGAGCTGAAAGTGGTGGGGAAGATGGGGTAGAAGGGATGGATGAATCGGAGTGGCATTCTGTGCCCAGGAGGACACCTGTGAAGGGAAGAGGAGAAGGTGAGGGCCCAGCAAATGGGATGGGAAACCATCCAGTCTGAATTCTTCCCATGTGCATATGAGGGTCCTGACCCTGATCTGATCCCCCAATGCCCCAGGTCTCTGGCTTATTCCCCACGATGACTTTGGGGCCCCATCCTTACGCTCACCTCCTGCCCATCTCAGCCCTGCAGCTGCCCGGGGACGGAGGGAGGGAGGAACAGAACAAGGTGCTTCACGGGGAATCAGCCACTTTGTCCTGCGGGGTCATTTTTCCAGTGCCCTTTAAGGTCGGTGTCTCTCCTTCCATTACATTCTCTCATTTGAGCCTCACAATAAACTCTAAAAGGCAGCTGCCATTATTACTCCCATTTTACAGATGAGGAAACTGAGGCAGCTGGAGGTGGAGTGATTTGCCCAGGGTCACACAGCTAACAATGGTTGGTTTTGAGACCAGCACCAAGGCCAGTACCATCTACCCAGGCACACGGCCTCTTCCCTTCATGTTCTCACAAGCAAAGTAAAGGGAATGATTCTACTAGGAACTAGCTAAAGGGCACCTTAGGCCAAGGCCTGCCAGACCTCTGGGTGGATAAAAGGAAGTGAAGCCAAAGCTCCCTTCAGAGTTCAAACGAGCTCATTTTCTCAAAGCGCAAAGCAACGGCTACAATACTGTCAAAAAGGCTAAGCCTGCCCAGCAGAGAAAATGGAGAACTGCTGTCTCAGCTGGAGAATTGTCTCTATACAAATATTTGTGGCTCAAATCATCAGATCATTCAGGCAATGAGATTCTTCTGCTTCAGTCTGGCAGATCGTTCTCAATTCTCCACCAGCTCTAGGAGGGGGAGGCAGAGAGGGAAGGAGAGTGGGAAGGAGAGAGAGGAAAGGAGGGAGAGATGAAGGGAGAGTGGGAAGGAGAGGGAGATGAAGGGAGAGTGGGAAGGAGAGAGAAGAAAGGAGGGAGAGATGAAGGGAAAGCAGGAAGGAGAGAGAGGAAAGGAGAGAGAGAGGGAGAAGGGAGAGTGGGAAGGAGAGAGAGGGAGATGAAGGGAGAACGGGAAGGAGAAGGAGAGAGGAAGGAGGAGGGAGGAAGTGAAGAAGGGAGAGAAGCAGAGAAGAAAGGTGGAAGAAACAGACAGACAAAGATAAAGACGTGGAACAGTTTTAATGTGTTGTATGGAACAGTTTCATCTTGCAAATCTGCAGTTGTTTCAAACACACCTTCCTCTCAGAAACTGTAAAAAAAAGTCTCTTTTGTGTATGTGAGAAGAAGGGGAGGAATGAGTGAAATAAGGGCTGGGACAGAGAAAAGAGGGGAAAGAAGAAAGGAGAGAAGGAGAGCTCACTTATGGCCCTGAGTCTGAGCCTAGACCTGGAAATCAAAAAGACCTGGGTTCCAGTCCCGCCTGTGACACACACTAGCTGTGGACCCTCTCCGTGCCTCATCCCAGTACAGATGAGTTGCTAGTCTGCATGGCGGAGAGACCTTCCACACCAAGATGTTCTCCCCACCAACGAGATCCTGGGATCTGACAAGAACAAATGCCCTCAGGCCAATGGGCTGTGCAGGCCAAGGGAGATGGCTTCCTTAAAAGAACCTAGGTCTTCTGGAGTTGTATCTGTCCCACACACAGGCACCTGCAAATCCTTCTCTTTAATTTAAAAGAGGAGAAGCAATGCCTTTAAATGCAGGCCAGTTGAAAAGGAAGTGACCCAGGAGGGCAAAAGTTGCTGTGCTCGAGCCAGCTTTGGCTATTACAAAGCTGCTCCATCCCTCCAGCTCTGTACAAGCAGAGGTCATCTAACTAACTGAGGGCAGTGTCCAAGACCTAGTCTTGGGCAGCCACTTGGATCAGAGGTATTTTCATTGAGCCTGGGAGTAGTGGAGAGAGTTGGGAGAGATCTACCCTGACATAGTCACTTATCTCTCTCATTGCCCTGAGCAAGTCCCTAAGAGCAGAAATTCCAAATAAGTTGCCAATTGCCATATGCCAATAAAAATGATAGGTTCCTGTCTCCTACTCCCAAATAATGATTGCTAAGGCTATTTTCAATCACTATAATGTGATTCTGAAGGGAAACAATGTAAATCCATTACTTATATTGAATATACTATTTGAATAAAATCATGAAACTTTTAAAAACTGAGATTCAATTCCATTCAAACAAACATTAAGTGACTGTGACCATGTAAAAGGCTGTAAGGTTGAAAAGACCAAACAGGCCCTGCCCTTATTACTGGGATGCCTTTGTACCCCTAGGCTTTCACACAGAGTTTGGTGAGTCCAATAGAATCATGGCCATTTTGCTATTCATCAGGCTGGGTGCTGTTTCTGGCTATGGGAGGGGAGCCAGAAGAGCCTCTCATCTTCTACCCTTAACCTTAGAAATAGCACCTGCCCTGTCATGTGTGTCAGAGGACCTGTAAGGACCAGGAATACCTCCCCACACCTGGGAGCAAGCTGCAAAGCTCTCAGTGCAGGGAAGACCGCACTGAAGAGGCCAGGAAATGCCTCCATGCCAAGGTAGAGCCAGGCCTTGCCTGGATGGCAGTGGCAGTAGCATGCCCAATTCTCCTCTTCCTTCCTTCCCCATAGCCCCAGCCTCCTCCTGTCCCAGGCTATGGCCTCAACCACTGAGAGATACTAACTTGCCCCGCAGCCACAGGAGGCATTCTTGCAAGACCATTGTTTGCTGAGGGTGTAGCCTGCTACTAGATGCTGGACAGCTCCCGTCCCCTTGCTGGGTGGCCAACCTCACTGAGGAACATTAGTGCTCCCTTTCTAAAGAATCGTTTCTCTATTCATTACCTAAACTCCCCTTCCAGCTCTTGTTCTCCCGCTTCTCTTCCAGGATGGGGGTGCTGCTGAGGGTGAAGGAGTGAGGGATCAAACCTGAGCTGGTGTTAGAAATGGACATCAGGGACTTTGCTGGACGCATGGGTGGCAGCTGTTCAGTCTTGCTGGGCTCCTTCCGGGAGCGCTGCTGGAGAACTTTAATCATGGCATCCTTTTCAATGATCTGGGCATGGAGGGTCTTAATCCTGTTAGAGAAAGCATGTGAAAACAGCCTTTGGGACTTGGGCAGCACTTGGAGGTGGGGTGAAGGGGGTGGGGGCAATGCCACAAGGGGGAACGTGGTCATGCTGTCCAGAGTGGGCGAGCATTATTTGTGAGGCAGAGGAGTCCAGATGAGGGAGAGATACCCCATTGTCTGGGCAAGCTGTGGCTGAATTAGAAATTAGCAAACGTGGGCCGTTTGTGAGAATAATGGGAAAGAGACAGTGGTAACAGTGACAGAGGGTTGGAGATCTCTTCCCAATAAGCAGAAATCTTCAGGTCCACCATGAAGACAACGAAGAGCAGACAGTGGCTCGGATCTGCTCCAGGCTTAGAAAGAAGAGCGATGGGTATAGCCTCTCACTTTAATGGGTCAACTTCTTAGCCCTTTGACTGCAATAACCAGGGAGCAGTATGAGAAGAAAAGAGAATTTCTTGTTGGCTGAGGCCAGGTAAAAAGCCATTAACCAAATTTAAAGGAGCAGTCCCAGTGAATATCCCCAGCTTTCAGATCTTGAGGTTCTGGGAGCATTGGGGGTGTACATGGTAGAAGAGAGAAGATGGACTCTATTCTGTCAGATTTCCCAGTTGTGGGTAATAAATACTATGGCTCCATCAGGCAAACCTGGATCCCAGGTCCATTGGAATGCAGACTGCTGCCCCAATTACCTGCCCTCCATATCAAGGCATCTCCTGTTGGCCAACAAGATCTCTTCCTCCTCCTTCTGGATCCGTGCTTCCAGGGACTTGTCATAGCTGGTGTTAGGAGAGTGGCTGCTGCTGGTTGTATCCCTGGATGAGGAAATGATAAAGGGATACCAATTTGAGGTGGCCTCTCTTCCCATTGGAGGAATTTCTAGGAAGGTCTAAACTAGGGCCCACTAGGATGTAACAGGATGGTTACACAGAGTGACTCCAGGCTCCTTACCCAAGTTCCCACATCTTAGGTCACAAGAAGGTTATAGGCACAGTAACTTGGACTGGATGTATGAGAGTCAGGGACTATTCTCAGAAAATAGGTCAAGGCCTCAAACAGTGGCCCTCTACCCCATTCCAATGCCTCAGATCTGTAGCTTGGGCCTAGGCACCCAGTGGAGGTCTTGCTTTCCCTTTCTCCCCCAGCCTCCAAAGTAAACAGGAGACTTCCCATCCTCCCTCCTCTTCCCTGTCCCCCTTACCCTACCACAAAAGGCCCTCCTTCTGCAGTCAAGTTAGTATCACTCTGCTAGCTGGGTACAAGTCAGGCCAAATCTGGGAGCTTGTGGAGTGACAGAGAGCAAAGCAACAAAGCCCAAACAGGACACAAGCCCCAATCTTGGAGTTTCAGCCACATGGTCCCCATCTAATGCTCAACATGAGGCTGCCCCAAAGCAGCCAGAGACCCAGCTCCAAAAGGGGCACCAGGCTTCTGCTGCTCTGATCAGCCTAGCCCTAGTCACCCTGACTGATTAGCAGAGGCAAAGCAACAATGGGCTCCAGCCTGAAGCTACAGTCTGACCACAGGCTTTTAAGAGAAGAGTTGGGGGAATCAGTCAGAGACACCAAGACTAGCTCAAAACACGTACACACAGGCCAGTGGTGGTTGCTACTGTCACTAAATGTGACTCTGGCGTTCTAAGGCCCTGAGCCCTTTCTGGAGGGGACTCAGCCTTTCCTCCTGCCAAAGTGGGAGGACATACTGTTAAGCCCCAGTATGTATGGGCCCTGGGGGGGCCTGGAGAAGGAAACTGGGCAACAGGGGAGGGGCAAGGTTGGGAGAGAGAGAAACTAGCCTGGGAGAGCCCAGACTGGGCACCAGGAAAGGCTCAGGAAATCTGAAAGCTTGCAGCTGCTTACTCACTGGCTCTCTTCTCCTCTCTGCTCTGGGCCCCTACAGAAATGGGCATCTGTGTCTGGGGAGTGGGGCATCACTGGCTGCCATGTCTGCTTGGCCTGGAGCCTTGGCACCATGGTAGAGGAATGGGGGAAGGAGGAGGGACAGTCTGTGGAGGCATGGTCTGTTTCTCTATGAAACTTTGCATTTGCTGTGCCCTTTAGATGTGCACTGCATTGTAGGAGGGTCATGCTATTATGCTAAGTGACCAGTCCACAGCTTATATGTGTCTGAGGCAGGTTTCAAAGCTCCAGTACCTTTGTGAATAACAAGCAGAAGTAGGTAGTAAGAATTTTGTTATGCCCACTGTACAGATGAGGAAACTGACAGAAGTCAGGTGACATACCCATGGGGACATGGTTGATTAAGTATTGAAGGTGGGATTTGGCCCCAGATCTTTCTGACTCTGAAGCCAGCTCTGTCCACTAAGCCACACCCAAATAATTTCTGTGGCCAGGATCTCATCAGGATGCAGCCAACTGGTCAGAGAAGGGAAGGATACAACCCATCTGAGCCTTGCCCCATCCTCTCCAGGACCTGTGATTAAAAGTCCTCCCAGGTGCCTCATTGGGACCATGGAGGGGACACTGAGCTCTCAGGAGCCATACCAGAAAACCCAAGCTCGTATAAGGACCTATGCCAAGCTCTAAAGCAGTGGTTCTCAACCTGTGGATCATGACCCCTTTGGGGGTCGAACAGGGTCGCCTAAGACCATCGGAAAACATGTTTCCGATGGTCTTCAGAACCGAGACACTGCTCCTCTATCCGTCTCCAGGCAGGTCCGCCCACATACAGATACACCCACATACGAGTATTAAAGGGTCGTGGCATTAGGAAGGTTGAGAACCACTGCTCTAGAGGTTTGGCGTGCTGGCATGGTACCACATCACCTGCTCATGGCCTGAAGAGCAGCCTTGCAAAATTGGGAGAGGCTCAGCAGCTGGGCACACCCTTCTAGACTGCCTCCCAAGGTGCTGCAATGGGCATTGGTAGAGAAGGTCCTTCTCCACTGAAGTTACAGGGCCCTTCATGGATTATGCCCCAGCACCTTTATCTTCTGTTCCCTAGAAGAGTTGACATCCCAGGCTCCTCTGGGAGTGTCTGCTATACAGCAGAAGCCCTGAGGAGGAAGAGGGCACTTGCAGCAGCAGCAGCAGCACCTAGGCTGCAAAAGTGGCTTCCACCAGCTGACTCTGTGGCTCAAACAAGGTAGCAAATGAAGGGACTGCACCAAATGACCTCTAAGGGTCCTCCCAGCTCTAAATCTATGCCCCATGATCCACGGTAAGTGGGCAAAGGCTAATTTTACAGGGAAGGGGGGCTGGGGCCAAGGCAGGGCCAGCTGCTGCTCACATTGAGTAAGAGCCTACTGTAGTGGCCCTGAGCTCTGCCAGCTGATTGAGATGGCTAATCTGAGAACCTCAGGCATGGTGCCTGCAAACGTGGGGCCACTGGAAGAATTGGTCAGAGGGAACATCCAGGGAGGCCCCAGTATAAGAGAGGGCCCCGTAGCAGCTTGGATTCAGAGTTAGATCACCTATTCCAAGCTCTTCATTTTATAGAGAGGAAAGAGAGGCCCAGGGAGGGGAAGAGACTTGGCCAAGGTGACAAGTGGTTAGCAAGACTGATGTCCTTCAATCTCCTCCAATCCAGTGCTCTTTCCCCATATCACATTGCTTTAAGGCACTTATAAAGTACCTACTATGGGCCAGGCAGAGTGCTAAGCCAAAATGGAGAAGATCCTACCCTCAAGCAATATCTATTTTCTATTGGGAATGGCTGAGATGGTCCAGACCTGCCCTGTGACTGTGCCTACAGTTACTGAGAAACTTTTCAGAATATGGGGCCCGGAGTTTGTGAGGATAGTGACTGAACCTTTTGGTAGAAGGAGGAAGAGTTGGAAAGTGACCTTACGAGATGAAAACAAATAAACATTCTGCTTAATGGTAGTCATGTTTACCTTAGAAGAGACTACTTGGGATAAGAGGTGCTTAGTTTCTGCTCTCAAACTGAATTTGTCTCCTGCTGATACCCACATATGAAAATAAGTGAGGAGAAAATGACAAATGCTGGAGAGGATGTGGAAAAATTGGAACACTGATGCATTGCTGGTGGAGTTGTGAACTGATACAACCATTCTGGAGAGCAATCTGGAACTATGCCCAAAGGGCTATAAATAATTGCATACCCTTTGACCCAGCAATACCACTGTTGGGATTATATCCCAAAGAGATCACAGAAGTGGGAAAAGGACCCATATGTACAAAAATATTTATTGCAGCTATCTTTGTGGTTGCAAAAACCTGGAAATATAGGGGATGCCCATCAATTGGGGAATGGGTGAATAAGCTGTGGTATATGAATGTAATGGAATACTATTGTGCTATAAGAAATGGGAATGAGACGGACTTCATAATTACCTGGAGAGGCTTATACAAATTGATGCTAAGTGAGAAGAGCAGAACCAGGAAAACTTGTACACAATCACAG
>CM053582.1:57270062-57317853 GCA_028627135.1 Pseudochirops cupreus | reverse complement strand
CTTGGCAGTACCCTTTGACCCAGAAACACCAGTACAAGGCCCATATGCCCCTTCAAAGGTCAAAGACAGAGGGAAAGGTTCCATATATACCAGATTATTTATAGCAGCACTTTTCATGGTAGCAAAGAAAGTGAAGCCAAGTGCCCAGTGATTGGAAGACAGTTCAACCAATTGTGCCATGAAGGACAGTTTTGTTTTCATATCTGCATATAACGGGTGGTTAGTAAATGCCTCTTAAATAACTGAATTTGAATTAATTCACCTATCCCATGCAAGACACAGAAAGACTAACTAGCTGGGTGGGGGTGTTGGGTCTTCTTTCACATGTCTCTAGCTAAGGAGGTACATCTTATCTGCCAGGAGTTGACTGACCCTTACCTTTCACCTATAACCTGCCAAAGGACAACCAACAAGGGAAAAGAAAAAGAGAATTCTCTTCCACTTTTCCCTTCCTCTCACCACCTCTAAAAGGGGGATGGGCATGTGACCATCAGGCCTGCTCACTTACTTGCAGCCAGGAACATGGCCTTCAAATATCATTTCCCAAAGGGCAAGAATAGCCTCCTGTCTGGTACAGTCCCACAGCATACCGCAGATACTCCTCAGCTATCAAATGGCAATGGCCCCTTCTGAGTGACATTTTGAGAAGACCCAGGCAACCAGGCAACTGTTCCCCTCACCATCCCCAGTGGGCTTGAAGAATCTGAGTAGCCCAGAGAGGGGAGCCAGTCAATCTCTTATCTGAAGCCCCTGGCTTTCCTCTGAAAGCTGAGCATTGATTATTTTGGTCTAAAATCCAATTGGTTCTGAATTTCCTACCTTCTCTGCCCCGTCATGGTCTACAGTGGATTCAAGTCAATAAGCACCTAGAAGCCCCTTGGGGTTCTCGGCACTGGGGATAGAGAGGGGAAAAAGAGAGCATTCCCCAGATCAAGGAGCGGCTAGGTGGCACAGGGGATAGAATGCTGGGCTTAGAGTCAGGAGTTCACATCTAGACTCAGATGACCTTGGGCAAGTCACAGGACCTCTACTGATCTCAGTCTTTTCCTCTGTAAAATGGGAGTAATTAACAGCACCTACCCCTCAGGATTGTGGGGATTAAATGAGAGAATAATTGTAAAGCACTTAGCACAGAGTTGGGCACACCATAGGTGCTTAATTAATGCTTATCCCCCACTCCCAAATTATACAAAATAATGAAAAGTAATTTCAAGAGGGTGCAAATGCCAACAACTTGGAGGCCCAAGAAAAACTTAAGATAGAAGGAGGCACCTGAACTGCACTAAGGAAGTAAGCTAAGGCTTCTGGGAGCTGGTAGTGAGCATGGAGGGCACTCCAGGCATGAGGCCCAGCCTACATAAAGGCACTGAGATAGGAGGCAGGATGTCAAGCCGCTTGGAATAGCCAGCACGCTGCTTTGATGGGAACCGAGAGAAAAGAGGGGAACCAGATTGGAGGCGCAGTAGGAATGGCTGACAGAAAGGGGAGGGAATAGGGCCCAGACCAGCACTACTGGGTATAAAGCACCCACTGAAAAAGGCTCCTGGCCCTTCAGAGGGCTGTAGGGCAGGGTGTGACCCCCAGGGCCCCTTCTTTTCTTACCTCTGGGCAGCCACTGTGGCTGCAGTCTCCAGGGCGAACTGCCTCATCACTGTCTCTTCCAAGTACTTCTGCTCCCACTTGGTCATGTCGGCCTCCAGGGCCAGGATGCGCTCCTCCTTCTCCCGAAGTAGCTCCATCAGGGCCGAGGCACTATACTCTGAGAGGTTGGTGGCCTGCGAGGTGCCTTGACGCTAGTGGCACAAATGCCGCAGATTAGGGCCAGCCCTTGTTTGGCAAAGGTGCCTCTTCTCTGGGCAAGGCCACCCCCCCCCCCAAAATGGGCCCTCAGAAGAAAACCAGCCTTTGTCACATGCACCAAGACTCAGAGCTGCAGGGGACCTTAGAGGCCATCTGGCCCAACCTCCTTATTTTAGAAGGAGAAACTGAGGCCCAGAGAAGGGAAGGGACTTGCCTAAAGTCACACAGGGAGCTAGGACTCGACAGAGACAGGATTGAAACCTGGGTACTCTGACTCCACCCCCTGCCATGATTCATTGGTGTCTCTACTATGGAGAGATAGTGGGCAAACAGTGATTGGAGGGAGGGAGGGGTAGCAGGTGTCAGCAGATTTGGGGCTTAGATCCAGCTCGGCCATAATTCACTGTATGACCTTGGCTAAGGCTTTTTACCTCTCTGGGCCTTAGTTTCCCTCTCTGCAAAATGAAGGGCTTAAGCCTAGATGCCCTCAAAGGTCCCTTACAGATTTCTAGTGGTTATATGGAGGTGACACCCGTGCCTGGGTATCCATTACTGAGGCACCTCTGGGCACAGGAAAGTTAGATAGCCGACTCTGGGCTCTTTTCAGTCTTAGAAGGAGCCTCCCACTGGCATGCACTGGGAGTGAGGGAGCACAGCCCAGTAACCCAGAGAGCAGGAGGGAGGCTGATCAGCGGGGCATTGGGCCTCATCTGCAGTAGACGGTGCCCAGAGCAGATGGCACCCTGAGTGGAGGGCCCCAGTGGCCCTGGCTCACTCTTACCTGCTGCATACGCAGAGACTCCAGCTCTCTCTCCAGCCGGGCCCGGAGGCGGTTCTCCAGCTGCTCCCGCTTCTCGCAGGCGGCCTGCAGCTGCATCAGAGCCTGCTGCATCTTCTCCACCTTGTCCACATACACTTGTTTCTTCTTCAGCTGAACATGAGGGATGGAAAGAGGCTCAGTTGGCTGTGTGTCTCCCAGGGTGTTGGGGAGGCCACAGGCAGAAAGTGCTAGAACAGCTCCCATCCCTGCATTCAGATTCTGGAGATCTGCGACCCCTCAGGCCGTGTAATAAAGTGCTCTGAAAACCTCGAAGAGAAGTGGGGCAGAAGCCAGACCCCCTTTCTGCGCCCGATCCCACTTCTGAGTCTGTGAAAGGAAGGGCTGGCGGCAATGGCAACCCCCAAATCTACAATCCAATGAATTCGGCAAATACTGGGACAAGAGGCAGCTTTGCCCACCTTGGCTTTCCGGCAAGTTCTTGAGTCAAGAGTTCGAGAGTTTTCACATCAGGGAGCTCTTCCCTTACCACATTCTCAGAAAGCAGTACTCTTTCACCCCCTTATCTGTTCATCCCCATTTAGGCCTCTTTCTTGTGTCTGTACTCAGTTAACTCCCATATTTTCCATCTCTCTCACATACACACATCTCTCTCTCCTACTCTCTCTTTCTGTCTCTCCCTCCCTCCCACACACTCTTGCACACACGTGCTTGCACACACACATACACACATACATGCTCTCTCTCTCTCTCTCTCTGTCCTCCTTTCTCTGGTCTTTTCTTTATAAGGTTTCCAAGGTGTTCTCATCACAACAACCCTGAGAAAGTTGACCAGAAGATTTGTACTTGGGAAGGCCAATGACTTGCCCACAATCACACAGATTAAGAAGCATCAGGGCCAGCATCAAAACCAAGTCTCCAATCACTTCAGCCCCGACTGTGGGGCTTTCCCAGGTGCAGGCCTAACTGGCAGCCTGGCTAGGCTGGGCATTCTGGAAGAGGATGCTCCTGCTTCAGATGCCGCAGCCACAAGGCCTTCCCCATTCCACACCAAAGAAAGGCTGAGAAGTGGGGGGAGGTCCTTGCAGAGGGGAAGGGGAGCTCAGGGACCCCCAGGGCCATTCTGGCCTTCTCCTGAGGAGGTGGGAGGCTTGATTGAGGCTGCAAGCCCAGGAGGTGGCTAAGGCAGCCAACTGGGCTCCCTAGCACATGGCTCCAGCTTCTCTCAAGTTAACCTGCTATGTCACGGGATGAGCATTCAGAGCTCAATAGATAACAGTGGATAGTGATCTATCTTTTGTCCTGCGGCCTTCAAAAAGTTCCCAGAAGGTACAAAACAAGATCTCGGATCTAGGGCCTGACTGAATCAGACTAGATTATTCCTTTTTCCAGAGAGGGAAATTGAGCAGCCCCTGGGAGCAACAAAGCCAATGGTACAGGCAGGTATGAACTGAGGAGTCCCAGCTTTGCCGCACAAGGAGGCTAAGAAGGCTCAGAGCCCCTTCCCTACCATGAGCCTTGGGGGAAGGGGGGATTTTCATTTCAGAGTCCTGACATGAGCAGACAGAAGCATGGAATAAGGCAGACATTTTCAGACACATCCAATGGCTTGATCTCTTCTGTCTAACTGCAGATATTTCTTATGAGGGAGCATTCAGTGAAGGAAAGTCATTGGGAACTGAGCAATATTTTCAATAAGCCAAACTTTTTTTTTAAACAGACCTGTGGGCCTCCCCTCAGGTCCTGGGTCCTCACCAAAAAGCCTGCCAACACCTTCCTAATGAACACCTTCCCCTTCAAGTTGAAAAAATGTGCCCTCAGGCCTCTTGGGGGATGCTAAGAAGCCGGGCACCATCCTGCTGAGATGCAAGAGTCCAAGAAGAAAAAAGGTCCAAAAGAAAGGGACTGCCAAGAAGCCAGTGAAGCCTTTCTGACCATTCAGCGGAAACTAGGCACAAGCTAACCCTGAAACGGCGAAAGGCACAGGTGTGCAACTCCAAGGAATCTGGGCAGAGGGCCTGACTGGGGCTGGTTTATCCAATGCCCCACCAAAGAATTACTGAGCACCTTCCTCCCAGACATGGAGGAAGGCTCGGGAGGACTGGTGAGGCCTCTCCTTCGTGCTCAGACTCATCCCTGTCACTGGGGCCAGGTGCCCCCTCCCCTCTCCTTCAATAAACAGAGGTTATTCTGTCCAAGCCCCTCACTTTGCAGAGGGGGAAACTGAGGGCCAGAGAGAGGAAGGGCTTTGGCCAAGGTCCCAAAGCCCAAACTTGCCCAACACCAAGGGTTTGTACTTACTGTTGCCTTTGGGGTGTTCATGCAGGTGATTGTGGTGGGAGTTCTTGGGAAATGCTTCAGGACTGACCTATTGCTACGGCAGAGGCACAAAACCTTTATTAAGCACCTACTTATATGCCCAACACCATGCTAAAGGCTGGGGATGTAAAAAAAGGTGAAAGCCAGTCCCTGTCCTCAAGGAGTTCAATGGGTAGCACCTCCCATCATTCCCCTCCGGACTCCGCCAGAAGGATGGAGCTGACAGAAAGCCCAAGCTAAGCCCTGCCTCGGCTGTACTGGCACAGGTCACTCTACTTTTTAGTCCTCGAGACCAAAGGCACCATCAAATCCAACTCAGGCCCTGAATAGAGGGGAACCAGTTTCAAATGTCAAATCAGAAATGTTTAACAAAATAACTAAGCATACACTACAGCATGGATAATGTTAATCTGTGGTTTTCTAAGTCAATATGTGGCCACTGGCATTTAATAGCATAGCTCTAGGCAACTCTCTCTAAGAGTAGAAATAGCGGAAGCTGAGCCTGGGGAGAGGGAGTCTACAACACATGCCAGGGTGCCTCTTGCCCCATTCTCCTTCACACCAATCTCAATGGACTCTATTTCTTATTTCTCAAACCACTCCCTCCACCATGTCCCCTTGCCTCCATCTTGCCGCTGGCCTTAGGATTGTGCCCCCTTTGGCAGCTTCTGTCTCTTGTATCTTTTTCTATCATGTTCCCTTTCCGCTCCTCTCTCCCTCTACCTTCAGAGATGCAAAAGCTTCTCCTATCTTAAAAAAAAAACCAAAACCCAAACCCCAAACCAACCCCCAACCCCCTACCACTTAGTTCTGGCCCCCTCCCTTAACCCTCCCTTCCCTGCTCCCCTACCCAGCTCTCTCCTGAGCCCCCCGAGCCCTGTCTGGCTCCTGGGCCCCCATCTCTCTCTTGAGCTCCCTGCCATCTGGTTCCTATACCCTCACACTGCCTTGCCCCCAGCTCTCTCCTGAGCCCCCTGAGCCCTGCTGTCTGTCTCCTGCCCCCCTCCCCTGATGCCTCCTTCCCCCCATTTCTTTCCTGAGTCCCCTGCTGTCTGGCTCTTGCCCCGACTGCTCCACTGAAACTGATCTCTGGCCACACTCAGTAATGGCCTCCTCAATCAGTCCAATGGCATTTTTTCCCTCCATCCCTTTGACATTGTTGATCCCCATTGTCCTGGAAACTCTCTCCCTTCCTTTGGCTTGCACACTATTGCCTTCTTCTGCCTCCTTCAGCGGCATGGCTTCCTCCTGCCCCCATTCTGTTGCCAGGACCTCAGGCCTCTGTCCTTGGCCCCCTTTCTCTCTCTGCTCACTCCCACAGAATGCATTCCAGAGCATGCCTCCCAAATGTTTCTCTAGCTTCTAGCTTCCCTTCCTGGCTCCAATGCAGACAGCCCTCAAAGAGAACCTCAAATCAACCATGAGCCCCCAAGCCCACTCCCAACTCTCTGATTTCTGCCCACATGCCTTTCGGGTAGCCTTCGATCTAGCTCTGCCTCTTGCTCCCAATCCAATCACTAAAAGCCCCACTCATTCTTCCTTCTTCTGCAGTCATCCTTTCATCTGTCCCTCTCTTTTTGCTCGAACACAATAATTCAGGCTTCATGCCTCCTAAGCTGGCCTACCTGTTTACAGCCTCCCTCCTACAGGAGGCCAAGGTAATCTTCCCAAAGTCTCCCTTTCTTCTGGTTGACAACCTTCGACCACTTCCTGTTGTATACAGGATAAAGTCCAAACTCCGCAGCTGGCCACTCAAGGCTCTCCATAGTCTGGCCTTGGCCAACATTTCCAACATTATCCTCATCCTCCAAGTCAATCCCCCATCTGCTTCAGCAGGCCTGGGCTGCACGTTTCCACACCCACATCTCGCCTTGACTGACAATGTTGTTAAGCCAATATTTGTTGACCAGAGTCTCCCATATATACTGTGAATGCCATACCTCCCCAGAGGTTGGGCCCCAAGACCCAGCAGCTCTTCTGATCCCCAGTCTGAACCTGGAGAGGCCCTCAGAGGGCAGCTAGTCCAACCTCCTCATTTTATACTCTAGAGGGATCCATTTGCTCAAAGCCACACCCAAAGTGAACATCAGAGGCAGGATCTGAACCCAGGTCCTCAGAATCAGTGTGCTCTTTCCACCATAGTGTCCTGTCTCCCTTCAAAGCTCAACATATGAATGCAAACTGGCTGAACAAATCAGAAATAAGAACTGAGGGTCATACAGCATTTTTGAAAAACTCCATACTCCTTTGAGTCTTGTGACAACCCTATGAGGTGGGTGTTATTAAACCGATTTTACAGAGGAGGAAACTGAGGTACAGAGCAGTGCCTTAGGCAAGTCACCTAACTTTTCTGGGTTTCACTGTAAGATGAAATGGTTGAAAGGCTGTTTCTGCACTGGATACTTTCAAAGCTAGGGGTGGGGGCCAGCACATGGCTAGGGAGACACTCAAGACTGCTCAATCAGATCTTTCTAGTGCTTGTTTGAAATCAGCAGAGTAGGGTCCCAAACATTTGGCAGCTCTCTGGGCTCACTTCTGAGTCAGGAAAATTTGATCCCTGCAAATGAATACGTGGTGGCATCTCTTTTCTCCATTTAACAACTGTGAATGTCTTTCAAATGGTGTGTGTGTGTGTGTGTGTGTGTGTGTGTGTGTACTCGCGCGTGTGTGTGCGCATGTGTGTGTATGTACTGTCGGGGGTGGAGTGCACTCAATCCCATCCCTTCCTGAAATTCTGCTTCTCTTTTTATCACCTAGGGAATAAAGAAATATCCTTGTTAACCTTCTGGGTCTGCTGGCTTGTCTGGGAGCTGAGCACAGGGTCTCAAAGCCAGTGCTGTGGGATTTCACATCAGCTGCCCAGCTCTGCTCCTGGCTCACACATGCCCTTGAGGAAGACCTTCCTCTGGGCAGCCCCTCAGTTAAACTCTATGGAGAGTGCGGGGCTGGCCTAAGGGGTTCCGGGGTCCCTTCTAGCTCAGTACCATGATTGCCCCTGCAGTCAGCCTGCTGAAACCCAGGGCCCCCTGCTCAGAATCAGGTTTTTAAATAGATACAACCAGATACAAAGGAATCCTAAGATCCTGTGCACAAGGCTGGTGAAGCCGAGAGAGCCTCGATTCAAGTTGCACTCGGATCCTTGCTAGCTGCGTGTTCTTGGGCAAGTACCTTAACCTGAGCTCCAGTTTCTTCCTCTGCCAGATGGGAGTAAAACCTCAGAGAGTGACTCCCTCACTCCTCTCAAAGGAGGTGAAGCCTGGAAAAGGTTTGCTTCATTTTGTTGCCTCTTCTCCCTCTCTCGTGGCCTGGGAATAATTCAGAAGTGGCCACAAAACGGGGCAAAATTCTCCCAGGCCATATGTTTCAGCTAGTTTCTTTAAGGTGTCATGCCCTACTTCTGAGCTGTGGTTTCCACAATTATCAAATGGGGGCCATGGCTACTTGCCCAGCTACTTCCCGAGGTCGTGATGAGGGTTTAATGACCTGACATGGAGGAAAAGGCTTTTCCCAACAGCAGCTCAGTCTGGATAAACACTCAGCCCCACAGTCTGAGGGGGTGTATTCCCTGAGGAACAAACACACCCCATTGGTGCAAAGATATTCTAAGGCAGGGTCTGGGAACACAGACTCCACTGTGGTCCTTCTGGGGCCATCTACCACCAGGCTGTGTCTTCCCCCCTTTTCTTACTCCCTTATGGCCACCCCAACCCCATGCATGAAAGCCGTTTCTCAGCTGTCCCCAAAGGAGCCCTCAGATGCCTCTCTGCCCCTCTTCAGTCCCTTGGGGAATGCATTCTCCCAGGAGCCTTCTGCAACCTCAGCTGGGTTTGATTTAGTCCCTGGCTCCAAAAAAAGAGCTCTGCCTAAGTAATCCCAGGAACAGTATCCTGGTATTAGTAGAGTGCCTGATCCAACTGTCAGGACACTGTCCTGCCCTGTCCTTTCCTGTCCTGGCATAGCCTGAAAGAAATCTAGAGTGGAGGAGCAATCACCTCAAGGAACTGGCCCCCCAAGGACCCCAGATCTCCCAGGCAGCACTGAAGAGGTGAGGGGTAGCCCTCAATCTAGGGATTTTAAACAGGTATTCCAAGGCCAGCAGCAGAGGCAAACAGGAGAAATCCTAAGGTCAGAGACAACTAACTGCAGTTGGAACTGGTTGCTTGTTCTGGCTCACGAAAGGGTCTCAACCATACCTAGACAGTCAAACCAAACTCATGATCCCTGTAAAATGGCCTCTTTGTTTATCTGAACTTGTAAAGCTCTAGGGTTCTTTGAAGTCATTCTAGTTGGTCATTGGGCCGAGAGCTGTCTATATGTAGAAACTCTTACAAGATCTCTCCTAAATCGTTCTGGAAGGGTCCAAAGAGCACAGCAAGTCAGAAGCACAGGCCATCAGAGCCAGAAGGGCCACCAGCTTATGGAGGACTAGAAAGGGAGAAGCCACTGCTTACTGAGAATTCACTGCATTTGGGAAGAGGAAAAACCTACTAACTTCCATTAAGAGTTAACATCAAGCCAAAGGCTGTCTCTCCTTCCCATGAAAGAGCTCGTAAAGACTGCAGACAACTACTCCATTCTCCCCAAATCTTTTCTTCATCAGACTAAATACCCCCAGTTCTTTTCCGCCATCTCTCTCTAACCTGATCTTAAACCCTTCTCTTCATTTTATAGAGGACAAAAATGATGTCCAGAGCAATGGATTCAGGGTCACATAATGTCTGATCTGGTAGGAGACCTCAGAGATCAAACAATCTGAGCCCTCCATTTTGAAGGGAAAAGTGGAGGCCCTGGTTGGAGTGAGGATTTACCCAAGATTATAGAGCTACTGGCTATCAGAGCCAAGGCTTAAGAAGCTGGGTCTCTTTCCATCTTATCAAAGGCCTCTCTGGAGAAAGGAGAAAGTTGGCCATGGTAGGAGTCACCCACCCTCCTGGAAATCATGCATCCTCCTGGAAATTATGCATCCTCCAAACTTTGAGTCAAAAGAAGTGATATGGAAACAGGGCAGGGCAAGTAACAAGCAGGGGGTGGAGTAGCAGGTTTGGGTCGGGCCAGTGAGGAAAGGAAGCCCCAAATCTCTGAAGATTCAAGCTCAAGTTCAAGTCAGCTCAACTCAATCCCCTTCCCCAGCCCCCAACAGCCCAAAAGGCACCAGCTCAGAAAAGGTTAAGGGAGCTCCCTCTGCCCCTATTCTCCTTGGCTATCATGCCAGCCTGAATCTGGCTAATGGGAATAGCTGGCACTCTCTGCCAGCCCTCCCACAGTCAGCTCTGTCCTTTCCTGTTGAACTCCACACACAGTCAAAAGGCCCACCCGCAGTATCTCCCTCTTGGATCCTGCCAAGGCCTTTTTTCCCACCATCCCGGCGACAATTACCCAAGCATCGGCCGGGCTCTGGATCTTCTTGACAGCAGCCAGCCAGAAGCCTGGGCAGCTTGAGCCTTGTGGGCAGAGATGCCAGGCATCTGTTGAATCTCTGCTGCGAGGTCGGTTGGGGGCTGGGAGGGGATTTGAGGGGCTGGTGCTGGGGGGTACTTTGGATAGGAGAGCGCCATAGCTGCTGCAGAAGACAAAGCTCCTTGAAGCTGGGCCTCAGTGAACCCCTAGCCCTCTTTATGTGTACCGCTGTGACCCAAGAGACAAAGCTGAGTCTTGGAAGTCACCAGTTACCCGTGGTACAAGCTGCTCACTAGTGGCAAGGCCTGACTGACAAGGACTCCCAGATAAAGTCCCCATGTGTCTTAGCCACATTACTGTGCCACCTCCTCCCTGGGCAAGCATCCACAGAGGAGGGCTGGCAACAGTCTCCGGACTGGACTCAGGGAGAGGCAAGAGAACGATTCTGGAAGGGCTGTGTCAGCCCCTAGTACCGTCCCTTTCTAGGGCTTCATGCCAGTCAGTTGCCTGGAACATAGAGAGCAAGGAGCCTGGTGGGATGAGGAAGAAGGAAGGGGCTTTTGAGAAGGCAGCCTGAGTCTGAGCTCTTAAGGGAGAAAGCCTCCTCCGTGCCTGCTGGTTCACCCCCCCAAAAGAGGCAAGGAAGTCTGCAAATAAAGCTGATATCACTGGGCTGGAGCCCAAGGTCCCTCACTCCCATTCAAGCAAGCTAAGGGCACTCCCTTTGCCCATGCTGATCACCCCCCTTCCCTCGTCGCATAACATCCAACTGGGTAGATGGTGTCAGACTGTCATGAAATGAACCAAGCTGAACGGAAGCTCTCTGGGGGCAGGGACAGCTTCACTTCTGTCTTCTAATCTCTGGCGCCTGGCACAACTCCCAGAACAGAAACTGGTGCTTGAGAAAGGTTTACTGAATTGAACCAAATGTAGTTTCCTTGCAAATATTTCCCTGTGTAGCTTTGGGCTCAGGCAAGCCAAGCTAATAAGACTTGGAGTAGAAGTCCATTTGAAGAAAGTCAATCTTTCAGTGCCTCAGTTTCCCCATGACATACTGCTTCATTAAGGTATAAAGGTAGGTAGGTATCTGTCCATCATCTGTTTGAAACCTTCCCATTTTAAGGGCCCCCCCCCATCTCAGATACCCCTGCCCCTATTCTAAGAACAGCAGTAAGAGTGGGCATCCCTATAGTATATTCAGGTTTGCAGTGAATTTTACCTATGTTCATCTCATTTCATCTGCACTGAGAAAAGTGAAGTCACACGTGGGTCATGAGCTTGCTCCCACTGCCCTGTCTGTCCCTCCCCTGTTTTCCCCTCCTTTGTCCCTTTGCTCTTGGCAAATCTAACTTGGCCCCTTGGGCTCTCCGTCCCATCCCTGTCCCGCTCACCAATCGGCCCTTTCCTCACCTGGGTCCTGACCCTCATGCCCACCAACCAAGCTGTTCAGGGCTCACCATCCTGGACACATGGTAACAAGAACTCTCTGCTGACCTTGCTGTCTACTCAGGCTGTCCTCCCAGTGCTCTCCTTCCCTTCACTATGCAGCTAGCTCCTCAAAAGGGAAGTGTCCACCTGATGCCATAAGACTGGCTTTTGAGGCCCCCATTCCTATGGCACTGCTGTCTCTAGTTGGCATCTTCATGGCTGAGCCCTATGGTTTTAGTTCAGTCCTCCTTCTCCTGCTAGGAATTTCTAGAACCCAAGCCACTGCTGGATCCTCTCCCCACTGAGCTGCTATGACAGTGCTCTCTCCCACCTCTCTGGTCAGTCTGGATGTTCCTTCACTGGTTCATCTCCCACCTCACACTCATGTGTGGGGGCCTCCCCAAAGGGTCTCACCACATTGCCCTTCCCCCTCAGTCTCATCTGATCAGTTAAGTCCCTGATCTACAGCCTTCAGTGACTCCCTGTTGCCTAGAGGGTAAAATACAAAGTCCTTGGCCAGCCTTGCAAACTTAGTTTCTCCTACCCTCCCCTTTCTGTGTTTTGCATCATTCCCAAGGTCCCAGGCTGGATCTTGGTCAGACTTCCAAGGGCCTGTGGAGTGGGGGAGGGTCTCTCTTCCTTCTCCTCACCTCTAGTGCTCACTCTATAAAGGTCCTTGGCTCAAATAGGAAAAGGCCAGAGGGACACTATGGCAGGCCAACTCTCAGCAACCCCAATGCTGTGAGAACTCTGCTGGATCCGTTCAGGCCAAAGGACACTGGACCCAAGCAGAATCTCGCAATGAGGGTGAGTCTGCAACAGCACCAGGGCATGTGAGGCAGAGGCTGCTTCCCTTCCACTATAGGAAGGAGACCAAGCAGCCGCCAGCCAGGAGTAGGCCCAGGTCTCATCTGCTGCTGGGGGATGGGGGTGGGAACGCTGGGAGAGGGAGGCCAATTGAATTTCACTAAGCTGTGGTTTCAAGGCTGTACATATGCTAGCGGTCACCAGGTCTAAGAATCTGGAAGAAATTATGGGGCCTCTGAGATTTTGCTGAGTAGGAAGTAAAGCAAAGACAGGATGTCTCACACACACACACACACACACACACACACACTCACACTCACATGCATACTCTCTCTCACACACACACGCACACTGTCTCACACTCACACACATTCTCTCTCTCTCTCTCTCTCTCTCACACACACACACACACACACACACACACACACACACACACACACGCCATAACCCCCTCAGGCCCTGGGCAGGCTCTCCTGGCCAAAAGCTAGCCTTGTGAACTCCACCCCCTTTTACAAGAGAAACTTGGAACTTCTGGACAATTACAGAGACCAGAGGTCCAGCTGAGGAAAGCCATCCTATGCCAGTGCTTGCAGTTGGTGGTCACTGGCTAGCATCATTCAGCCAGTACAAGAGAAAGGGGTCCTGGGAAGGGGCCAGGAAACTTCAGGTTGGAGCCTCACAGTAGGAACTTGGAAAGGTCCCCTCCCTCACCTCTCCAGGCCTCCATCTTGTCTGCATTTTGTGGAGCTCTCAAAGGTCCCTCCTGGCTTGGACAGTGGAAGTCTATCACCTTGACATCTTGAGGCCCTCTCACGTAAGTGATTACTCTGAGAACTTGGCCATATCCTGGGAAGGCCCTAGGAAACTGTAAGCACGCTACAACCCTGGCCAGGCTGAAGCCAGGAACAAAGAAATGATTGTGCAAGATTCTTTTACTAAAGTCAAACCAGTGGGCATACAGCTGCTCACCTCATCTAGCCCCCGGTTCTTTGGCCATGAGCACAGGCCTCTTTGGGACTTTCTCCATGCGTGAGACTGAACCCCCTTCCCTTTCTTTCCCTTTGGGGCAGTAAAAGGGGAGGGGAAGAGGAGACTGAGGAAGAGAGCAATCCCAGAAGCCAAAGTGGAGCAAGGACATGAAAGGCCCAAGTCTCCCTGCAGGCCGGTCAGTGTGCTGAGGGAGTCTATTTTATTATCTTCCACAGTCTGCCCTGCGACAAGGGGATTTGGGTGCCAGGTACCATATATATATATAGATGCCTCAGTCAAGTTCAAACCCTGGCCAGGACCACATACAACCTGGAGACATTTCAGCCACCCACATTTCTCTCTACAAAGCAACACTGCCCATCCTTCCCTCCTACCTACTTCCCCGAACCCCTACCACCAATCACTTCCACTCATAACCCTATCTGTCAGGGTGATTTCAGCCTCAGGACTGCTAGAACAGCTGCCAGCACTAGCCACCGCCTCCCTCCCCAACTCAAAATTCACTTGACACCACAACATTCTAGCAATGTGACCCAGAAGGTAAGTCCTCTGGCAGGGATCAGCCCTTGGGAGACATCTATCCCCTAGGAATTCTCTACTTTTCCCATCCTCACCCTAACTTGCAGGGTCAAACCAAACCCCCAAAGAGAAGGGCAGCCCAACTGCTAGCCCACCAGGTATGGGCAGACAGAACTATTCTGACCTTTTGCCTTAGTTTGCCAGGGTCTGGGCCTCTATGACACTTCCAGACTCACTCAATGCCATCCTTTCTCTATTCTGCCCATCATCTCTATCTGCTCCCTACAGGCAAGCTGGGCTCTGCCCCTTGTCCCCTGGCTCTGATAGGTGGCCTTTTGCCTTATTTCCACCTCGCTTCTGGGCCACACCATGCTGCCATGTATGGAGCCTAACTCCTTACCAGTGCTCCTTTCTGGGTCATATTCCTCCACTAGAATGGAAGGTTCCCTGAGGGCAGGGATTGCCTTGTTTTGGGGTATTTGGATCCCCAGCACTTAGAACAATGTTCTGCTAAGGCATAAAGTAAGAGCTTAAAAGATGCTTTGTCTATCTAACCCAGGACAACCCAGGACTGGCACAGGACCAGAGTCACTGGGGGTTCTTTTCAAGATGTTCTGTGCATGTATCCTCAGTCAAAGGGCAAGGTCCACATGTGCTCTGATGTCCCTTCAAAGCCGCACACCCAATGGCCCCATGGTCTTGGGAAGTGGCCAGGCCCTAAGAGCCACGGATATGGGAGATGGAGTTCCCAATCTCTTCCTGTCCCTCAAACCAAACTGTACCTCATCCTCCAGCTTCACCACCTTGGCCTGGGCATTGTTCAGGGCCTGGTCGCGGATTTCAATATGGCGCCGCTGGTCCTCATTAGTAGAGCGCACAGCTGTCAACTCCATCTCCAGTTTCTCCTTCTCCCTCTGGGTTTCTTTATCTGGCAGGACAAGAGAGAGTCACCACCAGCACTACCACCACTACCACCCTGGGCCAGACCCAACTCACACAACTGGCTCTAGGGACCATTGTTTCTGTCAGGATACCACATGGCACCAAACTGGAAAGAGTTGGTTGGAACAGGGCTCTGAGCCTAGCTGTGAGGCCTTGGCCCAGACACTTCCCTCTTCAGGTCTGAGTTTCCCCATTGGGGAAAAAGCTTGGCCAACTTCACAGGGTCACGAGGCCCTCAGTGAGATCAGACACTTTGGGAACCTTAAAGACCTATAGAAATCTAGGCTACTGCTCTGTCAATAGCTCTGCCCTGGGCCATAAAAGGCTAAAGGCAGCCAGAGAGGTCTGAGGCAGAGCACTGAGAGGTAGAGAAGGTGGCTTGCGGCCCCTGCATCCCACTTCCTTAACTCGCTGGAGAAGAGGCAGAGAGCCAAAAGAGCTGCTACATCTAATAGACCAGTAAATATGATACCCAATAAAATGTCCTTGAAACCCCAATCCTGCCCTTTCAACTGGAACATTATTTCTGAGCTGTGAGCAAGGCTGAAATGAGGTTTTCCCTGGAGACCAGATGTTGCTGGGCCTGACTGCCCACCCCGCAGTCTCTGCATCTGTTTCTCCCCTGGGAACACATTCATCTTTCAAAGACCTGTGGCAAAATTAGAAGGTACCCTCCTTCCTTCTGAGGAAGAGAGGAGATGCCCAAGGCAGGGCTAGAGAAACCTATTACAGCCTCCCCCTCCTCTCTTGGCCCCCAACTGGGCTGAAAGGGTTAGAGAAATGTGAGCTTTCCCAGAGAGGATCAGGACTAAAAACTAAACAAACAAACAAACATTTCCTGCTTGTGTGCCCAATGCCTTCTCTCATTTTCTGTGGCCTATGGTTCTTATGTGCCCGCACCCAATGGGCCAAGGTGGGGGTAAGATTGGGAGAGGGGGCCAGGGCTCTGAGTCTGCCATTTAAATCCATGCAGGAACAGCTTGACAGCAGACACCTCAATATCTGTGGGGGAAATTCCTTCTCCCTCTTACTCCCCAAACTAAGAGGGCAGAGGATGAGAACACCAGAGTGGCAAGGGAGGGTGCCCCCAGATGGGCCCAAGGGCCCAAAGGAGAAGCAAACAGAGTCTCTGAGAAAATTGAGCTGTCCAAAGGAATGGTGCTTTAGAAGGTTTGACTCCAAAACCACTAGGACATCATCTGGTCTGCATTTCATTTAGTTAAACGAAAACAGTCGCAACCCACATTTTAATGATTGAACTGATGTTCAAAATCACTTCTCGTAAACTGATTAAAAATTAGGATGAAAAACCAAGTCTATTCCCCTCCCTCAGTCCCTACTTGACAATGTATGGCCACCCTTTGAACACGACACCCCCCCCCATCCTGCCCGCCTGCCCGCCTGCGCCAGGGGCCAATGACAGCAGCTGAATCTTTGCCAGCTTATTGCCCAATTTAGCTGCTTGGCCCTATCCTGAAGTGGCCATGTTAGGTAGGTGTCTCCATGATAATTTACAAGCCTGTTTTATGAACTTGTCTGTGGGTCAAGCACACACACAGGCATGGGCATGGGCATACATACACACACACACACATGCCCTGTCCAGGGTGGAAAATTCTTTTGGAGGCAAGAGCTATTAGAGCCCTAAGACCTTTTCCAAGCAGGTTAATAAAAACCTGGTGTGAACAGGTGGGAAGTGGGCAGTTGTCTAACTTGAGGTGTGAGCTCAGCTCTTTGGATTCAGTCCCCTATCAAGTTCAGGCTGGTAGGGAGGGCCCTTTGCTTGGGTGCTCAGCAACCTGTGAGGGCTTAATGAGGGCCATAGCCTTGTCCTGTTCTCCTGGAGGGCCCAAACCACTGGCTCAAGGCAGCATGGGCAGAAAGGCAAGACCACCCAGGCGTGGCCCACCTAGGTGGCCTGTCTCTCCTTGGCTGTTCCTGATATGGGGCTTTGCCTTTCTTCCATGCAGCCCTATCCAAGGAGAGAAGCCAGAGCCCACTGGTTTTCCAGAGAATATGCAGAAAAGGGTCCTCTCCCGGACTCTTGCTTATTACCTTTATTCTTGGGCCCCATCTGCATGTGGGCATGCCTGGGTCTGACTAGGCCCTGAACTGGCACCCAGATCAGTCCCAACTAGGCTGGCCCATTCTCTGACTTTCCACCCTCCCTGCCCCAAGTTCTCCTACAATCTATGGCCTTCCCAAGCCAAATCCCTTCCCTAATTCTCCAATTCCCCCTTCAAGGACATGGCCCCATGTTTCATTGGGGTTTGGCTCTGGGGCAGGATGGGGCTGGTAGGAAGAACACTGGACAAAGAGTCAGGGGCCCTGGGCTCTCATTTCAGTTCTGCTCTGACTCGTTGTGTCGGGTCAGGGGTAACAGGCTCCGTGTGCCTAGGCTTGCCCTCTCTCTGGGCCTCAGTTGCCCTCACCTTAAAACAAAGGTAATTCTTGCCCTGTTCACCTCACAGAGCTTGCAGATAAGGAAACTGAGGCCAGAGAGTAAGTAACTTGTCTAAGGGCACATAGCATAGGTAGTGAGCTGTGGAGGTGGTACTGTACTCCAAAGTCGCAGGCCTTGTTCCCCTTGGTTGACAGATTCTCTTCTCCACATTTCACAATTCCATAAACATGAGACCTTCCCAAATGGGGGAGGGGCAGAACCTCAGGGTACAATCACCCACCTGCGAACAGACTGAGTCAAGCTAAGATCTCACAGGCTTGTTGGATGCCCAGCCCTTAATTTTCCATCCTACACCTGGAGGGCTGGAGAGACATAAACTTAGCTATCCCATTTGGGAAGGAGGTGAATACACCTTGCCAACAAATTTGTTTTTCTTATCTGGAGACACATCCAGGCAGAAATATAGAAGGGCTTGACACTGCCCCCATCTCCTTTGTTCCAGCCAACAAAGCTGGCTTCACAAACATGCAACATCCTCAGCCCTTGTGGAGTACAGACTTTGGTCTCCATCAGGGAGCTGGCCTAGACACTGAGCCAGGATAGAGTGAGAGCAACCTCCTGCTCGATGATACCAGACAAACTGCATTCCTTTCAGTGAGATTACCGACAAAGGAACAGGTGACTCCAGGAAGAGGTGGGTGTGGGGGGGAGGGGGATCCCAGCTTTGAAACCAGGACATGAGAGCAGTGCAAGAAGAAACCCAGGTCAGCCAGAGCCAAACCCCAGAAGGCAAGGCCGGGGGTAACTTTTGAGGCTGTTTCCATGGCCCAAGCCCCCGTGGGCACCTTCCAGAGCATCTACAAAGAGGGAGCAGCCCAGGCCACACCTCCCCCCATGTGATTAAGGCAATTGGAAGGAATTACCTTGTATGGCTGGGTGGAGCCCATTATGGACTCATGGAAAGGAGGGTGAATTCCCTGTTGCCAGCCAAAGGGCATTTCAGAGACAATGAAAGGCTATTAGGAGGCAGGCCCTGCTCCTCCCTCCCCAACCTCAGGCCCACTCTGGCCACAACAGGACCTGCCTCCAGGCATCATCCAGACATAGCACATAGGCCCTCAGGAATGAAAGAGTCCTGCTCAGGGAGCCCCACTTTGTCAGGACCAGTGGGGGGTAGGGAGACAGGGGGCAGGAGCCTTGTCCCCAAAGTCTTCCCTGTGGTGCCCCCAGCCCACCCCCAATTCCAGCCACAGCTCTAGACTCTAGCCCATATGGCTCTTGGGCTGGCTGGCCCAGTCTGCTTTCGGGCCGCCTTGGAGCCTCAGTCCCAGCACCAGGGGCCTGCTCGCCCACTCACTCTGTGCAAAGAGCTGGGAGATGGTCTTCCGGGTGTCCTGAGAGCCCTCATGCTCCTTCTCAGCAAGCTGCTTGTTGGCTGTCTCCATGCGCTCTGTGGGATTGGAAAGGGTCACTCAGCAGGGATCAGCACACAGGCTTCCGACCACATATGCTTCTTACCCCTTAGACGCAGACCCTGACCGAGATAAGCTTGTTTCTTCTTGCCAAAGCAGGGAATAGGGGACTAGAAATATATGACCCCAAACCTGAATCCCCAAAGGAAGTTGGCCCACCAGGGAGGGAGAGGGAGAAAGCCATATGATGCCGCCTCCTCCTCCATGTTGTGAAAACAACCAAGCGCCAGTTGGGTCCCTAGCTTCCATGACCTAAGAGGAGTCTCAGGAAGCTCATCCCCAGGGCAGTCCAGAGTCTTTGGAATGTTGGAACTGGCGGCTGCTTGTTCAGCTTGGCCCCAGGGGACAGAACCAGCAACAGCAGGGGGAAGGTATGGAGCCAAATTCAGTCTCCATGGAAGGAGAAACTTGCTGCTAATGAGGACAATCCAATGCAGTCTGGGTTGCCTGGGGATGCAGGCCGACTTTAGGAGGCTGGATGGCCACTCATTCAGACCACTGTCAGGGGCGGAAGCTGTGGTTGGGACTGGATACCTTCGAAGAACCCTGCCAAAGTTGGCCTCCTTGTGATGAAAGCAGATGAGTGCCATGGGAAAGGAGTTAGAAGAGGCAGTTCTAATGCCAACTTTGCCACTCACTGTAGAGATACTCAGCACAGTGCCCAGCACAGAATGGGCACTTAATAAATGTTGACTGACTGATTAAGAGTGACCCTGGGCAAGGCATTTTGCACTTTCCAGCCTCAGTTTCCTCCTCTATAAACTGAAAGAGGTTGACTTTGGTGGCCTCTGAGCTCCCTTCCAGCTCTGAGCCTGTCAGTCTGAAAAATGATTCATGATCATTTGAGATCATCATTTTACAGAGAAGGAAACAAGCTGGAGAGGAAAACAGAGGCAGGAGGACTAAACTTCAGGGTTGGAAGGTATGGTGGCTGTGTGATGTCAGGTACACTCCCTGGGGCTGGGTTAAATGCAGGGCTTGGCTAGAGGACCCAGAAGATCCCTCCTAGCCTATGGCCTCAGAGGCTGAGCTGCCCAGTAGATATTCAGCCTGTCTGACTCCCAGGAAGTGGTCCCCGTCCTAAATCTGGGGAAGACCTTCAATGCTGGAGGACAGCTGCAGTGGCAACCCTACATGTCCTCTTCTCGGGCTCAAATAATCCCATGGTCCTCCATCCACCCTCCTGTGACTCGCCTAAGGTACTCACTTTTCAAGAAGACAGGATTCTAAGGAACCTTGCTTTTAAGTTAGAGGTGAAAGTAGACATGGTCTACCAGTTACCTAGGGCTAAACCCTTCCTGTCAGCCCTGATGGGCAGAGGGACACATTGGGGGCAAACCAGGGAGAGTGGCTACTTATAGGTGTGCCAGCTCCCAAGGTGGGCACTGGCTTTCCACAGCTTTGTGGTAGATAGCAAATCCCCCATTCTTTCACTGAAGAGACAAAAAGGACCATGAGGAACTGGGGTTGACCAAGGAGAGAGCTGCCTGTGCAGTTAGGACAGGCTGCCCCCTCCCCACAGTGTCAGTCTATCTGTCTCTCCCTCCCTCTCCTCTTTCTCTTTCTCTCTCTCTTCCCCCATCTCTGTCTCCCTCCCTCTCTCTCTCTCTTTCTCTCCTTCCCTCCTTCTGTGTGTTTCCTGCTCTCTCTCCCTCTCCCTCTCTCTCTCTCCCCCCTCCCTCTGTGTGTGTCTCCTCTCTCTCCCTCTCCCTCTCTCCCCCCTCCCTCTGTGTGTGTCTCCTCTCTCTCCCTCTCCCCCCACACACATGTACGCACGTACCCACATGTATACGCACGCACACGCACACGCGCACACACACACACACACACAAACACACACACTCCACTGGGGAGACCACAGGGAGGGAGCAGGGGCCCTGGCCAGGAACTGTTCTCTTGTTCTCCTTGGGGCCACCCTGGGAGCAGAGTGTGCTCTTCCAGGTCATTTCTGAGCTCCCTTTACCCAGGGAGTACTATTTGGGGAGGTCCTTTCCCAGGCGGAAAGAAAAGGAGGTGCAGCAGAAAGAATTCTGCATTTGGAGTCATGAACCCCAGATTCTAGTCCTACTTGTGTGACCTTGGGTAAGTCTCTGTCCCTCTCTGGGCCTCTTCCTCTGTAATTTGGGGGAGGGGAAACTTGATGGTTCTGAAGTCCTCTATTCCTCAAGTACGAATCTAACTAATTTCTTGGATTTCACTCCCAGACTTTCATGCCCTAGAATTGACTACCACCACCAGAAGGCCCATATCCAGTTCTTCAGCCCTTTCCCCAAATTCCCTGGTGCTCTGATGACCAAGAGGTGTCTAGTCTGCAGAGGGCCTCACCTCGAAGGTCCCTGTTAAAGTCATGGAGTCTGCGGATCTCCCCCTCAAGTTTGTTTCTCATGGCCTTCTCCAGGGTCTCCCGCTTGGAAGAAGTCTTCACCAGGTTTTCATAGGCCTCTGAGACACGCTGGATTTCTGTCTCCAGCTAAAAACGGAACCAAAACCAGAAAGGGACTTAACAATAATGTTTTGGGACATGGGAGGGAGAAGAATGGGTCAGCCTCCAGCTTGATCCCTCAAGGTCTGATACAGACATTAAGGGAGCAAGAGTAAGTGCTAACAATGCCACTGGTAGGTCTGCATCCCAAAGAGATCAGAGAAAAGGGGAAAGGCCCCACATTTACACAAATATTGATATTGTGCTGGCCAAGAACTGGAACTGGAGGGGATGCCCATCAACTGGGGAATGACTGAACCAGTTGTGGTATATGAATGTAATGGAATACTACTGTGCTATAAGAAATGAAGAGCAGGAAGACTTCAGAAAAACCTGCAAAGACTTACATGAACTGAAGTAAAGTAAAGTGAGCAGAACCAGAACACTATACACAGCAATAGCAACATTGTGTGATGACTTAGTTATTCTCAGCAATACAATGATCCAAGACAATCACAAAGGATTCATGATAAAAAAAAATGCCATCCACACCCAGAGAAGGAACTATGGAGTCTGAGTGCAGATCAAAGCATATATTTTTTTTAATTTCTTTCCTTCTTTCGTGGTTTTCTTTTTTTTTGGTTCAAGTTTTCTTCCATAAAATGACTAATATGGAAATATGTTTTACATGATTACATGTGTATAACCTATATCAGATTGCTTACTGTCTCAGGGAGGGGGGGGGACTCAAAACTTTAAAAAAATGAATGCTAAAAATTGTTTTTACATGTAATCGGGGAAAACAGTATTTTTAAAAGAATAAATGCTAATGTGCCCACCAGGAGGGCTTTCCACTCCAGACGGTTCAGGGTCAGGGTAAGTTAGGAGTTCCCCAGGATCTTGGTTTGGCCCCACTGAAAAAAATGGCCCTGCTTTGTCCTACCTAGAGAATCTCACAGTTGAAAGGGGTCTGGAAAGCTGCCTGGTCAACAAGTTAACAGGCCTTTGTCAAGTGCCTACTAAGTGCCAACCACTGGTCCACCCTAAGGAATGTGCTAGGCTCTCAGTGGCCTGCACAAGCTAAGGGCTGGCCTATACATCATGTCATCCCTGCTTACAAGTTCCCTGTCATGGGGGGAGGGGAGCACAGATGACTTTCTCCATTTTACCACAGAGAGACTGAGTGATCTGCCTAAGGTTCCACAGCACCCCCGAATTGGGACCACAGAACCTGTCCTTAAGCTCAAGCCACTAGGTTGGAATAATCTTTCTAGCCTCAGAAAATGAGATGAAAGCTTACAAAACAAGTCTGTGTCTTACCTAGAGACTCTCAGAGTCTGGATGAAACCAAGGAAGAGAGCCCTGACCTCCCTCCTCCAGTCACATACTCTATGCCTTATTGGATTTGCTCCAGTTCAGAACCATTTTCCTTACCAAGAATCAAGGCCTGATAGAATCAGGGACCCTGGAGGTCTGTACCATACACATGGGACTGTCATGGGTATATGAAGGAGAAGGACTGGAGCTAGGGAATGGGGAATGGCTTGACCCCTTGGCCCAACCCTCACTGGGGATCTGAGGCCAGACATTGCCAAAGCATTGGAAGCCTTGTGGGGCAGCCAGTGGGGCAGCCTGGGTCCCACACAAGCATCTCTCCCTTAACCTTTGTTCTCCCTACCTTACCAGACCTTGAAGTTATGGGACCTGGGTCTATAACTAATTCCTCTATTCCCTACTTATATGCCCTTAAACAAGTCACACCCCTCTCTGGGCTCCCTCAGCTTCCTCTCTGTGTAATGAGGGGGTTGGACTGGATGATCTCTAAGGCTCCCCTCAGTTCTGTTTATGGCCCCATGATGGACACAGAAGCATATCTACACCCACCAGACACCTCTCCATGGCCCTTCAGCTGGGCCACATTTTGATTCCTCCCTCTTGGGCCCCAGGTCAAACTCAGCTCTTTCTACCCTCCCCATGGAGAGTTTGGCCATACCTCTGGAAAAGAGATAGACAAGATGGAAGGACTTGAGGGGGCACATGGGTCCCTGCTTTGGTAACTCCCTGGCCCCCACTGCCAAATGGAAGGCAACCACTCCCTAGCACATTCTCTCACTACCAAACCCTAGCAGGGTGCTAACTTCCTCCTGGAGGCAAGGCACCTTGGCAGCTCAAGAAAGATGTCAATGATTAAGTAGTTCAGCCAACTCAGGAGGCTGGAATAGACATGGTGGGTTTAATGGGAGAGACTGTGGATGGCAACTACACTGATGTGACTGGCTGCTACTATCTCTCTACTCAAGGACGAGAGGGCCAATCCCAGCTGGTCTATCTTTAGGACCCTGATCTGGTGTTAAACAACCAGGCCCCTGCAACTTCTCCTCTTGAGAATCTCTTAAGGACATTGGCAGAGAACACCACCCTGGAGCTTCCCCACCCGCACATGAGGCCCTCCTCCCCAAAGAGCTCACATGGGAGGTAGGGACAGAGAGCCATGGGACAGAGAAGGGCAAAAGTTGGCAAAGGCCTGGTTCCATTCACTGGCCTCCATGAGAAGTCAAGAGTCAGGGGGCCTGTAAGCAGAAGCCCGTAAGAGCACTGGGTCTCAGATACAGAGAGACTACTGGCTCCAATTTGTCACCAGTCACACAGCTTTGGAGAAACCAAGGCTCCTGTCCCTGCCAGAACTCTTTTCCCCCACCCCCACACACATACACCATGTCCCTAAGTTGGGGAGAAGGGGTTGCAGCAGGAAATAGACTCTCCTAGCTTTTAAAAACATCATATTGGAACTGGAGCTGAAGGGAAAAGGTCTTGAGAAAACATCTAAGGAATGATATTTCATTTCCCATTTCCAAAGCTTTGCCTCATACCCAGAATGCTCTTCCCAACCGGAACTCTGTACCTTTTGCAACTTTGTAACTTTCTCATAGCAGGTGTCTAGCTCCTGCCGTAGGGACCGGTTTTCCTCAGAGAGAACCTCTACCATCTGCTGGGCTCTGAAGACAATGGCATAGGGGTCCGATGGCATGGGCTGGTAAGGTGAGGGTAGCTGCTGAGCCCGAGGCATGGCTGAGTAAGCTTCTCCTGGCTGCTGCTGGTTTGGATTGGGTTGGCCCTGGCGGTATGAATCCCCCTGGTGGCCCTGACTAGGCAGGAATAGCTGCTGAGGCCTGGGCAGTAGAGAGTTGGGCTCTCCCTGATTTTGGCTCAGGGGGTGCTGCTGCGCAGGTGATGGCCTGGTTGTTGGTGGAGACTGTAGCAGGTTCAAGGATCCCAGTGATGTCACAGAAGATGTAGGGCTATGATGATGAGGGGTCCTTGGCTGCAGTGAGATGTCCTGGGCTGGCCTGAAAGGCATGAGGAACACATCTGGTAAGTTCTACAGCAAAGAGGTTAGGGAGAGGAGTGGGGAGCGCTATGGGAGAGGCAGGGAAGGGTCCCAATCCAACCAGACAATCCATACACTTGAAACATCAAGTCCTCTGTCTGTGTGATCCGGGCATAGAAGAAGGCGCTTGGGCTTAGGGATAGGGTCAGAATTAGTATCAAACCCACTGTCCAAGTACAAATGAATACAGAAGAGCCTTCTCCCATAAGTCTTCTGGGAAGGGGTGCAGTACAAGTATCGGCAACTGCATCCATACTTTACAGAGGAAGAAACCAAAGCTCAGAGGGCTTAAGTGGGGAGAGTTAATAGTGTCAGAAGCAGATTTTGAACACATGTCCTTTCTGGGTTCCAAGTCCAGATAGTTGAACTATTTCATAGTATCTCTCCATTTCCCCTCATAGTCACTTCTCTCCAAAGCTCAGGCCCACTCTCTGCCAATAGCCCAAGACCTAGAAAAGCTTAATGTCCTGGTACATGCTTGCATCTCTCTTCTGTGAGGAGTGAGGCTGAATTTTCCCCAAAGGGGCTGTGCTCTGACCTTTCCTATTGCTGAGCCTTGGTTCTGGCTGATGAGGGATCTGCTTGGGTCTCTAAAGAATCATCTATTATTGCTCACCTTTCCCACTGTTGATCTCAACCCAAGGATCTGAACCTAAGTCTTGCCTAACACTGCAGATGGACATCGAACCACATAGAAGGTGTGACCCACGTTCACATGTTGGCTTGCCAAACATTTATTAACAGTCTCCTGCCCAGGGAAGAGAACCTACACTTCTCCCCAGTAGTCCCATGGAGCCAGAATCTGAAGGCTACTCCAAAGGAGATGCCCAACCCACCAAGAGCACTAAACAGATACTGCCCCATGTTTTCCCAAATGCTACCTGTAAAGGCCACACATGGTACTATGTTTCAGATAAAGTCAGAGAACTGTAGTGCAGGAAGGGCACTTCAACATCAACTAGACTAAGGCCTCACTTTACAAAAGGGGAAACAGAAGTCCAGAGAGAAGTGACTCTGGTCAAGGATTCTGTGGTGAGTTGGTGGCAGGGCTGAGATTAGCATGACTGCCAACTCTGAAGCCCTCTGCCCCATATCGCCACTGGTAGCAATTTGATGACCATCTGTATTGCTGAGAATTCTGAGCTATGCTGTCATACGGCAAATCTCAAGGACAGAATTATTGTCTGTTCTTTCATGTGGGGCTTGAGGCCACATGACTAGAAGAACAGAAGGTCCTTGAAGACAGGACAGTTGTGCATTTCCCTTTGGGATGCCCAGTGCCTAGCACAGAGCCTAGCCCTTGTTGCCCTACGGAAGATTAAGGCACTTCTTCAAGCATCCAAGAAGTATTATTTCCTTGGAAAGTCATGCACTGTACACCAAGAGACCCGAATGACTGAATCTGGAGACCTGGGCACCCACTCCAACCCACAGATACTTGGTTTCCATGGGATTCATCAGGAGGGGACCTGAGGATGACTCCTCTTCCTTCTCCCCAGAGCCAGGGCTCAGGAGTAGTCTAGGAACATACCCCTCCAATTCTCTCCCCTGGCTCCTAAGAAGCAGAGCATAAAGGCACAGTAAAAGTGGAACTGACAAGAAGGTGGCCCTTCTGGCTAGGAGTGTGGGAAGCAGGTCTAACTTGACAAGTAAGGCCTGTGACCAGCCTGGGACACACCCTAGTGAGCAGGCAAGAAACAGACTTCTCTGATGTACCCACGGGCAAATAAGGGGAGCACAGATAGAGGCTTCCCAAAGAACTCCGGCCCCATTTCTTCAACAGAAAGACTTGTTCCAGCGGCATCCTGTCATCCAGATAGTCAAAGAACAAAGAACAAAAGAGATGGTCCTATATTCCCTGAACCCAAAGCTCTCAGCAGCCCTCATTCCAGATATGTTGTCTTAAGAAGAGCTGTCCAATCAGTGTTCAGTGCTCAACCCCCCCAGCACTCTACTGGAGGCTAATGGTAAAAAATCCCAGGAGTTCTACTGTACTTTGGAGGGCCATGTGTACCTTTCCTTTCTGCAAACTGCAAGCATTGACCCCCTTCAGCAGTTAAGTAGGGGGTGGCTTGCCTAATTTCCTCTTGAGAATTCTACCATCTTTTTCTCTTGGGCTCCTCCCCCCACTAGCTTGACAGTTTCCCTGTTCCTGGGATGCAGGCAGTGAAATCTCAGATAAAGTAAATGGAAGAACAGTCTTATGCAAGTGGGGATCTCCTCCTTTGCCTTCCCCTTCCAATAGGCAGAGGCTTGGGGCAGGTGGCTTAATCTGTGTATTCAGCTCCCTCATCTGCCTGATGACATCAGCTGCCTTCGCCTACCTCACAGACCCTCTTCAGGAATTACATCATGGAAAACAGACTGCTTTGGCAATTCCAGAAGGGTAGTTCTGCATATTTATGTATGGAGACAAAAGATCCCAGAACAAATGTGCCACAGGGGCGGGGAGTGGGGAGGGAGACGAGACATCAAACCTAGCCCCTGCCCTCAGGAAGCTTAGAGTGGTGTCCCAACTGGCACCTGGAAGGGGAAAGAAGGGAGCCCAGCCACACCTGGTACATCCTACAAAGACTCACACTTGCCCAAGGAAACAGATGGCAGCTCCAGCCTCATTGTCAGGCTCAGCCACTCAGGGCTACCCCTACTCTGTGTGGGGCTCATGCTGCTGGCCTGCTTGGAAGGACATAATGTACTGACCTTTGGAGCTGACATCCTCTGGGGTTCAAGGCAAGCTGCGGCAGTTGGGGGACTCGGGTCCTAAGGGGGTGTTCTCTTTCAGGCCTGTAGCCCAAGAGCAGAACCAGGCTTCTCTCTGACTCTCTTGGGCCCAATCAGGCAACGTTCACCATACAACCTCTTCTGGGTTTCTGGAGCCTTTGCTTCTCTACTCCCATTCCCAGCCCCCACCCCGCCAGCCAGACCACACAGTCTGGCAGATCTAGCACTCAGCTGAGGAGTCTGGTCTCTCCCCAGGGACTGAGAGGAAGCAGCTGCGCCTCAGTTTCTCCAGGCTGTAAACAGAAGGGAAGAGTACTATAACACAGATTTCCATTTACTGGCTATTGTGAAAAGGAATGGACTTCCTTGCCAAATTCCATATGGATCCCAGCAGCCACCCAGATGAGAAAAGCTGAATAGCATTAACACAGCTTTGTGGCAAGAGGGAGACCTGAAATCCCCTCTCCCCCTCCCCCATCAGGCAGCCCACCTGGGTAAGCTCCCTAGGCACCTCCTGGAAGCCAACAAGGCTGAATAGCTGCCCCTCCCCCCCAACATTAACCAAGCAAACTAAGCAGGAAGAGACAAAAGCATCACATGGTCCCCTGGGGCTTGCCCCTGACCTCAGAGGTCCCCCAGACCCCAAGCAGTCAGACACTGGATGGCTCCATCCAGGTACCCTGGGTGCCCAGCAGGGAGCCTGTCTGGTCTCCTCAGTCGCTCCCACACACTCACATCCACATTGGTCTGGGCAGGCATACGCTGGCACTGGTGCCCAGGTGAAGCCAGGACCCTGGAACCCAACTGTGGTCCTTTCTTTCCCAGCCTCTACAGTGGTGAATCAGAGAGGGCCAGGCATTCCTGAAGGCTGCCTTCTCTTGCACAAGCTGTACTCTAAGGTCGCTCTTAAATTCCACTGAACAATGATTGAAAGAAACCTCAGACCTGGGCAAGAGTTCAACAATTGAAAAGAGATGGCTGCTTTCTTTATAAACAAAAATAATCTTTTTTTTCAAAAGGTTTTCCTCTTTTCTTTGCTTAACAAAGCACTCAATCAATGTATAACCCTGGTGTGCAGAAAGAGCTCGGCCATCAAGGCAGGCAGACAAAGGTTGGGAGGCCGGCCTCCCATCCGGGTTCAGCCTTTCTCTGCCTTCTGTCTCCCAGGGGCACTCTGGGCGGCCAGGCGTCGCCTAATGGCCCGGCGCTCTTTCCGACTCCAGACTTCTCCCAGTCCGATTCTTCCTCTTTCTTTTCTTTTTTTTTCTCCAGCTCCCCAGCTAATCTCCAGACATTCTCAGAGCCTCCCTGGCAGAGAAGGATTTAGCAGCAATTTGCTCAAGGGTTCCTCTCTAGGCCCAGCTCTGTCATTTGCGGATTAAGGCCCAAATTTCCATTTTTAATTGCTGGGCTTCCTCACAAAGCTAACTGGGCTGCAAGAAACAGAGGTCCCCATGAAGTAGAGGCAGTCCAGTCCAGCCTCCTTGAGCGGGGCTTGGCGGGAGCTGGCCTGGCAGGCCTGCTCACCCACCACACCCTGCCTGCTCTCTGAGCCCCTGCTCCCACACAGGCAGAGTCCACTAAAAACAAAACCAAACCATTCTCCACCCCAAAAGGGGCCTAGTTCTCATTGCTTCCCAGCCCCAAGGGACAGAAACAGAGCCCCCAGCCAGCAGCACACAGGGCCAGATGAGCCATACCCATGGAAAGAAATCTTGCTAAGAGGCCGATTTTCCCGGATTGGCTTTTTCGGGGATGGAGAGATCAGCAGATAGCTGAGGGGGGAAGAGACAATGACAAGTTATTCTCGTGGAATTTTTGCAGCTAAATTTCCCCAGTGGTTTAATCAGTAATGGAAGGGGGGGAAAATCTCCCTCTCTGGGCTCTTTATTATTTATTTAGGCAGATCAAAGGGCTTCCCCCCCATTCAGATTCAAGCTTTAAATGCTGTGGGAGTCAGTTCAGATCACAAATAATACTGGTGAATGAGTTCTGAAAATAGCTTTCTTCAAAGGTGGGTGGGCTACTTAGAGGCTGGCTTGAGATTCTGGCCCACTCCCCACCCCCACCCAAAACAATGAGATTCTCCTCTCCTAAACCAACACCAGAAAACTCCTTGACGCCCCATCCCACCCCCGGAATCCCCTGAGCTACATAGGCACCAGCCTGCTCAGCGTAGAAGCCTACCTAGCCACTGCCCCGGTCTCTTTCTGCTTCATCAGGAACAGCAGGGAGGACCTGGGGGTCATTCTCCTCATTTCGCCTAGATTGGTGGTACTATCCAGTGACCCATTTCCTGCTCCAAGTCCCTTATCAAGACAGTGGCTCAAGAGAGACTTGACTTTTGAAAATCTTACAGAAGGGGCTATAGCAATGGAGGTTAATGAAATCCCAAGGTTGGTGTTTTACCTTCACCATAGTCTTCCCCTAAAGGGGCCTCTTCTCCAGAGGCACCTTGGGGACTTCAGGACAAAAAGCTCTTCGCTCGCTAGCCAATCCAGTAAGAGGAGAAACCTGGGACAAACATGGGATTTGGTCTGGAAGGGCCCTTAGACAACCCCTAAGCCATTGCCTTGATCTTAGAGCAGAAGGACCTCAGCTCCAGAGAGGGCAAGGTCATGGAGCTAATAAAGAGGAATAGAGCCCAAGTTCCTCTGATGACTCCAGTGCTCTCTCTACTGCACTACTGAGAGTAATACTCCAATAATTCTAGGTTGTTTGGGTCCTGAGCCTTCAGATCTATGGCTGTGTTTTCTCTCACTGCAGGGAGTAGAAGCAATGAAAAGACCAATGTGTGTCATTACCAGACCTGCACCAGGTCTTCCTAACTCTAAGGCTGGTTGGCTTCTCTCAACTGACCTCAGTGAGGCCAGGAATGCCCACTCTGGTCAATATTTTCGGCTATCTTCCCTAGCCAAAGGCAGAGGTACTGCTGTACAGAGAGACAGCCAACCAGGGGTGAGCAGCAGGAGGGAACATTAATGTACCCTCAGCATTCCACAAGATGGAGGAGAACATTGCTCACTGTGGGCCTACAACTAAGAAATTGCAGAGATCCATATCCAGAGGTCAAGACTGGAACTCAGGAGTGATTTAGGTAGCAGGCATTTAATAAATAGTGGTCAAGAATTGGGGGATGGGATAAGATAGCTGCTTTACTGACCCCCCCCCACCAAACGCCACCTCATTTGTTAAAATGCCTGCAATCTAAAGGAAAGCCCAAGGAAACAGTATGGACAGGCAGAGCTGTGCAGGGCAGAGACACTGCTCACCTGCTTGTTCCATACTCAGGGAGATGCTGGTACCTCATCATGGGCCCCTCCATTCTCCCAGGCTGGCTCAGACGATGTTCACTGAAGAAGTGCATGGCTTCCTGGGGCTTGCAGACCAAAGATGGGGTAGGCATGCCCTTGAAGGGATAGTCAGGAGGAGGGCCCCGATGCTCCATGACCTTCAGGCTGGGCTGGGCTGGCGCCGGTCCGGGGTTCTTGTAATAGTCACTGGAACTAGCAGGGTTTTTGTAGAGGTCACCAGGCTGTGGCGGGGAATGTGGAGAGCTCGTCACAGGGGCATGAGCCTTGACCCCGCTGGTGGCCAGTGACAGCTGCATCAAGCGCTCACTCAAGGAGCGGACGTGGCCTTGCTTGAGATCTCTGAGCCCCTCATCCTGGTGGACCTTCCCAGGGTTGAGCCGCTGTACTGCTGGCCGCCCCTCCGTTCTCATCTTCTGGTTAGTGACCCCAGTGACATAGAAGGCAGCCCCAACACTGGCGTGCTGTTGGCCTCGGAAGTACTGTGACTGGACCTTGGCTTCCTCATAGGTGGGCAGATCTTCACTGTTTTGCCTACGAGAGGGCAGCTGCTTCTCCATGACATTGTTGTCTACCTGAATCTCCTGGCCCTGGGGCTCTTGGCGGGCAGCATGGGCCCCAAGCTGCTGTGGGTGTGAGTGTGGGTGCACATGTGGGTGCTGGTGCACGTGAGGGTGCTGGTGTGGGTGCTGGTGCTGATGCTGATGGGGGTGCTGGTGATCTTGGGGGTTCATCCCCTCCCCCTGAGAACCAGGGCTCCCACCCCCTCCACCAGGGAAGGGTGGCGCATTCCCTGTGGCTTGCTGGTGCAAGGCCAGGAGGTTGCGATTATCACTGGGGTTCCCATAGCGCAACTGCTCCTGGAGCAGGCGCTGCAGTACAGTTGGGGTGGCTGGGGGGTCTTCAGAATTCCTCATCTCCAAAGCTGGGGCCTTGTGGGCGGACAGTGAAAGTGGCTGCTTGGGCTGCCCTTGACCTGCAAAGGGGAAACAGCAAAGTCTGAGCCAGGGAGTTGACAGAGAGTTCAGGCTAGCCCCCACTCACCTACTCAAGCCCAGACAAATGTTGGTCAGCTAGTACCCTGGGGGGATTGGGTGGCATTGCCAGTTCCTAGCTAGGTGATTCTGGGAACCCAAAGATTCTATGCCTCTTAACAGAGACAGCAATGCCAATATGACCCTTGGGAATGAGTTACCAAGAACAAGGGTGCACAAATCAATTCGCCCATGGAAGCAGCAAGAGCAAGGCTAAAAAAACCCAGAGAGAGGAGCAGGGAAGGAGACGGAAAGAGGAGGGAAGAGGAGAGGAGGGGTTGGGAGCCCTAGTTTTCAGGGGGAGGGGCTGAACCCCCAAGATCACCAGCACTCTCACATGTACCAGCACCCACACGTGCACCCACACTCACACCCACAGCAGCTTGGGGCTCATGCTGCCTGCCAAGAGCCCCAGGGCCAAGAGAGAAGAGGAGAAGGGATAGGGGAGAGAAGGGGAAGAGAGGAGGGGAGGGAAGGGGAGGATTGCCTTCCCAGAGAAAAAAGAAGCCCCAATACCCTGATAAACAGCTTTTTCATGGCTATCAGGGAACACAACGGTTTTTTGGGGGGTTGTTTTTTAATAAATTCTGCATTACAATATTGGCAGATGGCTGCTGACGACAGGGGTTTTCGGACTGCCTTCAGCAGTGATCTGACCATACCTATAGTTCAGAGATTTGTTTTTGAGTTGGTTTGGGGGCTGGAAGCAAAGATGATTCCAGGCCTCACTCAGGTGCCTTGTACACACATTTGGTGTCTAGTGCTTCTTGAGCCCATCTGGCAAAAAGCAAAAGCAATAGCCTCGAGACTTAGCTAGGCCTAGCACCGCAGTGATGGGAGGTGTGGGGGCCCACCATCTGCCCCACTGCACCAAAGGGCCATCCCTGCTCCCCAGTGAGAGAGAGCCGTTTGGCAGGTCCCCCTTAGAGGGGGACAGGCCTGGTCCAGTGTGGCTCACTCTGCTAGGTCTCCTTATCAATTCTCCTTGGATTGTCCAAGACCCTTCACACTCATGTGGACAAGGGTCAAAGATCAAGGCATCAGGAGTCAGGTACCAGAATGGGGGCCCAAATGGGCCCCTAGTCCCTTATCTCTAACCATTGCCTTTCAACCCACCCCACCCCCACTCAGCAAACACGAGCCCCTTGCCTTTGGGTCACCATGGCAATGTAGGCGGGGGTGGGGGGTGGGAGGACAAAGGTTGAAGGCTGGCTCTCCTGCCTCCCCCCCACTCCTGCCACCTTCAAGCCACTAGCCCTGTTTTCCTCAAGCCTACTTTATCATTCCTACTCCTGGCCTCTGCCACTGGCAACCCCTCTTCCAAAGTGAAGGGCCTGTTCTCACCCATTTCACTTGGCTCCATGCTCACCCCATCCTGTCCCATCTAATGACTGGGTTGGGCTTTTCCTAAGTCCTGAGCACTTTACCATGTAGACAGATCCCTCTGAGAAAAACACAAATGAGAAGTACCTTTTCCCCGCCCCAAATAATGCTAGAGAATCCAGAGGCCTAGCCACAGCTTTTACCTCTCTGCCACACCCCCCCTAAGAAAATGTGAGCTGTTCTTACCTATTTCTGCTTTCCTTTGGGAAACCTTGGAGAAGGAAGAGGCTTCTTGCTCAAACCTGGCCCAGCAGCCTGGTCTGTCTGCCCCTCGGTCTGTCTCTGTCTTTCCCAAAGGCCCTGTGCTGCTGGCTCAGGCTGAGCTGATCTTTCGGGCTGTTGCTGTCTGACAACTGGCCACTCTGAAATGTTCAAAAGGAAGGGAGGGAAAAAAGACCCCGTTCTCTTTTACTACCAGCAGCCGGCCAGCAATCACCCAAAGCCACTCTTTGGGCATCTGACTCCTGCTTCCTCCCACACTCCAGACTTTTAATGAGTTACGGATTGCCTCCACTGGAGCAGAAAGGAACCTCAGGGTCCAACAGCCATGGCCGAGCACTTGTGCCTGCCCCAAGGTGTGGGACTGAAGGAGCCTGGGCTTCTTAGAGGTAGGCAGGAACAGGCAGTGCCTGAAGATATCATTGGCACCAGTGTGGTCAGCAGGCCCCTCCAACGATGCCTGCGGGCACAACCAGGACATCCCACAAGCAGCTCATTAAGGCCTCCAGTCAGCAGAGCTGATGGTGGGAGGCATTTTCCCTCCTGGTCAGCTAGGTTCCATTAAGCACTTAGCTGGCCCCCAGTGTCACCATGTTACACTTCGAGGAGGGTCTCCCTGGATATTGGCAGCTTGGGAAGTCAATAGGGCAAGGCTTACTGCCTGCCATTTGGTAGATGACGAAACTGAGCCCCAGGAAGGTGCTTACCCAAAGTTATTCAGCTAGTACAGAGCTTAGCTTAGAGCTGGCCTCAATGCTAGGTGTTAGAGAAGACAAGAGGAGTGGAAAACATTCTCAGTCCCCATAAAGGCCAGGCTACCCTGTAGGAATAGGAGAAATGGCTTGTCTTCAGCACTAAGGGTCCCCCCAACCCCACCCTATTCCAAGGTACGTTGCCCAAGCCATTCCAATTCGCACCTGGCTGGGTCACATGCTGAAAACCAATCCTTCCTCTTTCTCAATCTGGGCTGGCTCTGTCTTGGTCCTGTTTGATGACTTCAAAAGCTACCTCTACCCAGTGGCCAGAGCATTGAAGTTGTGTGTGTGTGTGTGTGTGTGTGTGTGTGTGTGTGTGTGTGCGTGTGTGTGTGCTCATATATGTACATGTACATGTACATATACACACAGAGCTCATGCATTTAGTGACATGCAAACAAAACATGTGGCTGACAATTCCCACAGCCCCAGCTTCAGTGGGAGACTCATGTCACTCCCAGGAAAAGCTGGAAGTGGAAACCGAGGGCAGAGGAGTGTGGGGGCTGTGCCAGGCAAGCCACATTTGAAAGGCACAACCCAAACAGTACCATGCATAGAAGCCCAGTGACTGATGGAACACAGCTTCCTAGCAGCGATGCCAACAATCAAAAAAGAAGAAAAGATTCAAGAGAACTTGGCCACTGTGCAGAGGTGGCTCTCTATCTCAGGCTGGCCCACGGCATGACCACAGCTGGAGGCAAAATGGTGGCCCACTGCAGAGCACATATTCCAGGGCATCAGTGTCAGCTTGGGGGCAGCTTTGAATGAGGCTCCATTCGGTCCTGAGGAGAGCCCCAAGGGGAGGACGGTCACTATCAAATTCTGCCCCAGGTATGTGGCCTCCAGAACCAAGGGCGCTGCATCCGCAGGGGAGGGCTGGCCCAGGCTGGGGAGGCAGGGCCCAGGGCCCAGGGCCAAGCCCTGGCTCAGGGCAGCATCAATGCAGACCAACAACCTTGCCTGGTTTCTTCTCCCTCACCTGGGCCTACCTGAGTATACTCCCCTTGGTTCTTAAGTGGGCAACAGCCACGGAGTGCTCTCGAGGCTCACACAACTGAGCCAGGAGGATGTGACAGATTCCTCCCCCCTCCAGTCCCCCATTTTTTTAAACTGCTATTTAAAAGAGGAAGAGAAATCAGCCTGAGGAAAAGCTTTCAATATCCCTTTCTAATTTCCAGAATTTTCTCAAAGACCCATGGGTCAGCTCTATGTCAAGAGGCATAGATTGAGGAGGGGAGAACATTGTTTATTTTGCTTTTCAGAGAAAGAAAGGAGCAGGAGCCCTGCCATGTTCAGAAACCAAAACAGAATGAGCTCTGGAGCCTTGAAACAGCACAGTTTGGCTTAGGGTGCAGGGCTACGGCCTGGAGGGAGCGCAGCCTGAGGTCCTCAGTCAGAACAAGGTAGCCAGGCCAAGCGAAAGGCTAACTGCTCCTCTCCAAGCAGAGATATCACCTTCTAAGATGGTCATGGGCAGGAAGCACACTCCCACCCTCAGAATAAAGACTGGGAACATGAGTGAGTCAGAGAATCTCGTCCCCCACTGCCCAGCAGGATGGTGGAGAGAACTCATTGGCCTGGGAAATCCTGGTTACCTTGTCCCATCCAGCTGGACTCTGTTAGACTACAGGAGGCCAGCACAGTCATGTTATCAATATGCATCCCCAGGTCCCTCCCCCCATCTGGGACACAGTTAGGATTTGTTGTGCCCTTTCCACTGGCCATGGGCACACTCTGACCCAAGTTGTCCCACAAATAATATCCCTGAATAACTCAAGAAAATTCACCCCTTTGGGCCTCAGTTTCCTGCTCTGTAAAATGAATGATGTCGACTAGATGACCTCAGAAGGCCCTTCTAGCTCAGAATCTAGAAGCTGATGAGCCTGGTTCATTTAACTCTGGGGAAGAGGACAAATGACCTTCTTGTAGGTCAAGCCTGGGTCTTGTTTTCCCCTGGCTGTCTTTCTCCGGAGTTCAGTGACAATTCTGGGGTTTGGTGCCAGGCCTGGTTCATCAGTCTCTCCCCCTGGACCAGAATCTGAATCCAAATCATCTCATAGAACTTAGAGCCAGAAAGTACATTACAGATCACAGAAGCTAACGTCATCATCTTATAGAAGGGGAAACCGAGAGTCAGAGAGGCGAAGCATGGTATAGCAGAAAGATTGGGATCAGAGGATCTGGGTTCAAATCTCAGCTCTGCTACAAACCACCTGTGCAATTCTGGGCCTCAGTTTCCTTCTCTGTAAAATGAGTGGGTAGGACTAACTGACCTCTAAATCTTACCAAATACAAGCCTCAGGCCAGAAGATGGAGCGAGGCCCCTAATTCCCACCCACCATCCTTCCCAGCCCCAAATCTCCAGTGTTATCATAGAAGGGCGCTACAGACTCTGACAGGAAAATCAAGTCCCTCAGAGGCCACAGGGTCGGGAACCACTGGGCCAGGGCTTATTGAACAGCCCTCAGATAAGGGCACCAAGTCCCAAGTCTCTGTTTGCACAAGCACTGGGACAGCGGGTGGTAGGAGGCGGGTGCTCTCAGGGCCCCCAAAGCAGAGGAGCACGAGCCCCAGGGAAGACCCTAGACACCAGGGCACCCCCAAGAGGTGCCCTCCCTCTGCTCCTAAGAGAGTAGAAACTCTTTCTGGTCAACTTGTTCCAACCTTTATCTCAGTCAAGACAGTAAATGATCTCCTGACCAGCTCTCAAGAAAAGACCTCTGGGAATGTGGGCAGAAACCACTTGGCACTCCATCTTCTACACCCCAGTTGACCTTTCCAAAGAAGCCACCCCACCCTGCCCCTGTCCCCCTCTACGACCAACCCAGGGGTATCACCTAGCAGGCTCCACTGCCTCCTGGGAACGAAAGGAGGCCCAGGGGAGCTGGGTGGCATCCCTGGGGCTGGGAAGAGGGCACAGTGGAATTCAGGCTCCATGAAGAAGCCAGCTTGCAGGTACTTGTCCTAAATTGCTAGCCAGCCAAGGCACTAATTAGGAAAAACAGTAGGTGGGTGAGAAGAGGTTCCTAACTGCACACCCTCTCTTGGGTTTCAGTTTTGCCCTGGGAAGGCTCTGTTGGGCAGCTTGCAGACCCTGCCCTCTAGGGACCCAGGGGTCCTGGTTGCAGCAGAAATTCATAGAAGACCAGCACTGGAAAGAAGCCAGAATCCCTGGGTTTCCAAAGCACATTCTTTGTGAGGGCACCCAGAACAGAGCGAGAACAGTGAGCAGAGCCACACCTATGGGCACATGGCCTTTGTGCCAAAGGACGGAGTGGAACCTGTCTTCAATGGTCAGTTTGGCACTTGCTTCAAGCCAGAGGAAGACCTGTAGACCAGCTCAAAATGGTTAGGTTGGAGCTGAGCAGTACAATCCGTGTATACGTGGCCAGCCATTCTAAGATGTTAGATGATCTCCATAAGCAGTGGCGGTGGGCATGGGAGGCGTGTCTGACTCGGCCGGGGCTGGGGGCAGGGGGCAAAAGCCAGAGGCTACAAGGGCTACTCAAGGCTAAGCCAGGCCCAGATGCATGCCCACTGCTCTCTGAGAGGGGCCACTTTCTTCTGAAGGGCTCGGGGCTCGTTTCTCCCTCACACCCATCCTATGAAGAGAAGGCAGGCACATTTTCCCCATTTAAGAGCTAGGGCAACTGAAACCTAGAGAGAATCAAGGATGCCAGTTTGGAGGCACTGAGTTTGTGGGACTTTGGGCAAAGTCTCTTCCCTGTTGGGCCTGGTTTTGTTCCTGTACAACAAAGGTGCTGGACTAGAGCCTTCAGAGATGGGTTTCTCCCTGTAAACCAGACTCTGCCCCACTTGGATAAGGTGGAGAACCAGAACTCCATGGGCTCCCAGCTCTGGGCTGTGGGTCCTTTGTAAACAGACAAATCCTCACCTAGAATTCTCAGGAGGTTGGCCCAAGGGGAGCACAGTAGGACAGCACAATGCCTGCAAGGCCAAGTGAGGGCTGGGGCAATGGGGAAACAAGGTTCAGCACACACTTGGGGGCTCACTCTGTCACACTGAAGCCTTGGCTCAGGTGCTGGGTGAGCACAGGTGTGCCATGGAACAGGTGCAGGGCTGGCAGCCAACGTTCCAGACGCTCATACCAAAGGCTCTGAGTCACTCCCTGAGAAGATGAGGGCAGAGCAGAAGAGAGGAGAGAAAGGAGAGGAGGGAAAGGAAGGCTGGCTCCTCCCACTGCTACCTGTCCTGATCCAACTCAACAGGCTCTCTGGCCTGCCTGGGGAGGCTTGGGCGGAAATCAGCTCAAGCACAGGGAAATCCTCCAGGCAACATTCGTCTCTCCCAGAGACTCCCAACAGCCCGCCTGATCCCAGGAAGCACCGAAAGAACCTGGCGAACAAGTACTGTTATCTTAGGCACTTGGCCACAAACCTCAAGCCATATACTGTCCTTCCCTAAAATGAGCTGAAATTGAACACAGAGATGGAAGGGACCCTGGGAGCTCCTCTACTCCACAATAAAGAGGAGGGCTCCAATGGCCCAGGACCCTTGCCACTGTGCTGCCACTACCCAAAGGCCTGACTTTGGTCAGAAACAGAAATGTCTTTTATAAAGTCAACCTCAAATGCTACCTGGCTGACTGAACACTTTCTGGCCAGCCAAGCCATCAGCCTGGGCCACCAGGCATCAGTAAATCCCCATGGAGGAGAGGGCAAGGAAGCCAGAAGAGAGAGGCCAAATGAATGACAAGGAAATCAGATTTTTCCCCAAATAGACAGCAATGCTCGATAGCCCATCTCTGCTACCCAGGGCACAATGCTGGGCCCCAAGTCTGGGACTTAGATCTTGATTGAGCATCCAGGAGAAGGAACTAATTCAGTACAAATTTCTACTCTTTGGAAATGGCCCAAATGAGTGGAGTGGAATGGAGTGGATTGGGGGTGGGGGGTGCAGGGTGGAAGGGTAGGGCACAGCAGAGCTTTCTAAGGGCCAGTCTCTGACTTGACTCTCCCCAAACAACTTCATAAAAGTGTGTCTAACCTGGCCAACATTTCTTGGCCTGGCCTCTTTTTCTTTATAAAAAGAAAGCAAAGAAGAAGAGAAACAATCACAGCACCCCCAGAACATTGGATTTCTCACCACTATCCCTGTTAACACTCAGCCCACTACATTCTGTGATGTCAGCAACCCCCTCCCCACAAATATGCCAAGCATGTTCTCTCCCCTCACCCCAAGGCCTGGAGTTTCTCGGCTCCTTCTCTGATGGAGTCCAGGCCTCTGGGATAATGAGGACCATGTGCAGGGAAAATGGGCTTTGGGGGGACACCCTCGCCCATGCCTCAGCCTCAGCTGCCTCAGGAAGAGTGAGCAAACTGCTTCTGGCAGATCATTTGTTCTTATTGGGGGAGGGAGGGATCAAGCTCCAAGCTCTCAGGGCAGGGGGCTGTGTAAGAATGGATACAAGGAGTGGGCCAGAAGCTGGGCTGGGTGGGGGGAGCAGGGTGCACAGACACTCAATCCCCCTTCCCAGCTCATCCACCTTGACACTGTGCGTTATTCTTGACGTCCCTTTGGGGGGATTCCAGGCCTGCCACTCACGGCAATTCATGTGCTCCCCAGCAGCCCTGAGAAAAGCCAGTTGTGGCTAGGCAGGTCTCAGGTCCTGGCTACCATCAAAAGGTGACATAAGGTAAATCTTACTCTTCAAACTTGGCTTTTACTCTTCCCCACCACTGTGGCAAATCTCCTTCCCCCTATACCCTTTCTCTAATCTTTTGGACAAGGCTGAAGAGTTTTGACACCTTCATTGGGCACATTCCATTCCTCAGTGCCCTCCTAGATGCTTCTTAAGGACTTCTCCTGTGGACTTAGATATTCACCCAAAGCGAAGAGGCCTGAGTCCCTGCTTGGGGGAAGACGCCTACAATCATTTATGGCTCCAAACTGCCATGGGGCACTGCACATCGGGTAGAAGAAAGGATTTGTATGATCAGAAAAAGAGCCAATTTCATTAAAAAGAGCAATGGTCAGAGACCCTACTACAAGTAGGTGGTGAGGCTGAATGTTCAGGGGGCCTGGGGTAGAATCTCAACTACCTGGGTGATTGTTCTTGTCACTTTCCTCTGTCAGTCTCAGTTCTTTCCTTCGAGAAATGAAAGGGTAGGGCTCCAAAACCTCCGAGATCTGGCTCTAAATTTACAATCCTATTTTTAAAAAAGCTTTCCTCCCAGTGATCACTAAGTCTGATGTGTATCTAGAATCAGAGATTCAGAGACAGACCTCAGGAGTTATCAAGTTCAACCCCCTCTTCCAGAGGAGGAAACGGAAGCCCAGAGACTTGGAAGTCTCAGAATCTTGATGAATGTTCACATTCTTTTTTCAAAGAAGGGTAAGCCAGGGCCCAGAGAGCTTGAGTCACCCCAGGTCACATAGCAAGTCAAGGTGACTTTGGGAATGGACCTTCAAATCCTGCCCAGTTCTCACATGAATACTGCACCAGTTGGAGGCATTCTACAACCCACCATCTCAAAGCCAGCAACATCAAAATAAAGGCTTTCCAGATCTTTTATTAACAATAGCTTCCATTTATAAGCAGTCCATATATTGTCTTTCTTGAATTCCCCCTGCACTTTTCTGTTGGGCTACAACCAAATGCCATATTTTATAAAAAAAAGTAACTTTGAATAGTGTGAATTTGAACACATGTGACCATTATTTGCAGTAATCAGGACCCAGCCATAGGGGCTGTTATTATCCTTACTTTACAGATGAGGACACTGAGACTGAGAAAGGTTGAGTTGTCCAGGATCACACAGTTATAAGTACCTGGGGCAGAATTTGAACTCGGGTCATTTTGACTTGTGCTTGACCCACTGGGCTACTAGTTGTCTCTAGGGCTGCACTCTGCAAGCTCATCTACTCTAACGACCATGACATCCTAGAGTTCCTTAGGGAATGGCATCAATTTCAGAGGGGAAAACTGAGGCCTAGAGTAATGAAGTCACTTGCCAAAGGTCATACAGGTGGCAAGTGACAGAGTAGGGATTGGAAGTAAAGACCTCAGATTTCAGAGACCAAAGAGCCCTGGCTGGGCCATTCCAGCAGAGGCAATCCCAGAATCCATTGCTCTGGAGGTCTTGTTAGCCAAAGCTAGGAGAAGTGGGTGCTTTCTTATCTGTCTGGGTAACTGTCTGGAGCTTAGCCCTGGCTGGGACAGGTCACTCACTCACCTGGCTGAAGAGGGAAAACCCCATCCCTCATTTGGAAACTCCTCCCATCCCTCCTCCCTTGAGCCAATCCCACGCAGCCCAGTCACAGCTCAGGTATGTCCCCATCCATGGAGGCGGGCCTCCCCGCCAGCTGCCCTCTGCCCCAACCTCCCAAGCACACAACTACAAGCCCAGGCTCTGCCCAGAATCCCAGAAAAAGCTCCTTCCTGAAAAGCAGCAAAGAGCAGCAGTGGCGAGCCCGCCCTGCACCTCCCCACTCAGAGACGTCCTCAATGGAAGGCCCTTGGTACCTGCAAAACTTTCCCAAGTGTTTGCCCTTTCTTTGTCTCCTTCCTGTAGCTAAATCTCATTTAGACAGGTCCTATTATTCTCAAGGTCATTAAAGAAAGTGATTTGTGTTTCCCCTGCTCTGCTCCTCCTGGGCCTCCCTCATCCCCCAGCATTCCTGGCACACCCGGGCTGAGGCTGTCTTTATAGGGTGTCATGACACCCTGCCCTAAGCAGAACTGCTAGATGATTTAGGAGCAAACCACAAGCCTAGCCTTTCCCTGCGGGGCAACTCGACATGATGGCACCCTCGGAGGCAGAGAATGAAGTGGGGGCTAACTCACCAAAGCTCTGTCAACACACGGGAACGAGCTGCTGCTGCTGCTGCCACCACTGCCACTGCTGCTGCACACAATCCCACACAGAATGCACAGGACCCTCTTCACCTGCGTGCACACACACACCAACGCCCCGGGACCTGATATGGAAAGGCAATGAACACTGGCGTTAAAGTCAGTGTCATCAGTATCCAGCTACCCCTGGCTTTACCTTTTCACCAAAATGGCCAGGCCCAAGGAAAAGGCCAACTGGCAAAAGGCCGCCCTCGTGGTGTCACAGAGTCTGGAGCCCAAGGGGCCTCACAAACTACCTAGTACAGTCCAACCCGGATTTGAAGTAGCCCCTTCATTACAGGCCAGACAAATGGGAGGCAGCTCCAACGGGAGAGGACAAACTGAACATCCTGCCCCAGCCTAAATCTGTGTGTCTCTGTCTCCCCCTACTCTCCACTCCCAGCTGCTAGTGCCTTTTCCTCTAAAGTGACCTCATATCTCTCTACTCTGGATCTTCTTGGAAGAGATGTCTATGTGTACACGTCCCCTCCGGTCCAGCGTGAACTCCCGGAGGGCAGGGGTTGCTTTGTGCCTTTTCTGTATCTCCAACATGTATCGGCTGTGCCGGGCACTCAGTAAACAGCACTTAATAAATGCTTGCTGATTCATGGCAAGCTTCCCCTTCCTCTCTCAGTCCTGCCCTCTGGGGTCAGACAGACCAAACCTAATCCTTGTCTGACACAGCTAGGCAAGGAGAAAGACAGTGGGGCATTTCCTCTGTTGTCGTCCTCTGCTTTCTCCTCCCCCGTACCCCATCTTCTTTTCCAGACTCTATAGTCCCTTCCTTGTATCCCAAAAGCAGGAATTTGAGGCTGACGTGGTAAGGGTGGGGAGGAGCATCAACAAATTTGACAGCTCCGAATGGGATACTCTGAGGTCACCTATCCCAACTCCTTTTTACATAAGAGGAAACTGAGGCCTTGAAAGGGGAAGGGATTTGCCCAAGGTCACACAGGGAATCCGTGGCAGAAATGGGCCTTCCTCTTACATCATACATTGCCTAATGACTTGTTCCTCTATGGTTCGGTGTCTGTTCTATCCTAGGCTCACTCCCTGCAAAAACTTGGGGCAGAATGTCAGTTCAGAAGTAGTGGGCTTGCTGTGACCCATTTGCTGCCATCCCGCTGCTCTGGCCTCCATGAGGAAAGAATCCACCAACCCTGCCAGGAGCCCCCACCCCCTCCCTGCTTCTCCCAGCTCTCAATCACCCAACCTACTGAGTCTCTTTTCTTCCCAGAAAAGGCCAGGGAGCCTTCCCAGCTTCCCCTCCCAGGGAACCCCCTGGAGCAAAGGTCATTTGTCCTTGACTTGGGAGTGACAGATCCTGAGATCTCGCTGGGTCACTGAGCCCAGAGCCCTTAGGCCAGGTATCACAAAAAAGGCTGCTAAGCCCTAGAGAGCTAACTTTGCCAAGTGGGCCCCCAATACCAGGTGCCTCTCCCAGGCCCACAATAGGTGTGTCCCTGAAAAGGCAGCATTGCAGCTGAGGCTGCTGCTGCTGCTTAATTGAATTGGTGTAAAGCAAGGCTCTTTCAAAGGGAGCTGGCTATTTTAGACAAAGCCCCAGTGCATTCTTCCCCAAAGCCAGGGGCCCCTCAATGGTGAGTTGGGGCATCTCAAGGGCCCCTCTATACAAAGGCCCGCTCCCACGAGCGAGCGTACTAATGGGCTTCACTGTAGCCTGTCTTTAGCATTCCTCTTCACCAAAACAGAAGGGGGGAGGGAAGCAGACAACATTAGATCCCCAAAGAGATGGCTCCCCTCCTCTCTCAGGGTACAGAGGAATCAATAGGAATGGGTGGGGGAGGGCACTGCTTCACGGCCTCAATAGTCGGGCTGGAAAGTTTCCATTGTCTCATGTGACCCTCAGGGCAGCCCTGGGAGATAGGGTCTATGGTGATCTCCATTTTACAGGAGAAGAAACTGAGGCTGACTTAAGTATCCGAGGCGGGATTCCAACCTTGGCCATTGGCCCTGTGGCCGCCCTGAGCCTACCGAGGCACTGGGAAGTTGGGCACATGCCTTTCCCCCGGTCTCTCTCATTGGGCAGCACAATGACCTTGGGGGAGAAATGGGCACTCCGAGTGGAGAAAGAAGCCCTTGATTTTGGAGAAAGGGACATGGCAGGAGCCATTCAGCAAGCGATAGGAATGGAGCGAAAGCTGGAAAACACACACACACACACACACACACACACACATATACAGAATACATACAAACACACATACATACACTCACGCATGTGCACACACACGGGTTAGAAGGGAGAGAACCCTCTATTCCGAATGGGCAGGAACTCGGTGTAACTTAGCAAGTTACTTTTTTGGCAGCAGCTGAATGGCGGGGGAGGGCGTGGATGTCCAGCCCCGCAGCCAGGGCACATTTGCCCAGTCACTCTCCTAAAAGACCCCCCACCCATCACTCCAGTGGGTTCCGACTGGGTTTGATGGGTGCAAAGGATGCTTTCTTCAGCAGCCAGCCCCCAAGGAGGCCTGTTCTCATGCATTCCAAATGCTCAGTCACCATGGAGGAGGGTACCTGGCTGCAAGCATTTCTCAAGCCAGGGCATTTTCTCTGCTCCTCTTCAAGATCAGTCTCCACCCCCCATTTACCCTCTACCCCCCCCCAGTCATAGAACTGCAGAACTTGGGGGGAAATTGAAGAGACCTGGGGGGAGGGAAGATTATGAGAGACTCATCTTGCATCCAAATTGGGGTGGGGCAGGGGGGAATGACTTAAAACACTGGATCAAAGGAGGAATGACAGAAAGGAGAAGCCTTGAGCAATTACAAAGCCACCCTTTTAAAGGATGAGCTGGCCCTGCAAGGAAGCACAGAGGCTGATGGAGCTGCTCTAATTCAAGAGGTGGCTGGGATCAAGAGGTCAGCAAGTCCATGCCCCTGCCTTCGATCCCAACTAGGGCTCATCCCATTTTAGAAAAAGAATTCGCTAACTTAGTCTTTAAAAAGTCCCCAACCTCTAAGACAGCATTACCCTGCCAAACTTTGAACTGGGTTTTGTTTCAAAAACTTCAACTTTGCAGAACAGAAGAACAAGATGTCAAATGTTGTCCCACAGACCTGGCAGTACAACATACTCCCAACACTCAAAGGGCACAAGGAACATTTTCAACCCCTCAGGTGAAATGTCTGCAAAAGATTTAAGGAAATGGAGCTTGGAAAAACAACCATGTTCCCGAGTGGATGGAGGGATTTCCTCAGAGTCCTTCAGTCCTGGGTTCTAGTCCTGACATTAACACATTCAGATCACTTATTTTTCCTACACCCCAGGCAATGCCCTGAGTTTCTACACTAAAGGACACAATTTTTTTTTTCAACACAGACAAAAAACTTCCTGAAGGGCTAGAATCAAATGTCTTGCAGTGTTTGATTAAATCAGAGCTCTTTTAAGAATGTGTGTGTATATGTATGTGTGTGTCTGCATGTCTGTGGTATGTGCATGTATGTCTGTGGGGAGGCATGTGTGTGTCTGTGTGGTGTATGTATATGTGTGTGTCTGTGTGTGTCTATGGTGTGTGTGTGGTGTGTGTATGTGGTATGTGCATGTGTCTGTGTGGTGTGTGTGGTGTATGTGTGTGTCTGTGTGTGGTGTGTGTGGTGTTTGTGTGTGTGTGTGCTCACAGGCTTATGCCCCCAAGCATGTTTGTTCGAGCAACATTGAGTATGCACTTCAAAGAAAATAGTTACTTTCTCCAGTGGGGCATCAAATCAGTCATACTTGGATCATGTAACCAAAGACTTAGCCATTCATCGAAGTGTGACCTTGGGCAAGTCTTGCCTTCTCTGTGGACCTCTGTATTCTCTCTGTAAAATGAGGCAGACTAAACGCCCTCCTAAGGTTCCTTCCCCCCACCCCAATCTAGGAATTTTCCCATCGATCCTGCAGCTTCTCCAAAGAAAGAGAGTTGTGGAAAGTAGAGGTACAGAAAATGGTCGTTCAGGTCACCCAGCAGGCATCGAACACAAGGCTCGCGATTTGGGTTGAAATCGGAGTTAGCAGCTGGAAATGGAAGGAGCCACTCCATAGAAGCACCTGGCCATTAATGAGCCCCAGGCTGCCTATAAAATGCACAATTTGGTCAGCCCAACTCTTCTCTTCCAGCTGATCTGAAATACTATACCCTTTAAAATTGGCACCCAATAACCTCCCCTTTCCCCTGCCTGCTTGTGTGCCAGCCCTCCCCCCTTCCCCCTTCCCTCCCCCAAGTCAACCAAAGAAAAACTCTAAAAGGCAATCGGACACATCTGGGGGGGGGGGGGAGCAGGCTTGGAACTGGGCTGGGACCACAACCATGGCCATGGTCTTAACGAAGTCCTAAAAATAACAGAGAGGTGAAGAGCCCCTCCCCACCTCTCCTTTGCCCCAAATAAGATTTCCGACTACTTTGTAGCAACCTAATGAGGGTGCCGCCTGAGGAGACTGGACAAGAGCATATCTCAGATCCCCAAATGTGTGTCCCCTAAATGTGTGCCACAAGCTTAGCCTGATGTGGTCTGGCTCCAGGATGAGGGAGGCTGTGCTGGACATACACAGCCTCCCAGCACACTCCCTGAAGGCAAATGTGAGAAGTATGAAATATCCCTAGGGTATGGGATGAGGAAACTGAGGCACAGAGGGGGCGGGCCAATGCCTTGTCCAATGTCCCAGAGCAAGGAAGTACCTGAAGTGGGATTCCAACTCATGGCTTTAGACTGGGAGCCGCGGTGCCAAACTCCGCTCCCATACAGAGTCCTTCGCTCCACCACACTGGGCACCCCTCAACCGGCCTTGAAGAATGACTGTGATTTATGGACGGGAGGTGGGGGGGGGGCGATAAATCCATGAACATCTGGAACAACTATACCATTCTATTCTTCTTCTCTCCCCCCCACCCCCACCCCCCATCCAAAGGCCTTGGATAAATCTAAAAGTTGAAAGTGCCTGTTAGGAGGAGAAAGTGACATACAGCCGGGGCCCTTTCTTCCCTCGGCTGTCTGACCCGGGCTGCCCTGGGTGACACTTAGCTATGAACTAGTGCCAGTCTAGCCCGATTGTCACTGAAATCCTAAGCCCAGAATCGGGCGGGAGAGGCAGCGGGCGCCTCGGCCACATGCACTGCAGGCTCCTGGCCAGACGGTTAGGAGAGAGATAGAGACCGCTCCTGGCTGGGGCTACCGCGGACCCCCGCCGCGGGGAGAGGGCCTGAGGGGGGGTCTGAGGAGGACTGCGCAGCGCAGCGGGATCCTCCGGGGGGATCAGCCAGGCTGAACTTCACCTGCGCCGTGCCCGGCCGTGGTACCCACGGAGCCCTGCCAGGACTCCCGGGCGGCATCCTAGGAGAGGCAGGCGGACGGCCGCGGCCGGCCGATCGCCCCAGCCCAAGTTGGGGCCCCCCTCCCCTTGCCCGCCCTGGGGCCGCTGACGTCGCGCCTGCCTTCCTTCCTTACCTCGGGCTCAGGTGGTCTGAGCCGTGGGCTGGGCGCCGCGGCGCTGCGCCTCGCCTTTCCCCAAGCCGCCGCCGCCGCCTCTGCCCTTGGGACTGTGCTCGGGGTGCGGACGGCTGGACGAGAGGATGCGGGAGGGGAGCTCGGTGCAGGCTGCAGCGGCCGGAGATGCAGGGACTACCCCAGCCCTTGGGGAGGGAAGGGGCGTGCCTGCTCCGAGGACGGCTGGAGCCAGGCAGAGGCACGGACGGAGCGGACCGAGCCAGGGACGGACGGACGGACTGAGCGACAGACACCCCGACCGAGGGAAGGTAGGGAGCGACTGCGGACCACTGGGTGTCTGGCTATTATCCTGGTGGGGAACGGCTCGGCCCGCCCCCGGGCAGGGGGGTGGGGCAGGGGG
>CM053582.1:57251594-57269562 GCA_028627135.1 Pseudochirops cupreus | reverse complement strand
TTGGCTGAGTCCCAGCTTAGCCAGGAGGCCAGCTTGACTGGACCTAGAGTAATAGGAAATAAAGCTGGAAAAGTCCGTGGGATCCAAGGGGCCCGGGCCCCATCTTAGATGCTCCCAATCCCCAGGAGCTCTCAAGTACTTTCTTTGGCTCTCTCTGCCCAGGGACCCTGAGGCCCCTTCTCCCCTCTCAAAGCTCAACTTGTTGTTTTCCCAGAGAAAACACTTGAGTATTTAAATTGCTGCTTGAATTTCGAGCTCCACTCAGCCTGCCCCTCTTACGGGGGCTCCTCTGCTTGCCTGTCCATCACCTGCACAGACTTATTGAGAGCCTCCGAGGGGCCAGGATGGATACAAAGCACAATCAGGCTTGGCCCTTGCCCTCCCTGAGCTCTCCAGTTCATTAGGGGATGGGCCTGCTGTTCTCTTTGGCTTTAGTAACCCAAGACAACATGGGAGCAGGGCCCAATAGGAGCCTGAGAATTGGGCTATTTGCTCTGGCTCTGTTGCTCCCTAGTTGCACACCATTAGCAGCCCTTTCCCCTCTCTGGGCCTCCGTTTTCTTTTCTTTCAAATGATGGGGTCCTGTGATGCCAGGTGCTGTGGGCCAGACTGGTTGGGTTCACGACATTTGAGATAATTGGAGCTGGAAGGGACCTTGAAGGCCATCTGGCCCAACCCCCTCCTTTTACAGAGAGGGAAAAAGACTTGTCTGAGGTTGCTCAGACACTACAGTGGCATCTCTGAGATCTAATCCCCAGATGCAGTGTCCTTTCAGAGGGGGAGATCACAGGTGTCCTGAGGTGCATTAGGGCAGTGCTCGCAGTAGCCCTGTAGCTTGAAGCTCAGCTTTAAGACATGGCGCCCCTCTGGAGAATACCAGCCTGCTGTCCACCTGTGTGGAAGGTCACAGCATTGTTCAAGAGGTGAAAGGACAAGGACCTGCCCCCTCTAAGATTTCAGGCAGAGCCATCCTTCCAAATCACCAGCCTTGTCTGATGTCCGTCAGTCTACAAACATCTGTTAAATGCTCTTCCCATGTTGGCATAGCGGGGCAATGTCTGGCCTTCACCTCCCCCAACGACTTCCCAGTGTGTGGGAAGGTGTGAAGAAGAGCCCCTGACTTGGGGCTCCCCTCCCTGGATAACTTCCTGTTTGAAGAAAGACCCAAATCGGCGTGCTTGAGACTGCGTGGTACTCCCACCCCCAGCTGCCAGGGAGCTCCAAATTAGCACGTCTTCCTCCAATTGCCTAGTGAACAAAAGAATCCCAAATACATTCCAGAGCCAAAGCAAAGGAATCAGGCGGGCGGCGAAGAGGCATCCTCCCGGGCTTATGCTAGCAGGCCCCAGGAGAGGCATGAGCTGGACTTTTCCAAGACAGGTTATCCTTGGGTGGGCCAGGACACTAGCCCAGCACATGCTGAGACCAGCTGACCCCGAAAATAACAGCTTTATCTAGACAGGAAAAGGACAAAGGGAAATATATGGGATCTCAGCACTGACTCAATTGGTCTTCCTTTTGGATCTCTCTCCCCAGCCTCAGCCCTCCTCCCCTCCCCCTTTCTCATGAACACACTCCTGGTCCAGACACAGGAAGCTAGAAGCATGATCCATGTGTGGAAAATGGCAATGTGGGAATTCTAGTGGTGTTTCCTGAACTGTATTCCTTAGCCAAGTTCCTGGGGGGGGGTAGGCCCCCCCCACTGGAAGCAAAACAGCTGCAGCTGCCTGCAGCCTGGTCCCCAAGCACCTGCAGGAGTAACCTGGGATCACCTCTGGGTGATGCAGGTCCCCTAGGACTTGCCTGGGAAGAGGGGTCTGTCTTCAGTTTAACTAAATACCATGTCTGCTCTGGCAGCTTGAGGAGGCCCAGGCTAGCTGGGCTCTGGGGAAGGGTTATTTGCCCCAGTCTGAGGCTAAGCAGAACCAGCGGGAGAATAGAGAAGGTGAGCAACATAGCCAAGCCTGCTGGCCCCGAGGTGGGAGGAGGAAAGGGGCCCGGATCCCTCCAGGAAATAAATGATGATGAAAAAACCAAACAAATCCCTAAAAGGAGTTGCAGGTGGGAGAAGGGAAGGGCAGGATTCCGGACCACTCTGAGATGTTCAGACAGACGCTCTGGGCCTCCCGTTTCGATAGCCTCCTGAAGGTTCAATCCTCACACTAACTCTGGGAGGGAAGGAGGACAAGTTTATCCTGTTCATTTGACAGGTAAACATAGTGGCTTTAATAGAGGTTGATTCCCTTTTCAAGGCCTCTCAGCTAATGAGTGCCAGAGCCTAGACCGGTCAGCACCGGTGCTGAAAAAAAGAAACAAAACAAAAAAACAAACAAACAAAAACCTTGACAGTATGGGAGGCAAATGTGGTGATTTTACAATGTTGCTAGTTCCCTTTCCCATGACTTGGATCCAAATCCGCTCTGATGATATGCTAGGTCATAAAATATTCAATGTTTGCATTCATGTTGCAAAGACCTGAGCTGGGAAATGAAGAGAATGCAAAGGAGGAGACCCAGTTCCCACTATCAAGGAGACCAAGGTCATGGGCTGTTGAGCCACCATCTAGGAAACTGAGGTCTAGACAGAGGAAGGGATTCAGAGTCAGAGCTAGGAGAACTTCAGAGATTGTCTAGTAAGCAGATTATAGAACATTCTGGAAGGGCCTTTAGAGCTCATCCAATCCAGCCCAAGGAGGGAGACAGATTTTGGATTATAGGGCTTTGAGTTGCCAACCACTTCATTTGACAGGTGAGGAAACTAAGGCCCAGGGAAGCAGAAGAGTCAGGCTTCAAAACCAGGTCCTCTGACTCCAAGCTCAGGGTTCAGAGTCCATGAGCATAGGAAAAATGAAGGGATACCTGAGCGAGAAGCGTGCTAGGCAGAGTGTGTTGAAAAAACAAGTGAGGGGCCAAGGCCAAAGCTGCCCTGAGATGGAGTGGAGGCCCTCACCCCTTCATGTCCCTGTTTGTCACAGTTCAGGTGATAGATAGAAGGCTAGGACCTCATGTACTCGAGACGATCAATGAGCCATTCGCTCTCCTCAGGGGACAATCGAGCCTTTGAGGGAGGGCCAAGGATGACTGTGCCTGATAGAAATGAACTCTGAGTAGTAGTGAGGTTGTGCTGCCCTACAGGTGCCCTTCCTGCCCACCACTACTCAGGAAGTTCTGGGGGGGTTATGATGTGACTCTGGCTCCATGGGGGGGAGAGTCGGCTGGGCTGGTCATTTAACCCTCCAGAGCTCTGAACAGGAATATTGGCCACAAACTCCCCACTTAACAGATCTGTTCCAAGTCAACTCCTAGCAGGAGCTCCCAAACCATCCTTTACAGATGCTCAGGGAAACAATTGGTCCCATTTTCCAGAAAAGAAAGTGGTCTTTTTGGCCAGCTTTGCTAACAGAAGATTCTCTGTTTAACCATGCGCTCTGGTTCAGGATGGAGTGCTCACTCATCACAAGGAGTTATCTTGCCATTGGGCTTCAACAGCCCCTTCCCACTGTGCAAGGTTACCAGTGATCTCTTTGGTGCTAAGTCACTTGCCTTTCTGTGACCTTTGACCTTGACTTTTCCACAGCATTCTTCATTGTTGATCATTTCCCTCTCTTCCTCCTCCTGGGCTTCCCAGAGACTGTTCTCTTGTGTTTGGTTGGTTTTTTTTTTCCCCACTAACCTTCCAGCTCTTTTCCAGTCTGCCTTACTGGCTTCTCCTGATCCTGGAGGCTGAGCCCCCCCCCCCACCTCCCGTCTTTGTCCTGGGACTCTTCTCTACCCTTCATTTTCCCACTTGGTACCCTCATCACCTTGACTAGGTTCTATGACCTCCTCAAAGCAGATGGCTCCCCAGCCTGGGTATCTTCCTTCTTCCTCTTCCATCCCCCTTTGGAACCAGTTGCAAAGTCATTTGGATCTGATTTCCCCCATATCTGTCTCCTCTCTCCTCATGTGCCTCTTACCATGCGTACACCCGCATGGCCTCTCAGTTAGATTACTGGAACAGAGAGTTGTGGAGTTGCATTGACTCGAATGGCTCTCCCTACAGCCAGTCTGCCCCCTTGTCAATCTCTCTTTCACACCATGCTAGTGCCTCCAGGGTTGAAATCAGGCTCCCCAGACATTTCAGGCCCCCCACAACGTGGTTACAACCTGACTTCCCAGGCTTTTTTTTTGCTCATTACTCCCCTTCACACACTTCACATTCCAGCTGAATTGGCCTAATTACTATTCGTTGAACTTGACCTGCCCTCACCTGCCTCTGCTTTTGCTGCGCCCTCTCCCCATGCCTGGAATGCCCTCCCTCCAAATTGGCCTCTGCCTGGCTCAGGCTCCTTTCTTTCCTTTAGCTCTGGGGCCCCTCAAATGTTACCCCAAAACCCGATGCCTGTGTCTGCCTATCATTCTCTGGCTTGTCTTTGGGAATGTACACTTTCAATTTTGACTGGGACCTCAGTCCAACCCATCCACCAAAAGCAATCCCCCTTTGGGTTAACCCTGGAATGGAATCATCCAGTGTCTGCCTGAGGACCTCCTCTGGGGCTGCCCTTCTTCCTCCCCTTAAATTCCCAATATCCAGCCGAAATCTGGGCCAAAATGGTTCGTGGTTCTGGTCTGTAAAACAACCTTTCAGATTCTTCTTAGGAGCTGCTCTTCCCTCTTTCTCTTTTCTTGGTCAGGAACCACCTGATTCCCTCAATCATGGCCTCAAGGCTCTCCAGCTGACCAATGTCCTTCTCAAACCACAGTGACTCCTCTTTTGGAGCTTTCTATACCCAGTGCCTGGGGCAGGGCCAGCACACAGTAGGCACTTAATGGACCTTTGTGGAACTGAAATATTCTTAGGGTACCAAGTTTCTTCTAGTGTTTGCTATGTCTGCTTTCTTCCCCTTTACTACTCAGATGCTCTCTGGGTCATTGAGGAAAGCAGTCCTCTCTGGCTGGGCTCTAGTTCCAATAGCTCGAACCCAGACTCGGGGAGTTCCTCAGAGGGACAGAAATAATATGATAGCATTGCAGAACTACAGGCACCTTAGAAATGATGATTTTCAACCTCTTCATTTTATGGAAGAGGAAACAGGCTCAAAGAGAGAAAGGGAGGCAGTGTGAGGGCATAGAAAAGGCTTGGGGTAGAACACCAGCTTTGCAGCTTACTGGACTGACTGTGTGACCTTGGGTAAATCCTTTCTCCTAGCTGGGCCTGAGTTTCTTTCTCTGTAGAAGGAAAGGTTCATTTCAGCCCTAGATCCTATGACCCTGGGACCTCTCCAAAGTTACATAGTCAACAGGCAAGCTGCAACTTGAACTCGGGTCTCTGGTAGCTGTTTAGTCTAACAACTTTTCTCCTCCATCACACCCCCTCTGCCTTTCTACCCAGAGATTTTCTAGGAACTCGAGGGGAACCTGCTGGATTTGGAGTCAGACTACCTGGGTCCCCATTCCAGCTCATCTACCTTTTCTGGCTGTGGCCTGGGGGCAAGTGTTTGAACCTTTCTGGGCCCCAGTTTCACCTCTCTGGGACTCAGTTTCTCTCTCTGCGACATAACAAGGTTGGCCTAGATGAAAGTCCCTCTAACTCTGAATCTCAGATTCTTCTCTTTCAGAGGCCACCAGATTCCAAGGACCCAAGCTTTCAGCAGGACACAGCTGGCTGCAGCTGTGTGGGTGTGGCTGGCTGTTGACCTAGAGATTTGGGCAGAGGCGCCTTCTCTCCCCCCAACCCCCCCCTTTTTTTCCCCTAGCAGTCCTGCTCCCTTTGTTCCCTTTCTGAAAATGTACATTGTCAGGTATTCGGGATTTCACCCTCATGTTCCCAGACATCCAAGTCCCCTCTCCCCCTCCCACTCCTCCTTAAGCTCTTTCAGCAAAGTTCAAGGTAACAAGAGATTTCCATTTTTCCCAGTGCCCAGTCTGGGTCAAGGACGGGGCCCTTTCCCCCTCTAAGGGTTTATCCCAGCCCCACCCGGTCATTGAGTGGAAGAAAGAGGCCCCAGTGAATTCCATCCTCCCATGTCCCTTTACAAACCCCAGCTACCTCTTCAGGACTCTAAAAAATTTTAATTGATGGCTTTTGTTTCACATTGTCTAAATTTCTCCCAGTATCCCTCCTCCTCCTCCCCCTCTAAGGGAATCATCCCATGAAATAGTTTTAAAGAAAAAGGAACAGGAAAACCAACCAGCACAAAATTCTGAAAATCTGCACAGAGCTTTGCTTAAACCCAAGGACTTCCCGGCTCCCCCCCCCCCCCCCCCCCCCCCCCCGTTCCTCAGCCCTCCCACCTCTGCAGAAGTATCTTCTCCCATCTCCCCTTTGGAGCCCCTCTCTTCTTCATTTTGCAGCATTCACTTTTGCTGTTTAGATGCTGGTCCTCTCCATTTGCATCATTGGCATCATGGGATATGTTGTTGTCTTCTGACTCTACTTGCTTCAATGTGGCTAAGTTTTCCCACGCCTCTCTATATTCATCCTGTTCTTTGTGTCATTCTTTGAACCCGTCAGTGGGCACCTACTTGGTGTGTAGCTCTTTTTTGTCACCAAAAGTGTTGTCATCAGTAATTTGGGCTATCTCTCTCTCTTCATGGTTTTTGTTTGTTTGTTAGGCTTAGAGTTCCTCGGAATTCCTCTTCCCTTCCTCAAAGGCATATGCATTTCTCGCTGACAAGGATTAATCCAACCCAACCCCTGGTTTTATATGGGAAGAGACTGAGGTGAAGTGACTCTCACTGCATCTCAAGGTCCCAATCTAGGCTCTGTCCCTCCCCCCCCCCCCAATCAAACCTGGGTCCTATCCTTCCCACTGTAGCTTCATTTCTTTGGGTCACCAGAGCCTGTCCTATCTGCAAGACTTCCATACTTAAAAACAAGTACCCTGGGGGATGGGCTCTGAAAGAAATTTTATGTTTTATTGTTATAACAGATTTGCTTCTGAATATGTCCCTCTCCTGCCCAGGGTGTTATCCCTGGTTACAGATTTCAAAAGAAATAGGAAAACAAAACAGATAGGAAAAGCAGCCAGCACATGCAGTATTCTATACCCAAAGTCCTCCATTCATCCTCTCCCAAATCTCCCATCATCTTGGGAATTTGGCCCTCTGGCCTTCCTTAGCTCTTCCCCCCCCCCCCCCAAACCCTTTTCTCTAGGTAGTGGTCTGGGGCAACTGTCCATGGGGTGTGTGGTGGGGGGGAGAATAGTCATTGGCCACTGGGAGGGTGCCCCTGTGGCCGGCAAAGCAGAGCAGGCCAGAGCTCCAGATACCAGATGGAGGGCTACTCCTGGAAGGGAGAGATGGCAGAGGACTGGCTGCCTCCTCCCTGAACTTGGGAGCTGGGGCTGGGAGACATTTTAGAGATCCCCCAGTCTATTCACTCCAGTAAACACTGATGCATATATTAGTACGGACAATGGCCATTTGGGCCAAATGGACAGAGCTGGAGACCAAGAGCTTAGACATCCTCGGTTCAAATCCTGCTCTGGGACCAAGAACAAGTCTCTTAACCTCTTCCAGTCTCATTTTCCTTATCTGTAAAATGGGAATAATAACAGTTGAATCTACCTCTGAGGTTATAGTGAGGCTCAAATGAGTCAGGTAAATTACTTGGATAGCTTTCAGGCCTTTGATGTCAGTTGTTGTTTGAGGCTGAGAATACAAAGACAAAAACAAACCAGTACCTGCCCTCAGGCACCTTGTTATGGAGGAGGGAAGGAAGGAGGAGAGGAAGGAAGGAAGGAAGAAAGGAAGGAAGAAAGGAATGAAGGAGGAAGGAGGGAGGAAGGAAGGAAAGAAAGAAATATTTATTAAACACTATGTGTCAGGCACTATGCTAAGGGATGTAGAAATATTTCATTTGATCTTCACAACTCTGGGAGATCAGTGCTATTATTATCCCCATTTTACAGATAAGGAAAGTCAGAGGTTAAGTGATTCCCCTAGGATCACACAGCTAGTGTCTGAGGCTAGATTTGAACTTGGGTCTCCCTGACTCCAGGCAAGGTGCTCCATCCATGAACTACCCCATGTACCACCTATCTAACTATAAGGGATTCTCCTTCAGTAGACGGCTTTGACCTTCAACTTCCTGGGATATTGAATACAGGATGTTGAATGTAGGGATTCTTGTTCAGGTGTACAAGCTGACATCTCTCTCTCTCTCCCTCTCTCTCTTCTTCTCACTCTTACTCTTCTTCTCCCTCTCCCTCTCTCTTCCTCTTCTTTCTTTAAAGAAAACATTTTTATGTAGTCTTATATTGCATCTTTTCATTTCCCAGAAGCCCTCTAGGCATCTGGGCAGTAGTTATTTTCAGGGGTTACTGAGAGGGGCTAAGACTTTTTGGCCCCAACTATTTCTCCTATGGTCCTTCAACGATCCCTAGCTTGGACCATTGGGTCTTTATTTCTTCAGAGTCTCAGCTCCTCTTCCTCTTCTCCTCCTCCCCCCAGCCTCCTCTATCTATCTAATAGTCCAGCATGTAGAATGTAGAGAAGGTTAGGGCAGATGGCCAGGCTCACAAGTGTGGGAAGAGCAACTCTCTGATGTGTGGAGGTATTGCAGATATGGAGGGGGAATGGATCTAATGAGAACACTCAGTGATTCAAGGATGCTTGATTTTAAGGCCCAAAGGGAACTTTGAGATCATCCAGTTCTAATTCCTTGGAGGAAACTGAAGGTCAATCAAGAGAAGAAGCCTTATTCTCATCCTCCCACGCTGGGCCATGAAAACTCCCCCAAATGACAAAACCCAGGCAACTGACGAGCCCCTCTTGTGTCCATTTTTGTAGTGGGAAGGGATGGGAGGCCCACTCAGTTCCTGGCTGGCTTGGGATCACCATAGTGGATTCCTTCTCATTCCAAAGGCCTGAAGAAAGTCTGGTGCCCTCTCATTTCTCTAGCTCATTGACTCCATCTAAATGGGACTGTGAGTATCTGGCATTTCCCCAAGGGGAGCTACTGGTTCCCATTAGGACTTGCAAATTCCAAAACAACAGTTTGATGTACACTGATAAAGACACCCAAATGTCTTGCATCCAAGGCCATAAAAGGTCAGGAGACCACAAAGACTTCCTGTGAGCTGCCCACCCCCAGAAACCTGTTACTTAGAGTCCTGAATGTTTGGTCTTCTTCTACATCAATGATCACTTAATTTCAGAATTTGAAGATCTTTTTTTAGTCTTCATCTTTTTCAGTCTCTCTCTATGGTATGTCACGGGACAGTCAAACATGCTACTTTGCCATTCAATAGCTCCAATGGCCCCTTAGTACCCCCAGGATCAAGTATCCATTCTGTGTTGGGCAGTTAAAGCCCTTTCCTCCATCCCCAGTCTTCTTAAAGCATTCAGTCCTCTCCACATCCTTCAGGATCCAATTATACGGGCATTCCTGCTCTTCCTCACAGAGGATGATCCGTGTTTTGTCTTTGGGTCTTCATAGCACCCCGTGTCTGGAATGCTCTCCCTTCTCCCTCCTGCCTCCTGGCTTTGTTCGACCCTCAGTTGAAATGTCACTTTTGGCAGGGGGCCTTGCCCAGTCTCTGTAACCGTTAGAGTTTGCTTCTCTTTATATCAGAGACAGATATCTTACATGTTGATTGCTTTCTTGCATGCTTTCTCTCCCATGTGAGCTCTTTGAGGGCAAAGACTGTGAGTGGGCCAACCAGAAGTGGTACTGTTGGAGATAGTGGCAAGGTGTAGGGAGATGTGGGAAGGTCAAATGTGGTTTCAGGAGAGCCCAGGGGAGCTGATGAGATCACCAAGCCAGAGAGTACAAGGAGAAGGAAAGAAGGCCTAGGACTGAGCCTTAGGGGCCCCTCCCTGTTAGCAGGCATGGCATGGAGGAAGAGCTAGCAGAGAAGACAGAGAAGAAGTCATCAGAGAGATAGGAGGAAAACAAAGATAGCAGAAGGCCTATAGTGACTGTAGGAGTGGTTCATGCTTGTCCCAGTTATGTTTGATGGTATTTGCACAGGCGCCTTCTCTTCCCCCTTACCCTGGATCACTATAATCAGGGCTATTTCCCAGGGTTCCCTTTGGCTTGAGAAGACTCTAAGGGGAAATTTGGAGTCTGGTAATAGAGAACAAGGGGTTCTACTCTCTTGAGGAATTAGAATATAATGGTTGAAGCAGCTAGCTGGCATAGTGGAGAGAGCACTGGCCCTGGAGTTAGAAGGACCTGAGTTCAGATCCAGCCTCAGACACTTATTAACTGTGTGACCCTGGGCAAGCCATTTAACCCAGACTGCCTAAAAAAAGAATATAATATCGAACATGAAAAAACCCCAATCCCTTGAGTCTAAACATAGGGAAGTAGTATAGTGTTAGGGGAGCACAGGGTTGGGGGTCAGGAGCCCTGGCTTCAGGCTCTGTTGTCTGACAGACATTAGCTGTGTGACCCTCCCAGAGACTCAGCATCCTTCTCAGTAAAACAAAGACAGCATTGCTGCCTCTGTCTCCCTTCTAGGATCCCTAGAGTTTGTGTGGAGAGGAAGTGTGATTAGATACCTAGATTTGTAAGCTGTGAAGGGCCACCCAAATGGGAGAGCTTGAGTGACCAGAGGCCGAAATCATCCCCAGATCATTGATAAGAAAAAGGAGGCTCAGAGTCAGTTTGTAAATGGGAATTTATTAAAGTGCTGGCTATTGGTGAGACTTTGTGCTATGTGGCAGAGTTGTGTGGAAAGGCCAGAAATGAGGCCCTTGCCCTTGAGCCAGTTTAAGTGAGTTGACCTTGATCTGGAATAGCTACTAACCCCTGTCTTCCTGCCAGCACACTGACGGACAGATCTCAGGGGCACTCCACTAGAGACCAGGCTCCAAACTGACATGGAACAATTGCATTCTTTGAGTCTATCATTCAAACCGTTCTAAACTTGTGCAAATCTCTTGTCTAGGTGCCTTCTCTCCACATGTTTGCTAAGCACCCACTTTTGAGCACTGCCCGTGTGCATGCTCAGTATGGGGGGGAGGCAGGGATAGGGAGCAGAAGGGAGACAAAGGCACACTTCCCCATGGGCGGCTTGGCCCAGTGCAGGCAGGTACTGGTTGTGCTAATCCCAAAGTGCTTCCCCAGCCCCCCTCACCGCCCCCCCCCAAGTGAGAAGCAAGTCAAGCAGGGGTCTGGCTGATGGAAGCCATTGGGAATTGTTCACCAGCCCCCACCATGTGTTTGACATTATCCGTATCCAGGCTCTATTGACTTGGAAGTGAGTGTTTGCTGGAAGGGGAATAACCAAGGTCTCGCAATTAAAACTCAAACAACCTGTCAGCGTGTCTGTCACACTTGGGTCGGACGGCCAAGCTGTTGTGCTTGGGAAATAGTTCCAAGCTGGTTTTACAATAAAAAGACAAGGGCTGGGAAAGAGAAGGAGACTTGACTGGCAGCACATCATTAGTGCTTGACAAATATCCTTTCAGTTTTTTAATAGGAAAAAAGTTTCCTCTTAAGAGTAGCTTGGATTTCTTGCTCCATTTTTTTAAAGGCTTTTTCTCCAACTTCCTTCTGTTTTCACGTCAGCAAATGGAGCTGGCTCTTCTCAGAGCACACACGTTGACAGCAAAGCAATATCTTACATTGTGGCCACTGGGACATGCGAAGGGGGCTAGCCAGAAAGAATTGCTTTGACCATGTGGGCTTTTGGATGCATCTGTTTTTCTCCCAATAGTATGATGTATTTGTGGTATGTTTTTACCCTGATTGCAAACCCTGATGGAAAGCAGGGAGTAATTTTCATGCTCTAACCTTTTGGCCCTTAGAGTGGTGTGTCCCTTTTGGCCAGCCCTTGTGCAGTCTTGGGCAAGATCCTTCACCCATCTGGCCCTCTCTTCCTCATTTCACTGGGCCGCTTCCTGCCAGTGTAACTTTGGCCAAGCATCTTTCTCTCTCCCTCTCCCTCTCCTAGCTAATTTGTAAAAATGAATGAATGAAAAAAGAGCATCGAAGTGCTCACTGTGGGCTAAACACTGTGCTAGGCCCTGGGGATTTCAGTACAAAAAAGCCAAGATGGTACCTGTCCTCAAGGAGGAAAACCACGGACAAAGGGGAATAGTAGCCAGGGAGGGCCCATTTGGTCCAGAAAGGGGAAATGTTACACTGATATTGAGTGGGGTTATTGGAGGTAGGAGGAGGAACAATGACAGCATTGATTTGATCTTGATTCATGATTCTAGAACTGGGAGCAAGGAAAGGGTGCCTATGTGGCAAGTTGCTGACTGGAAGCCCCCAACTACTAGAGTTGAGCCCTAGGGAAGAAGCTTAGGCTAATGAATCTAAATCTGGAAGCACCCTCAGAGGCTGTAGAAATCCAGCCCTCCCATTTTACAGATGAAGAAACTGAGTCACTCAAGGTCCCAAAAGATAACAAGCTTCAGAGGCAGGGTTTGAACTCAGTTCTTCTGACTGTAGTACCAGTGCTGGCATTTGGAAACAGAGAGGTCAAATCGAGTTCAACAGACAGGATAGTTTCGGTGGATTTGATGACAGGATTTGAGTCTGTAACGCTCTGTCAGGGCGGCCTTGGGTGAGTGTCCTCATCCGTAAAATGGAGGGCTTGGGTTAGATAATCTAGAAGATTCCTGCAGTACCATGGAGCCCATTTTCAATCCACTCTGGATTTTCTGTGGCTTATTGAATTCAATTGGAAATCAGAGTACTTCAGTTATGGCTCAAGCCCCCCACCCCAGTGTGAAACTGGGCCATTGTTGGCATAATGGATAGAGCCCTGGGCTTGGAGTCAGAAAGACCAGAGTTCAAATCCAGCCTTAGACAGATACTTACTAGCTGTATGACCTTGGGCAAATCACTTAACCTCTGTTTGCCTCAGTTTTTTCAAATGTATAATGGCTATTACTATAGTACTTATCTCACAGGGTTGCTGTAAAGATCAAATGAGATAATATCTGTGAAAAAGTGTTTAGTCCAGTGCTTGGGAATTGCTTACTAAATGCTTGTTTGCTTGACTTCGACCCTTTTGGGTCATCTCAGTTATTACCGTGCTAATAACACCCAAGGCAGACTGCAGTATAGAAATGGTCAAAGCATTTCATCGAAATTGAAAAGGAAATGAAGCAAACACTGGCTACCTTCTCAGGAAGCATTCCTTGAATGAGTGCATTCCTCTTCACCTCTTCTCCAGCTCAGAGTGGCTTCCCAGTTTCCCTTGATTCAGGTTCCTGCCTGCTACCTAGGGAAAACAAGTTTTTGGCAGCCACGAGGCCCATCACTTCAGGCTCTTGGTCATCTCTGCACCCCAGATGCTGCTCTGGAGGCTCACCTTGGAGCCGGCAGCCTGCCCAGAAGTTGATGCATGCTTTTGCTCAGGTTCAGCTCCTCACCCTTGACAACTCAAGACTCCTCACATGCTGTATCTCATCCCACTCATCCACACTTAACTTCACTCTTCTTTCTCTTCCCAGGATTACCAGCTTTCCCCCATGATGAAATACCCCCTATCCCAAGACCCCAGTCTTTTGGGAAATGAAGTCTTGGCCACATGGCCTTGTGGAGGCTACACAGCATGCTTTGGAGTAAGGCTTGCCATTGTTCCTCCCCCATATGTCCTCCCCATTTCCATTACATGTCCTCATAACTAACAAAGGGGAAAGAAGTTGGATGGGGCCAATAGGCTACCATTCCATTCATGAGCCATTAATTGTTAAGTACCTACCATGTTCAGGACACTATGCTGCTGGTACACAAAGATTATGTGGGAATTAATCCTTGTCCTCAGGAAGCTTTATAATCTAGCGGGGGGTATGAGGCATATGGGGAGCACTAGCTTTTTTGACAACTGGAGTCTGGCCAAGACTATATGGTACACAGCAAATGAGGAGATGACTTGGTTTACATTTGACATCTGAAGAGGGAAAGATTATTGCTGCCTGGGGCAGAAAAATTAGTTTTCAGCAGAAACCTCTTCCTTTCATACTTCCTACATCTTAATATATACTTCTTAAGACTTGGCTTTCTCCTGAACACATAGATTAACTGTTCACCCTTTCCAGCAATGGTTGCTCTTTCACTGACTCCCTGGTTGAGGTGGGGGACTTGGATTACTTGTTCTCCAGACTCCAGCCTTGGATCATTCCCACCATCCACCATCTTTTGATTTTGCTTCTGTTTACCTGCTGTTGAGTGGAGATTGAGAAAGATCACAAGACTAGGCTGACTGGGTCCACTCCAAGTTTATATAACATAACTTGAATTGGGCCCTCTCTGCTGCAAGGCAATCCTTTTATGCTTCCTTCATTGATTCATTCTCCCATTCACCACACTTTTCCAAACCTTTGCCTCTTTCCTCAAACCTCCCATGGCTCCCCCTCTTCTACCCTTTCAGTTGAAAACCTGGTCTCTAATTTCACTGAAAAAATCAAGGGTCCTTTACCAAAAGCTCTCTCATCTTCCCTTTTCATCTGCCATCTCCCAGGTGCCATCTGCCACTCTCCCTCACCCTTGTCTCACATGAAGAAGTGACCTTTCTTCTTGCCAAGGCAAACCCCACTATCTGTATACACGATCCCACTCCACCCCATCTTCTTCAGCAGGTTGGCTCCTTTCTCATCCCTAGTATCTCATTTATCTTCAATCTCTCCTTGTCTATTGACTCCTTCCCTCCCGACTACAGATATTCTCATTTCTCCCTCGTCTTCAAAAAATCCTCCCTTGATCCTTTCACCTCTGCTATTATCCCCTATCTCTCCTACCTTTTGTGGCTAAACTCCTTGAGAAAGTCATCTACAACTGTTGCCTTCCCTTCTTTTTCTCTCACTCTCTTAACTCTAGGCTTTCTGCCATCCTTCAGCTGAAACTGTTCTCTCCAAAGCTCCTATGGCCTTGTCTCAAGGCTCATTCTCTTCAATCCCTCTGTAGACTTTGACACTGTTGAGCACCCCTTTAAAGCTAATACTCTCTTCTCTCTAGATTTTCATGACATTGCTCTCTCCTGGTCCTCTTCCTACACATCTGGTTGCTCCTTCTCCGTCTCCTTCATTGGATCTTTGTCCACATTGTGGCTGCCAACATGTGGGGGAGGAGGTCCCCCAAGGCTTTATCCTCGGCCCCCTTCTCTCTCCATGGGTTCACTGATCATCTCTAAGTAGATTACTCTCTACTATAGAGAAGATCTCTATAAGATCTACTTATACGGCTCTGACCTTCGGTCTCATGTGTCCAACCGCCCTTTAGATACCTGGAACTGGATATCCACATCTTAAACTCAATGTGTCCAAAACTGAACTAATTTTACCCTGCCAACCCTTCCCTCTTTCTCATTTCCCTATTACTGTCAAGGTCACCACCATCCTCCCAATGACACAGGCTCAAAACCTCTATGTCATCCTTGACCCATTACTCTCTCTCACCACCCCACCTGTCCCCATATCCAATTGCTGTTGGGTGTTAGGTCAAGGCCCATTGCTTCCACCTTCATAACACTTCTGATGTTGCCACCACCCTGGGTCAAGCCCTTATCACCTTCCCTCAGGACTGTTGCGGTATGCTCCACTCTTCCCACTTCAGTCCATCCTCAGACCTCCAGGGCCAGAAGGAGCAGTTGGCATGCTTTTTCCCCCTCACTTCCATTTCTGGACCTTCCCTCTGCCACCATCACTCAGCAAAGTCCACTCTATCCTCGCCAGATCTTTGTTGTGCTCACCTCTGGACTTCCAGGCTGCTCACTTTCCACCATGGTGGTGCTTTCACTTCCTTTTCTCTCACTCTCTTCTTAAGTCTATGCTTTGGCTTCTGCCATCATTCAAATGAAACTGTTCTCTCTAAAGCTCCTATGGCCTTGTCTCAAGGCTCATTCTCCTCAATCCCTCTGCAGCCTTTGAGATTGTCGATCACCTCTCTGAAGTTGATATTTTCTCCTCTCTAGGTCAGTGCCTGACACATAGTGTTCCTGCCTACCCCTGTCCCTGACCCTCTCAGATGCCCAGTTAGGCTGCCCACTTCCTCAACCTTCTCAATTCCTATGACTCTTGCCTCTAGGCTCTCTTGGTCACACATAGGAGTAGGCAAACCTTGGACCCTGCCCCCTTCCCCCACTGAGGTGTTAAAAATCCTGAGAACATGGCTGGGTTTTGTTTTTGGATTTTTACTGCAAGTGGCAGCTACTTCAGGAGGCCTTTCCTGGGCCTCCGCCTACCTCCTGCCCCTAGATTCTCATCCTTCTCCTCCAAGGTTTCCTTGGGTTGCTTTTGCATAAACCTGTTGCTGTAACCCTCGTTTCCCCTGGTAGACTCTAAGCCCCTAAGGGGCAGGGAAAGCTCCACTCTGTTCTTTTCATCCCCAGTTCCTGACTCAGAGTTGGCGCTTGATTGCTGTTTAGTGATTGATTATTGTGGTTCCTGCAAGATGACTAGGCTAGAGACAGAGACCTGAGGGTCATAATAGCATGCATTTGTATGGCCACCACTTTCCAAATATTATCTCACGCCTCACAAGCACCCTGGGAAGGAGGGGCTTTGATCCATATTTTAAAACTGAAGCAGACAAAGGTTAAATGCTTGGCCCAGGCTCACATAGATGGTAATAATCTGACGCTGAGATTCGAACTCAAGTCCTCCCAATTCCAGGTCCAGTGCAGTATCACTGTACCAGCTAGCTGCCTCTCTAGAGACGTCTCTCTGGATTTCCCAGTCAGAGCCATGGGAGAGAGGTCTGAGAGGAGATGGCCAAGGTTAGAGCCTTAAGGAGCCCCCACCTTCGCTAAACTGGGTCCAAATGGAAACCTGAGCAGTGCTGCCAACTTTAGATATATCCCATTAAGATACGATGCCAACGCTCTCCCAACTAACTTTGGCCATGGGGAGAGAGCTGGCACTTGAAATGTGTAGGTGGAACTGGTAAGTGCTCTCTGTGGAACAGGGGCTTACTGAGGGGATGGGTCACCCCTTGGATAAAGGGCAACTGGAGTCATCTTGGAGCAAACATAATCCTATTTTCATAATAGGAAAAAAAATGCTTCCCCCAAACAGGTTTTTGAAATGTAGATTTTTTGGGAGAAATATTTTTGAAGCATATAATTTATATGTAAATACACACACACACACCCACATATATGTATGTATGTATTGCCTATGGACTGTTTGACAGGGTAAAATATTGCTGGCACAAATGTTTTCTCAGAAAGTCCCTGCATCCACATTGCATGGCCACCCAGCTTCCATAACGTGGGTGAGAGAGAGCTCATATTGGCCTGATGATCTGTTGGAGGTGACAGGGATGCCAGCTTTTGCTTCCTTTATTACTATTCCTCATCCATCACACGCCAGCACCATAGTGAGGGTGGGCGGCTAGAGTCTGCCCACATTGAGAAGAGAACTCCTTCGCCTCAGGCGGTCGCCCATCCCCCAGAGAGTCATTCTCAGCCATGGGGCTCCCTAGATATTTCCTCAGAGGAATTTCTTTTTATTTCCCAGAAATCTTATGAACCACCAAGACACCCATTATTAAAAATTGCTCGGTGTTACACGAATTTCCAGTTGTTGAGGCCTAGTACCAGTGGTCATCCCTTAGTTCAGTGATAAAGGGCCTGGAAAGCCTAGGTTCAGTTTGCCCTCTGGAAATTGACTTTAAGAGAAACAGCAATATCTGAAGTTCCTTTCATTGATCTGTCACCCTCTGTCTCTCTCTGTCTCTCTCTGTCTCTGTCCCTCTCTCTCTCTCTCTCTTTCTTTCTCTCTCTCCCTCTCCCTCCCTCCCTCTCTCCTCTCTCTCTCTCTCTCTCTCTCTCTCTCTCTCTGTCTCTCTCTGTCACCCTCTGTCTCTCTCTCTCCCTCCCTCTCTCTCCCTCCCTCTCTCTCTCTCTGTCTCTGTCTCTGTCTCCCTCCCTTTCTCCCTCCCTCTCTCCTCTCTCTCTGTCACCCTCTGTCTCTCTGTCTCTGTCACCCTCTGTCTCTCTGTCTTTGTCTCTCTCTGTCTCTGTCTCCCTCTTTCTCTCTCTCTCTCTCTCTCTCTCTCTCTCTTTCTCTCTATCTCTCTCTCT
>CM053582.1:57228139-57251094 GCA_028627135.1 Pseudochirops cupreus | reverse complement strand
CTCCTCTCTCTCTGTCACCCTCTGTCTCTCTGTCTCTGTCACCCTCTGTCTCTCTGTCTCTGTCTCTCTCTGTCTCTGTCTCCCTCTTTCTCTCTCTCTCTCTCTCTCTCTCTCTTTCTCTCTCTCTCTCTCTCTCTCTGTGTCTCTCTGTCTCTGTCTCTGTCTCTGTCTCTCTCTCTCCCCCTCTCCCTCTCCCTCTCTCTCTGCCTCTGTCTCTGCCTCTCCCTCTCTCTCTTTCTCTCTCTGTCTCTGTCTCTCTCTCTCTGTGTCTCTCTCCTTCTCTCCCTCCCTCTCTCCTCTCTCTCTGTCTCTCTGTCTCTGTCTCTGTATCTCTCTCTTTCTGTCTCTGTCTCTCTCTGTTTTTCTTTCAGATTCTTTCATGCTCTTATTCTCTCTCATTCTTTCTTCTTTCTTGACATTCCTTTCTATTTCTCTAAGAGAAAAGGAAACAAATTAATTGTTTCTCTCCGGTTCTTTCTGTTTCTTTGCCTTTATCTCTCTGGTACATTCTAAGCATCAAGTATCACAGTGTAGCCAAGTTGCCAAGACACTTGCTCTTACTTATTCTTTTTATCAGGAAACGGAGGGAGAAAAAGCCTCCTTCCATCTGGAGCCAGTCCTTCCTCCTTTCTCTGGGTCACCCAGAAGCAAAACCTTCCCTTTTGTCGTTTCCTGGCCTCTGCCTCTGGCTCCCTTCTCATATTGGAAGCTTAATTAAGTCCTACCTCAAGGCTCCCTTGTTCTGATCATTCTTGCTTCTAGATTAAGGAGCTTGTGTAAGGTAAATTATTAATAAAATCATAACATGCTCAGAGCCCTTAGTTAAGAAAAATTCTCAATGTCCTGCTAATCTCCATCCTGCCTTAATTCTCGGTATTGCTCGCAAGCTAGCCACTCTTGTTCCATTTTCCTTCACCCACCAAAGACATACAATACACAGTGGTCATGATTGAACAAGGATTTCTCTGTAGGGGAAAGCACTGCCATAGACCACGTTAGATCAAAAAGTTATAATCAAATTAAATAACATGAAAACTTAGGAGTGAAATTTTCCTGATATGTAGGTAGAGATAAAACAGGAGAAAGGGAGAAAGCTCAAGCTCTTTTCCATCAGCCTCTCTGATGAAAGAGACAAGAATTTGAGCCATGTTTCCTTCAGTACACAGAGGAGCAAACAAGGAAAGCTTCAGCCATGGAAACAGTTGGGGCATCAAAGTGCACAGAGCTCTGGGCCTGGAGACAGAAAGACCTGACAGGCTCAGACCTGGCCTCTGACACTAGCTATATGACCCTGGGCAAGTCACTTCATCCCAGTCTGTTTCCTCAACTGTAAAATGGAGATCATAATAGCACCTACGTCCCAGGGTTGTGAGAATCCAATGACATAATATTTGTAAAGCACTTAGTACAATGCCTGGTAAATAATAGGTACTTCTCATCTCCTTCCTTCCTTCCTTCCTCCCTTCCTCCCTTCCTTCCTCCCTTCCTCCCTTCCTTCCTCCCTCCCTTCCTTCCTCTCTCCCTTCCTCCCTCCCTCCCTCCCTTCCTCCCTCCCTCCCTCCCTCCCTCTCTCCCTCCCTTCTTCCTTCCTTCCTTCCTTCCTTCCTTCCTTCCTTCCTTCCTTCCTTCCTTCCTTCCTCCCTCCCTCCCTTCCTCCCTTCTTTCCTCCCTCCCTCCCTTCCTTCCCTTCCTTGCTTCCTTCCCAAGCTTTTACCACCATGAGAAGACCACCAGTAGGCTCAGCAGTCATGGAAGCTGCAATCCCTTCCTGGCATCCAAAGACTCCAAACACCAGTTGAGGGTTTTAGTGCTTTTACTTTGTCCTCAGGGAAGTCTTAATACCTGGTTATACTTTCTTCTTTCGTTTTCTCTTTTTTTTTACTTCTCACTTTCTCTCATACTTTGGTTCCTCATGGGGTCCCCCTCCCATGGGATTATGATTCTGGACTCAAGCAGAATCTGGATTCATCTGGATTTATCTGGAACATTTTGACCCTTAAAAGAGGGGAGCAGGATTTGTTCACACTCACTGGCCCTTTATACCCCCACTTGGGGGCAGAACTCAAGGGGAAAATCTCTTAAACAAAGCTTAGGTCTGGCTCATGTTGAGGCTCTTCCCCTAAGGGATTTACAGTGATTGTACTCAGTGGACAAAATAGGCATCAGGTATTAGAGTTATTTGTTTCTTCTGCCACAAAAGAAATGTTGAAAATGCACATAGTGGGAACTGGCACATGGCCTCTTCCCATGAAGAGCCACCTGCCCAGATGATGTCATTTGCCCATGTGAGGGAAACTAGGGAGATTCCTCCCGGTAGAGTCATGATGAGGTGTACTGGAAATGCCTTGGAGAAATGGCTGAGTACAGGTAGAAAGTCTATAACCAGTTCCAATCTGCCTACCCCATGGAGAATGGCAGCCTCTTTGATTGGAACTGGAAACTGGGGGTGCTTAATGAGACTCAAACATACTTTTCTGATGGTCTCTTATTTTTGACTCCTTTGCCAATGGTTCCCAGTGCTATGAAGAGAGAAGCCTTGGGCCTCTTTGACCCTCTGAAGCTAACATGGGACCTCAGGGAAACAGACCATCATTCTTTGTCTTTGCCATTTTGCCCCTTTTCATTGTGGGTGAAAGGAATTCATCTGAAGGTTATAACCTTGTGAGTTTTGAAAGGTTGGGAGAATGAAGGTCTAGGTGTCCATGCCGTGTTTTACATGTAGTCCAGCCTCAATGCCCACAAAGAGCAACGAGTGACCTTTGGGACCCAGCCCAACAGTAGCTGAGACAAGGACTCATGCGGTTATGGTACATTTGGACATGAACTTGGTGGAACCAATGCTCTATGGAAGCTGTGCTTGGTCTGGGCCCACTCTCCCCAGAGATGGAGGGGTATATTGTGCCCCCTACGGTACTATGGGAGAAGTATTCGCACTTTTGTCCTTGCTATATCTTCAAAGTAAACATCTCTTTGTGAAAGCTCATTGATATTAAGTAGTTAAATGGAACTGGGGCCTAGTCCCTGGTGGCTAACAGTGGGGGAAATTCACCTAGTAGTAGGATGAGCCTGTGGCATTAGAGGAGAGATAGCCCAGCCCTCAGAGTATTCCTAGAATCCTGAAGGGCAGATGGAAGAGTAGGCTCCATACATACAAAAGATGCACGATGATATAAACACAGCCTAAAGCAATCAGCCTTGGATCTGTCCTGTTTGAGCAGCTTGGAAGCTTGAGGTCTTTTGAGCAGCCAGGCTTGGCTTTTGGAGCACATTGAGTTCAGGGCAGTCTTGTGTATGGTCACCATCTTCCTTGGTGAGGAACTGGCAGGTGCCTCGGGGAGCAGTAGGGTTTGGCCACGTCCTGTTTCCGTCTTGTCTTGGTAGCTCCAAAGTTTAGTATGGTTCCCAGCGTGTAGTAGGCACTCAAGAAATACTTAAAGGCTTCTTTTTCTCTCTTTTCCTTTCCTTCTTTATCTGTCTTGGGGCCCCTGTTCCTCTTTCTCTTTTTCTTGCTGTCTCTGGGTTTCTCTAATCAATCAAACCACAAGCATTTATTAAGTCCCTCTTTTGTGTAGGGTACATAGCACTCAGAACTTGGGGGAGGGGGCATGAAAAGGCTAAAGCCTGGAAATCCCCTCGTTCTAATAGCAGAGCCCACCCATCCAAATAAAAACTCATCCAAGGTCCTGGATCAAGATGTCAAGGGAAGAGAAAAGATGGAGGCCAGGAGAGATGTGAGAGAGAAAGCAGAAGGCACGTCTGCTCCTAGCCTTTCTTCCCCTTCCCCATTTGTTCTCCAGTCCTTCTGTCTGTTCTTTCCCTTTCTTTTTTCATCTCGTGCTTTTGGGCTTTTCTGTAATTTTCGTTTCTCTTCCTGTGTCTACCTCCCACAAATATTTTCCACTGTTTCTCCTTTTTCTTTTCTTTTTCTTCTTGTCTCCATTATTTATCTGTTTGACTTTGGACAGGTTGGTTAACTTTTCTGGGACTCAGTTTCCTGATTCTGTCCGCTGAGGGGACTGAGCTAGATGCCTCCAAGATCCCTAACATTTCTCAGCTGAGTTCAGATTCGAAGAAGTTTATGGTTTGTGGTGCCATCTAGTGGTGAAAAATTCCCATCTGTTGACAAGACAGGAGATATTCACATCCTGAACATAACAAAAATGAGCATGCATAATGAAACAAAACCTTTTTTGGTAAATTGTAATTTTTGTAAATTGTAAGATGGTAAGTGATGGTGCGCATGCCTCCAGACTATTGCTATGGACCATTCGTTAAACCCACTCCAAAGCCCTGGATGTTGACTTTCCCATCACCACGAGTGTGTACGCCTTGTCTCTGTTTGGGATCCTTCTGCGGAGGATCTTCTTCCTGAATTTGGCCATTGATCTAAGCAGGTAATGCTCTGATTGGTCACTGGTCATTTGGTTCTGTATCAATAGTTAATTGTTTCTGCTCCCATGGGATAGAGTCTTATTCCCTAAATGCTTATGATAAATACAATGAGAACTTTTGTCCCCCAAAGCTCCAAATCAAAGCAGAAACAATGCTTTAACACTGCAAACGTGTTCCTACTTGCTATCATGGAGGAAAAATCCATTTGTAACATAACTAGGCACTTATTTACTGGGACCATGCTCTGGAACTGCCAAGGGTTCCTTGGGAAGAGTTCTAGAGCACAATCCCAGGGAACCCTTGGCAATTCCAGAGACATTAGTTTCTCTGATGGGCAAATAGGGCGAAGTGACTTGCTCAGAGTCACATAGCCAGCAAGTATCTGAAGCCATATGTGAACTGCAGAAGATGGGTCTTCCTGACTTCAGAGCCAGCACTTTAACCACTGAACTACCTAGCTGGCCCTACCAATGCATTAGTGTGCCTGATCTCTCACCACTTCTTCGCCAAGTGTCATTTTTAGTTTCTTGTTAACTTTTCCCATCTGATGGAATCTGAGAGTTGCTTTCATTTGTTTGCCTCTAATTATTAGGCATTTGGATCACCTTTTCCTATGGTTATTGATTAGTTAGCTATTTTTCTTTGAGAGCTGCCTATCCATATCCTTTGACCATCCTTTATTTAGAAACGGCTCTTGTTCTCATATACTTGAATCAGTCCCTTATGTCTTAGAAATGAGGCTTTTATCAGAGAATCTTGCTGTAAAGACTTTCCTCCCAGTTAACTGTTTCCTTTCTAATCTTAGATGTATTGGTTTTGTTTGTGCAACAATTTTCAATTCTGTATAATCCAAATTGCTCATTTTATCTACTATGATTCTCTCTATCCCTTGTTTGGTCATGAAGTTTTCTTTCCTCTATCCATAGTTGTGCAAAGCAATACCTTTGCTGCTCCTCTAATTTGTTTATGATATGACCTTTTATAACTGAGTCATGTATCCAACTGGAACTTATCTTGGCATATGGTATGAAGAGTTGGGTTAATTGCTTTCCAGATTTCCCAGGAGCTTGTGTTTTGATCTCTGACCCCTTCTCTGCCACTGTGTTGTTTTGGGGCGGGGCAGCTCAGCTTCCTGCTCTCGGGAGGGCTTGGAAGGGGGTTTGGGGATGGCCGCAGGGCCCTCTGATGGCAGGGGCCACACCTGCAGACAGTTTGGGTATCTATTAGGGCCCCTGGCCTTGGAAGACGCCTGCAGAATGGCTCCAAAGCGGCAGTTTGCATTATGGCCACAAGATGTCACCGTAGGATCAAGGATGAGCCCAGGGCCGGCCACGTGACAGGCCTGGGGGGCTTATGTAAGGCTCCTGCTTTGGCTGCCTCAGGAAAATAAAGTGCGTCACAGGCGCTGGGCCTGGGCTAGGTGAGCCAAGAATTCGAATGATTTGGCTGCATTGTCACCGCCTTCTAAAGGTGAATTCAAAGCTTCAGGAGCCAAGAGGAGGGACTCAGAGGAGCATCTTAGAGCGGACATTTGGGGAAAGTGAGGCCCACGGAGGAAAGTGACTTGCCTAAGGTTCTGGCCCAGGCCCCGGCGCATCCTCTGTGTCATCCTAGCCAAGCCTCAGTTTCCTCTGCTGCAGAATGAAGAGACTGGTTCAAATGAGCTGCGTGTCCACACTTCCCATATACACATGAACAGTTCCAAGCTAAACTGCTTTTCCTTAGGAATCCTCCAGGCCAAAGTACAGCAAAGATTGCATATGAAACTGATGGTCATCCAACTCCAGCCGTGTGCTAGGTACTGTGGAGACAAAGGGAAAAATGATAAAGGATACAATGTGAACTCAACTTCCTGGCTGTGGACCCTGAGGAAGTCACATGACTGCTCTGTGCCTCAGTTTCCCCATCTGCAAAATGGGGAAATAACAGCACCTCCCTCCCAGGGTTGTTGTAAGCACTGAATGAGTTAACACATGTAAAGCATTTTGCAAACAATAAAGCTCTATGCTAGCTGTAATAGTAGCTAATTAATATTAATATTAAGTAATACAAAGTCATCTTAGGAGCACAGAATCAGAAGAGGCCTCATGTAGGAAGTGGCTCCTGATCTCTGCTTTCCAGGATACTAGGGAGTGTGAGGGAGGAGAGGAGAGACGAATTCCTCCACACAAGCCAGCTGGAATTCACTTGACAAAAGAATTTCATCCACCAACTTGAGTTTCTATACCTAGAGGCCAGGAGCTCCTTGTCAGCCTCTCTACCCCCCAGTGCCTAGGCCAGGGCCCTGAACATAGAAGGTGCTCAATGAAGGATCTTTGGAATGAGCCACTTTAGGCCTATTTATTGTGCCTTTCCCACCTGACCCTGTTGGCCCACCTGGCCCAGCCCAACCTCTCCAGGTCAATGGGCCTTGGGTTGGACACCCTGCCTCCCCCCACCTCATTCCTATTCCATTGTTATTAAGGAAAGTGCAGAATGACAGGCAGCTATTGTCCCATAGAGACAATGAAGACAGGGTTGCAATTCACAGTGGGAAAGTTTAGAGTCCTAATTGCACACAGAGCCCATCCCTTAACTCATTTACTGGGAGACATTGCCAATTCCCTTTTAGAGTTCAAAAAGGGCCCATTAGGTAAGTATTCATATGTTAATAAGCATTGCATTATTTAAACTTGTTTTTCTTTTAAACTAGGAAAATGAGAATTGAGTAGTAGCAATGGAAACTTATAAAAGTAGTGATTGCCTTCTTCAAGGTGCAACCATTTCCATAAAGACATCTTAGCTACAAGCTCATTAGCTATTGTTCCATTGGAGATGGCAGGGAAGAAGGCACCAGCTCACTCACTGGGTCTCCCAAGGTACTAACCTTCAGAAGCTGAAATCTCCGACTTTGTTCCAGCCTCTTTCAGGAGAGAAAAGTTTGGCCACAGATGTGCGCAGCTTCCGAAATTCCTTCTTTGTGAAAGAATGTGTTCAGTATGTAGTGCTTCCTATGACTTCCACTTCCTTTCCCTGGCAGCGGGTCAAGTAGAGGAGAAGGAGGCCTGCAGTTCCTTCCTCCCAAGCCCTCCAGAGCTAGGAGGCCCTGATGAAGGCCTTGGCTGGAGTCCATCCATCAAGATTGGGCCCCTCCCCCACCCTGCCATGGCAGGGTCTACCTTCAAAATGCCTGATGGAAGGGACAGTGACAATGACAACGGTGGCCAGCAAGAGCCAGGCTGATTTGAGGTGTCTGTCCACCTTCGTGAAACTTACACATAGTCTGACCTTGAGATACAAATTCAGTTAACTAGAGTCCAATTCAACATTTATTAAGCATTTTCCTCAGTATTGAACAATGGATACAGTAGTGGGGAAGTCTCAAAGTTGGGATAAGCCCCTCTTCCTGCTCCCATGGAGCTTCTGGGCTAGTAGGGAGATAAGACATGGACACGAGAAACCAAAAGAAACAGTATTGCCAGTGAGGGCAACTGAGGCTATGCATGTACTCATTGTAAATAAACATCTTTAGGATAACTGTATTTCAATATAATGAGCCCCCTTTGTAATCCCATGAATTTTATTTGCTGCATTTCAGACCTTTGTGCCCAGGATACGAGAAAGGTGAAGAAGAGATGGAAATCAGGGTGCCCCATGAGAGCTGAGGAGACAAGAGTATTTGCAGGTGTGTGGGTGTGTATGGGTTTGTGCACGTGTGAGCGTGTGCATGCATGCCTGTGTGGGTGTGTGGGGAGGTGCTGCCGGGGATAAGCAGGAGCTCATTTTGCTCTGAGAAGTTACAGCAACTATTCAGCTTCAGGAAAATGTCCCAGATTAGTCCAATGGGCTGTTCCTTTTGTGGCCACTAGGACCTGGCAAGCTCAGGAGCAAGATAAGAGTCCAAGTAGAAAGAAGATAGAATGAGTGAAGGGGAGTCCAACGTTATCAGGTTGGAGGGATAGGGGGGGCCAGACAGGTGAGGGGATTAAATGCCAAGCTGAAGAGTTTATGTTTGGCCTTAGAGGCCATAGGGAGCCCCTGAGACTTCTGGAGAAGGGGAGTGAAGAGGTCAGACCTGTGCTGTAGGCAGATTAATTTGGCAGTTGTATAGATGCATTGGAGAGGGATAAAATTGGAAGTTGGAAAACCAATTCTGTTTTCTTTCACAACACAGCTAATATGGAACTCTGTTTTGCATGACTGCACATACATAATCTATATCAAATCGCTTGCCTTCTCAAGGAGGGGGAGGGAGGGGAAGGAGAGAATTTGGAACTTGAAATTTATAAAAACCAAATGTTAACAATTGTTTTTACATGTAATTTAGGAAAAATACGTAAACGTTTTCAAAGTAGGAGGACCAATGATGATGTTGTCAAGAAATGCTGAGGCTCTAAACTAGGCTGTTGGTCACATGGGTGGAGACACTGGGAGGCAGCTTTGGCAGGACTTGGCATCAGTCAGGTGAAGGAAGGAAGGAGGGCTCTAGAGCTAGGAAACTGGGCACTGTGGACACCTGACTGGTGGTGCCCTCAACTGTAATGGAAAGGGTCTGTCATGGCAGAGGAGGGGGCGGGGTGGATACATAATGAATTCTTCTTTGTATATCTTGGGTTTGAGATGTCCCTAGGCCAACTGATGGAGCTGTCCAGTAGCTAGTTGGTGATTTGTAATTGTAGTGCAGGAAAGAGATTAAGGAAGGGTATTGGAACTCAGGTAGCAAGGAGGGGCCAAAGCAAAGTCGCCCCTGTTCTCAAGGAGCTTCCCTTCTATGGGGGGAGATGAAACACAAAGCAGATGGTACTGCATCTTCTTTAATATCATTCCCATTGGGAATCCTATTGGTCTCTGACACTGATACAGTTGATGGCATCAGGGCTTTTGGGATGAGGAACATTCTGGGTCATCAGTAGCTCTGGCTGCTTTGGGGTTGGGGGTGGTGGTAAGGAGATGATCTGGGATGCCTGAAGCACCTGTAAAGACAATTTGTTAGGTTGTATCACCACAAAGGTTGCTTCATGGGCTATGGAAGTAGAGGCTAGGATCAGTGATCTGGGGGAAGGTGCTGCTGCTCTTCCCAACCCCTTGGTGGCAATTGGTTGGTCATTGGTGGTAGTGGGAATGGCAGGCCCCTTCTCCACATGTTGTTTCCCTAGATCAGGGTTTCTTAAACTTTTTCCAGTAGTGGCCCCTTCAGTGCTTCTTAAACTGTGGGTGATGACTCCCACAATTAAAGAACTGCTGCCCTAAATGATGGCTGCCCCAACTCCAAGTCAACCACATCCACTTTGTTGCTCACCCTTTTTATGGGCATCTCCAAAGGCAGCATCAATACATCCAATTCTCTTACTGCACTGGAGTCAGTCTCCTAGAAGCCCCTTATCCTGAGCCATGTAATTTCACCCTGGCACCACACTGGACCTGTGTCCAGCATGTGCAGTGATCCCTAGGCACAGGCAAGAGGAGGATTCTTCCTTCCTTCTGCCCTGGGCAGCTGGGAGTACGCATAAATCAGTAACTTTTTCTATTAATGATTAATTGGATGTGAGCTCTACTGAAGAAAGAGAAACTCTATCCCATGCCATCTGTCATTCCAGACAGGAGTTGGCTGGGCATCGGTGCCAATACATCTGTTCCCGGCCTGAGTACATGACTTCTATCTCCTGACATGGCCCTGTACAGAATTTCTCCAGAGTGGAGGCAAGGGCTTGGGCTGGTGGTGGACAGGGACCTCATCTCTAGGACAGTGGGGGCAGGAACTTGCTGAAAAATAGAAACTTGCACAGCAAAGCCCAACTTAAAAAAACAAATCAAACAAGGTTACCCTTCCTAGAGCCCAATGCAAATAATACATGTCTCATATGGTGTGCTGTTAGTTTATGGGTTGGGCTTTCTTAAGTTGATTCATCTGTCAGTAAGTCAGAGTCAACTAAGGAGGAGTAGAAGGATTGCTGTGTAGCAGTGAGGGCCCATTTGAGATAGTCTGAGTTTGAAGTGGCCTGGGTTGGCACAGTGGTGGGATTTCCTGCCGCTACGCGTGGCAGCAGCAGTGTGGGATTGGAGCAGGTGGATGGTGGAAGTGACCGAGACTTGTGGAATGATGGCAAGACAAAGCAGCACATTAGAAGATCCCTAAAAATGCTGATTGACATGACTTGAACCTGGTGCAAGTACTTTGACCATTAGAAAATGCTGTGTGTAAATACCAGGTCTTGTTGAGCCTGAAATGGGGTGATATTGATCCTGCTGCCACAGCAGCCAGCCCCATCCCTTCCCCCATGAGATCCATGCCTGCCCAACATCCTTTATAAACCCGAGATGGTGATTGAATCTACTCATCCCACCCCAATTATACTGGGCTCTTCAGGGGCAAATGGACCCTCTGATCCCTTGAACCACCCATGTTGAATCTTCCCATCTCCAGCTCAGCCCCACTGGGGCAGTGTCGTCTACATGGGCCAGGCTGGCCAGGTCAAAGACAGCTGGGAAGATCTTCTGGGCTGGAGACGTTGGAGGAAGTTCCACAGGGGCATCAGTAAGCACAAAAGGACTGTGGGTAGATACCCCGGGCTCATACCTTCTGGGTCCCCTTGGGCAGGCACTTGAATTCTCTGGCTGCTGTTTTAGTCATCTGTTCTAGTTGACCCCTGAGGTACTTTCCAGGGCTGTCATTCTAGGTGTCTGTGTTTCCATAAGAGAATCTTGAACATTCACCAATTCCATTAAGAAACTCAGAAGGAGTATATGATTCCATCAATTTACCATGAGACAAGCAGCTGCCAGGGCATTTCCTGAAATGGGATGTCAGTGTACTTGTGGTAGGAGCTCAGAGTCTCCCCCAGAACTTGGGCAGGGCAGCCTTTGGCGAGGGTACTGCAAAGAGCCAACTTGCAGGGACTCGGTGGGGCCAGATGACTTTGGGGCAAGTTATTGAACCTTTGTGGCTAAATGGGGATGAAGAAGCAGACTCAGTTTCTTCATCTGTAATATGGGGGTAATAATGGCATGTCCTTCCCAGGGTTGTGTGACACTCGGATGAGATAATCATGGTAAAGCACTTAGCACATAGGAAGCATCGTATAACTATTTATTAAAACATAGTATAAGGATAAAGGGTTAGCTCTGGAATCAGGAAGACCTACATTCAAGTCTTGTCTCTAACAGACATACTGTCTGTGTAACCCTGGACACATTGCTTGGCCACTCAGTACCCTCGGTAAACTCTCTAAGACTGGAATCTGTATTGGTGGAGGGAGTTTACTCATTAGAAGTTCCCTACATTGTTGAAAGCACAGGTCTTAATAAAAAAGGGGGGGGGGGAAGAGATTGCCAGACCTCAGAGGTATTGTCATGACCTCTCAGAGGGAGGGAAGAGCCAGCTAACTTGTTCTCTTCTGACAGATATTCAATTTCCCCTGTTAGAGTTTCATTCTTTTAGTTTTGTTCAAGCTATCATTGTTGTGAAAATGGACATTTCCCTGCATGATGGATAGATGCTCATACCCAAAGCAACTTCTTTTCCCAAAACAATGATGTAAGCCATGTTTTGAAGATGCCAGTGTGGGAGCAGAGATACCTTTTTCCACTAGAGTGTTCCAGATCCTTCCCTTCCTGAGAGCAGGCTTTGTTGAGGAGTGGGAAGGGGAGACAGCATGAAGGAGCTAGGCACCTGAGGAAGCTGGACAGGTGGATGCACCCTGCAAGGATGCAGCAGGGAGGAGCCTGGGGGCTGCTGGGACTGGAAGGTCACTTGACTCCCTAGGGTCAGAGGGATCCCACAGTTAGAATGAGAAGAGTCCTGAAGGGCCATTTGCACAAAGGGAAATTTGGAAAAGAATTCTTTTTTTAATGAACAAGCATTTCCTTTCTTTTTCCTACTTCCCCCCTTTATCCCCCCATTACAGCTCTGCATAGTACAGAGAAATAAAGTCCCATGTTGGTGTGTCCAAAATGTCCAAGTGCCTCTGCATCTCCAGCCTGTTAGAAGGCGGGAATTGTGGTTGGCCATTGCCTTGGTCGCAGTTTGGAAGGCTCTCATGAGTGACTGATTTTTCTGCCCCTTGATTTTGCTGATGAGGACCCAGGACTAGGGAGGACCAGGGAGCACTAGAGAGGACCAGGGCCTTCCTTTCCCCTCTCCTAGAGCCCCCGGGCCTGGGAGCCCAAGCCCTCTGCTCTTTGCACTGTGTCTCATCATTGGATTTTCTCCCAATTTCTCTCCCAGCTTTGCTGGGGGGCCGCTCTGGAGGTTGTGCCTTGTAGATCCTGGACCAAGTCACATCTATCTCGTGGCCCCCCTGAGCTTGGAAAACTGATTCCCTAATGTCTGGCTTAATCACTAGGCGAGAAGGCTCCTGGCCACATGTCACTCCCTGGGAGCTGGGATGCAGCAGGCATCTCGCTGGCTGTTAATATAGGAGAGGCTTGTGCAGGCACATCTGGAGAACACTCTCGCCTCTGAAGCAAGTGGATGCTAAGAAGCTGGTTGGGGGCTTCCTCCCTCCTTCCCTCCCTCCTTCTCTCCCTCCCTCCCTCCATCGCCTAGCAGGCCTATCTTAATGAGACCTGGGCAGTCAGCATGCATATGCTGAGCCCCTCTTTGGTGAGCTGGGAGCAGGCTGACTTTGTGAAAACTCCATGCGTGGAAAGGCGAGGGCTCCTTGCTGAAAGGAGGTCTCTGTCCTCTCTGAGGGGGCTCAGCCGTCTGCCTGCCCTCCGCAGCCTCTGCTCTCCTGGCTCACAGCAGCATCCTGCAAAGCTGCTCGCCCTCCTCCCATCCTAGCCTAGCGGAGGCCCCTGCCAATGCTAAGCACATGGGGGCCCCAGCACCTGCTCCTGTGGACAGCGTCCGTTGGAGGTGGATTCAGAAGGGGACGTGGAGAGCTCAGGGCACTCACAGCTGCGGCTTCACGCAGACAGAGGGCAATCTCTCCTGGAACTGGCCCTGGGCTTGGAGTCCCGCTTCACCCTGTGCTGCCTCCGGGATCCCACCCGCGCTGCCCGCCAGCACCTCCCGGCTCTTGCTGCTCAGAGCTGGCTGCCGGAGCTCTGCAGCTGGCTGGCTCAGCACACAGCCAGGCACGCTGAGGCCTTCTCGAAGCTTCCCGAGCAGGCTCTGGAAAGGCTGGCCCCTGCCAAAAGAGCTGGGGGTGAGCAGCAGCCCAGCCCTGGGCGGGGAGGTGCAGGTGCTCCCAGTGCCAGGGCAGGGGGCAGCCCAGGAAGGACTATGGCACCTGGGAAGGGCAGATGCCACACAGGATGCTGAAACTCAGCTCCACTCGATGCCCACACTCCTCAAAGAACCATTCCAAACCCCGGAGGAGGCCAGATCATCTGCTGGAGGCAGTGCCAGGGAAGGTGAGTCGGACCCGGGGCACTGGGGCAGAGCCCAGCATGAGGACAACCTCCCAGGGCAGCTGTGGCTGAGGGATGGCACAGGGCACAGGCTGCCTCTGACTGGGCAAGTCAGTGGGACCTGTCTGGGCTTCAGTCTCTTCCTCCTCTAGATACAGGGGGTGGGCTTGAGGGTCACTGCCAAGCCCCTCCCAGTCCTGCATCTTGTGCCCTATGACCTGAGGCTCTTCAGAGCTGATTGTGTGTGTATGTGTATGTGCAGGCATGGACTGGGCAGTGCACATACATGTGCAGAAAGGCAGGCTTTGGGACTAGCATGTGCCTTGTGCTGTGTGTGTATATTCATTGCATGTGCATGTGTGTCATGTGTCTGTGCATATGTTCTGTGCATATATGTAGGTGTGTGTTTGTCGGGGAGGAGTTAGATTTGGGAAAATGTGGCCAGGACTTAAGGGGTGCGGGATGGTAGAAGAAGTAGGGCCAAGGAGGGGAGTGGGAAATCAGCAGGACTGAAGCCCCCCTCCTTAGAAAGATGAAAGGGAGAAAAGGAAGATGGAACCCAAGGGCAAGGGGAAAGTCAGAAAGAAGAGCAGGAAATGCAGGCAGGCTTGGGAGGGGCTGCTGCCAATGGCCTCCCTGCATCCTGGCCCTCAATCCCAAAGGGACCCACTTGCTCTTTGTGCATGGGGCATACTGAGGCAAAGGGAGAAGAAAGGCTTCCCCAAGGTCCTTCAGGGAGTCCATGGAGAAGCCTAGATTGGAGCCACAGTTGGCTGTTTTCAAATCTAATGCTTTCCCTTCCTTCCTCCCTCCCTCCTCTTTATGCTGTAGCACAGAGAAAAGAGAAGGGGAAATGGTATAAGGAAGGCCAGAAAGGAGGATTTGAAACAGGAATTCCTCCTTCAGAAAATCAGCCTTAGTGCCATGGCCAGATGGCCCAGGGCTAGAGTGGAGGGGCATGGCTTGGGAGGGCTGGAGAGGCACTGCCTACTTCACCCTCCTGGCCTGGGCCAACTCTGGGGCCACACTAGCATGCTGACATCTCGTGTGACCCAGGGGGCAGAGGGCAGTGAGAGAGAAGGGTTTCTGGGAGAGAAATTCAGAAAATGGCCAGAGGGTTGCTAGTATGTTATCTCCTTGTGCAGAAAGTAAGATGATGTATATGTAGATGATTCAAAAGGCTGAGGGTGCTGTACATACAAGGGACAGGTAGGGTTGGTACCATACAGATATAATCTGGTCTTAAGCCAGACCCTGGTTTGGTTACCCAAAGAGATCTGGACAGATGAAACATGCTGGGCCAAATGGAAGAGTATAGTTAATAAATGTGAGTCCTGCCCTAGGGTTAAAAACCCCCAGCTTCCTAGCTGCAGAATGGGCAGGTGTGGCTCATCCATAGTCCCTGGGAAAAAGAGCTGGGGGTTTGAATGCCTTGAAAGCTCCATAGACAGTGACACTGTGCTAGAGTGTTCACAGAAGGAAGGGGGGTTTGAGGCAAGTTTGAGAGAAGCTCTCATCTGGGCACATCTGCAGAATGGACAAACACAGTGTTTTCAGAAGAGGTGAGCAGGATGAGAGGGTAGGAGCCCTTGCCAGGGAGGAGAGAGGATTTGGGACCTGGGGATACTTTGTAAGGGGCCCAGAAGCCTCAGGGAGCATTAACTTTGGGCATCTGGGAAGGGAGTGGGGGCCCCTTCAGTAGAGCTTGGGCTAAAGAACAGTAACAACCCACATTTGTGTAGCACTTTGGGGGTTAGAAATTGCTTTACCCAGATTACCTAGTCTGACACATAGTAGGCACACAGTCAATACTTATTGACTGTCTGGCTTGGGAGTCAGAGGATCTGGGTTCAGATCCCCCTCTGATGTTTAGTCCTTGTAGCCCCTTAGGCAAATCACTTAAGCTTCCTGTGCCTCAGTTTCCACATCTGTAAAATGAAGGAATCAGACTAGGTGACCTCTGCTAAGCTCTAAATCGATGGTCGTATAAGCTCCTTTGACCCTCAGAATGACCTTGAGAGACAGGGGCTGTTCTTACCCCCATTTACAGAAACACACACACAGCTAGGAAGTATCTGAGGCCAGATTTGAACCTGGGTCTCCTGATGCCAAGCCCAGCAGCTTTCTAGCCACTATCTGTCTCTTCTGCCAGATAGTTTCTGAAGTTCAAGATCCTGTGATTCTTCTTGGATGTTTTACCCTGGGGCCTCTTGCCAGCCTCAGTATTCTCCCACATGAATTATGTTTACAATAACAAGACCAACAGGGGCAGCTAGTGCCATAGTGCCACACGGGGCAGAGTGCCAGGCCTGGAGCTGGGAAGACCTTGTGACCTTGGTCAAGACCCTCATCTCCTTCTGCCTCAGGTTCCCCTATGTAAAGTGGGGATCATCACAGCACCATCTCTAAGGTTTGGGGGATGATCAAATTGAGGTATTGTTTGTAAAGTGCTTAGCGCAGAGGCTGGCGCCCAGTAGGTGCTCTAGAAATGTTAGTTATGTTTTTAATAACTGCTGTTTCTTTTGCACTTTAAGGTTCAGGGAGTGCTTTGATTTGCCTCAGGGCTGAGGATTAGATCTGTGATTTCACTCTCAGAGGTTACACTGTGGGTTAACTGGGGCCCTCAGAGAGGAAGGGACTTGCCCAGGGTCACACAGGCTGGTGTCAGGCTGAGTCAGAGGTAGGACTTAAACCCAGGGCCTGTTGCTTTCAAGGCCATCTCTCTATCCACTGTGCCATACTTCCTCTTCCTTTCTGTACAGTTTTGCCTCTTATGTATTCAGTTCAAATCAGTTGAGGGTCTGCTACATGTTCGGCATTCTGCTCGGGCTCAGGCTCCAGACATAAATGGTTGTTGAGGTGGATGGGGCTTGGATTTGCTACCTCCTCTGAGTGTCCAGGAGGCACATTCTGCTGGCCATTTTACAGATAAGGCAACCTTTGGAGGCTTAGTTTGGAAAGGTTGGAGGTGGGCTGCCCTGACCCCCAGTCCACTCTCCTAGGCTGCAGCAGGGGGCCGCACCATGAAAGGATTTTGATTTTCCTTGGGTGGCCTCTCAATTGTTTTTCATGTTGGGAGAACTGATTCATGGGAAGGCATTTCAGTCAGTCAGTCAGTCAGTTATCTGGCATTTATTAAGCACCTACTGTGCTAAGGACTGTGTTTTATGACTGTTTCCCTTGATGCTCATGTGTCCAAAGCACTTTGCAAAGGTAGGCTAGTGCACCACCTGGTGGCCTAGTGGATGGAACCCTGGGCCCGAGGCAGGAAGACCTGAACTCAAATCTGCCCTCAGACACTTGTGACCTTGGGCAAGTCACTTGACCTCTGTTGACTTAGAAGGTAGTTAGGATAGAGCCCTGGGCCTGGAGTCAGGAAGACTTGAGTTCAAATTTAAAATCATATACTTACTAGCCACATGACCTTGGGCAAGTCATTCAAGCTTTATTTGCCTAGGAGGAAGCTAGGATGGAACCCTGGGCCTGGAGTCAGGAAGACCTGAGTTCAAAGCTTGCCTCAGACACTTACTAGCTGTGTGACCCTGGGTAAGTCAGTTAACCTCTGTTTACCCAGGAGGCAACTCAGTGACTCAGTAAATAGAGCCCTGGACTTGAAGTCAGTAAGATCTGAGTTTAAATCTTCCCTCAGACACTGGTTATGTGGCCCTGGGCAAGTTATTTGACCTCTGTTAACCTAGGAGGCACCTAGGAGGGAGCATTGGACCTGGAGTCAGGAAGACCAGAGTTCAAATCTGGCCTCAGACACTTACTAGCTGTGTGACCCTGGGCAAGTCACTGAACCCTATTTGCCTCAGTTTCCTTAAGTGTATAAAATGAGTATAATAACAGCACCTACCTTGCAGGGTTGTGGTAAGGATCAAACTCTTAGCACAGTGCTTGGCACATAGCGGGTATCATAGAAATGCATTTTCCTTCCTGCTTCTCCCTGGTCTAGGGGCAGCCGGGAGGTGAGTGTTGCCCTTGGAGTTAGGAAGATACTTGCCAGTTGTGTGACCCTGGGCAAGTCACTTTACCTCTGTGTACCTCAGTTTCCTCATCTGTAAAATGGGAGCAATAGTGGCCACCACATCTCAGGGTTGTTGTGAGGATCCAGTGAGATCCGCTTTATAAAGTGCTTCACAAACTAACTGTCAGCTATGGTTGTTGTCATGATGAATGTGTTGTGATGAGCCTTTCCACATCACCCTGTGACTAGCTATCAGCACACAGTAATAACACTCCTGCCCCATGAGCTCTTCCAGTTGAATTTTTCCAAGTGAGTCCACCCCCACCCCATTTGGGCCCCTTTGGGGGGAGTCCTAAAGTGCTAGATTTGGACTGGAGCTCATCACCTCAAAGCCCCTCAAACACCATCCCCTTGGTTTCTCGTGTGGGCATCACTAGCCTTCTCTCTTTGCTAGCTCTGGTGTGATCCTGTTAACTTCTCCTGGTCCCTTCTTTGGGAAACAAAACATCCCTGCCTTCAAGAAGCTTTTATTTGACTGGGAGAGGGGAGGACAAATCCTTAGAAGTTCTGTTTCAGAGGTGGGCAAGGCACTAAGAGTCCTGAAGGGAATCTGGGACTCTGGAGGTGAAGGTGGAGAGGAGAGAAGGACAGACTGGGCAAAAACATGGAGGCTGGAGATGGCATGCCATGTGTGGCTGGAGTGTCTGGTACCTCAGGGAGACTGATGTGACAATAGTCTGTGATCAAATAGTGTCTATGGAAGAGTTTGGATTTGACCTAGAAGGCAATAGGGAACTACTGAAAGTTTTTGAATAGCAGAGTGGCATGGAAGGTCACTTTGGTTCCACTTTGGTGGAGATGGGGAGAGATGAGACTAGCCACAGGGAGATCAGTTGAGAGGCTATTATAACTGCCTAGGTAAGCCCACTCCCCTGGAACATTTTTAGTTTGAGAGTCTGACTGGATCCTGGCTCAAAGAAGATTCATTAGGTTGTTGATACCTGAATGCTGATGCTAATGGAATTTGCAAATGGGATCTGGAAGGTGGGCTCAGCACCACTCCTCCTCCTAGGAGTGCTGGGGATGCTGGGATGTCATGGGAGACTGTTTATGAAATATGGAAGGTTAAAAAATGTGAGACAGGATAATTTAAAGTAGAGGTATGTGGCCCACAACACTCCTGAGTGCAGCCTGAACCAGATTAAAATGTAATTGGGAAGTATTTAACAAAATAAATAAAAATACAGTTTAAAACTTTGGTAATATTACATTTTTTAAGCTGAGTCAACATGTGGCCCATATTGATAGGCCTTATCTTTATCTATGGTTTTAGTGCCCCCCCCACTTCTATATGAGTTTGACGTCACCGATTTAAAGGGCTGCTTAATGAAAATCTCGAAAAGGAAGCAATAATTCCTAAGAGCCAGCAGGGTCTTTGGACAGGTCATGTCCACCTGGCCTCATTCCCTTTTTGGAAAGGATTACTGAACTAGTATGTGAGGAGAGTGCTATGGATAGAGTTTATCTAGATTTTAACCAAGTTTTTTTTTTCTTTTTAGAGGGGGGAAGGTAGGACAATTGGGGTTAAGTGACTTGCCCAAGGTCACAAGGCTAGTTTTTTTGTGTCAAGTGTCTGAGGCCGGATTTGAACTCAGGTCCTCCTGACTCCAGGTCCAGTGCTCTCTTCACTGTACCACCCAGCCACCCCTATTTTAACCAAGTTTTTGATAAAATCTCTTATACTTTTTTTTTGTGGAGAAGGTGGAGATATTGGGATTAGTTGATAATACATACAATTAGATTAGTTGGATGGCTGGGCTCAAAGACCTATCAATGGCACCATCACTGGTACAGTGTCAATTTAGAAGCCTAGATTTTGAGCTGGCAGGGCCCTTAAAAGACATCTGGTTTAACTCCCTTGTTTTATAGAGGAGGGAACTGAGACCCAATGTGGTTAAGTGACTTGTCCCAAGTCACACAAAGTAGCAAGTGGGAGACTGGGAATTTGAACCCAGGTTACTTGACTCCAGAGTCATTGCTCTTTCCACTGCCTCCCAGAGAATGGGTCTTCTTATTCCAGACTATTGCAATGGTGAAGTGATGAAGGCCATTTCTGGGAGAAGCAGATGCTGGTCCACAGCAAACTCCTGCAATCCTTGGGAGGAAATTTCTAGTGGCATACCTCCAGAGATCTAGGCTTGGCCCTGTGTTGTTTAACATGGCTGTCATTGAATTCATTGATATCAACATTGTGTCTCAACAAATCAGTTTCCTAAGTACAGGCTGTAGGAGGTATGGCTGGTCAACAGTTCACCTGAAAAGCTCTTGGAGTTTTCATGGATTGGAAGCTCATTATCAATTAGAGAGGGAGGGTGTTGACAATTGGGGCGATAAGGAAAGAAGGTGTGTTTTGAAGAGAGATGAGGCAGAGTTGAAGAGGGAATGTGTTCCAGGTATGAGGGACTGTCAGTGCAAAGGCACAGAGGTGAGAGATGGAGCATTGTATGTGAGTACCAGAGAGAAGGCCAGTTTGACTGAATCAAAGATTAGGGGATGGAGAATAATGTACCAGGAGACTAGAAAGGTAGGAAGAGGCTAGGCTGTGAGAGTATTGAAGAGTAAAACACAGGAGTTTACACTTGTTCTTAGAGGTGACAGGGTGCCACTGGAGAGCAATGAGAAGAGAATGCCAGGGTGACAGCCGTACTTGGGAGAAGGACTTTGGAGGCTTTGTGGAGGCTAGATCAAGGAGGCCAGGGGGCCAAAGGGCAGGCTAATGGGATGGTGCCAGTGAGCAGTGATAAGGAACTGTAATGTGGGGGTGCATATGTCAGTGGAGAGAAGGGGACCCACGTAAGTGATTTTGTGAAGATAGAAACAATAGGATTTGGCAACTGATTGACTGTGTAGGGTGAGGGATAGTGAGAAGGTGAGGAGGACATCAGGGTTGGGAACTTGGGTACCTTGGATGGTTGTAGCACTCTTGACAATAGGGGAGTTTCAAAGAGGGTTAGAAATTGCTTGGGGGGAAAGAAAATGAGATCTTTCTTAGACGTGTGGAGTTTGAGATGCTTACAGCACATCCAGTTCAAAGTGTCCAGTAGACAATTGGAGATGCACTATGGGAATTCAGGAGTAAAACTGGCAGTGACCATAGAGATCTGGGGGTCATTGATAGATAGTTGAACTCATAGGAGCTGACAAGGTCACTAAGAGGGCCAGGACTGAGCAGAAGAGACTGAGAAGGAGCAGTCAGTGGGCTGCAAACCTAGAGAAGAGGGAGTGGCAAGGAGAAGAGGGTGAACAGCAGTGTCAGATGCTCCCGAGAGGTCAAGAGGGATGAAAACAGAGCCAATGAAGAGATTCAGCAGTAAGATGCACTGATAACTGCAGAGAGTTCAGGATCAAACCGCAAGGGCTTGAGTGAGAGTAGAGCAGGAACAGGCACCAAGGGCATGTTGGGCGGAAAAAGGGAGGAGGGAAATGGGCCAATAGCTTGAGGAGATGGTGGGATCTACTCAGGGCTTTTGAGGGATGAGGAGCCTTGGATATGATTGAAGGCATTAGGGAAGGGACTGCTGGCTAGGGAGAGATCAAAGGCCAGAGAAAAGTCAGACAGTAAGTGGAGATACCGGTCAGATCTAGTGAAGGTTTTCACTCAGAAGCTTAGAGGGATGGGGAGATTTGAGCATATTTGGAGGCAGCCTATTTGTACTATCCTGTCTGTGTCTATAGCATGTACTCTGCGATTCTCTCATTGTAGTAGAATACTGGTGTGGTCAGGGTAGGGGTAGGGTCCTGGCTAGCCTGCCCAGCATCCCAGGAGCAAGGCAGTTCTAGGAGGTCCTCAGGTTCTAGTAGCAATAGAGATGTACTCAAGTCGGGGAAAGACTGGCCAGGGAACTGCTGAATTTGCCCTGGGCAGCCTTTGGTCTTGTGTATCACCATCAGAAATCAAACCAGTGTGCATTTCCAAAGCACCTGCCATGTGGAGGGCTTTGTGCCGGGGGCTATTCCTTCCATGAGGTAGGGGAGAAGGCTCCCCGTTGGCCATGACTGGAGGGGAATGTCGAATTCTCCTTCTCCTGCCTCAGCCTCTGAGGCTTCTCCTTACAGATCTGTGGTTGGTCTGCTTTTGATCTACAGAGCAGAGAAGTGGGCTGAGGGCTCTTTTAGTTTCTGAAGAATATATTTTGTTAAAATATAAGCTTTTCATGAGTTGGTTTATGACGTTAATTTGAAAGCTGGAGGAAGTAGATAATGTCTTTTAAGAACTTAGTAGAAAAATATCAGAACTTTTAAGAAATGGTATAAAACCATACAATGATTTCCCCCCTCCCCCCGTTATCAGTGGGTTGCTTTGGCAGAACTTAATTAAATTTATTTCATTATAATCTTTCAACCCTAAAGCAATAAAAATCTATATCTGGGGGAAGAGAGTGGATTAGTGTGTTCATGACAATAATTCAAATGTATTAATTACTGTATATCAATACACACCTTGCAAATGTCAGTTTCACATTTGTGGAACCAAGATATTGATTTTGCTCAGCTATTGTAAATGAGTTCTCATTAGCAGGCTCCCATTTGCTGCAGCATTTTCCAGGCAGGGAGGCAGGGCTTGTTTGTGTCTGCACAGGGGGTACCTGGGCTGCAACTGAAGTCCCAAGGTTTACTCTACCCAGACATCCTGTTCTGTAGTATGATATACCAGTCAACTGACCAACAATGCTTAGGACGTGCCTATTCTACTCTGGGCAGCAGGTCCTGCTGTCAGGGAGCTTGGATTCTGCCTGGAGGATACAGCATAGCTACAGAAAAGTAAGTATAGAATAGATACAAGCAGTTGCACAGTGATTGGGGGGGGGTGCTACCAACTGGGGGAGTTGGGAAAGGTCTCTTGAAGGAGGTGGCTCTGGAGATGAGCCTCAAAAGGAGCCAAGGGTTCCAAGGGGTGATGGCATGGAGGGCATGGGAACAGAATGATGCAAAGGCACAGAGGTGGGAGATGGGTAGTTGCATAAGTCTGGTTAGAGTCTATACTGTGTAAAGGGCAGTAATGTGAAATCAGCCTGGAAAGTTGCACTTGAGCCAGATTCTGAAGGTCTTTGAATATCAGATAGAAGTTTGGCAATAGGAAACCACCCAAGATCCTTGAATAGAGGAGTGATCTGGTCAGACCTATGCTTAAGGAAGATCATTTTGGCAACTGTATAGAAGATGGATTGGGAGGTGAACAATGACACTGTTATTGCAATAGTAC
>CM053582.1:57206914-57227639 GCA_028627135.1 Pseudochirops cupreus | reverse complement strand
CTGAATGTGGTCACGTGGAGCCTGTGGCGCCAGGCTTGTTTTCCAGGAATGCCCATGCCTTGTAGCTTTGTGATTGGGCAGTGGGTCTAGAGGGCTGTGACATTCTCCAAGCCAGGAGAAGGCTATATATACGCCCTGATGTGAGGTTTTGGTTTGGGGCTCACTTTGAGAAGAGTTGTGTGATTTGGCCAGACGAAACTCTGGGCAGCTGTTGAGTCCCCCGGCTGTGAAAAACCCAAATGTTGGTGCTTCCCTCTCTGGTAACTGAATAGGTAACTGATGTAATGGTCAGACGCTGGAAGCCGTCTGCTGATCTGTTTTTCTGTTTGTTTGTAACTTCTGTTGTATTCTCTGAAGTTCAGGGTGCTGACTTTTCCCCCTGAACTAGGTAAATGATATTTGATTGATTAAAGTAAGATTGTTAACCCATTTTGAGTTGCTTTCCTTTAGAAAAGCAGATGTAAGAACTTGTGCTAGCAGCCACCCTGAGTGTGCTGGGGTGCTTGCTGATACACTTGCCTTTGGAAATAGAACCACTAAAGCCAATTGGCCCCTTTCCTGGGGACTCAGGGTAATTGTGACACTCATCGGTGGCAGTCCTCGGCTGCGGCAGATGGAGCCTGCCTTCTGGGAGTCCTTGCAGGGCATAGGCCTTTAGTTTCTTTGGTTTCCCTCTTGTCTGGTCTTCACAACAACTCTGGGAGCTAGGTGTTGTTATTATCCTCAATTTACCATGAAGACAGGTTAAGTGACTTTCTAGTAAGTGCCTGGAGCTAGATTTGAACTCAGGTCTTCCTGAGACCAAGTCCAACACTCTATTCACTGTACCCTAACCTGACTGACCCCAGGCATTTTTCCTGTTCAACATACTGTTTCTCATCTCTCTTTTCTGTGAAACAGCATTATTTAGCAGAGAGTGCTGCCCTTGGAATAAGGAAGACTTCGGTTCTAATTTCACTTCTGATACTGCTAGTTGTGTCATACCAGGTAGGATCCTTCTCTCTGAGCCTCAGTTTCCTCATCTGTAAGATGGGTGCAACAATCTTGGAAGTTTGCACTGGAATGGCGTGCTCTGAGTCTCAGATGAGCTAATGTCTGGAGAAGGTTTTTGCAGACTTCCAAGTGCAGCCTCACTGTGGCTGATCGTGGATGCCAGGGCTATTCTCTGCTGGGACTTCTTTGCTCTGCTCTCAGTGGGTCTCCTGTGAGATGCTGTGACAGGAGCTTTTCATGGTTCTGGCTCCTTTGACTGTCCATGGCCTCTGTAGTTTGCCATTCCCTTCCTGTGCCCCTTTCCACTCGCCAGGCTTCTTTCCTTGGTTTTTTCTCTTCATCCTTTTCTTTCTTCCCCAACCTTCTTTCAAGCATCTCGACTCTGGTGCCAGTGGGGACTGGACTCCTTTGAACTCTCCAGACAGTGAGGTCACCCCTTCTTTCTCTTCAAACGCCAGGCCCTGTGCCTTTTGTGTTCTCTTCTCAGCACTCTGTATTTGGGGACTTTTTTGTTTATGGCTGTTGAGGACAGATGAGGGTAGTGGACATCTGACAAATGGAAATCCCAAGCCAAATTACTACACTTGTAAATTCCACAGCAGTCACTGTCGAGTTGGGCTTTGAATAGCGCTAGAACTTTGAGCCATCAGAGTGGGCCGCCCACAAACCAGAGGAGGCCAGGGCTAGCTAGAGTTACATTCTTCTCTCTGGTGGCTTCCTCCTTTAGGGCATGCTTCTGACTAATTAGGGGTCAAGCTCAGTTGTTTGTCTGCTGAATAGATACAAGCACCCAATACATTTTGGTACCTTGGGCAATGTCCCCATTTCCCTATCCTAGCCCAGCTCTGGCTTTGAAGTCTTCCACTTGTTGATCTTCTACCTTGAAACCATCACTAAATATCTAATAGGAGAGCTGATTTATTTCAAATATTTGTTTTGTTAATTAATTCTCTAGAATCCTCAATGTTTTCATAGTGCAGTCAAAAGTAAACAGGACTTGGAGTTAGAGGACCTGGGTTTAGGTTCTGGCTCTGTGACCTAGAAGTTCTTTCTCCTCTCTGGGCCTTAGTTTCTTTCTCTGTGAAAAGAGAAGAGTAGGTGGTAGACACAATGACCTGGAAGGTTGGGTTTTGCTCTCAATCAATGACATCATCTAAAACTCATCTTTTTTTGTTTTGATCACTAACAATTCTTATCAGCCATGGGAAAGAGTCCTCTCACCTCTTTGAAACAATTCATTTGTAAAAAGAATCAGCAGATGAGAGATTCAGTTTAAATTGCTCATAAATCCAGCCTGGGACTAGAAGTAGATATTCTGCAAAAAAGAGTGTTTTTTTTATAGGAGACAAATATGGAAGTGAGGGGCTACCTGTTGATTTATGCCTTCATTAGGAAAGCTGCCACTGTTGCCAGCTCCCACAACTGTTTGACCTGAAGAATTACTAAAAAGGTAATAACTTTTTCAAGAATGATTTTTCCAGGAAATTGACTTGCTCTCACAAAGTGGCAGCAGTGGTAGCTACCCGTGGACTCGCCCAACAACAAGAAAACATGGAAAGCGACCCAGAGGTTTGGTCCACTGCAGGGACTGAGTCCACTAATGATGGCAGTCACGGTCTTAAAGTATCAGTCTGCTTGTGTTTCCAAGTGCATTTCAAAGCTAAACATGACTGGTTTTTTTTTTTTCTAATTAAAAGAAAAGGCACAATTGATGGGAAAGTTAGCCAATCACTTTCTTACAGGAAACCTAAACGTTTGTACCACTAGGCCAGAACCACCAGGGGCCTACTGCCTCCTGATGGTTGTATGTTCTAATTGCAAGCAAAGTAACCATGTGAGAATGGGCTGCCTCTTACTAGGCTGAGCTTTCAAAACCCAAAGCTAGTTCAGTGACAGAAATCAGTGCATACTCCAGCTTCCTTCCAAGGTCTGCTGTAGAGGCCCAATGCATCTTGAAGTCCTTACAGCTTAGGTAGGTGACATTTAGCAGGCAGTCTTATACAAGTATAATAGAATGGAAAGCACAGCATCTTCAGAGTCTGAGGTCCTGGGTTTGAATCTGAACACTGTCATCTAAATACTGCGTGTCTTTGGGCAAGTCCCTTCCCCTCTCTAAGCCTCAGGCTTTGTATCTGGAAAATGAGTGGGTTGGTCTAGATGATCCTTCTTGCTCAGACAGAGAAAAGAATGACACCTGAGGGTCTATTAATCTAGGGAAATGCCTGTAGCAATGCAGGACAGTGCCTTCTAAAACTTATAGTCTCAGTTCCCTACAAGCAGCTGGGATAATGGAAGACCCACATTCAAGTCCCCTTCCTGACTCAGACTAGCCCTGTAACCCTCAGTGTTCTAGGCCACTGGTTTCAAACTCACATGGAAATGGTACCTAAGGATCCTTGTGAGCCTCACATTGCCTTGGAAAACCACATAGTAGCATTACCTATGTTTTATTGTATTTTGTATTTATTTTGTTAAATATCTATCTATTACATTATAATCTGGGTTTAGCTGCACTCAGTACTGTGGTGAGCCACATGTATGGCATGTTTGATCCTCCCCAACTGTTTGGAGCAGTAGCCATTCTCTCTTGTCCATCTGTACTGCCCAAACTCCTCAGTCTCTAGTAGCCTAGAAGTGAGCAAGTGTGAGGTAGGCTCATGGGCCCTAACCAGGGAAGGGGACTTGCAGGCCATCTAGTCTAGCCCCTCTCATTTTGCAGAAGTGGATACCAAGGCTCAGAGAGGCCCCAAATAGTAAAGTTCAGATTTCAATCCCCACTAACATGGCCTCCTGAGACAAATTATACTTGCTTTCTAGAGGGTTTGCATAATGAGCTTAAGGAACTCACAGGTAAGGAAGCTCCCCTGATGTTTAGTAAGTCCTAAATGCTTAATTCTTTTTTTAGATTTTCTAAATTGATTTCATTAAATATTTCCCATTCATACTTTAACATATTATACCTTTCATTTTCAAAAATGTTGAGTTCCAAATTCTCTTCCTCCCACCCTTTGAGGAGGCAAAGCAGCATGATATTGATTATAAATCTGAGGTCATGCAAAACAGCTGAAACTTAATTCTTAAAAGAAAGTCATCCAGAATGAATTATTGAGCTATTTTACTTTATGAGGGCCAAGCTGATGCCCCCTTTACTCCCTAGGAATCACCTTCCTCAAATTCCCAGGTTTTTTGCCTTTATGATTATTCTCTCATGCCTAGCACTAGTTCTCTCACTAATTTGCTGATCAATCCATCAACAAGAATTCATTAGGCACCAATTATGTGCCAGACACTGTGCTAAGCACCATGGATAATAAAACCATCCTTTCCATCCAAAAGCTTACATTCCAATGAGAAAGATAGCATATGGAAAAGGTAGCTCCTCTTAATGACCACTGAAACCGAGCAGAACCTTTGTGACTACAGGGAGGCAAGCAGGCTAGTGACACCAACAGTCCACCTGGATTTGGAGAGAGGGTATTTCCAAGGGGTCAGCAAAAGGACAATTTGTATTGAATGACCTAAGCTGACTTAGGAGAGATGGAAAGCTCTCAAGAGTTAAATTCTGAAGATACAAATAGAAATGATTCTGACAAAGGAGAAAAGAGCGACCTACCTAAAGAAACGATGTGACTGCACAGGGAGCTCATTGACCACCTCTAATTTCAAAAAAGAACACACACATGGAGGGAGGATGGAAAGAAGGACCATTAATGGAGGACGAATACAATAATGTAGTAGGATCCTATCAGCATAATGTCAGGCATGCTAAAGGACAGAACAAAAAAAACCTGAAGCTTGTGTTGAATGCTAAGACAACAAACAGGGGCTTCTTCAAAAGGTCATTTGGTGGGCAAAAAGGTTAAAGAATGGGGAAGGAGGCCTGCTGCTCAGTGGGGATTAGATAATGATCATAGACAGCAGAGAATGTGGAATTACTTAATTCTTCCAAGGAACATAGTATATGGACTGGAAAGGACAGGACAAGCATTGCTAGCAGGGCTTTGAAACCCAAGATAATGAGCAGCTATTAAAGGAGCATCTAGTTCCCCTCAGTGAGGTCAAGCCAGAAGGCCAAGGAAACAAACTAGATTCCAGGGAACAGAAAGAACTGGCCAACGTGGCTCCTGAGCCACTGGTGGGTGAGCTTTGAATGACATCACAGTACAGGAGAAGAGCAAAGGATCACATTGTGCCCCTTCTGAAAAGGGTCTTCAGCTCATATGCCAGTGGTCTTTGATTCCTGTTCCTGACTGGGGTCTAGAACATGTAAAAGAGATGGTTTATGAGCTTTTAGAAAAGAGAATGGGAACTCCCCCATATGACTATGGCCTCATCCAGAACAGATCAGGCCATCTAAAGGTAACTGGTCAGGGGAGCAGGGTAGACACACTACACCTAGATTGCAGCAGGGTCATCGTGGTATCCTTCTGGAGAATGGAGGTAGATCTGAAACTTGGTCAATGGCTAGAGCCAGAGAGATTCCATGTGTTCATGTTAGCTGGGAGAGAGGGATCTGCGGGAATGTGCCCAGGATGTCCTTGGTCCTGTGTTGTTCACTTGTCAACCAAAGACACGTGTAGGCATAGAATTCGAACTTGTCTAATTCGTGCGAATTAAATGATTAAATGAAGCTGATAATAATAATTACTACATTTAGTGGGGGAATTAGGAACCAAAGAGGTCTGACTTTGATAGGGAAATGGGCTACATTTAATGAAGAGTGTGTAGCTGTAAAGTCTGGCATGAATGGGAAAAGGTGGCTTCCCCAATAGAGAAAGAGGGAGGTGAGGCTAGACCACAGGCACAGTGCAAGAAAAATGATCTGAGAAGCTTAGTGGACCACAAGCTCAAGGGGAATAAAGAGTATGACAGGGGAGCCAACCACCCACTAATGTCATCCTTGGCTGATTTGCCTCTGCCCTCATCAGATCACATCTGGAAGATGGTATTCAATTTTGCACTGGACATTTTAGGAGGAACATTGACAAATGGGAGCATGCCCAGAAAAGGGTGACTAGGAGGATGGTGAAGGGACTGAGCAGCTCTTTAAGAAGCTGGGGCTGTTTATCCTAGAAAAGAGAAGATTTAGAAAGGTCATGAAAACTAGGTGGCAGAGTGCTAGGTCTAGAGTCAAGAAGATTTGAGTTCAAATCCAGCCTTAGATTCTTCCTAGATGTTTTACCCTGGGCAATTCACTTAACCTCTGTCTTCTTCGGTTTCTCCAGCTGTAAAATAGGGCTAGAGACAGCTAGATGACTCAAGGGATAGGATACTGGGTCTGGAGTCAGGAAGACCAGAGTTCAAATCCTGCTTAGACGCTTTTTAGCTGTGTGACCCTGGGTTAGTCACTTAACCTCTCTTGGCTTTAGCTTCCATTACCAATCAGCAAGCATTCATTAAACAAGTACAGTGTATGTAATTGTTAGGCTCAAATGAGGGAACCCAGCCTTAAAGCACTATGTAAGTGTTGCCCCTCTTTAGCTATTCTCATTGTTGAAGAGGTGACCTGAGGCCCCTCCCTAACGAGGGGCTTTTGCTTCTGTCTTCCCCCTGGTTATCAATATGCCCAATTGTATAGCAGTATAAATTGTTTTCTTTGGGGTGCATGATTCTCAGTGCCTTTGACAACATAAGGAAAACTTCCTATTGCCCTTCAGTCATATCCAACTCTCTGTGACCCCACTGGGGGGTTTTCTTGGCAGAGATACTGGAGCCGGTTTGCCGTTTCCTGCTTCAACTCATTTGACAGATAAGGAAACCTAGACAGACAGGGGCAAGTGACTTGCCCAGGGTCACACAGCTAGGCAGTGTCTGAGGCCTGATTTGGACTCAGGAAGATGAGCCACCCCCCCCCCCAAATAAAACAACCCCAAACTACCCAGCCATTAGAAATGAGTAAAAAAAAAATGGGGATAGTTTTGCAAGGTAGTGAGTTGCCAGTGACTAAAGGTGATCCAAGGAGAGAGAGACTAAACAGCAACTTGTCCTGGGTGTTCTAGAGGGTTATCGTTCCCTGGGCTCTGGGGTTTTCTGACTCCAGAGGAACAATATTAAGAGAGCTGGGTTCCAATGCCCCTGACTTTCTGGGCCTCAGAGGAGGAAACTGGGATGATCTCCAGGGTCTCTTCTCAATTCTCCAATCCTCTGAAATGTTCCATGGTTTGCTTGGCTTCAGGGCCTTGTTCAAGTTCTGCCTCAGTGGAAGCTCCCCAGATGCTCAGTCACTAGTTGGGGTGCCTTTGTCCCAGCCAGGGCCAAGCAGGGCCCACGTTCAGCCAAAGCCAGCATCCGCAGGAGAAGGCCAGGCCCCCTCTGCCTCCCATTCTGACACTTGGATCGGGTGACGTCATCCTCCGCTTTGCGGCAATCCTCTGCTGAGCTGCCTTCTATCTCCATCTGCTGGTTCTCCTGTGAACTACAGCTACTTTGCCACCTTCCGTCTCCCTTGTGTTTGGGCCACTGATGTGTCTTAGATGTCTCTGGGTCACTTTTCTTCCTTTCCATTCCCATCATCCCTTGGCTTCCTACCTGAGATCCCTGTGAATGAATAGAGTGTGTGGCCTTTGTCCTGCTGTCCTGCCAGTAACAAAATCGCTGCTCTCCCTCCACAATCATTAAAAAAACCATTAAAAAAGACTTCCTCTAAGTCTCTGTTTGGGGAGGTCACCTCTGGCCAAGGTGTCAGCTTTCATCTGGGGCCCTGCTCGATTCCCTTTTCTCTTCTCTCACCTCCCTGGCCTTGATAACTCACTTCTGTTTAGGAGAAGCCCTTCTGACCCAGCTGCATCTCCACCTCTGCAGTAATTTAATGGTTCGATGACCTCTTCCATGCCCTGCCTCAGTGCCTTCCCATTCTGAGTGATTCTTAGCTACCTAATGTAGTTCTAATGAAGGTAATTGCAGAGAGTATGAGGGAGGTAGTTGGGAGGAGGGGCCATGGCTCTGAGCTCCTTAAATCTCACCAAGAAGCCATTGCCTACCCCAACTAGATCTACAGCTTGCGGATGATTCTAGGGTCCTGGCACTGGCCAAGTCCCCTGATTGTGCAGCCTGGGAAAAGGTTGTGCATCGATACTAAATCATTTGTTCAGGTGATGATAGCAGTTGACAAGGTGCTCATAAAACTCAGTTTTAGGAAGTGCTTTATGCATATTATCAATAGCCTGGTAAAGTGTGTACCAAGGATATACACATTCCTATATTAGAGATAAGAAAATTGGGGCTTAGAGCAGTTCAGTGACTTGTCCAGGATCACATAGCTAAGAAGTGCCAGGAGCAGGATTTGAAGCCAGATCTCCGTGGCTCCAAGACTATTGCTTTATCTTGTACTTTAGGCTGCCTTCCTAAAAGAGCTTGAGTTAGCTATGGATCCAGTCCTCAATGAGGCAAATTCAGTTTCTTTCTGTCCTTAAAGAAATGCTGAGAGAGAGGGGGTGGGAAGAGAGAGAGAGAGAGGGAGGAGAAGAGAGAGAGAGATAGAGAGAGGGAAGGAGGGAGGGAGAGGGAGAGAGAGAGAGAGAGAGAGAGAGAGAGAGAGAGAGAGAGGAAAGAGAGTGAGGGGTATGTGCTCAATCAGGGAGGCGATTTCCTTTGAGCCTGCTGGGTTTCACAAATAAAACCAAAATCTATGGTCCTTGGAATGTTTAATGTGATGTATATTTTTTTCTTAGTTAAGCTTTTCTCAGGAGCAGATTATGTACTGTTCTGGGGCTGTAATTATTTTCTCTGTCATGAAAATGCGCTTCAGTAATAAGCATGATACTGTCAGGTGTCGTAGATATTCCAGGAGGGCCCCCTTGAGAACTTGAAAATAGGGGAGAGGGAAGGTCCGAGAGGAAAGAAGAGGAGCTGTCCCCAAAAGCCAGTCGGGGCAGAAAGATGGCGGCCTCGATGGCCAGGAAAGATCGCAGCCCAAGGTGCAGATGGCTTCAAACTTTCCAAGGATTTCTCATGTGCCTCTTTTTGCCATGGCAACTAACAGCCTGAGTGTTTCTGTAGTTACGAGGGCAGTAAAAGGGAGGATGCTTAGGTTCGCTCACTGAGTTCGTATTATGCGGGAGAAACTGGCCTGGGGATCTGGAGGTTGAGAATCGCAGCCTTTTGAAGAGTTTTGCTTTAAGTTTGAAGGTGTGTGTGTGTGTGTGTGTGTGTGTGTGTGTGTGTGTGTCTGTGTGTCTGTGTGTGCGTGCGTGTGCGTGTGTGTGTGCGTGTGCGCATGGAAAGTGGTTCAGGATCTGAAATGCTGAACTGTGAAGGGTCTCGGATTCTTGGTGTATTCGAGCTGGAGATGAGGTTTTCCAGAGAGCGCCGGTGTGAGCTAGGGAGGAAGCGTAGGGTTTGGGACAGGAGTCGGGGCTCACCCTGAACCAGTGGGAGTTGGGGCTGGGAAGGGAGCCTCCCAGAGTAGGCTGATTTGGCCATGGAGACACAGCGGACAGTGGAAGAAACCCTTTCTCTCTCCTGACTCTTTCCTTGGTCTTCTTAGTAAGGGGCCAGGGTGGGGAAGGGTGGGGACTGCAACAGTTTTCTAAATTGAAAAGCAAAATGAATTAAGAGCCGGCAAAGGGATTTTTTGACTGAGAGCTTTGCTCTCGCTCTCTTGGCGCTGCAGTCATGGGCCCCCAAATGAGAAAGAGGCAGCTCCCACGCAGTGGCAGTGGCCCCCCGGCTCCCAGGCTGTACAGCAGATGGCTGTGCTTAGAGCGCAGCTCTGCCGTGGCCTTCCCTGGTGACCTTGAGAACAGCAGCAGCAGGTCTCTGCTCTGTAGAATAAGGAGAGGGCAGGAGATGGGCTCGGAGATCATTATGGGGGACCGTGTAGCCTGGCTGCCAGTGGTGTGACCTTGAGTAAAGCCCTGCCCCCAGCCCTCCCATTCTGGGCCATTTGTACTGGGGCTTTGTTCCCATATCTATGGAACAGGGTCCATCAAGAGATGGGGAGAGAAAGGGTTTACAACAAAGAGAGGAGAGAGGGAGGAAGGGAAGGAGAGAGAGGCAGAGACAGAGAGAGAGACAGACAGAGACAGAGAGAGGAGAGATATACAGAGACACAGAGAAGGAGAGAGAGACAGAGACAGACAGAGAGAGACAGAGGGGGGGTGAGAGAGAGAGAGAGAGAGGAAGAGGAAGAGAAAGAGAGACAGACAGAGAAGGACAGATAGAGAGGAAAGAGAGACACAGAGAGGAAAAGAACCAGAGAGCGAGCCAGAGGAAGAGAGATGGATAGGAAGAGACAGAGAGGTGCACACACACACACACACACACACACACACACACACACACACACACAGGCACACCTATACACGCACACGTGCACACGCAGAGGTACACAGGAAGGCAGAGACACAGACAAAGGCACAAGGGAGAGGGACTCAGAGGCAGAGCCAGGCACGTAAACCCTCCTACAGAGCTACAGTTAGACCCGGGGCGGGAGGGACTCAATGCCCTCCGGGGAGGGAAGCTGTGCTGTGGGCTGCACAGGGTGGGGGATGAGGGGCCCGCAGCCCTTTCTCCGGGTCTATCCTCTCGGCCACGCCAGAGCCACCAGTCAAATAGCCCAGTTTCTCTCTCCCATTCCCAACAAGCTGAAGCCTAATTAAGAGTCTTGAGTGCAGATGTAAAACTTCGGGGGCGGGGGCAGACAGCGCATTGAGCTATGACTGAGTTCCAGCCACTGCGTTCGTGCCTCCCTCTGGCAGCTCCCCCTCCCTCCCATCTTGGAGGTTATTTCAGATAAACAGAAGCTGACTGCTGGGGCAGCTCCGGAGGCAAACACAAGTGACTGATAGCAAATAGAAATTCAGCAGGTGCCTTCTGGCTGGGTGCAGCTCACTGCTCCCAGAGCAGTGGATTCTCGGAGAGTCTGGAGCTGCCTTTTGGTGGGTTGGGAGGAGAGGGGAGGAAGGGGGAAAGGAAAGGAGGGAAGAGAGGGGACAAGGACACTGTGGAGACTCCTGTTTGCTTTGCTTTTAGCTACTAACTAGCAAAATAAAACTGGGGGAGCTAATAAGTGGGACATTGATTCTGGGGTATGAAGATGGACCTGGCTGAAGGGAAGCCAGGAGAGCAGCTTACAGCTCCAGATCTGTGCAAGCAGAATCAATACTCTCTGTATGAGGATTTTACAAATCCCTCTAGCTGGGTGGAAGGTGGTTGGCATGATGGGGGAATGAGATTTTCTGGTTAACTAAGTGTGATTGCTTGATGGAGAACAGTGCAACTGTAGGGGGTGGGACAGTGACAGCTGGGGGATGGGATGGGGAAGTGGCCCTATCTGCCAGAAAGCTCCTGGTCAACATCCAGCAGCTGTTTCTTGCAGAGAGGACAGGGTCTGGAGTCCAATTTGGGGTCCAACCTCAGCTGTGCTCTTCTGGGGCTCGGCCCTTGGCTAAACTGGCCAGGCCCTCAGAGTTTCCTTTTTCTCCTCTATAAATGAGGTGGATGGACATGAGGGTCCTTTTGATGCTCACAGGCTGTGAACCTGTGGTCCTTAGCATTTTCATGGTGAGCTGGACCCCCAGCCTTTCCTCAAATGACCAGGTTGTGACCGAAGGAGCACCCCACTTTGGAAGAAAGGAGAACTGTTCCAAAGCTTCCCTGCTCACCCCTCAACTAAGGACCTCATCTCTTGCTTTACTGTGCTTTCACTTCTCCCCATTTAGATGTGCCTTGATGTCATCCCCCACTCTCCTTTCTCTGGTTTCTAACCAGAAGGTGGCCTTTCTCCTTGCTAAAGCCAACTCCTCTACAAGTACCTTTGATATTGTCGCCTCCTCTCCTCACTCCCAGATGACCTCACTAGCATTCTTAGCCCTTATCTTCCCTTCTCTCCTTTTTAGCCTCTCCCCAGCTCTCCTCTTCTGCCTTACTACCTTCAGACATGCCCAAGTCTCTCCCATCCTTCAAACCAACAACCCAACAAAGCTAAATTAGCCTCCATTTTCCTCCCCAGCTCTCCTCCTTTTCTCAGCTGTCCAGACTTGTTGGTTCTACTTCCTCTCCTTTCTCTTACTTCTTAACCCTTTTCGTTTTTTATTTAGCATTTTATTTTTCCCTAGTTACATGTAAAAACAATTTTGAACATTTGTTTTTAAAACTTTGAGTTCTGAATTCTCTCCCTTCTTCTCCCTCCAGCCGCCTTCATTAAAAAGGCAAGCAATTTGATATAGGTTATACCTGTGTAGTCATGTCAAACATTTCCATTTTAGTCATGTGAAAAAAAATTGACCAAAAAAACCCTCAAGAAAAATAAAGAAAGTCAAAAAAATGTGCTTCAATCTGCATTCAGATATCATTAGTTCTTTCTCTGGGGAGGAAAGCATTTTTATCCTAAGTCCTTCAGAATTGTCATGGATTGGTATATTGCTGAGAAGAGCTAAGTCATTCACAGCTTATCATCTTACAGTATTGCTGTTACTTTGTACCCAGTACGTTGCACTTTGCATCAGCTCATGTAAGTCTTTCCAGGTTTTCTGAGAGAATCCTGCTCTTCATTTCTTATAGTATAATAGTATTCCATCATAGTCATATACCACAGTTTGTTCAGCCATTCCCTAATTGATGGGTATCCTCTCAATTTTCAGTTCTTTGCCACCAGAAAAGAGCTGCTTTCAATGTTTTTGTATACATTGGTCCTTTTCCTTTTTTTTTTTTTTAATCTCTTTTGGGATACAGACCTAGTAGTGGTATTGCTAGGTCAAAGGGTATTCAGAGTTTTATAGCCCTTTGGGCATAGTTCCAAATTGCTCTACAGAATGGTTGAATCAGTTCACAACTCCACCAACAGTACATTAATGTATCATTTTTTTCCCACATCCCCCGCATTTGTCATTTTCCTTTTCTGTCCTATTAGCCAATCTAATAGGTATGTAGTAGTACCTCAGAATTGTTTTAATTTGCATTTCTCCAGTCAGTAGTGAGTTAGAGCATTTTTTTCCCCCATATGGCTATTGATAGCTTTGATTAGATCATCTGATAACTTATATCTTTTGATCATTCATCAATTGGGAAATGGCTGTTATTTTTATGAATTTGACTCAGTTCTTTATGTTTGAGAGATGAGAACTTTATCAGAAGAACTTGCTTCAAAATTTTTTTCACAGTTACTATTGCTAGCTATATTTCCCTTCATCCTATTTCCCCTTATTTATTCTATTCTCTCTCTCTCTTTTCACCTCATCCCTCCTCAAAAATGTTCTGTTTCTTTCTACCCCCTCCCCCAATCTACCCTCTCTTCTATAATACTCCCCCCTACTTCTCTTATCTCCTTCCCCTCCTACTTTCTTGTAGGGTAAGATAGATTTCTATAACTGATTGAGTGTGTATGTTATTCTCTCTTTTAGCCAGTTCTGATGAGAATGAGGTTCGCTCACTCTTCCTCACCTCCCCCCTCTTCCCCTCCATTGTAAAAGCTTTTTCTTGCCTCTTTTATGTGAGACAATTTATCCCATTCTACCTCTCCCTTTCTATTTCTTCTAGTATGTTCCTCTCTTAACCCTTTATTTTATTTCTTTTAGATTTCATCCCTTCATATTCACCTCACACCTGTGACCTTTATCTGTGTGTGTGTGTACACACACACACACACACATACCTACATACATACACACACACATTCCTAACTGCTGTAATAATGAGAAAGTTCTTATGAATTACAAATATCATCTTCCCATGTAGGAAGGTAAATAGTTTAACATTATTAAGTTTGTTATGATTTCACTTTCCCATTTTCCTTTTTATGCTTCTCTTGAGTCTTGTATTTGAAAGTCAATTTTTTTTTTATTCAGCTCTGGTCTTTTCATCAAGAATACGTGAAAGTCCTTTATTTCAATGAATGGCCATTTTGCCCCCTGAAGGATTATACTCACCTTTGCTGGTTAGATGATTATTGTTTATAATTCTAGCTCCTTTGCCCTCTGGAATATTGTATTCTGTGTCCCCTGATCCTTTAATGTAGAAGCTACTAAATCTTGTGTTATCCTGACTGTGGCTCCACAGTACTTGAATTGTTTCTTTCTGGTTGCTTACAATATTTTCCACTTGGCCTGGGAGCTCTGGAATTTGGCTATCATATTCTTTGGAGTTTTAATTTTCATTTTTATTTCATCTCTTTCAGGCAATGATTGATGGATTCTTTCAATTTCTATTTTCACCTGTGGTTCTAGAATATCAGGGCATTTATTCTTGATGATTTCTTGAAAGATGATGTCTAGGCTCTTTTTTTGATCATGGCTTTCAGGTAGTCTAATAATTTTTAAATGATCTCTCCTGAATCTATTTTCCAGGTCAGTTGTTTTTCCAATAAGACATTTCACATTGTCTTCTATTTTTTTCATTCTTTTGATTTTGTTTTATTGTTTCTTGATTTTTCGTAAAGTCATTAGCTTCCATTTGCTGAATTATAATTTTTAAGGAATTATTCTCTTCAGTGAGTTTTTGTAACTCCTTTTCCATTTGGTCAATTCTACTTTTTAAGGAGTTTTTTTTTCTTCAGTGGATTTTTGTGCCTCTTTTTTCATTTGGCCAATTCAAGGTATTCTTTTCCCCATTGACTTTTTGTACCTTTTTTTTTTTACCATTTGGTCTGTTTTTTAAAGTATTATTTTCTCCAGTATGTTTTGTGTGCGTGTGTCTCCTTTATCAGTTGACTCATTTAAAAAAAATAATCTTTTATTTATTTATTTTTAGTTTTCAACATTAATTTCCACAAGATTTTGAGCTACAAATTTTCTCCCCATCTTTCCCCTACCCCCACCCCAAGATAGTGTGCCTACTAAATAGCCCTTCCCCCAGTCTGCTCTCTCTTATATCCTGTCCCATCTCACCTTAACTTTCTAGTAGGGCAAGATGGATTTCTATATGCCAGTGCCTGTATATCTTATTTCCCAGTTGCATGTAAGAAACAATTTTTTTAACATTTGTTTTTAAAACTTTGATTTCCAGTTTCTTTCCCTTCTTCCCTCATCACTCACCCTTAATGGGAAGATAAGCAATTCAATATAGGTTGTACATGTGTAGTTACACAAAACATTTCCATAGTGGATATATTGTGAAAGACTGACTATATTTCCCTTAAATCTATCCTGCCCCCACTTATTCTATTTTCTCCTTTGACCCTGTCCCTTTTCAAAAGTGTGTGCTTTTAACTACCCTCCCCCCAATCTGTCCTCCCATCTATCATCCCCGTTCTTATCCCCTTCCCCCCTACTTTTCTGTAGGCTAGGATACCCAATTGAGTGTGTATGTTATTACCTCCTTAAGCAAAATTCAATGTGTAAGGTTGACCCATTCCCTTTCATCTTCCTGCTCTTCCCTTCCATTGTAACAGTTTTCTCTTGCCTCTTTTATATGAGATAATTTACCCTATTCAGTCTCTCCCTTTCTCCTTCTCCCATTATATTCTTTTCTTACCTCTTAATTTTATTTTTCAGATATCATCCCTTCCTCTTCAACTGATCCTGTACCCTCGGTCTATGTATACATGTACACACATACACACATACTCACATATGCATCTATATACACATACACCTATATACATATCCTATACTTACATATATATGTATGTATACATACATACATACACACACATATAATCCCTTCAACTATCCTCATACTAAGAAAAGTCTCATGAGTTACAATTATCGCTTTTCCATGTAGGAATAGAAATAGTTTGACTTTAATAAGTTCCTTATGATTTTTTTCTTTCTTTTTCTTTTTCTTTTTTGCTTTTTTGGAGGGCAGTTGGGGTTAAGTGACTTGCCCAAGGTCACATGGCTAGATTTTAGTGTTAAGTGTCTGAGGCCAGATTTGAACTCAGGTCCTCCTGACTCCAGGGCTGGTGCTCTATTTGCTGCACCACTTAGCTGCCTCCTTATGATTTCTTTTTCCTGTTTACCTTCTCATGCTTCTCTTGCTTCTTGTGTTTAAAAGTCAAATTTTCTGTTCAGTTCTGGTTTTTTCATCAAGAATACTTGAAAGTCCTCTATTTCATTGAAGGTCTATATTTTCCCATGAAACATTACACTCAGTTTGGCTGGGTAGGTGATTCTTGGTTTTAATCCTAGCTCCTTTGACTTCTGGAATATCATATTCCAAGCCTTCGATCCCTTAATATAGAAACTGCTAGATCTTGTGTTATCCTGATTGTGTTTCCACAATATTCAAATTGTTTCTTCTTGATAGCTTATAATATTTTCTCCTTGACCTGGGAACTCTGGAATTTGGCTATGATATTCCTGGGAGTTTTCTTTTGGGGATCTTTTTCAAGAGGTGAGTGGTGAATTCTTTCAATTTCTTTTTTGCCCTCTGGTTCTAGAATATCAGGACAATTTTCCTTGAGAATTTCATGAAGGATGATTTCTGGGTTCTTTTGTTTTGATTATAGCTTTCAGGTAGTCCAATAATTTTAAAATTATCTCTTCTGGAGCTATTTTCCAGGTCAGTGGTTTTTCTAATGAGATATTTCACAATGCCTTCTATTTTTTCATTTGTTTGGATCTTGATGTCTCATAAAGTCATTAGCTTTCATTTGTTCCAATCTAATTTTGAAGGAATTATTCTCTTTGGTGAGTTTTTGAAATTCCTTTGCCATTTGGGCAATTTGACTTTTTAAGGCATTCTTCTCCTCATTGGCTTTTTGGGCCTCTTTTGCCATTTGAGTTAGTCTATTTTTCAAGGTGTTATTTTCTTCAGTGTATTTTTGGGTCTCCTTTAGCAGGCCGTTGACTTGCTTTTCATGACTTTCTTGCATCATTCTCATTTCTCTTCCCAATTTTTCCTCCAATTTTCTTATTTGATTTTCAGAATCCTTCTTGAGCTCCTCCATGGCCTGTGACCAATTCATATTTTTCTTGGAAGCTTTTGATGCACGAGTTTTGACTTTGTTGTCTTCTTCTGGTTCCATATTTTGATTCTTTTTGTCTCCAAAAAAGGATTCTATGGTTTGTTTGTGTTTCCTCTGCTTGTTCATCTTGTCAACCAATTACTTGACTTTTGAGCTCTTTGCCACAGTAGAACTCTGCTTCCAGAATGGATAGAGCTGTGTCCCAAATTGCTGGGGTTTGAGCAGCTGCTACCAGAACTGTTTTCAGAGGTCAGAGGAGGGTGCCCTTTCTACAGCCACCACAAGCTCTGGTACACTGGCATTTCTCACCCCAGGACCACCACCCAAGACTGTGACCCAGATCCAAGCAGGTCAGAGCAAGAGCAATTACTCTCTGAATGGTTGCTTTGTCCCCCTATGATCTGCAGGCCAGGAGCTCTGGAGAGCAGCAAGCTGCAGCCCCATGCCTCCACCACCTCTCGCCTTGGGGGCAGGGGCCAGAATGTGCTCTTCCTTCACCCAGTTCCAACAGAGTTCCCTACTGACCTTTTACTTTCTTTTTGGTGTTTATGGGTTGAGAAGTCTGGAAACCACCACAACTGCTTGTTATTCATTCTCCTGAAGTGTACTCTGGCAGGTCCATGCCACATGTCTGGGCTGCTGCTGGCCTGGGCCAGTGTGGTTCACTGGGACTGCACTCGGCTCCCAGCTTGGTGCCATAAACTCTTCCTGTTGGCCTGCCAGGCTGCTTCAGTGGACGATTTGTTTCTCTCTGTCACCTTGTGGATTCTGTAGCTCTAAAATTTGTTTAGCATCATATTTTATACATATTGGAGATGGTTGGAGCAAGAGCTGAAGCAAGTTCCTGCTTTTACTTTGCCATCTTCAGAAGAACTTGACTCATTTTTTTGGTGATTTTCTTGCATTATTCTCACTTCCCAATTTTTCCTCTACCTCTCTTACTTGATTTTCAAAATCATTTTTGAGGTCTTCTTTGACCTTAGACCAATTCATGTTTTTCTTTGAGGCCTTGGATGTAGGAGCTTTGACTTTGTTATCTTCTTCTCAGTGTGTATTTTTATTTTTCTTGTCACCATAGTAACTTTCTATGGTCAGAATTTTTTTCTATTGTGAGCTCATTTTCCCAGGCTATCTCTTGACTTTTAACTCTCTGCTAAAGTAGGGCTTTGCTTCCAGGGTAGACGGTCTAGTGTCCAAGCTTCAGGGGTTTTATGCAGCTGTTTCCAGAGATACTTCTAGGGAATTGTAAGTTTTTAGTTCTTTCAAGGTTGTATGATCTAAGGAGAGGTATTTAGTACTCTCCTGGCTTGTTCTTTGGTCTGTGAGTAACCACACTCACTCTTTTCTGCCATGGAACTGTGAAGAGGTTCCCTGCTCCACTGTGGTCACAAGCTCTGGTGTGCTCATGCTCCTCCTTGCCCTCAGACTGCCACCCAGGACTGTGGCCTGGATCTGAGTATGGGCAAAGCAATAGAGCTCTGCCTCAGTGCCAGCAAAGAGGCCCCTGTAATCTCCTTCTGATCAGTTGTTCAACCCCCTTACCATCTGTGAGCTGGGAGCTCTGAAAGCAGCCAATGCCACTGCTGATTCAGTGGCTCCCAAAGCCTGCTTCTGGTTTGCTGGGACTGGGTCTGTGCTGGTGTGGCCTGCACTGGACTTTGCTTTACTCTCACCCAGGTGCAACAGACCTTTTCTGCCACCTCCTAAGTTATCTTGGGCTGGAAAATTATTTCGCCCCATCTTTTTGTGGATTCTGCTGCTCTAGGGATTATTTTATGACATTATTTAAAGGTGTTTAGAGGGATTTAGGGAAGAATTCAGGTGAGTTGCTGTCTTTTCTCTGCCATCTTGGCTTCACCCACCAAAACTTTATTGATTTATGTGAGAGTTCTCACATTTTGATAGTGATTGTACAATAGTCAGTTCTGTTATAACACTTGTTTTAAAAATGTGGATTACTTACAACACAAATGCTGTTATGAAATGATTTGAACATAGTGAGAATTGTATTTGCTTATGTGCAATTTTGTCCTTGAGACAATGAGAGAACACAGTAAATTGTACAACTTCTTAGTAACTCACAAACTGCAGCCCTTCCAACATCTACTTCCATAAGCAAATTTCAGGGTTTTAAAATATATATATATATATATATATATATATATATATATATATATATATATATATATACACACACACATATATACATATATATATATTTATTTATTTATTTACTTTTAGTATACAACATTCAGTTCCATAATCCTTTGAGTTCCAAATTTTCACTGCCCCCACTATGGTGGCATGCAATCCGATATAGGTTCTACAAATACCTTTACATTAAACATGAATCAAGTTGTAAAGAAGAATTATAACCAATGGAGTGAACAACAAGAAAAAAAGGAATGAAACAAAACTAAAAGGAGAGAAAGCAAGTAGTTTTCTTCCATCTGCATTCAGACTCTGTAGTTCTTTCTCAAGACGTGGATATCCTTTGCATCATGAGTCTTTTGGAGTTGTCTTCTAACCATGCATTGCGAGAGGAGCCCAATCTATCAAAGTTAGTCATCACAGATACAATGTGTCTGTCATCGTGTACAAAGTTCTCCTGGTTCTGCTCTTCGCCCTCAGCATCGGTTTCTATGTCTCTCCAGGTGATTATGAAGTCCGTCTCCTCCTCATTTCTTATAGCACAATAGCATTCCATTACATTCATATACCACAACTTGTTTAGCCATCCCCCAATGGATGGGCATCCCCTTGATTTCTAATTCTTTGCTACCACAAAAAGAACTGCTATGAATATTTTTATACATATGGGTCCTTCTCCCACTTGTATGATCTCTTTGGGATACAGCTGTAGAAGTGGTATTGCTGGGTCAAAGGGTGTGCACTTTTTTATAGCCCTTTGGGCATAGTTCCAAATTGTTCTTCAGAATGGTTGGATCAGTTCACAACTCCACCAACAATGCATTAGTGTTCCAATTTTTCCATATCCTCTCTAGTATTTATCATTTTCCTGTTTTGTCATCTTAGCCAATCTCACTGGGGAGATGTGGTATCTCAGAGTTGTTTTGATTTGCATTTCTCTAATCAATAGTGATTTAGAGCATTTTTTTTCATATATTTATAGATAAATTTAATTTATTCCTCTGAAAACTGCCTCTTTATATCCTTTGACCATTTATCAATTGGGGAAAGTGTTTTTTTTTTTAATAAGGTAAAGTACTATATTAATTGTATATCTTTTGGCGCAGTCGGAGCTATGAGGTGAGGAGGGCTGTTCTGCCTCTACCTCTTTCCCCACCTTCCACAATGACTAAGGTGACTGGACTTTGTCAGCCTATATCCTGTGGGAGCTGAGGCACAGGCTAAGCAACAGGGCACTGCCACTATTATAGTATTTATGTATTAATTAACCATTAAACTTGTATAAAACTGTGGAATCATTTTAACTAGGTTCCTGTCTTTTATTTTTTTTTATTTTTTTTTATTTTTTTATGTTTAGTTTATTTTATTTTTTTTAAATACAGTTGATCTTTATTTTATTAAATTTTTGAGTTACATATTTTCTCCCTGTCTTTCCCCCGCCCACCACCCCAAAACAGCCATCCCAGTGTTTCCCCCCTCCCCCAGTCTATTCTCTCCTATGTCACTTTTTGGTAGGGCAGGATGGATCTCCCAACTGCAGTGCCTGTGTATCTCAAGTTCCAGTTGGATGTAGTCAATAATAATAATAATAATTGCATATACACACACACACACACACACATATACATACAAAGATAGATAGATAGATACACATTCATAACATTTGATTATGGAACTCCAAATTCCAGATTCTTTCTCCTCCTCCCTCACCACCCATCCCCACTGGAAGGACAAGCA
>CM053582.1:57189484-57206414 GCA_028627135.1 Pseudochirops cupreus | reverse complement strand
TGAGATACACAGGCACTGCAGTTGGGAGATCCATCCTGCCCTACCAAAAAGTGACATAGGAGAGAATAGACTGGGGGAGGGGGGAAACACTGGGATGGCTGTTTTGGGGTGGTAGGCAGGGGAAAGATGGGGAGAAAATATGTAAGAAAAAAAATTTAATAAAATAAATTTAAAAAAAAAAGAAAAAGAAAAAAGAAAAAGTATAAATATTTGACAAAAAAAGAGTCAGCTTAAATCCCAAGTTCTATGATGGGCCTCTTGGGATCTTCCTCAAGGCTGGGCCTTTTGCCTTGCACCCTGACCTCTCTCTCGTACATACGCTCTTATCTGCCAGCTAGCCTCCCATTACGATGCTCCCTAAGGGCAAAGACCATTTTGGCCTTTCTTTGTATCCCCAGCACTTGGCACACAGCCTGGCACACAGTAGGCCCTTGATAAATGCTTCTTGATTAATACATGGTAATGTCTAGTGTGGCACAGTCAAGCTAGCATGTGGCACTGAGTTAGGGAGAGAAGTGAAGAGTACATTGCTTTGTAACAGGGATGCTGTTCATGAAATGGCAGGCCTCAGAAACAAGACCTGTGTTGGTCCTAGGTGTGGGTTTAAGTGCTTTAGAAAAGGGCACGATTTCAGCTGAGCCCAAGGCTAAATGTGGTGGAAGCCACTTCCAATCCCCGGGAGCCATGTACCCCACGCGGGAGTGTGCCTCCAGGGCCTGACAGAATATCTCACTAGGAGTAAGATGTTCTACCCTCTAGGACACAGTATGAGGATCTGCAAGAAGGACAGTGTGGCTGGATCACAGGAAGGGAGGAAAGGGAAGAGTAAGGTTGGAAAGGTCAGAAGCTCATTCCCTGGGTGTTCCATTGAGATTCATTGTTGCTGTTTGGGTTCAATTATTTGACCAGTTCTCTCATCTAATCCACATCCCTTCATCTTGCACACAAGACACTGTTCAAGGTTTTCCTGAAATCAAGGTACCCTATGCTGACAATATCTCCCTGATCTACCAGACTAATAAAACAGATGACATTCATTAGCATGTCCTCGTTTTGATGAAACCATGGTAGCTCCCAGTAATTACTGCTTCCCTTGCTTTTTTAAAAACTTTTTTTGGGGAGGCAGTTGGGGTTAAGTGATTTGCCCAGGGTTACACAGCTAGTAAGTCTCTGAGGTCATGCTTCCCCTTCTAAAGCTCATAAACCATCTCTTTAATAATAAAAGCTCAACTTTTTCCAGGAATCCAAGTCAAACTCACTAGACTCATGTTTACTAACTCCATCCTTTCCCTTCATCCTTTCCCATTCCTCTCTCATTCACCATGACTTTTCAGCCATTATATTTACCAGGTGTGTAGGTATTCTGAGTCTAGGGACTAGAACTGATTGGGGGCACTAAATACTCTCTTATCTCCTTGCAGGTCTTGATTTTCAACTCCCTATTAACAAGTTGGGTTCTATCCTTCCCAATCTAAAGATCATTTTCCATTAGGATGGGGAGGGAAGGTTGATCTCATATGAGATCTCCTTTATTCCTCCCTCTTTCTCTCATCTCCCACCACTAGCACTAGGCCACTGTTCAGGCCTGGCTCAGCAACCTGAATCACGAAGTCCTCCAATTTCCTCCTTCAGATCTTAGCCTTCCTACAGTGATTGCCTGTCCTTGGACCTTGACCCTCACTCAGAGAGCTTGCCTTCACCCAGTCTCTCCTTCCCTCCCACTGAACTTAGACTCTGGTCAAAAAATTGATGGCAGCATAAAGTATGATTTTCTTAAGGAAGAAATATCTCCTCTGCATTTATGTGGTAGGTAACGGCCACTGATTATGGATTTGCCACATGGCAGAAACTATAGAGGTGAAAACTGAGGTTTTATTATTATACTCAAGCAGAGATTCAGGACTCAGAGAAAACCCAAACAACAGTGAGAATTCAGATAAGGCTTCTTATAGGCAAAATTAGATCAGAGTGAGAGGGAAAGATTTCTTTTACATGTTGCAATCTTATACACTCCTCAGGCTATTAAAGTTAATGAGAAGAACTTCCTTCAATGTCATAAAAGGTAAAAATCTTAAACAGAATCATCATCTCATATACCTTCTAAGGGTAAACTAAGTCAGGGTACAGATCAAACTACTTTAGAGGATTCACACATAAGCTGATTGAGGAGGAAGATGTACATGTGGCCAAGGAGACAGAGACAGTTGAGATTCTTCCTCTGGCTTCTTATCTAAGGAATCCAGGGCCATCTTCAGTTCTGATCTATATCTTACCACTGGACCGAGATGACTCCCGAGGAGAAAAAGAGGCTGGTGACTTTGCACAACCCTCTCTCACTGAAATCCAATTCATTTGCATATCATGGCATCAACTCCCTGATGTCATGGTCCTCTTGGAGAAGGACAAAGTGACAAGAAGGAATGTTTAATCTTCGTATCCCACGGGGCAGGTTTTGTTCAGGTGAGGTTAATATTAAGATAGACCTTTAGATAATTAATATTTGCGGAAAGAATGGCCCTGAGTCCTGAATAATAAAAGGAAATAAAAAATTCCCAGAACAGGCTTCAAGATCAACCCAGGATCCCAAGCTCACTTAAGAAAATTGGCTCCTTACGTTGCCATGATATAGCAAACCCTTGCTGACACAACTGGGAAAAACATGGTCAGAAAAACCTTCCATTTGGGCAGCACCCAATGGAACCCTCAATGTGTTAAAGGCTAAGGTTATGATTTGCCCCCTGTGATCCCCAGAACTGAAGAAAATGCTTTCCTTTAAGAGCTGCACCACTGGTCTGGCTTGAGCATCCATGCCACAAAGAGGTACTGGATCTCAACAAGCTTTGCAGTCTAGTTTAATAAAGGAAAATGTGCAGAGACAGCCTGCAGTCCAGCACAGACCAAGCATCATGGCAAGGAGACACTGCACAATCTGTTCACTTTGACTTGCAACAGAGTTCATCAATCTAAATAGAGTGGTATAGGACAGTATAATTGACAGCGGCTTGTGTCTACAATAACACTCTCAGCCCTATGCAGTCACATTGAGGCGAGATGATCCCATCATGGCCCAATCTCACCTGTATCTTTGGAATCAAGGTTCTTCAGAGCACACAGCAAGGTCCCAGCTCCTCCTCAGGGCTACCAGTGCCCCTTGCTCTCCTCCGCTGTCCAAACCTTCTGTTAGCTCAAGGAGCCTGTAGTGATATATTTGCCAGGCTTTGAGTTCCTAAGAGACAAAGAAAAATGAAAGGCCAGGGATAAGTGCCTGAAAGTAGTCCCACAGAGCATGACCTACAAGCTTGGGTGGATGCTGTCATCAGAAGAGAGGACAATGAGTGGGAAGAGGAAGAGGCAAGCTTTGGCTCAATGAGGGGACAAGCACCTAAAGCCCATGCCATCCTGGACCGACTTTTGTCCATGGCCTTTCCCAAATCATGTAGACAAGGCCAACTGCATATGGTAAGCATCTTTCTTTGGGTCTTTTGATATTCTATTAAGAATACAAGCCCTCAGAGGTTTGCAAGGTACTTCACGTATGATACATTACCTCGTTTGAGCCTCCGGACATCTGTAAGGCTGCTGCTATTCTTAGCCCATTTTCCAGTGGAGGAAACTGAGGCTCAGAGAAGTTAAGGGTCAGACAAGTGGTCTGAGGCAGAATTGCAACCCAGTCAAGCACTGGTATGGATGCTCCATGGCCTCCGGTATGTGACTTGGGCGTCACTGGCCACCTATTCATGTCTTGGGGTAGGCTCTTCCACCACTTCTATTTTTCAAGAAATGGACTCTTATAGTTTCTCCACCCACTGTCCTTGAGATAAAGCTCCTGTGCATCAGTGGCCCAAGCATCTGCGTCACTTGGAGAAGCTCTTGGCACAGGGCCATCAAAGGTAAGAGAAATCAAGTACTCAGGCTTGGGGACACACTAAGTGCTAGACATGGGCCATCCACTCCTTTGTGGACCCCCGGATGGCATGGCATATATACCTCCTCTTTCTTATATACTGTCAGTTAGTAATAACATTTTGTTGCTTTACATGCATAACTAGTGGAGGCAAGGCTCTCTGCTCTGACATTGGCCATGCTTGACAGAAGCCCAATATGGCATCAGAGCAGAGGCACCGGGTTCAGGATGTGGGCCTTCTTTGAGATTGACCAGTGCCAATGCAACGAGTGACCTCAACAAGCTCCTGCTGCCCTTGGGACACTTCTATACTCCAGAGAGGCGTGAGGGGATAGCAACAACAGGGATGAGGTCGACTCCACATCTTGCTCGACTCATTGCACACTGGCTACTTCACAGTGTAGCAGGCTGAGGCCCCTGGCCAGCAACACCACTTTGGGACAAATGGGACAGCAACTGCCAAACTCCACCTGATCTGGAAATACTTCCAGTCTCAGAAGTCTTGATCTTTCTCTGAATTCAAGCTTGGAGGGCCAGGGTGGCCATCTGCCAGCCCTGTTTCTCCCTACCTAATCAGTCCATCCCCATTTTTAGTCCTAGGTGTAGACCTTTTCTTGATGACTAGGCATCCTTGGCAATATGCTGCCTCCCACTTACACCCCCATACATTTTCCATTGCCCTTTGGGTCACCTGCAATTTTGTTTCTTTGGAGCACATGGTGTGCCATGATTTGCAGCCAGTTAACATCACCTGGAGACTATTAATGTGCAAAAATCAGCTTTGGCTGAAGAGAAGACCTTGGTAGCATGAAAAGCATGTGCCAGTTTCCCCACCACGATTCCATCACTTGCTACCTCCCGTTCTATTCTCACCACACTCAGCCTCCATCTGCAATGACCAGCCACCATCTAAAGATACTGATCCAGTAGCTGAGGGACTGGAGCAGGGGCTGGGGAAGGGGGTGGATCTAAAGTCTATCAGTGGGAAGAAGAGAGAAGAAACCCAAAGAGGTGCAAAGTGGCTGCTAATTGGATTTCTAATTGAGAGCCTCATGCAGACAACAGCTGAGGGCAGCTTGTTTCCATTAGGGCTTGGCAGGAGTCTGCTAATTGCCAATCAAAGGCAGATGAGCAAGCTAGCCTCCTATTACAGAAGAAAAAAGCCTCCAAGCCAACTGTAAATAAATCAAAAAGCTCCAAGATCTCCCTGTTACTTCCAGCACAAAAGAGAAACTTTTCTCTGGAATGGAAAGGCCTTCCTGACCCAAGTCTGATAAGCCCTTGTTAATGCTCATCCTAGCTTCAAGATCACTTTGGAATCACTATGCACATATGTCTATTTTCTCTCCTGTAAACATGTTGTTCTAACTCATTACCCCTCCCCAACCCCAGTAGAATGTCAGTTCCCAGAAGGCAGGGACAACACCATGTTTGTCTTTGTATGCCTGGCCCCTATAATATCTCCAAGAAGCTTGGCCTAACTATCCACCTGGAGAAGACCCAGAATTTCAATGTCCATCGCCCAGATCAGAAGCTGCACTTGCCTAGACAGCCTCCAGAGATGACCCAGTAGAATATTATGTCTCCCTGGTCCAGACAGTAGAACAAAGACACAGTGAGATAAGTGCAGAGGTAAATGGGAGGAGAGTGAGCTGGGTTGCATCTAGGAAAGTGCAAAGCATGACCCCAAGCTTCCCATGAAAGCAAAGGCCCCTCCTTTAGATACTACCAAGAACTAAAAAATGAAGGCAATGGAGAACTACACAGTGGGATTCAGGCTTCAATCTATAAGTCACGAGGACCTCTGAAGAAGAACTGGACCTGTATGAGAGGAGGAGGACAAGGAGGAGGAGAGGGGCTAGGCAAATTCTTCACTGGCATCCTCATGATGGGGCGAGAAATCAAGGATGGCTTCCAGCATGGTGGATGGACTTCTGGGGGAATTTATGGAAAGACATGGACAAGAGTCACACAGGTTGAGTAGGCATGAATGGATTGTGACTCCAGAGTCCATGAGAGCACAGACCCATTTGAGTATCCTCAGCACTTACCAGAAAACCTAGAATAGAGTAGACTTTCAATCAATGCATAAGGAAGTGAATAAACCTGCTGGCGCCATGGATGGTCACCCCATTGATTAGACTCTAATCTTCCAAACTTCACAGAACAAATTCCCCTAATAAAAGGATTTCTTCTGTAAAACTTGGGCTCAGTGAAAAGGCTGCACTCGGGGACCTAGAAGGCCACATGTTCCCCACCCCGGATTAGAATCTTTAAATCTCCCTGATTTGTTTTCTGTTTCAATGCTGTTGTTATTCTAGTAGTCATGTTTCCTTCACTCAATGATTCATCTCATTGAAGACTTTCCAGATACATCTGAATCCATGCATTTCATCATTTCTTATGGCACAATAACATTTCCTTAATCATATACCACCCTCCAGTGAATGGGCGCCCTTTTTCAGATTCTTCAATGCAACAAACAAAGGATTGCTAGGAATAATTTTTGTACATATGGGCCCTTCTCCTCATTCTGTGAATTGGTCCAGCCATTCTGGAAAAGTAATTTGGAACTATGCCCCGCCAATCATTCAACTGGGTGTGCCTTTTGACTCAGAAATACATGAGGCCTAAACCCCAGGTAGCATCATATATGAAGAAGATATACTCGTATGGAGAAATCTGGGAACTCAAAGCAGAATTGGCGGCTGGGGGAGAGGGAATATGGAGAGGGAAATAGAAGTGCTATTGGAGTGGTGGTATACTATGGACCTTGTACCAAAAGAGGAAAGACATTTGGGACATGGTTCACAAACCTGGTGATGGTGAATTTCAATTATCCAGACATCTGCTGGAGGTCTCTCTGCCAAGAGCAGAGCAGCTGATTAATTGCTGTTTCCTCTTAATGATAATTTTATTCATCAAAAAAAGCCATGAAATTACCTGCTGTTCTGGACTTGGTTCTGAGCAGCAATGAAGAACTAACTGGATACTCAAGTACAAACTCTAGGAACTTTACGGAGAAGTAACCACTCCATCTTGGAATTGGGATAGAAGACAGGAATGCACATTATCCAAAGTGCACCCTGCATTGGGGAGAGAAGATTCCACAAAGTTCAAGTAAGGAGGAGATAAAATCTTATCCCCTCCAGTTGAGGAAGGTGGGGAGAGGGGCAGCAGCAAGTCGGTGACATGAAAGCAAGGTCACTACTAGGGAGATCATTGTGGGGAGAAGGGAGATAAAAAGGGCAGGAGGCAGGGAGAATCTCACTCCCATGAACCAAAAGACTTCAAGTGAATTCAGCGTCCTTTAAGTACAATTCCCTGGGTCACAGCTCCAGTCACCCTGCCCTAGTTATAGCTCTGACCTTGTAGTATAAAATCCTTCAGGTAAAGTCAGCCTAAAAGGTAGAAAAAATTCATGAAGGAAATTCTACCAATCTAATTCCCTCCCACCAAACCAATTCCAATTGGAAAGTCCAATCATCCCTTTCCTGGATTTCCTGGGCACATAAGTACTTAGAAAATACTTTTGTCATTCATTTATTTATTTTGCTATATGTATTTGGTCAAGTCTACCTCCTTTTTCTGGCCACCTTATTTCAATCATTGATTCAGAACTAAAATGAACCTTACAGATGATTCTGTCCTAATATGTCTTCCCAGTCTCCCCACAGCTACCAAACTAATCTTCCTAAAGCACAGATCTGTCTGTACCAAAAGCGTAAGCAAACAAAGGGCATGTCACTAAGCAAACAAAGAGCATGTCACTCTTCTGCTCAAGAAACTCTAGTGGCTCCCTGTTACTTCTAGGCTCAAATACAAAATCCTCTACTTAGCAGTTAAAGTCACTCACCTTTCCCAGATTTCCTCCTATTACTCCCATTCTTGCCTGTTATATTCTGGATAACCGGAACCACCAGTTGTTCCCTGAAGCCAGTATAACATTGCCCACCTCCACATGCTTGTCTGGAATATAGCAAAACCCCTCATCTGCTTCTTCAGGTGAGGCTCATCCTGGCCTCTGCCCCACTGCATGTATAAAGTGGCCTCTTTGCTCCTTGAATGGCCCTGATATTTTCCCAGTCCAATGTAAGCTCCTTGGGCTTGGGACCTGGTTTTTGCTTTGTTCTCTGCCTCCCCAGAACCAAGCACAATGCATTGTACCTAAAAAGGACTGGATCAATGTTTGTTCAATGGAATTGATGAGCTCATCCCTTTCCATCAGCATCCATTACTCCCAAGCTATGTGCTGACTTTCTCATCATGTGTTTATACTAAGAGTTAAGCAAACAAAGGGAGCTTCCTTGTAGAGGGTCTTCAAAGGGCACACAGTCAATGCTCCACAGTAAACTATGTCTTTATCACTGGAGAATTGACTGAAAGATAGAGAATCAAAGATCCTATTCCTTTTATTGCTTATTGCTTATTTCTTTTAAAAAGGATTTGGCTTGGTAGAGTCAGATTCCACCTTAAAGGTCTCCTTTTAAGAAGGCTACATCACATTATTCAGTTTAATTGGAAAGCTATCATGGAGATGGATGGCTGTGTGAATAGAGACAGACTGCCCAGCTTCTACTGCCCAACTCTGGCCAAAACCGGAAAATCTCAGTGCCCTGAATAATGATTCAGAAATTCACTGAGAAACTATAGCAAGTGACATCTCCTTTCTACCCACCCCAGAACTGCACAAAGTGTCAAGCCCATGGGCATCTGGGAAAGGAGGTAGTCAACAAGTCAGGATTGGTGCAGGGAGACAAGCCAGTAGCCTCCCAGTGACCACACACATTCCAGATACATAAGTACCATCCAAGGCTCTGGGTACAGAGGCAGCAAGAAGAGGATTCCCCCATAAAAGCCCAAAGGTAGCCAAGAAGCCCCATAGCAGGGACCTTGGAAGCCAGCAGGAACAGCAGCACCCAGACCTGGACAGTCCAGCTGCCCAAGGGCATTGTGTCATGAGATGCCATAAAGGGCCCTGAATCACAAAGGTCCAGGGGCTGGCCAAACCCTGGAAAGTAGAGATCAGTGCAACAACCCAGAGGTCCCAGGGTAAGACCAAGCAAGGCCAACTACCCCATCTAAAAAATACAGAGTGAAGTCTGGCCCTGACACAAGACCCCAATTCAAGAACTAAAGCTGGTACCAAGCAGCATAAACAATTATTATCCATTGAGTGATGCCAGGCTAGAAAGAAATGGTAACTCCCACACAACTACAGAGGGGGAGGGGGAGTGATGAATTTTCTACAAGGATTACATGAGTACCTAGAAGAAATAGTGATGAAATAAAACTCCTGGGGGAAAAAAACTGAAAGGAGAAGCTTAAAAGAGACAGGGGTCAACTTTCCCCAAGGAATGACTCCCCAGAAATGAGATCAGCCTAAATAGGTGTCAGTGTCTGTGAGATGGCAAGAAATAATAGAATAAAACCAAAAGATCAAAAAACTGGAAGAAAATGTAAGATGCCTGAATCTAAACAACTGACCTGGAAAAACAGGTCTAGGAGAAGAACCTAAAATTCATTGAACTCTCTGAAAACCATGATTTACAATCAAAAATGCTCCATTCCATCCCAGAGGTCAAGCAAAGCCAGCAAGTATGTACTGATTGAGGACCCTGCTGCTCTGATGAGGGCCTGGGCCTCTGAGCACTCGAGCACTGGTCGTCCTCTCATGGGGAGAACTCCAAGGTGCCCAAAGCACTTGCAAAGGATCTGGGCCAGGGAGCTTGGATGCAGCAGCTTCTCTGAACAGGCCCATCCAGGCTTTGGAGCCAACATCACTTAACCTTACATTTCTTCTGCATTCTTAATCCTGTTGCTTGAAGTACAATAAGCATGAGGGTTAAGAATGTCAATTAACCCAAAAGTAAACATTGGGATTTGGTAAAGCTGCTCAGTGGATTATAATTATAAGTACAATTCATTAATTCCTACACGCACAGAAGAAGAAACTCGGGAATGAAATGCAATGTAGAACAACATAGAGAATTAGCTGTCAAGATAGCTCCAAATAATTGGCTTTGTGCTTTGGGGCAAGTTCCTTAACCTCTCTGAACCTTAGCTTTCTCTTCTCTCCAGTGACAAGATTGGACTAAAAGTTCCTGCCAGCCCATTCCAGTGCAACAACTCTAATTCAATTGGATTATTTAAAAATTGCAATAATTCCAATGTCCAAACTGGTTTTGCCTTGAGAGTGGAGATCTCTCATGGACTGAAGCACAATGAAAACTTCTGAAAGTGCCTATGATGTACAAAGTCACCGGCTCAGGCATCCTGGGCGGGCACCAAAACACCAACTTACAACAAATCACATTAAGCTTGACCAAGTGCTTTCATCACTGCCTGAGGTAGGTGGAACAGGTATGATGCCCATTTCACAGATGGCAAAACTAAGGTTGAGAAGGGCTAAATGATTCACCTATCTTCAGATAACTGGTATGAGGAAGGGGTTTCCAAAGATAGCAGAGAAATCCCAGTAAGCACAGAAAGCAGGATGTAGGCAGGTCCCAGGAGCCAGCCATATCGCCAAAGGGAACTGTCCAGCTAGAGGAGATCACCCAGGCCTGAGGTGGCAAGGGGGGAACAGGGATTTCTGATCCCCACCTCCCCCAGGACACAGGCCTCCTGAGCTAACTCTCATCCCACCTCTGGGTTAGTATGAGGAGGGCTGCACAGGACACAGGACAGCCCAAAGCCAGGCACCTGCAAGACTAGAGGTAGGAGAGGGAGGCCTCAGCTTACCAGCTTGCAGGGGCCATAGGAGGTTCAAAGTCCAGAAGATTCCAGGAAAGGGAGGGGTCCAGGCAGGCAAACAGAGCCAGCCCATCCCAGCCTGCACTGCGTCCTCGCTGGGCCCAGAGTCAGGAAGCTGAACCTGAGTGCAAATGCAGCCTCATTTGCCACTTACATGACCCTGGACAACTCATTTAACTTCTGCCTGCCTCAGTTTCCTAAAATGGGGGATAATAATAGTACCTACCTCTCAAGGTTGTTGTGAGATCAAAGGAAATCATAGGAAGTGCTTCATCGATGCTTGTTTCCCTCCCTATTTCCTCTTCTCTCTCCTTCTCTCCCTCCCTCCCTTCCCTCCTTTCTTCCCTTCTTTCTTCCCTTCTTCCCTTCTTCCCTCCCTCTTCCTTTTTTCTACCTCCTCCCTCCCTCTTTCTTTTTCCCCTCTTCCTCCCTGTCTTTCTTTTTCCCCTCTTCTTCCCTCCCTCCTTTCTTTCCTTCTTCCATCCCTACTTCCTTTCCCTCCTTCCCCTTCCTTTACTCTTTCCCTCTTTCCTTTCCTCTCTTTCCCTTCTCTCCCTCCCTTCTTCCTTTACTCCTTTCTTCCCTTCCTCCCTCCCTCTTTCTTTTCCTTCCCTCTCTCCCATCTTCCCTCTCTTTCTTTTTCTTCCTTCCCTCCCTTCTCCCCTTCTTCCCTTCCTTCCTTCCACTAAATTTTGCAGATGGCTACAAACCAAAATGAACCATCAGGAAAGCCTTCCACCAGATTTCTTTGAGATGGTGAATTTGGGTACCTGCCCTTTCAGGAAAATCTCTTTCTGCAAGGGGACAAAATCCCCTGTTTCTGGTTCACATAGCAACTGGGGATTAGTGGCTGCTTCAGGGAAGATTGGTTTGGCCAGCTGAGCAGGGAGGAGGAGGAGGAAGAGGGCTGCTTGTGATAACCATAATTAGGGAGGGAAGAAATCTGGAGGGCAGGGGCTCGTAGGAACGAATGTAGAACCGGGAAAGCACCATTCCCAAGGACCACAGCCATGTGCATGCAAAAAATGACAAAATCAAATGGAGAGCTGGGCAATTCCAATGACCAGCCTTGGCCTCCTAAGAGATGAGAAGAACCGAGGCCGGCCCTGCTTTGTTGAGGCTGGGGACAATGGGAACTGAATATGCATCTGCTGAGCTGGCGTCACTGTTACGGGAAGGGGACACACATGGAAGCTGGCATGCCATAGGCACCTACCGGCTATGTGACATTGGGCATGTCACTAATGCTCTCTGAAATAGCCAGTATCAGAGCAGGGGCCAACTGGCATTGGGAGAGGAGTTTTTCTCACTGGGAGTTCTCTACACCAAGGAAATCACAGGTTGAGATCCCCAAATCCTCTTAAAATATTCATGAGAAGCAACCTGGAAGTGGGAGGATACTTGGGTTGGGAATCAGAAAACCCAAGATCTAAGCCCAGCTCTACTCTACACTACCTGGAGGCCTGGCCAAGTCACTGCCTCTCTGGGACCAGTAAGATGAAGAGGCTGGACTAGACAAAACCAAGGGCCTTTCCAGTTTTGCATCAATGGTCCTCTGAGTTTCAGGCCATAGAGGCATGTGATTTCATTAGCCATAAAGCTTACGGCTGTTTGCCCCAGAGGCTTTCATCTCAGGATGGCAGTTTCTTAATAGTACAATAACAACAGTAATAACTATCATTTCCACTTTAAGCTTTGCAGAAGACTTCACAAATCCCATTTGATCCTCATGGTAACCCTGCAAGGTAGGCGGTATTATTATCCCCACCTTACAGTTGAGGAAACTGAGGCAGACAGGAGTTAAGTGATTTGCCCAGGGTCATGCAGATAGTCAATGTCTGTGGCTGGACTGGAAGTCAGGTCTTCCTGTTGCCAGGCCCAGCACTACCCCTATATTTGTGCCACCTAGCTGCTAGTGTCTTAAGTATCAGGAAATGGAAGACTGGCCTCCCTTCTCCCTAGGCCCTCCCTAGGCTGTATCTGTGTGACACTGAACAGTCTGGAGAAGCAACAAACCAACCCCCTGCCGGCCTCGACTCCCCATGGACCGGCTCTTCAGAAGAGCAAAATACTAGAAATAACCTTGGCATTCAAAGACCCACCTGTAGTATATGGGGATGATGGGAAACAGGAAGAAGAGAATCACCAAACGTGCTAAGTGAAAGCCAGAGACACAGTGGAACCACTGCTCCCAATTGCCTTGGGTCCTGTCAGTGGCAGGTACTCTCTCCACCAGTGAAGATTGCGACCTCTGCCTGTTTTAGTAGATGGCCTTCATGAGTTGCTGGGGCCACCTAAAGCCAATCCCCCTGTGACCACCCTAATAAGGAGCTTCTCCAAACTTAGCCCAGCCAACAGCCCCTGCCCAGTCCATGAATGGGCCCATGCTCAGCGCCTCTCTGGCTGCTTAGGAGCCATCAGAGCTTTGCCTCCTCTGGTAAAGTCTTCCAGAGCCTGAGGTTGCCTCCACAGCACCAGGAGGGCAAGAAGAGGACTTTGAGAAGACATCCAACTATATTTAAAGGGCAGTAACAACAGAAGGAGCAAAGCCAGCTATGTGGTCAGCAAATGGCATGGGAAGGAAACACCAAAACAAAGGAGGTGGTTTGCTTCTTACCTGGTCAAGTTATGATGCAGATTTTAAGGCAAACTGCAAATACCAGAAGTCTATGGCTTCATGTTAAATCATTTACAATATTTTTGCTTTTATGTGAATATTTATGTTTATAAATGGATTGTTGGTATAATTTAAGAATCGTTTTCATTAAAATATATATATTTAACCAGGGTCAGGCAGAAGAGAACCAATGGAGAAGATGCTTTTGCCCCCTGGCTGTACCGAGTGGGCCAGACCACTCAGACTGGCCTCCTCCACCATCCTCTCATGGGAGCCAGCTCCGTGGGCACCATGGCTGGCTGTGTGCTAAAGCTTAGCTTTCCCTCATGGCTTTGGCTTGCCTTTCCTTGGTTCCCTCCCAGCCAGCCCAGTAGAGGCTCATGGCCTTCATGCACAGAGCAGCTGAGTAGCAGAGCAGCAGGCCCACAGGTTTTCTGGCTCTCCTTCTCTCTCTCTCTTTCTCTCTCTCTGTCTCCTCTCCCTGTCTCTCTCTTTAGCCCCCCCCTTCTCTCTCTCTCTCTCTCTCTCTCTCTCTCTCTCTCTCTCTCTCTCTCTCTCCCTCTCTCTCTCTTTCTCTCCCTCTCATTGGAGTCAGGAGCAATGTTGCCAAATCTGGGTTCTGACATTTGCCAGCTTTAAAATGCTGGCTAAATCACTGAATCTGAGATAGTGAATGAAGCACTGCATTTAGGAGAAAGATCTGGCTTTGATCCTTGCTTCTGCCACATACTGGCTATATGACCCTAGCTAAGTCACCTCACCTCACCTCTCAGGGCCCCAGGCAACATTTTAAAACTAGAAGTTACAGAGTAGTCAGCAATCTGCATTGGTAAAGAGAATTCCCTAGCCTGGAGTTCCCTGTGGTTTTCTGTCCAGTCGTTTCAGTCATATTGGAATCTTTGTGACCCCATTTAGGGTTTCTTGGCAGAGATACTGGAGTGGTTGGCCACTTCCTTTCCCAGGCCATTTTACAGTGTACCAATGCATCAATGCAGAAAGCAGATTATAAACCATTATGACTCCAAGTCAAATCAATAAACACTTATTAGGCTCCTACTGTGTGTCAGGGCACTGTGCTAAGCACCTCTATAAAGTGAGTGGTCCAAACTTGTTGGTCTCTAATGGCCCTTCCAGCTCGGATCCCATCACACACAACTATCTTCTAGCAAACTGAACAATCCTCCTTCCTGAGGCAGCTGCCACGTGGGTAACTGAAGAGAAAAAGAACTGGCCTTAACAGGTGTGCCGTTCGTTCCCCATAGGCAGAGTAGGTAGAGGCCTACTAGGCTTATTTCAGACAACGGGAAGGCCCCATGTCCCCCAAATACCTTCTCCATCCGCTGGCCAAGGTAGAGGGCACCATCTGCCTTACATGAGCCGCTTGGAGATCCAGCTGAGGGAAATCTGGGCCTGAAATGCATTCCCATCAAAAACAGAGGTTCTTAACCTGGGGTCCACACACCCCTAAAAGGTGCATGGATAGTTTCAAAGGAGGAAGGAAATCTATGAACTCAGAAGGGAAAAACACACCTTTATTTGTATTAAACTCTAACCCTCAAATATGGAAAAGCATCATCGCAAGGAGGCCCTGGGTTTCTCCCAGACTGTCTGCCTACCAGTGGGGTCAATGGGCCTCCCCCACAGCAACATCCACATGACTAATGGCAGAGTCTTTTCCCTGGCAGGTTTTCAGGGAAGACTAAGCAGAGGCACTGGGAAATAGCATCTCTGAAGTAGGGCACAAGGAATCCCTGACAGGAAAATGGGTATGTAATGGCAGCGAGGGGCACCAAAGACAAAGATCACTGGGTCACTCTTGCTGTATCCAGCCCCGGTTACAGGAGAGATTGCTGGGAAGAGTAACTCAAGTGATCGAACTTCCACGTAACCTCATCCCTTCCCTTCCCCAAAGTAGGCCACCTTGAAGCCCATGTTACTACTTTGTAACAACTAGAAACACTACCAGAGGGACTTATTAAGAACATAGTTTAGCCTAATAAGAGTCATAACCAATAAATCTTGAACCGACTGGCTCAGCTGGAGCAATCAGCAGTGGGGAGGGTGAATGAAAAGAAGGCCTTTTGGGAGACTCAGTGAAAGAATAGCTAAGGAAAAGGCCCAGGTGAATTCAAGCCCAAAGGCAACTGTCTAAGGGTTACTGATGAGTTGCCAGTTTTCACTGGTAGAGTCCCTACCCTGATGAAGTCACAGGTCTTGGTCAAACAATAATAGCAATAATATAAGATAAATTGGAGGGTGGGGTACATAGACAGCCACATTTAAAAGCAGTGACCAATCATTACTGCAAAGAAATAGTAACCAAACATGCCTCCCAAGTCTCATCAGAGAGGTGGTGAACTAGGGGTACAGAGTGAGGCATACACCATTAGACATGGCCTATGAGCTCTTTATTTTGCTTAACTGGACTTCTTTGTCAGAAGGGAAGGTTCTGATGACATCAAGGGAATCACAGGGAAGTTATAGAGACATAAAAAGACAAATATCATTAAAACCTTTTGTAAAAGAGTTTAAAATGCCATACCAATGGAAGAGTGGAGACAAGATAATTTTCTTACTCAGGGCAGCTGTGACACGGCCCAGCTGAATCATTGAACTGACCCAAAAGTCCAAAGGCACCCACTCACACTCACCTGTTTATACCCTCTTCTCAGACGCCAAACCCTAGAGCTGAGCCTTCACAAACCAATGCACCAAGAGGTTTGGGGGCTCTGGCTCTGGAGAATTTCCAGGCCATTTGTGGAGCTGTCCATGGTGAGTCTGGCCCACCCATCCAGTCTGTGGGTCAGTCCCATTTGGCTACAGGGGCTAGAGACCCAACTTAGGTCACAGGAACATGGGTTTAAAGCTGGAAGGAGGGACTTCGAGCATTGATCTCAACCTTTTTAACATGTCCAAAACCCAACTAATTGTCTTTTTCCCTAAACGCTCCCTCCTTCGGTCTCCTTAGTTTTTCTCTCCAAGCTATCACCACATTCTTCCAGACATGTAGGGTCATAATCTTAGGGCCCTCCTTGACTCTTCACTATCCCTCTCCCCCACCCTTTAACAACAATAACAACAACAACAACACCAACTGTAACCACTAGCATTTGAAGGCTTTAAGGTTTGCAAAGTGCTCTTATTACCCCCATTTTTACAAATGAGGAAACTGAGGCAGAGATTAGGTGACTGGACTAGGATCATCCAGGTTGAACTCTGTGCCTACTGTGCCACTTTGGTCAATTCTCCACCCACAACATCTCTTCCATATTTGCCCTTGTCGCCAATCCATCCTTCCCAGAACTGTCAAAATGACCTTCCTAAAAGCCAGAAGCTTCAGTGGCTCCCTTTGGCCCTCCCCAATCTAAGTTCAGCCTACCTTTTCAGACTTATTTTCCATCATCCCCCTTGTGCACTCTATGTCCCATCCCCTACCTCTTCACCTCTTTGAAGCCCCTGCCTCACTCCAAGGTTGAATTCAGGTACCATATCCTCCATTAACCTTTCATGCCCTCCTGTAATGCCATGCACCAGCAGATTCCCAAAGGAATGCTACTGTGAACAGCTTTTAGAGTTCAGATTACAAAATAGAGTGAACACTCTGTTTATTCCATTACAAATCAAGACAAACATTCAAAACATTATTAATATTC
>CM053582.1:57127168-57188984 GCA_028627135.1 Pseudochirops cupreus | reverse complement strand
GGTTTGGTTAAAGAGACAAACAGATAGTAATATAAAAATTACATTATTTATTCCTTATTATTCCCTTAAGACTAGCATTACCTGCTCAAGGAGTGCAAGACTAAAGTCCTGACTGATGAACAGAGAAATCATAAGACTTTTTATACATTTTTAGAACCATCCCAGTTCAGGATGACTCTGTCACAAAACTTTATGACTTCCATTTGTTACCATCTATATGTGAAAACAGAGTTCCTTGGTTGTAAATGCAAATTGACAATGACCAGAGCAGGGTCTATTTACATTTTATGGTCTCAGGATGTCTGTTTTTCTCTCATGTGGAGTAAGTCCCAACATAAGGGAAATCTTACCTCTGGTCTTTGAAGTTACAGACACAGGGAAAGGCATTTTTAATCAGAGCAGTTTGTTTGATTAAATCAGACTTTAGCTAAAATATGATATTAAAAGATTATCACAATCTATCCCTTGTAACAAAGAATTTTACAAAAAAGGAAGAGGGGAAAAATGCAATTCAGCAAAAACCAACCAATCCTACCCCCATGTCTGATATGATATGCACTATATTTCCCACCTATGGCCTCTGACCTCTGTAACACAGGGAGAGTTGGTGTATTTTTCAATTCTTTTTCAGGTCCAAGCTTGATCATTATGATTAATTACATCATGTTCCCTTATTGTTCTTTTCATTTTCATTGTGATAGTCATTTTGTATTTTGTTTTCCTGTTTCTGCTTGCTTCATTCTGCATCAGCTCATATATCTTCCCATGCTTCTCTAAATTTTTTTTTATTGGTGATTTCTTCTGGTGCAATCATATTCCATTCCATTGGTATGATACAGTTTTAAGCCATCTGCAGTTGAAGATGTAACAATAATGCAATATTCACAACACTCACAGTGGTTAGGAATATGCTGGTATAATTGTGAATCACAAAATGTAGCAGACTCTCCACATGGAGGGTGGAACCAAAGCCTTTATTCAAATACCAGAAAACTGAGTCCCAGAACCAGAAAGCCAAAGTCATTACGGTAGACACGAAGTTAGTATACATGGTTAATGCAGTGAACACTCACATTCACAAGCCTTCACAATAGAACAGGCTCCCTCAATCAGGGATCCTCCTCTCTCACTTGTGGTAGCTCCTCAGCCTGGTTCTTGGAAATTCTCAGCAGAAATTCCCAAAGGAAAGGTCTCAGCAGAAGAAAGGTCTCAGCAGAAGTTCCAGCCTCCAGATGTTTACCCCAGGAAATTCTGCCATTCCCAGCTGGGACTTTTCCATATATATGCCTTAGCTCCTCCCTATCCTGCCACTTCCTGTTATATCAGCAACTTCCTCTCAAGGTGTTAACTACTTCTGTGTTAATTAAATAGCTTAAACAAGGTGTTAACTTGAAATAAGGTGCTAAGTACCTGCTTACTTGCCAATACAAAGGGGCGTGGAAGATCTTCAGATTCCATTAACATTACAGATAAATACCTGCTTTTGTTACTATAGAAAGTGCTGCTATGAGTGTTTTTTGGGGGTATATACTTGGGCCTTTCTGTCTTTGGCCTTCTTGGGATATTTTCCTAGAAGTGGGATCTCTTCCCAGACTTATTTCCTATTACTCTTCTCCACACATTGTATGTTCCAATAAAACTGAATGACTAACTTGACCCCCCTGCTCCCACATCCTTGCTTTACCATTCGTTTCCCTATATTCATGAAGATTCTTTTCCATGTCTCTGCAGGCCTAGGAGGCACCCCCTGCTCAAATCACAGAGTAGATCTCTCAGACAAGACTTCCTTAGGTTCAAGGTACTCCTTAGGTCTGCCTACACCCACTTAAAACCATAACTCTAGAGTTCTAGGCAATGTCCTTGCCATAACTAGTCAGACAGAAGACATGAATAATTTCTTTTTTTTCTTTTTTTTGCTTCTTTTTTTTAAAATTAATTTGATGAGTAATTTCTTTAAATAGCATAGTAAAACAGTTAGCAGTAAAGCATTTCACCCATAAACCTAGGCCACATCCACTCACATGTACACACATATCAATGGAAAGAGTAGACACACATTGGGAATGTGTGGGAAGAAACATGAGAAGGGAACATTTCTGGTCAGGGACAGCCCATGCCTCCAGTGCTACAGGGTCACTGATGGCTTTGGTGAGGTTAAAATGCTGAGTGCAGGCTCCCTTAGGGGCACTCTCTCCTGAGTGCTTTCATGGGGGGCCACAGTTCACCATAGTTCTGCAATCACTTGCTAGTTGCTGTTAGCTTTGGTTCTATTGGGCAGGTGGCTGGAGAACTCTTTTCTCTTCCCAGTTTATGTATGGGTCTGGCCCCAAGCAGCATTCTTTTTTCTTTGTATCTGCTTTGTATATGAATCAGAGAAAACACAAAAGCTAAGCCCAGGGTTGTAGGTCCTAGTGTTTCTCTTGGGTAGCCAAGCTCTTGGCCTTTCATATCCAAATCCAATCAGACACTTACTAGCTATGTGACCCTGGGCAAATCTCTGGACCTAGGTCTGCCTCAGTTTCCTTATTAGTAAAATGAGGGTATTACACTTGCTGGCCTCTATGGTCTCTTCCAGGTCTAAATCCATCTAAATTGGTGCTTCTTATATTGGGGGTCATGACTCTATATGGGGTCATGAAAAATTGCAATAGTAAAAGGTTTCTGAACACACAACAACCACAACTTAATTAAAAATCAAACTCATAATGAATCGGAGGTGTTTCTGGCAGTGTTCACCCATGTTGCATTGTGCAACTTCACTGCAGTCTTGGTTCTGAACACAAAGCATGTGCACTTTGCACTGCACATGCCGTCAGCCCACAAAACACAACAAAAACTGCTGAAACTCAAAAAGGGGTCACAAGTGGGAAAAGTTTAAGAAGCCCTGATCTAAATGATGTTGGGACTCAAATTAAGTAATTTAATAGGCTTTTAAGGATTCATGCTGCTGTAAGTGGCCTAAGTATGGCAAACACCAAGAGAGGAACCCATTTAGGGTTTGAAAGAGGAGAGAGGTGGCATGTCAGAGTGGGGAAAGAGCTGACTTTGAGCCCTTCCTCTATGTGATGCTGGACAAATCACCTAACCTAGGGCTTTAGGAAACTCTCAAGACAGGAGGCTAAAACTTGGGGTCCATGAGTTGCTGTGGGTAGATTGCAGAGGATCTACATGAAAGAAAATGAATCTGTAGTTTCACTTACCTTTGGTTTGTAATCCTATGTATATTATGAATTAAGAAACATGAGACTGTGAGTGGGTCCATAGGCTCTCTTAGATTGTCCAAGGGGTCCATAACACAAAAAAGAGGAAGAACCTGGGTTCTGATACTATAAGTTGCAGAGAAGGTGTCAACCTGTCTTGGTAGAGAGTATTATCTATCGTTATAACAACAGAGCTGACATTTCAATAACACTTTTAAGATTTGCAGAGTATTTTAGAAACCACATCCTATTTGATAGAATGCTATGAAGGAGGTGCTACAAGTGCTATGATTCCCATTTACAAGAGCACAAAACTGAGACATCAAGAGGTGAGGTAATGTGCACAGGGTCACACAGTTCTAAATATCAGAGGCAGATCTGAACCCAGGTCTCTCTGTCTCCAAGCTCAGTTCTATAGCCACACATACAAGTGAGAGATTGCACGTTTCCTCTTTAGCCCATTTACTTGTCTAATCCTCACACCTGTGGGTGAGTAGTTAGTTTTCTGATAGAATTGTGTATTCTGTGTAAACAGAATTGTCAGAGATTTGTGAAGAAGCTGGAAATACTCCAGTTCAATTTCAGTTGAAAAGGAAGCAGAAAACCAGCCAATAATTTCATTTCTATGATAATCTAAGTCTTTAAGCCTGTAGGACCTTGAAAAATGAAGCTGCCATTTTTGTCAAATGTTTCGGCTTGTGTTGGAATTTCAAATGACTATTTAATCTGTTTGGAGCACATTCAGTATGCTAAGTGTACCTTTGAAAAGTTGCAAGTTGACAAGAATGAAAATGAAGTGGCTGGGGTAGGCAGGGTTGGGATAGTTCTCTGAAGTTGCCAGGTCACCTTAGCTTTACCTTGACTAGCACTCTTTCTCAGCCGGCTAGGCAGGGTTCTGAAAGCCCATTGTGTTCATGGCATCACATCAGAGAATGATGCCAAGAGCCACCTCCGAGGAAGTACAAATAGAGGCCAGTTCAAAGGAGTCAGGGAAATGCCTGGCAGTATTTGCCCAGGACAATTTAGGAAATTTCCTCTGGGGTTGCTAAGCTAAGAGAGTTGCTCTTTCTCTTTCTCACTTGGCTGGGAATTTGGGTTTACACACAAGGATTCCCACATGAAAGGTTCCCCATCCCTCAGGGTTCTAAATGAACTTCCTGTGCCCTCTAGTTCAAGGTATTGCTGGGTGGTAGATGCAATTTAGTGTGAATAAACCACGATTGTGAGATTGTACACAGACGAGTCAGAAAAGTTGAAGGCAATTTTTGTCATGGATAATCCTGCCCGTGTGAAAGGGACTTGACTACATAGTACGGACAACGTTAGATTCCCACAGGACTCTTAGAGCCCCCATTGGTGTAGCTCTGTTAGATCAGACCAAATAACATTAATGCAAAGCAACGCGTGCAGATACTCAAACAGATCTGTAATTTTGAGGGCAGGGACTATTTTTACATTTTCTTTGTATCTTCAATACTTCGTATAATGCCTGCCACATAGTAAGATTTTAATAAATGCTTGTGGATTGGTTGTGACTGATCTCTTCCATGTGGATACATCCTCAAGAGATGTAGCGCATAACCAATCCATGCCTGCCCATACTATGAGACTCTAACCCACAAGGGGCACACCCAACATTCAGGGACCCTTCCCTCCTTTCTGCTGACACCATTTGGATGCTAACGGAGCATGCAGACTCTAGCCATTACTTACTGCTTCTTCTCCCTACACAACTAGCCTGACTCCTTTTTGACTCTTCTACTTCTTTAATGACATTTTTTCCTCTGCTTCCTCTTCATAGATCCTTTCTTCTAATGCATAGTTTACCACCATATTCCTTTCCTTTGCCCTCCGGGAGATGCTAATTTTCAATTCCTCAGATTCTCTAGTACTCCCTCACTTTCAGCCACTTAGCAACACTGGTAGAATGTGGGTATTCAAAAGATGGTCTTTGTTTCAGGGAGAAGTCTGAAGCAGAACAAGTGATGCCTAGTTCAAACAGAATAGTGAGGTAAATAATGAGGAAGAAATGTCACCTATCCACAGGGGCAACATCTTCCACAGATTCTCAGGCTGCTAGTGAGAGAGAGGAATTCTCCCTGGACAACCTATGTTCTCGGGGCTATGGCTCCCCCTTAGAAAACCACTCCTGGGTCCATCAGCCCAGGCTGCTGGCAGCCCACTCCATCTCAATGCTGCCCCCAACCCCTGCCAAAAAGCTGCTGCTGCTTCTCTGCTGGTTTCCTCAAACCTGACTCTATCTGCTGCTGGATTACTTTTGTTCTGAGCTGTTGCTGGTCATCCACTGCTGCTAGCTGGTGTAAGAGTGATGGACTCAGCTGGGAAGATCTGAGTCCAAAACCCACTTCAGACACTTACTGTGTGACCCTGGGCAAGTCCGTTAATCTCTCCCAGCCTCAGTTTCCTTATCTGTAAAATCAGATAATTATAGCACTTACCATTCAGGCTATTGTGAGGATCAAATAAGATAATGTGTGTGGAACCCTTCCTTATAGATGCTAGCACTTATTGGTCTTCCTCTTAAAATGAAGTAAGATGCACCTTCAGTGATCAGCAGATTTATGGCTTATCTGCTAGTCATCCCCAAGTCAGGCCAAGCCAGCATCCAAGGGAGTCCCCTCCCTCAAGCCTCTCTTTTCCACAAGCTCATTCCACCTTAGTGGGAATTCTCCTGAGCTGGCTGCATATGGGTTGGGGGTGAGTTGACTCCTTCCCCCTCCTCTAATATATCTGGAAGCTAACACTGGAGCCATGCCAGTCAACCCCACAAATTGTAGGCAAAGGGCCAGAGTTATTGATTCCCATCCTCCACTCTTAAGGTCTCTGGCCTTCTTGCAACCCTATTTGAATTATTGGATGAGAGCAGATGATGATGATTCAGTGACAACTTCTGTGCCTCTTATAACCACAACACTCTCAAACTGCTGCTGCTTTTGGAAGCTTAGTCATAAAACTGCCCTCAGGTTAAATGCCCTTCAGCTGTCCTTCACCTCACTCACCCAGTCTTGTATAGCCAGACCTTAGGGTCGTCCGTCACTCTCCACTACTCCACCTCCATGATTTCCCATGCTGTGATAATCTCCTATCACTCCCTAGTGAATCTCTTCTCCTGCCCTTCCTCCTTACCTCAATTACTTCTTCATCTCTTTACTAATCTCTTTTCTCTTCATTCCCTTTCTTACCTGACTACTTTAGTTACCCAGTGTGAGTCCTGTTGCCAGCAAAAGCAATGACATGTTTGCTGCCTTCCCTGCAACCGATTCCTGCCACCATGCTTACCGGGCTAGCAACTGAATTCAGGGTAAATTCTCTTCTCTAGTCCCATTCGCAGGTTTGTGAGGGGGTCACAAAATTAGACTGCCTGCGTCCACTCCAAATTCATATGATCTGGTCTTAACTGGGATTTCTGAGTTGCTCAGTCATACTTTTAGGCCGTTTAAAGGATCATCTAAGTGGCACAGTGGATAGGGTGCTTGACTTGGAGTCGGGAAGACCTGAATTCAAATCAGGCCTCAGATACTTCCAATCTGTGTGACCCTGGGCAAATCACTTAACTCTATTTGCCTTAGTTTTTTCATCTGTAAAATGAGTTGAAGAAGAACATGGCAATCCACGCCAGTATCTTTGTCAAGAAAACTCCAAATGAGTCATGAAGAGTTGGACATGAAACCACCACTACCACCACCACCAAATTTTAACCACCTTTTGTCAACCTACACTTAAGTTCCCACTAATGATTATTGTAATCCTCTTCTACTGTCCCTAATTAATAGTAATAATAATAAAAATGGTAATAAAGTGATGTCTTACATATAATGCTTTAAAGCTTACAGAACACTTTCTAATTTAATCTTCACAGAAACTCAAGGAGGCGGGTACTATGATTGCTCCATTTTATAGATGAGAATATTGGGGCAGACAGAGGTTAAGTGTCTTACCCAGGGTCACACAGCTGGTATGTGCCCGAAGTCCTCTTGACTCCAGGGCCAGTGTTCTGCCCACTTTCCCGCCTAGCTTCCTTTAGTCCCCAACTTCCCCTTTGGTGGTTCTCCATTTCATATAGAATAAAGTTTAAACTCTTCACTCAGGCAGTTCCCTTTTCCTGTATTCCCTGCCCTGCCCTTCTCTGTCTCCCTTCCCCCATCTCCGCTCTTCAGTACTTTCCCTTATCATTCAAGGGTTAGCTCCCAGCAGGAACCCCACGTGATTTGGCTCTCTTTCCCTCTTTACCCTGAGCATGGGACCCTGAGGATAGTAGGGGCTCGGTTGTATGTTGGTTGGATTGCAGAAAATTGAAGCTTGGAGATTACACTGAAGGAAGTGAGTCAAGTAAGGAACAGGCTCAGAGTGGAAACTCCCTTGTGATTTGCCTCATTCTTTCATTTTACCCACTGGGGCAGGCCATCCCTTGGGACATGAGCAGTCTCTTGTTGCAATGAGCACTAAGTGCCCTTTGCCCATGGCTTGTCACTTTCCTTTGAGGATTGGACTCAGATCTCATGCCACTTGGATCATGAAACTAGCAAAAGGGTGATTTCGATTTGGCTTGTTGATGATTTTGTAGAAATTATAAAAAGATAGGTCAAGGCTTTTCCTGGAAATGAATCTTCTGCTAAAAAAAGAAAAAAAAACACGTCAAAACCACCACAAACTGGAGCCTTCTTTCATCCATTAGAGGACAATCCTGGTTGTCATGGAAGAGAATGGGAATCCTTGGACCCAGCCTGGGCTGCAGCGCTGAGGCTCTTATGTTAAAGGGGAGCTTCTTTCTGTAGGCAGATCAAATTCCAGGGATGTAGCTGAACTATTCTTTATCCTCACCAGTGAACTAAACTGTTCTTCCATGAATACTAATTGTGACATTATGAATATTAATTGTGACATTGGGTTACCACTGTGACTGGCCCCTTAATTGATCCAGAACTCCATTCCAGTATCAGTCTGATGCACAGACATTAAAATAAACTTTCAACAGCATTTTTTGCCTTAATCCTCTCTCTTTCAAGAAGCTCTAACATAGGAATGGCAGGAGAAGATGGTAATGAATCTTGATGCAGCAGCATCAGAAACAAAGCAGTGTGGAGTAGTGTCCAGAGGGCTTGCCTTGGAGCCAGATAGATCTGAGTTCAAATCCTACCCCTAACACATACCAGCTATGGGATGCTGGTCAAGTTACATCATCTTTCAGTGTCCCAGGCAGCTCTGTATGCACAGATAAATTGCTCATCTACATTAGCATAGGTAGTATCTCCACTGGAAGTTTCCAACACTGATGGAATCACAGGTTTGGGCCAAAGGAAAATAAAAGGGGGGGGGGGATGAGGAACAAGACAAAAGTCAAGAAATCTGAGAAGACTTGTTTTAACTGATACAGAATGAGATACGTAGAACCAAGAGAAGTATATAGAAATACAATTAGACCACATGAGGACTGCAGACCTCAGATATGGATCATTTTTGGTTACAGGTGGTGAATATTGGAACATGGTAACTTTCTGCCTGTAGACTAGTGGTATGGGTACTATGTAAGCGGCCTCATAGTCATGTATCAGTTGGTTTTTGACAGTTTTTTTGTTACAAGGAAGGATACTCTCTCTCTCTTCCTCCCTCCCTCCTTCTCTCTTTCTCTGTCTCTCTCTGTCTCTCACTTTTTCTCTCTCTCCCTCTCTCCCCCTCCCTCTCCCTCTCTCTCTCTCTCTGTCTCTGTCTCCCTCTCTCTCTTTCTCTCTCTCTCCTCTCTCTCTCTCTTTCTCTCTCTCTCTTTCTCTCTCTCTCTCTTTCTCTCTCTCTCTCCTCCCTCCTTCTCTCTCCCGCCTCCCTCCCTCTCTCTCTCCATCCTCTCTCTCTCTTTCTCTCTCTCTCATAATTAATGAGAAATGGTTAGTATTCATTTAAAATGCATTAATAAAACAGTAAAAGGAGAAGCCTTAACACCTTTTTGCAAAGAATATCACATCCCAGTTTCTCTGCCAGATGTCCAAGGCCCTCTGCCACATCCAGGCCTTCCTGATGGTCTTAGAATCCTTTCTACCCTGACTTCTCCTTACATTTCTACACAGTCTCTCTACTGGAACTAAGCTAAGCTGCTTCCTGTTCTCTGTACCCAGCTGACTTCTTTTGCCCTCCCCCCCCCCAGGCCTCAGTGGGAGCTGTAGTTCTTCCTTCTCCCTGCCTGGCCATTTCTTTGGCATTCCAGCTAGGGTTGCTGTTTTAGGGACACCTTTAGAGAGATTCAAAATCTCTGCAGTTAGAAGAGAATAAAGTCCACTCTGCTGCAGGAGTCTGAGGCTGCTTCTGGAAAAGAGAAAACCCTTCAATTTGAAGTCAATGGTAGATTGGGATTTGGGAGAGCTATACACAGGCTGCCAGCTCCAAATGGGAGAAGAGATACTGACTAGTAAATCCCAGGGGGTCATGCCAAGAAGCAGAATACATCCTAGCTACAATTAAGAATTCCAAACAGAAGTTAGAGTCACTCTCTATCCCAGATACTTAAAGAAAGTTTTACAAATGCCTTTAGATCAGAAATCAGTAATTTCTAATTCTAGTTCCCCTTCTCTCCCTACCCTCCATGGAGCTTCCCCTTGGAACAAATAAAAACAGCCCAATGATGCCTGTGTCTGATGGTATATGTGCCATTCTACCATCTGCCTCTCAGCTTTCATTATCTGCTCCCTAGGGCTATGCCTTACTGGCCATTCAGGTTACTCAGAGTTCAGCTTCTTTTTCATGTTCTGTTCCATTATGTTAGCGGAGTCATCCTTAGGGACAGAACTCTGGATTTGAATATGGAGCCAGAGGGCCAGTGTTGGAGTCCTGTCTTTGCCACTGACTACCTATATGAGCTTGGACAAGTTTGTCCAAGAAAATTTGGCCTCCCTGCATCTTAGTTTCCTCATGTCTAAAATGAAGCAATTGAGTTAGATGTATACACTCAAATTCCTATTTCTGCTTACTTCATCCTGCATCAGTTTATAGAAGTCTTTTCACTTTTCTCTGAATAAATTAGTCATTCTTTTAAAAACTAAAAAAAAAAATGGAGAAAATTTGCAAAGGCAGGAATGTGGGAAAGATGTGTAGATGATTCCCCAAGAATATAAAGGATTTGCAAAACTGCCAGTAGCCTACATTAACTATGTTAAAAAGCTAAGAGACTGATGAGGAATGTTCTTAACCGCTGAGCCAGAATCCAAAAACAGATTATGTTAGTTCATGTGGCTTCAGGAAAACATTTACTGCTAATCATTGGGTGAGAATCTCTTATTCAAAGACTTGTATTTTTTTTAGCAAAAAGCCTGTATTATTGCCAGATTACACTTGTCAAGGCCATTGGAAACAAATGTATAAATGGCTATATGGGATCTGCATGTGTTGTGAATCACCGAGAGCTTCTGGGGGCTGGGGACATGATGTAGCAGCCTGAGCCCCCTGGAGAGCTATTCAGGCATCTCTGGGGCCTCCTCCCTGAGAGGGTATGCACAGAATGGGCAGTGTCTCTATGCATGAAGCACCCCCCATGACTGACAGCCCCCAGTGTGCTCTCCATAGCCACATCAGGCGACAGGCTGTCCGTGCACGGAAAGGCCAGGGCAATGGAGAAGCACATGAATGAATGAATGAATGAAAGCATTTCTGAAACACTTCCTACGTGCTAGGCACTGAGCTATACTGGGGACACAAGACAGCTCATATCTTCAAGGAGCTTGTATTCTAGTGTACGCATAGGGGGGCAGAGCCCAAGGAGAGGTGTGGTAGGGGCAGAAGTCAAAGGGATGAGCAAGACCATCTGGTAATGACTTTTTCCAGTAATGGCTGTGTTGTTGATCGTTGTTCCCAGAGAAAGGGCAGTGGTAGGGGAGGGATATAGCAAGGTTGGAGGTGTACTATAAAGGCAGTTGGAGAACATCATGGTGGGCCTGGGGGCTAATGCGATAGGATGAAATCTTCCCAATCAGACAGCCAGGGCCTCAAGTGCCAGCTTGGAGGAAGCCAGAGTGCTACAGCAGCCACATTTGGGTGGTGGGAATGTTGCTGGCTGGAGCATAGAATGAGCTCAGAATCATGCAGGAGAAGGACATTCTGTGTAAAATGTATGAGCAGAAAAGCAAGGAGGAAGGAAAACCACAGACAACTTGGGTGTTCTATTGGTATTTATGCAACATCAGGAGGTCCATGTGGAGAGCCCCCAGATTTCTGGGAAGACATGGCCAAGAGTTGCAAAAGATGTCTAGGCGTGAATAGGTTTCAATTTGTACCTTTGGAGGAAGTAGTCACGTCGAAGAGTTTGTTTGAATTATCAGAGGAGTTTATGTATTAGCAGTCATAATAGCTGACATCCGTATAACACCTTTTTGTTGTTGTTCATTCATTTCAGTCATGGCCAATTCTCCATGACCCCATCTGGGGTTTTCTTGGCAAAGATACCAGAGGGGTTTGCCATTTCCTTCTCCAGCTTGTTTTACAGATGAGGAAACTGAGGCAGACGGGGTGAAGGGGCTTGTCCAGGGTCACACAGCTAAAACGTGTCTGAGTTTGGATTTGGACTTATAAAGATGAGGCTTCCTGATTCCAATCCCAGTGCTCTGTCCACTGTACCACCTACCTGCCCCTTATGGTTTGCAAAATACTTTACATACCTAATGTGTGTAGCATAGAGGTTGCCACTTTCATAGACTGTCCGAGGCAGGCTTTGAACAGACTATACCATGATACCTTAGCCTGAGTCCTTTTAATGGAATTGCTGGGTCCAAAGGTGACTTTGAGATCTCTTTTCTTTCTTCCTCATTCCTTCCCAGACTGAGCCAGCAGGAAGCTAACAGGAAGGTAAAAGTCCGCCCCTATGTCTCTTTTCTCTACTGCAACTTGGGAGGGGTTTCTTTTTAGTCACAAGAAGTCATTTTTCCTGTAGCTGAGCTCCCACGAGGTCCCCCTCTGAGCGGCATGGCACAGGGGCCGGGTCAGAGAGGCTACACTTCCATTCAAGCTTGTGGAGCAAAGTTACAAGCAATGACAAGATGACGGCCACTTGTCTTTCTGCCCTTTGGTTTGATAGACTGGGTGTGGGGGTGGGGGAACTGCAGTCTCTGCAATGGAGAGGCAGAAGCCAGCCTAATAGAGCCAAGGCTGAACATCCCATTCTCTGGCTGCCATTTATCATTGTGCCTTATCTTCTCCAGGGGATCTGATCTAGTCACAATTCCCAGAAAACTGGTCCTCAATGTGTTTTGTATTCTGCCAATTAGGGGCTTTTCTTCTGCAAGCTGATTTCCAAGGAGCAACGCTTTCTGTTATGTCCTTATTCTGACCCCTGGGCTGTCACCTCTCCTCTTCTCTCCTCATCCATCAGCTCCCTTCATGAGTCACTTGCCTCCCAATACCCAGATTTGACCCTGGAGCCTGGCTTTGGAAAAAAACCAGTCCTTAAAAATTGTTTCTTCCTCCACTTCCCTTCCCCAACTGAACGGTAAGAAAGCAAACAAAACCCCAGTTCACACATTAGCGTTTTCCATTCTGGATGTTAAATCCCTCATCTCCCTGGAAGGAGGCGGGGCCAGGCATTTTGACAACAACTGCCTGAGAAGGACAGGAGGGAGGGTTTTGAGCTGGAAGAGACCTTAATTAAAGACATACTCTCTGGACTGCCTGCCACAGTCCTCTTAATTTTTAGCCTGCTTCTCTCCCTCCTCAGATTAGCTGCTGTTTACTTACGTTGTTGTTGTTCGATTGTTTTTAGTCTGTCAGACTCTTTGAGGCCCCATTTGGCGTTTTCTTGGCAAAGACATTGCAGTAGTTTGCCCTTTCCTTCTCCAGCACATTTTACAGATGAAGAAACTGAGGCAAAGAGGGTGAAGTGACTTGCCCAGGGTCATATAGCTAGTAAGTGTCTGAGGCCGGATTTGAACTCAGGTCTTCCTGACTCCAGGCCCAGTGCTCTATCCACAGCAGCATCACCTAAGTGCTCCTACTTACAGCTAGATCCTGATTAGTTTGAATAATGAATCCCATGAATCCCATGGGATATTTTAATTTGCACTGTTCAAAGTTATAATTGTATAAAATATGGTCATTGGTTCCAGCCCAATGGAAATATGCCGTGCAAATTTGAATAATGTGACCACTTTGTGGGGAATTCATCATTTGCCCTAATCAGGACCTAGTTGTATCTGTTTACAATTGAATAGAAACTCCTTGAGGGCATAGACTTTTCTTTTTCATTTTTCTGCCTAGAATGGTGCCTTATCCAAATCAAGCAGTGTAGGCTTGTGCCCCTTTCCAAGCCAGGGTCATTGCTATTCTAACCAGCTGAGTTCTGTTGAAGTAAAAAAACTGAATAAGGGGAATCTACTGGACATTCATGCCCTGACCTTACCTCGCCTGTCCCAGTCTTCTTGGCAATCCTTGGCTTCTTTCTGGTTGCCTCCCTGTCAGATTTCCCAGAGCACCTTTTCCAAACCTTGTCCAGCTTGATGTTGACTCGAGCCCCAGTTTTGTGCCCACCTCGAGGGCTTTCAACAGATAGTGTCACATCCTCTTCTTACTGCCAAGATGGAGCCTGGTCAGTTTGAAAGCTCCAAAGTCCCCACTTTATCTCCTGGTCCCCTGAATATGTGTCTCCATTGCTCCATTCTCTCTTCCTTCCTTCCTCCATATCTACCTGTGCCCTTGACCTCATCCTCTCCTGCTCCCTCTGGACCCCTGAACCATCAATTGTATTTTACAATCACCTCCATCTCTAAACAGATGTCTCTTTGCATCCTTTTCTGCTTCAGGGTCTTAAGAATCACTCTTGTACCACTAACAAAGAGATTTCCATTGGATTCCCCAAAGGGCACATAGGCTCACTTTTTTGGTAATTCCCCAAATATTCTTAGTGTGTATTAGCCCTAGAAGTCAGAGGCCTGTAGCATTCCTCAGAGTCACTGAACAATTGGTCCTGAGTGGATAGAAAGGACTTTCCTCTGTTTGTTTTTGGTTGCATCAAGTTTTCTACTTTGGACCTGCTCACCTTGTGGTGGAAAAAAGGACATGCATATTTTAAATGCAGTTAAATAAAAAATTAATATACTTTCCAAATTGAGTTCATTCAAGCTAATTTTTCCCAGTATGTACAATGAGTTGCCTTGTCTGCATTGGCAGAGAAAGGCCTGCTATTTACACTGCCAGATGCTCCTGTTACATGAGTCTGACCCCCTCCCACAGGTGAATAAATCAATATTGTTGCCTCTCTTCGCTTATCAGCCCACTCCCAGCACAGCTGAAAGTCACCATATTATGCAAATCCTATTATCATCAAACCTTGATTGACTGAAACCCAACTAACTGGAACTCTCAATTAACAGGGTTTTTTTTTCCCCCTCCTGCTCCACTTTTAAGAGGACAAATTGAATGACAAAGCAAGCTCATGTAGAGGAGTTAGTAAAAACCAAACTGACTTCCTAGGGCTGGCTTGGGCCTCCCTTGTTTCCTTCCAGATCCCCAATTAGCACAGGGAAGATTCACCAACGACCATTGGATGCACTGGACATAACTTTCTCAGACAGATAAATGTTCCCAAACATCTTAGCAAACTGTTCAGTGATGGAGTAAATGGCAGAGATTTCAAGTTACCCTCTCAGTTACCCAGAAAATGACATTCCCAAGGATAGGCCATTCTGCAAGTGTCCTGGTTCACTGAGGATTTGGAGTTCTAAGAGTTTGTTTCCTAAATATTTGAGTATAGAAAGTGACGAGCATGGAGAAAGTAAGACTGGTGAATTGGGCATATTGCAAAGTAACAGCAAAGATCCCAGGAGGTCTTTGTTTGCAAAGCTTCAGAGCTTCCTGGTTGTGAAAGAACATTGTTACCTCCCATCAAAGTATGCTGCAGAACAGCTTCATTAATCTCAGTTAAGACATGCAATCCCCCAATGGGACCAGCCATATTGTTACTGCCTATCCATCCAGATCACAGGATGTCCAATTACCAAGTCTCCCTGGCACCTACAAGTGTGCTTTGGACAATCACATTCAGAGTCCTGGATACATTTCACAGTTGCAAACGTTGAATGTCAAATGTGGTTCTAAGTTGAATGTTACGTGGGGCTGTGCTGCCCAAAGGGTTAAACCTTTAGCTATTAGACTCACAGTTCCTCTAATGTTGCTTATAGTGCCCTATATCCACCCGTGTTTGGCCCAGTGGAAAACAGTAGCCATGGAGAGACAATACCAATAGGCAGATTATAGTTGGCTGGAAGAACAAAAACACTTCCTTTCTGATGACCAGGATTGTCCAAAAGTGAATGGGCCTCGTTGGGGGGTATTGGGCTCCCCCTCATAGACGGTTGTTATGCTGAAGCCTGAGCACTCATGTGTGACCTTGGTCAGGTGTGTATGGGGGACTAAGTGGCTGCTGAGGTTGCTTCCAGCTTTCAGATTTTGCCATTCTGTGATTCTGCCATCACTCCTCTTGAATATTGGATTTAAATGCAATAATGATGGTTTGGTGAATCAATGATGATGTCTTATTCACTATAAAGCTAGGGCCTCTTGTTAAAAGTTTGCTCTGATGCAACTTTATATATCCTTTAACTCGATTCTGAAGTTGTGGTATTTTAAACGGCCGTGATTCTAGCACTTATTGTTCAACCCATCTCAGCGTTCAATAAATAAATGTGTTACCTCTGGGGGCACCTGGAGATCAGATTTCCAATGTGCCAAGTGTTCTAATGAAAAGTGAACATGAGAAATGAGTCTTGGAGGCCAAGAGCTTGTTTTTAAGTGCAATACAGCAGCCTGGAATTGATTGCCTCTTGGTTTTCATTTTGACTGATGCTGCTTGGGGTTTTATTTTCCTGGAGGGAAAACTAATGTCTGAAGAAGTCAAGTTTTATGTGCAACTTACTTTGGTACTAGTTTTGGTACTTCACAAGATATCATATTTTGATGTGGGGACTGCTTCTGGATTGTGGGGCATGAGATAGTCAGAAAGAGAAAATACCAAATTGAATATTCACCTTGGAGAAGCCCATATCTTAATGGCTAATAAGGTTGTGACCCTGTTGTTCAGGGAGAGTTTTACCAATCATAGCATTTCCAATGACTGGTGGACAGAATAGCAGGTGGTCTTGAAGGCAGATGAATAGCTAAATGCCAGTTGGAGTGGAGAAGCAGCAGCAAATGGTCAGAGAAGAACTCCCCCCCCCCCCCAGGAAGCAGGTTCAGCATGATACCACCAGAGGACATGGACAGCTCTGCAGCATCAGAGGAATAGATTTGCTGAATTTGCATATTCCCTGACCACACACATTCCGCAAGGTAAGGCAGAACCAGAAGGTGGAGATCTTCAAATGTCAGGTAATAGGAAGATATTGAAGTTTATTAGTAGGTGAATACCAGAGTGGATCTGTGTTTCAGAAATATTACTTTGGTGGCTGGGTAAAGGAAAGATCAGAGAAGGGAGATCCTTGAGGCAAGAAGGCCAATCAGAAGGCTACTGCAATAGTTCAGGCTTGAGGGGATGAGGTCATGAAATAGGGGGTTGCCTGTGTGAATAGAAAGAAAGGGCTGCCTGGAAGAGATGTGGTGCAGAAAGAATTGACAGGACTTGGCCAATGATTAGGTGTGGTGATGGGGGGGGGGGGGTTAGGGGAGAGGGAAGAGTTGAGGATGCCTTTAAAGTTAAGAATCTGAGGGACTAGAAAATTGGCAGTGCCCTGGACAGACATAGGAAGGCTAGGGAAGAGGTTTTGAGGGGAAGATGATGAGCTCCAGTTTGGACAGGCTGAGTCTGAGAAGTCCGTGAGCCATCCAGGTAGACAGACACATTCAGTAATCAGTTGGTGATGCAGTTATCTGAATTGGTGGAGGGAGTTCCCATTCTGGGAGTTCTCAGGACCGCCCCCCCCCCGCCCCCATCATAGGTCCTTGTTATTATTATTACTAATAATTATTTTTACCCTGCTGTCCCTTCCTACCTTATTCCCCCACCCCTCACTGCCAGGGAGCTATTCTGAGAAAACCCTGAGATTTACCAGACCCTGTAGGTTCAGAAGTGATCAAACAAAAAAAGTTGTGAAAAGCAAGGAGGGCTTGTGGAGCTGGGTCTAATGCAGGAGGCATGCCCAGGAAAGGTCAAGTTTTCATCCTGGACTGTCTCTCCAACCTCCTTTCCCCCCAAGGACCGTTTTCATTCCCACTGCTTATCCTTCCATTTAGGTTCATCTCCCAGAGTCAAAAGGACCCTGAAAATGGTTTCACCGACCTTCTGTGCCTAAGGAAACACAGAACTTTGAGTCTAAAAAAATCTGAAGGTTTTTTTGGATGTAATACTGTTAGGAGCTAAGCTGTCAAATTAGCAAGTGTAGAAGGCCTTTTTGGACCCCAGACTCATTTGATGACAAATGAGACTGAGGCTCTGAGGCACATGGAGGCATCACCAAAGAGCCTAGATATTGGTCTCTAGCACCATCTTGCTTCACTCCAAAAAGTCTCCTGGGTCACTCCCTCCTTGGGCCAAACTCCCAGTCAGGGCTGGCCTGCCCATTGAATGACTGGGTAAGGCTAGGTGGGTCTCAGGGGTCAGGGTAGAAGGCAGGGAACTGAGCTGGGTCTTCACAAAGTCAGAGCAAGTATACTAAGAAGCAGAGTGGGTTAGTGGCCTGGGCACTGGGCTTGGAATCAAAAAGCCTTGAGTTCAATCCCTGCAGCAGGCTCTTCCTAGCTTTGTGATCTTCTCTGCACATGGAAAATGAATGGATTGGATTGGGTAGCCTCTCAAGTCCCTCCTAGCTTGAAGCCTCTGATCTTATGATACCTTGTGGTCTGTTTCCTTCTCTGGCAAACGAGGGGGCTGGATCAGATGACCTCTAAGGGAACTGGCAGTTTCCCATTCTCTGATGCTGTCACGGAACTCTAGGTCTAGAGTTGGGGGAGGGGAAGGGGCTGATGCTTAGAGGGTCCCCAGGAACAGAAGGTTCACAGTCATCACTCTTCACATGTGCTCAAGGCCACTGTTAGTCTGCCTTAAGATACTGAAAGGCCCAGGGAGAATTCAAATATGTTACCAGGAAGGAAGGCTTAACAGATGAATCCATTACCAGTCATTAATACCTCCCACTGAATGAGTTTCTCATATGTCTAGCAGATATTGGAGAGTTCCTCAGATAAATCTGCCATTCCTTCCAGATAGGCACATTTTGATTGGGAAAGGAGGAGGCCTGGGGCGCTGGGCTGTCAAGGCTGAGGCAGGTAGGAATATCCAACAGAAAGTTCTGGGCAGCCTGTGGGCCCAAGTCGTGGGGAGGGCAGCAGGGGAGGAGGCAAACAAACTTTGCTGATGTCTCATTGGTCAGGGGCCTCCTTTGTGGCCTCCCAAAGGATATCTCTTTTAATTTTTATTTTATTTTATTTTTTTTTCTCAATGACTTGTTTATCTACTTCTAGTTTACAAGATTCAGTTCAACAATCCCTTGAGTTTCAGATTTTCTCCCCTCCCTTCCCGCCCCGCCCATGGTGGTGTACAATCATGTATAGGATCTGCAAATACTTTCACATAGTACAATAGTCTGGTTGTATAGAAGGGTTGTAACCAATGAGTGAACACTGGGAAAAAAAAGAAACAAAACCAAACATGGAAAAGAACGATAGCATGTATTGCTTCAGTCTCCATTTAAATTCTGGTCTTTCTAGATCTTTCTCTGAATGTAGATCTCTCCTTCCATCCTGAGACTTGTAGAGTTGTCTTATAACCTTGCGTTGCTGAGAAGAGTCCAGTTTATCAAAGTTGGTCGTCACACATATGATGTGTCTGTGATTATGTACAAATTTTTCCTGGTTCTGCTCTTCTCACTTAGCATCAATTTGTATAAGCCTCTCCAGGAAAATATGAAGTCCATCTCCTCCCCATTTCTTATACAATAGTATTCCATTACATTCATATACCATAGCTTGTTCAGTCATTCCCCAATGGAGGGGCATCCCCTTAATTTCCAGTTTTTTGCCACCACAAAGAGAGCTGCAATAAATATCCTTGTACATATGGGTCCTTTTCCCACTTCTGTGAGCTCTTTCCCAGAGGATATCTTTTCCAAAAATATCTTAGCTGACTTTTCTTACTGTGTTCTCCACATACACTGAGAAGTTCCTTATCAGTGTCTTCCTTATCAGTCTTTGGTTCTTTTGCTTGTTGGCTGCCAGTAGGTCTCAGAGATGCTGAGTGAAGAAGGCCCAGAAGGAGTTTCTTTGCCCCCTTGGTTTTCCTAGCAGGGACTTTCAGCTCTCTTCTGGGCTTCCATGCTATGTTCGAAGGGAGCTGTGCAGGGGCCACTCTTCCTTCAAGCCTGTTATCAGGAAAGAGTCTCTATTGAGACATTCAAGGACTTCCTAGGCCTGTGGTTTCATTGGTGTGGCCCTTCATCCATGGGAAGCTCCTGGATGCCTTTCCCACTTATGTGAATAGCAGAGTTGTAACTAGGGTATGGTATTGTGACTTTCGTCCTAGGGCATCAAAACGTAGAGGATGCTCTCAGCATTGCAGAGCTTCATCAGTGCAGAAGCAGCTGATCTTAAAGCTTAGTTAGTGAGAATAATCAGGTAAAGTGGAAAATGTCCAGTCCACAGCTGCCCTTAGCACTGGGCTTCTCAGCTAAGTTTGGAGGTGAGCTTCATGCTCCTTGCCTTGGGAGTACTTTGTTCTAGTTGGCTGGGGAACTGAAATTGCCAGCTAGGGATCCTCAAACCACCTACCACTGGGCTGTTCTTCAAGTTTTTTGAGTTTAATAGGATGGATTTTCCCAAGCTTGGGTTGCCTGGGCAGAGGCTCAGGCAGAACCCTCTTTGGTGAGTTTGGAGATGCTCTTGTCTGTTAAACAAGTTGCTTGTTTATGCTCTCACTTTGTCAGGCAAACCCTTCATCCTTCCCCTTGCCCCACTTCTCCTCCTTCCTTCTTTGGAGTCTAAGGTTTTCTTTTTTGTAGACTCACTGGGACCCAGATCTAGAGCTGGGAGACTCCTGAGAACTAGCCCATCCATCTAGTCCAAACCCCTCATTTGACAGAGGAGGAAACTGAGGCCCAGAGCTTGGATTCAGGTCCAGGTTATAGGATCAGAGAGCTATTTCTCTGTTTAGCTTTCCAAGTCTTTCCCAAACTGAGCCCAGCCTGGCTTCCCTTTCTAGCACTTGGAGATCTAGCCCACCTGGCCTTTTCTCTGTTCCTCCTACATAAGACTCCCCCTCTGATCTCATCCATTGTCTTGCACTGGACTCCTCATGTTCACCTCATGTAATCGCCATTATCCTTCAAGATGCAGCTCAAGCACTGACTTCTACATGAAGCCTTTTCCAATTCTCCCCAACTGCAGCTGCCTTGTAGTGATTCTCTTTACATTAGTCACTATCAACTCAGGTGTATCCTGCTTGTCACCCTTGCTAGAACAGCAAGGACTGTTTGATTCTTTGTATTTGTAACCCTAGTGGCTAGCACAATGCCTTGTTGATGGGTTGCACCCCAGTGTTCCCCAGCCCAGACTGAATTACACCAAGCTCTGAAGGGAGGGAATTGGGATGAAAGTGGCCAAAACCTTGTTTAGTCTTCACTTGGAATCTGGAGGCAGAATTGGCTCCATTTTAAGGGATAGAGTTCCTTTAACCAATTAGCTGTGTGTGCTTGGGCACGTTCCTTCTCTCCTTTGGGCCTCAGTTTCTTCATCTGCCAGGTTTAGTGTAACCATGTTGGGGTAATCAGTGATTCATTTCACAGCCCAAGCCCCCATCCAGTTCATCCTCAGGCTGGACCATATCGGAGACACAGAAATCAAGTAGTGAAAGCATTTGCCAGGGATCAGGGAGGCCTGTTCCCCAGTGACACCTGTTCCTGCCCCTGTGGACCCTGGAACCCTCTGACCCCAGATTCTTTTCACTGTCCTGTGTTGTAACAAAATACTTCTTGGTCCCAGAGACTGGGGGGGGGGGGTAAAGTCCAATGAATATGCTCCCTGTGCTTCCTGGAATTGGAAACTGAGGCTGGACTAGAGTATCATTCAAGTTCCTTCCAACTCTCAGACTCAGTTGATTTACATTTAGATAGAGTTGTCTGTGGTTCAGTTTACATGTGAGTTTATCCATTGGTCTGTGGCTTAAGAGTAACCCCTTGATATGAATTAACTTACTTTGTAAATCATCAAGGTCCTGTGTTCTTTTCCAAAAGTGACAAATAGAAAGGGTGTGGAGACAAACCGGGAAGAGGGACCTGATACTAGAGGGAATGTATTGGATGGAGGGGCATGTGTGTGTGAGGGGGTGGGGGGAACAGAAGGGAATTGGACCTTCCAAGTGGTTAGATTCCAAGTGATCGCGTTCCATTTTTTCCTTGAGGAGGAAATGGAGAGAAATGAGAAGAAGCAGAGACCTAGAACCTTTGCAGGGGGATCAGGAAAGGCAAATGAAATCATCTTTGATTAGCTTCATCAGCTTTGGTTGGATGAATTTCCTCCCTGGATTGAGACAAGGAGATGTCACTGTCACATTCTGATGTGGATCAGGGCCCAGAGTTGAGGACAAACTACCAAGAAGGGTTGACTTTGTATGCCAAGATAAAATTAGGAATGGAGGGAGGTTATCAAAATTAGCATTCCGAATTGGGTTTGTGTAGAAGGTCAAGGTGACCATACATTGTGGTTGAGGCTATCAGAGAAATAGTTAAGAGGATATCTGATTGTATCTCCAAGTTAGTGGTTGTCCAATGATGGCATCAATAACAGATGTGCGTCAGGTATCCAGAGGGAGACAAGCTTGGAGGATTCTTTTTTTCAGTCAAACCCCCCTAGAACTTTTCTTTAATGCTCAGATGATATGACCTTGGCCTAGTGCTGCCATCTGGTGGCCGCGTACTGAAAGTGTGCCCTTGCCTACCACTGCCACCTGGTGGCTGTATGTGGAAACAATGGGGTCATTGAGGTTTCAAAAACAGAACAAAGCCCCTGGGAGCAGAATCTGGAAAAAATGAAAGGGATGAGGTGACGGCTTCCTATGCCAGGGGTCCAGCTGAAGAGAGGAGGGAAGGTGGTTCCTGGGCAGATTTTTTATGGGCCACTGGGTGAAGACTAAATATCCTTTGATTGTACTGGAAGAATTGGGAATAATTTTCTTGTCTTGGCAATTGGAGAGCTGGACCGGAGTCTTTTATACACATTCACATCTGCAAGAATAAAAACAAAACCAAATCAGGAGAGGACAGAGGATCTAGGTTCTGTTGATCTCAGGCCCCAAAGGTTAGAGCCCTTTCTTTTCAGAGACAAAGTACAAACTGAATCTTGGAAAAGGGCAGCTGGATGGTGTCTACATCTATAGGCACGTGTAAGGCTGCTGACAGTCATCCAACTCAAGAAAAGTGGGCATTGAAAGTCTTCCTTTACAGATGGGGTCACAAAGGCACAGGAGTCCATTTCATTCCCCCATGACCCCCCAAACAAAGTATGTTGGCTGGGACAGGTGTTCTTAGTCCCAGCCTCCTGGGAGCCTGGAGGTAAAAGGCTTGTTGTTTTCTCAGCTCCATTTGAAAACTGAATGAAAAGAGAAAGCACCACGAGAGAAAGCCCAAGAGAAGCCACTGAGTCCTTCCCAATATCACAAGGAAGGATCACTGTGGAGTCAGTGAAGTGGGGAAAAATATCATTTGGGAAGAATGTAGATGGGAGGGGCTGATTGTCTAAAATCACTCCATCTGACAGGGGAAAGACTTAAGAAATTAGAATTATTCTGAGGATAGAAATAAAATTTTCTAGGTAACATCAGTTTAACATAATGCTATAAATGCCTTTCTGAATTCTTCAAAGTTTCCCATGTAATTAAGTAATCAACAATCTTTTTCTTTTGCAACTCACCTAGGAGTTAGAAGAGGGAAATTCTCCCAGGTATCAATCTGAAAATATTCATTGAAGATTCATTTGCATTCTCCTTCCCACCTGCCCTCCCCAACCCCAGGCAACTTAATTGCTCCCTTACCTATTTATCTGGTTCTGTTTACTTGGCCCTCCACTCCTGACTCCACCTGACTCCCTATGTTTCTCTGAATTCTTCATATTCTTCATTTGTTATGACAATGCCATTGCATTCCATGACTGTGCCCAAGTTTGTCCCTCCCTTGCCCAGCTGGTGGGCAACCATTTTCCTTCCAGTTCTGTGTTACTGGGAAAAAATTCAGTTAAGTTATTTCTGTTCTTAAGACTTTTTGGTGGACATGTTGAACCTCTCCAATGACATTAGAAGCTGAAGACCTCGTCCCTAGCCCTTTTACACAGACCTTCATTGACCCACAGCAGACACTCAAGTGATGCTCTTACTTTATCAACAGCTAAATGAGCAATGCTGTATGATCACCATTATTTTCCATCCTTACCTGTTTCTACTTCCTCTTCCAGTTTTTTTTTTTCAGAGGAAAAAAGAAGACTTGACAAGAGTTGGGGGAAGAGAGACTGCCTACAAGTATCTGAAGAGCTACCATGTGGAAGAGGGACTAACTTGTCTTTGGTCCTAGAGGGCAGGTCTAGTCTAGGAGTTGTGGGTAAGAATTGTACAGAAACCTGTTTCAGCTGAATGTCAAGAGATACTTCCTAACAATGTGGATGGGGCTGCCGCATGTGTGATGTAGTCACCTCACTGAAGGGCATCAAGTCAAGGCCAGATGGTGGAGGGGATACTCACTACCACCTTTTCCCCATGGGCCTGTGCCTTGCTGTTGGGTGATGTATTGAAGCCTTAGTGTAAGGGTTCTTCACCTTGTTTGTATTCTAGACCCCTTGGGCAGTCAGTCCAGGGAAGAATTCTGTGGGCATAATTGTGTTATTAAATGCAGAAAGTCTAGTAGACAGGATTACAAAGGAAATAATTTCTATTGAAATATAATTATCAATAGATTTTAAAGCAATGATAATGATAATAATAATAGTTAACATTTATAAAGCACCTACTATGTGCCAGATATTGTGCTAAGTACTGTTTTACAAATATTTCATTTTATCCTTACAACAGCCTTTAGAGATGGTTGTTATTATTATCCCCATTTTATAGTTGAGGAAACTGAGGCAGACAGAGGTGAAGTGACTTGCCCAGGGTCACACAGCTAGTAAGTGTCTAAGGCTACCCTTGAACTCAAGTCTCCCTACCTGACTCCAGGTCTGGTACCCTGGGCACTATGGTACCACCTAGTTGTGTTTATAATCTCTTGGTTAAGAATCTCTGCCTTTTGGCTCCTTGGTTCTGACTTTGCTCTCAGTGTCAATACCCCAAATGGGACCCAGTTTCCTGGGGTGAGTGTACAAACAAGCCTCCAGCTTATTTGGGGATTTGACTCAGCCTCAGCCCCAAAGCAGCCCTTTGGAACCCAAACTTGAACCCTTGCAGTGTGTTGGAAGGATTGTCTGTCACATGCACTGCCTGGACACCTGACTTTGTAGAGTTTACTTCAGAGTTGGCCAGCTAATAGGTGCAGTTCTCTCAGACACATCATGTATTGAATCAGTCTGGCCTTGACTTTCCTCGTCTGTAAAATAGATCTATCAACATTTGTTCAGCTTGCCTTATAGTCATTCCCTTGGCCCATGAATATTTATTAAGGACTTACTCTGTGCCAGGCATTATACAAATAAAAAGATAATCCCTGCCCTCAAAGTGCTTACATTCTGATGAGGAAAGGGAACACATAAAAGAAAGCTGGTGTGTATGGGGGGGGGGAGGGGAGGTTGGCATGTGGCAAAAGTACCCATCTGTAGGCATAGTACAGAAAATACAGAGGACAAGCTAGAGAGCCTGACTGCCCTCCTATAGTGGAGGCTCTGGGAGAAGCCATCTAATGAAGAGCCAAAGCAGAATGAGGAGCAGTGGCATGGGCAGTCTGGAAAGAAATGGAACTCCTTATTGTGAGGCCTTCCTGAGGCAATGGCTATGACCCTCCTTGAAAGAACTCCAAATGCAAGGCCAAGAAACCAAAGAACAACCTATGTTAGGTTTGTGAGGTCTGATCAACAGGAACCTGGGATTTAAGCTGACATCATTGATGCCCCAGGGACCATGGATTATGACAAATGTCTGTTTTCTTTTTCCACAGTAGGAAGGCACTTTGTGTGGCTGTTTTAGGACCTGTAAAGCTCCACCCAGAGGGGAACTTCTAGTTGTGACCCCTAGATCAGCTGGACCTGGGGCCCATTAGCTTGTTGGGATGCACAAAGGACTTTCCCTCTTCTTCTCCCTAAATGGTTTTAATGCTACCCTCTAATCTTAGAGAAGTCAGTCTTGTTTGCCAAGCCCTTCTGGGGCTAGGAGAAGCTCTGGAAGGTTCTCTGGCATCTTTCAATCAATTTTGATGCCAAAACCTGGGAGAACATCCCAACTACAAAACAAGAGGAATGTGATGTTTACCCAGTGAACATATAAGCACACTTAGCAGAATATTGCTGCACTAAGATGGGTATACACCAGGTGTCTGGCAACTGAGAAAGCTAATTTCAGGTGGATTGGGTTTGAAGGTCCTCTCTGCCTCTCACATACAAGGCCATAAGAAGGAGAAGGAAAGCTTTACCTAATATTACTGCTTGAGAATCTCCAAGTTGAGGTTCTCTAGAGTATATTCTCCAGATTGTGGCTGACCTAAAAGGCAATGGAGAGAAAGGTGCATGCTGGGTACAAGTTGGGTGCAACATGTCCTCCTCAGTGATGACCTGTATATGAGAAGTGGTATTGGAGATGCTATCCAGGGCATATGTAATTGGAAAAGGAGGTGAGTTGGTCAAGCAGTGAGTGAGGCATCATAGATGGGTACTATGTGCTGCATTGGACTCCAGGGAGTGTTGAGGTCTCAAGGAAGGCCTCTGACTCAGTGGACAGATCCTTGGGTGATACTCTATAGGCAAACACATGTAAGAATGGCAGAGACTGAACACATATGGATAGGTTACAATATGAAACATTGGAGGAAGTTGCTACACCCATGAGATCACAGATTTATGGAAAGATTGAAGTGTGCTTGGAAAACTGCACTCCCCCTCAACCAAGAAGGAGGTTATGATGAATCCAGTGAGCCTAGAGCTTGTCCAAGTGCATAAAGTGCCCTGGTATTTAACATATGTTGGGAGGTGATGTTGTGGAAAGAGGGGTTAGGCATCTGGTGTTGGCTTTGCCATTAGCTCATCGTGTGACTTTGGACAGAGAGATTTGTCTTCCTTGACTTCAGTTTTCTCATTTATTAAATTATGGTTTCTAAGTTCCTTTTCAGCCCTAACACTAATAGTCTTTGACTGTATCACATTATGGTGAAAGGAGCATCATTTTGGTGAAATATTTGAAAAATATATTGGATGTAAAATACATGAATTGTAAAGTTAAGGGCAGAGCCTTTGTCTTCAGCAGCACAAGTTGTTCCTAGTGAGTCCCTGATGGCCCCCAATGATCCCTGCCTAGGGCTTACAAATCATCTTTTGCCTAATTTATTCTAGATTTAGCTGGAAAGCATCGCCAAGATTGTGGGATTATAGTTTATGGACTCCACCCTTTCTCCGTTTTTGAAAATTGGGAAAATATCTGATTGTTCCAGTCTTCTGGCTTCTCTCCCATTTTCTGCAAGTCCTCAGGTATTGCCAATGGTGCTTTTATAACCATTTGTTCTTTCAGTACCATGTGATGGAGTTCACTCAGACCTAGAAACTTGGATTATTTACATTTTCTGGCATGTTTTGGAGCCCAGAATTGAATAGTAGGAGGCCCGGCCTTTGGGAAATTGGGTATCCTGGTAATGTCCCCAAAGCTTCTTGCCGGAAACAAATGCCCTTCTTTTCCATACCTATCTTCTTCCTGCAAGTCATGGAATACCACTCTCCAGAGATGTGCAATGTAGGATCCCCCAAAGGGCAACAGAGAGGGGCACAGTGGGCACAGCCCTTTCTCGGATGAGGGCACGCCATGCTGGGCAGTCCTGTGCCAGTGTCTCCATGTCACACAATCAATTCCAAAGTTCTTAAGAGAGACCTTGAGAGTATCCTTGTTTTGCTTCTTCTGACCTTCACGTGAGCACTTGCCTTGTGTGAGTTCTCCATAAAACAGTCTTTTTGGCAAGCGTACTTTTGCATTCAAACACTGTGGCCAGCCCATGGAGCTGCACTCTCTGCAGCAGAGTGTGAATGCTTGGCAGTTCAGTTCAAGCAAGGACCTCAGTGTTGGGTACCTTATCCTACCAGATGATCTTCAGCATCTTCCTAAGATGATTCAAATGGGAGCGATTCCATTTCCTGGCGTGGAGCTGGTAGACTGGCCAGGTTTCCCAGGCAGCCAACAATGAGGCCAGCACCACGGCTCTGTGGCCCTTCAGTTTGGTTGTTGTATATGGACATGATGCTCCCCCCCCCATACTGGAGTTCTTTACATTGTTTGTGTGCTGCTACAGCCCCTGCTCAGAATCATGGTTTATTGTCTACCTTCATAATTAAAGGGAATGCTAAATGTTAGTTAGAGGTTTGTGCAAATCAAGTCCATAGACCTCAGGTTAAGAACTTCTTGCCTTCAACAGAAAATAAGCTCCTTGAGAGCAGGAACCATTTAGTTTAGCTTCATAGTCACCAACGGACTTGGTGAGCGAGGCCAGCAAGCTGTCTGTTGCTCCATTTGCCCAAGGATCTACCTGTGCATGGAATCAGGGTGGGGGGCTGTCCGCCTCCCCTATTCACAAAAGCATGACCTCTTCCCAAGAAGCTGATCTCCCTCCCTGCTTTCCTTTGGAGCCTGGCCTAGGCAAGGCTACTGCCAGACAGGGACATGGGCACCTGCTCCCACTCACCCACTCATCTCTGTGCTTTGATTAGCTCAACTTCCAGTTCTATTTGCCCAAGGATTATCCTCCCTCTTCACTGCTCATCTTTATTAAATGTGCAGCTCTCAAAGCCCCAGCCAGTTTGCTCTGGCAAAATCGAAAAATCTCTTTGGAGTTTACAAAACTTCAATCATTTCTCTCTCCCCTTTTCAGCTTATCTCTTCTATTCCACTCTCTATATGTCCATTCACATAAGCAGAAGGAGCATAGCATTGATTATGCTCTGGTTTTAAGCTTCAAACATTTATTAGAAAGCCCCTAAAGTGCAGGTGTAAGTGCAGCCAAGGAGGGGTTTGCTTTCTCTTTGACCCATTGTCAGAGGAAAAGGGAGTGAGTGGGTCTCTACTCTCCCTCAAGGGAGCACTAAGCTCGTCTCACCAACAGCCACCTGGTTCTTCCCATCAGATAGGCACAAGAAGACTTGAAAGTGGCCTTTCTCTGCATTGCAGTATCTCTGGTGCCTGCGGCTTCTCTTTGCCAGTCAAGGAGGATGTCCTGGCAAGGTTCCCCATGAGCCCCTGGCTGGGGGCTCTTCTGGCTCCAGCCAGTCCTGCATCAGCACTCTTCTCCATCCTCAATGTCAAGTTCTCCCTTCCTCCTGGGAGGGGGGATGCAGAGCTCCATCACTCTCTGGAGACCTCCCAATGAGAAGTGTTGGGGCCAGTGGTCCAGCTCCCAGACTTGGGATCCTTGCTGGTCTCTAGGAGGAGTCAGGGTTCTGCAAGCTCAGTGCCTTGCACATAGTAGGCACTTAGAAATGCTTGTCCAATTGGCACTGGACTGACCAAAAGGGAGAAATGTGACAGTGTCTCAGTGGACTCCAGCCAGGGTAGGGAGATCTGCTTGATACCCTATGCTGTTCCCACCAGTGAGAGGACAGGACAGAGAAGCTGCAGACTGATTTAGCAAGTAAAGCAGCCCAAAGTTGTGGGCCCTGCACCTGTGGGCAGCTCCACATTACCAGCAATTGCAGGAAAGCAACAACTTGGGTGGGTGGGGGGAATTTTATTCCCACCTTCTTTTCTCTGCCCACAACTCCCCAGGCCTTCATTTCATGAAAACTCTGAACCAGATTATTTTTCAAAAGGAAGTAAACCTCAGGAACCTGCTTTCACTCAAGTAGATCCACAAAAGAAAAGCCAAGACTTAATTGGCATCTCTGGAAGCCATAGGTGTGTCCTTCCCAGAGGACAGGGGAGTTTCCAAGAGGTGTGCATTATTTTGCAGGTGTTTTAGCCTGTTGGCTTTCAGGATGGCACTTGGCTATTTCCTGAAACCAAGGCAGGACCAAGTGGAGTTTATGAATCTCTTCTGGAGAAGCCTGTTGGAATTTCACCCCCTCCCTCTTCCCGCACCTGGGAGTCCTTTCCTCTGCCAATGATACCTGCTCATTAGGAACATTTACATTCTGGAGGACTGGCAGCAAGGGCCTGGATGGCTGCTATGAGGCTGCTTTCCCCATGGCATTGTTTATTTGGCCCTCTGCATGGGCTCGACCTCAGCTCGCTGACTTGGCTATTAGGAAGGCTGGAAGTCAGGGCAACAAGGCACTAGTGACCAGGAGAAACCTGGACAGCTGCTTAGGAGGTGCCTGAAATGCAGCAGAAATCTGAACCCTGAAACAGTTGAGGGCCTCCATAGCTGGAGGGCCCAGCTTTGTCTCTGTGCAGTATTGTCTTTTGTGGTCACAGTTACTTGTCATGGCTAATGTCTGGAAGAGGGCAGAGCGATAATAGGTCCTAGTCATGCTTTTATCTGTCATAATAAGCCCTTAGTGGCCACAAGGAAGTGAAGATGTTTTTGAATCTCCATACATCTTGTGCTTTGCTCCACTCACCTCGGCTCAGTCAACAACATCCTTGAGTAAGGTGTGGGATGTTCGAGCTAGCCTTGTTACCTCTCTGTTGGAAGTCACCAGAGCCTTGGTCCCCAGGCCTGAGCCATCCATTGACATGCACGCTACCTCCACCCTCTGCAGTCACATTGCCCTGGTTTGGAGGGAGCCTGGCCTTTGAGCCTGGAACTCTGTCCTGGTTCCTTCTGCCCTCATTCCCCATCACTTTGGTCTAGTTCTCTCCCTTTGGGAATTTGAATTCTCTTCTCCAAGATGTTGCTCCATGGACCTGAAGCTGGGAAACCAGAGTCTGAAGCCCCTCTCAGACACTTGCTAGCTGTGCTACCATTGGCAAATCACTTTCCCACTCAGGCTTTCAGTCTCCTCATCTGTAAAAGAGAGATAGTGATGCTTACAAAGTAGTTATGAGCAAAATGTTCTGTAAACCTCAAAACTCTAGGTGTTGTCATCTTTCTGTCCTGGAGCCAGCTCTCAGGATAGACCCTGGGGGCTGAATGGAGGCCCCCCCAAACAGGAAGCCTTTCATTCTCACTCTTCTGTCTGCACAGAGGCCTTAAATGGAAAGAGGGGGAAACATTTTTGAAAAAAGGAAAGGGAGGTTCAGGATTCAAATCTAGGGGGAGCAGGATGGGCTTGGGCTGGAGTTGAATGCTAAACAAATCCTCTGACCCCCTAGAGTAGGGGAGGACTGCATTGGTACGTTGGTCAGGATGTCCAGGTACGTAACAGGGAGGCAGCTCTTGGAAGCATGGTAGAATGGGAAAAGTGTGTTGAGCCCAGCCTAGGTCTGCCTTCAGCTCCCATTCCTTCAGTATCTCACTTTCTGCTAACTTTAGGGGAGCTAAACAATTTGATGAGTTAATTCACACTAAAGTGTGAAAGGCCCATAGTCTAAGATATTTATCTTAGCAATGATCTTAAATGAGGATGCCAGGTGGGAGCCACATATTAACCCCAAGGCATTAAGCCGTAGGGGTGAGATGCCAGGCAGTCCAGGAGGTGTGTGAAGAAGACTAGAGAACTGCAGGGGATTCTGCTTAGAGGTCCCATTTTACAGAGGAGGACACTGAGGTGCCGAAGGGAAGGGATTTACCTGAGCTTACACAGGCACCAAGTAGCAGAGCCCAAAACTGGAACCCAGATGCTCAGACTCTAGACCCAGGGTTCTTGCCATTGGACTCTGCTGCCTCAATGTGGAGGCAGGTGGGCTTTCTTGGGATCCCATTATGTTATGTAGTGGCTTTGAAGGCATGCTCTGGCACTCTGTCCAAATGGAACAGGGAGAGCATGCAGGATGTCTTTAATGAACATCAAATAGTCATTTTTCCCTGATTTGAGACTCCAGACACAGGCCAGAAATAGTGTAGCTTAGACAATACTTTGCAAAAAAAAAAAAAAAAGACAGGGGATGGGAATGAAAGCAGCTGTTCTCTACCTGGCAAAGTAAAGAGTAGTACATAAAAGGAAATATTCATCTGCTTTGAGTCATGAAATTGCCCTCCAAGCTCCAAGGACAGCTTCTATCCAAGCAGGAGGGAAAGATGCTCTTACTGTGAAACCCCATTCGAGAGAAGAACACTGTCTCCTCAGCATGGGCCCCCGGTGAGGGAGGTAGATGCCTGCTGTAGGCACTGAGAAATGCGGCTTCTAAACTCCTGCTGTATCCAAAAGGGCATGGTGTAACCCCATCCAGACACCTTCCCTCCAAAGACAGACCATCAATTGGATTATGGAAGCCCTAGGTCAAGAAGAGGTGCCTTTGGATGAAAGGAAGTCAAGGCAAGATGAGTTGGCCATAGACCAATGGAGAGAATGATGGCCTTTGGCACTCAAGAGCCTAACTTCCCCCCAATGCTGGGGAGACCAGTAAAACATTGGTAGAATTGGCTCCACTTAGTAGTCGTGAAGGCAAATTGTCTTCCTCTGGGAAAAAGGTGGGTCCATCATGGGGTCATGGGATGTGAGGGATAATCAATGCTGGCCAGTTGCAGGGTGTCAAGCTGTAGCTTCACCTGATTGCACCTCCTTCTGATCTCATGGGCCAAGTAGAACAAGGCCAGCCTTTTCCCCCACATGGCTACCCTTCAAATGCTGGCAGAAAGTGCTCCTGGCTCCTGGAGCCTTGTCCTCTATAGGCTAACCATGCTCAATTCCTTCACCAGAGTCTCATCATCATCCTGGTCAGCTCCTTCTGGGTGCCCAGCTTCAGATACTTCCTGGCTGTGTGACCCTGGGCAAGTCACTTCACCTCTGTCTGCCTCAGTCTCCTCACCTATAAAGTAGGGATAATAATAGCACCAACCTCCCAGGATTGTTGCAAGGACCAAATGAGATCATATTTGTAAAGAGTTTGTAAAGTACAGCGCCTGGCATATAGTGGGCACATATTACCTTCTCCTTCCTCCCCTCCTCCTCAGGCTCACAAAGCTAGTACATGGGAGAGACAAAACTTGAACTCAGGCCTCCCTGGCTTTTTATTTTTTTTTGGCTTTTTTTTGGAGGGTGGAGGCAGGGCAGTTGGGGTTAGTGACTTGCCCAAGGTCACACAGCTAGTTTTTTGTGTGTGTCAAGTGTCTGAGGTCGGATTTGAACTCAGGTCCTCCTGACTCCAGGACTGGTGCTCTATTCACTGCGTCACCTAGCCACCCCAGGGCTCCCTGGTTTTGAGAGTTGACTCTCCCCATTATTTTAGGTTATCAATAATCTTCATAGAATGTTATACTCAGAATTGAAACCCTTTTTCAGATGGGAGGAGGACAAGTCTTACCTCCACCATATTCATGAATACTATGCTTCTTGTAATGCCACCTGAGATGACTTTAGCTTTCTTGGCTGGCACTGGCTACCTGAGCGGTCCAATAGCATGAGGCCAGGCAGCCAGATGAGAGATTTAAGTCCAAGCAGATGTCAGGATGATAGAGCAGAAAGAACCCTGAACTTAAGTGTGAAGATCTAGATTTGAGTCCTATTTATTTATGAGATGTGTAAGCTTGGGTAACCAGCTCAATCATCCCCAGGCCTCTGTGTCTCCATCTGTAAATAGGGAGACTAATAATACCTTACATTGCTATTGTGATGCTCCGATACAATCACAGAATGGTAGAGAGAATGCATGGGAAAACCATTTGGCAAATGGTAAAGTGCTACCTAGATGTGAAAGGTAATCCAAATCAACACCTAAAAGCCTGGTATGTGGGCCAGATTCCTCTCTGATGCTGAGGCAGAGCTATCTCTAGGGTACCAAAAATGTGCATAGCTTTACTATGGTCCACTACTGTCCCCCTACACTAGACAAGCCCATAGAGTTAGCAAATACACAGCTGTACTCAGTGGAGGGCGGAGGGAAGAAAGCCCAGAGCTGATAGGACCTTAGAGGTCATCCAGTCCACAGATGACAAACACAAGGTTCTAGTGGCCAAACCAGGTTAAAATTGAATTGGGAAATATTTAACAAACTAAGTCGAATCCCATCAAGTTTGGATAATGTTAATATGTGCTTTTCTAAGTCAATATGTGGCCTACAGAGATCCTTATGTATGGTTTGGTGGCCCTTGTTTCTATTTGAGTTTGATCCCATTGACCTAGGCTAAGCCCCTCATTTACAGCTAAGAAAAGAGAGGATCTGGGAAAGAAAGTGACTTGTTCAGGGTCACACAGCTAGTGGCAGAAAGGGGATTTGAGCCCAGGTTTTCAGGGTCTCCCATTTGTTGAGAACCAAGTGAAAACTAAACCAAGAAAGGTGAATCCATTGAAGCCGAGCTAAGGGCTGTGAACTTATTTTTTAAATATGTTTTTATAATTGCATCTCATTGTAGTCTGTTTCCTTTGTAATTCTGGGTATTTAACCTTCTGCATTGAACATCCTTAGTGAGAGCCTGACTGCCAAAGGGGCCTTGGTGAAGATGAAGAGCACATCACGCAGAGGGAGGTGGGAAGCACCTGTGGTCCCAACCTGGCTGAGCTGGCCAGTGTTCAGAGGCTGAATGGCCCTTCCCATAGGATAGACATGAGAAATCCATGCTTTTTCTAAGTTGCCATAAAAACACTTGCTTTTTTTTGTTAAAGTTTGAATCTTTGGAAAACAGCCTCCTGCAACTTCTTGCTTTTCCTTGGCTTAATAGGTCGGGTAGTGTTTGCCAGGCTTCACAGCTGAGCTCCCTGAACCTCCTGGGATGCTGAGAACAGCCTGGCTTCTTGCATCTCAGCCTCCCTAAGAACTATTCTGCCAGAGGCCGAAGGGAATGATGTTTACAGCTTCCATGATGGTTTTTTCAATGCCTTCCAACAATGCTTAATGAGACAGATGGGAGGAATAGCTTGGCTCAGAGCAGCAGAGGTAAGAGGCCACTTCCTTTTACTATCTCAAGAAGATCCAGAATGAAAGAGATGTTCTGATTTCCCTGCAGAAGGAAGAGGGAGTTGGGGCCCTCACTGATGAAATTTTACAAGTAATAATTCTGCCAACCTTCCGTCTTACAGCCCAGGCGGTGCTTGTTAAGAATGTGTAACTGAATTTTTCTTCTGTGGCCATGGAGAAAATAAAAGCCAAAAGAATTAGATTCCTCAGCATGGTTTTATTCATTGATCAAAGCTACTAGAAAATCAAAGTTATGAGAAATGACAGACGTGAATACTTGAACCCTGCTTCAGCTGATAGTTTCTAGCTATAATCACTTGACAGCCTAATTCTGACTCATTTCCAAAGACTGCCTAGTGTTGGAATTGTTATCATATACACCTAGGCTTATGCAGATGCCATGTTGGGTGAAACAATATTGCAGGAGGCAATCTGTTCTGCAGGGACCAAGTTGAGTGGGCCCTGGCTGTAGTTCCCAAGGCTCAGCGTACACTAGGCTGACTGCCCGGGGAGATGTGGGGTGAATGACCCAATGACGTTACAGAGGGCTTGGACACAGTATGTTGGTGGTTGCATCTTTGCACAATGACCTTGACTGGGGAATCATCATGCAGGGCATATTGATACAGAGGTAAGGTCTTTTTGTTGCTTCCTCTCAGTCATGGCCCAGGAGTCAGGGAATAAATTGGCCTGAAGATTTGAACACAGAGTTGGCTTATTTCTCGTCTTTTGGGGGAAATGCTGACAAAACTATTTATGTGGGAGTCTTGATGACTTTCAGTTCAGCTCAAAGCTTACGTATCCCATAGACTCTGCTGCTATCTTCAGTGCAGACAATGCCGATCCTTTCTCGGAAGGGTGATTTAGAATTTACTTTCACCTGAGTTATCAATAAAGCAACAGGAGTCCAGGCCTGGGTAGTTCCTCAGAACCCAACACAGCTACAGTTGATTTCTGCTTGGTACCTGCTACAATCACCTCCCTGGTTCTTTCTCACTTATTTCTCTGGTTCTCTTCATGTGGACCCCTGTACCTAGCTCACACAACATGTTAAGAGTGTATGGAGTTTTGAGTGTGGGGTTGGGAAGGCCAAACTGTAAATCTGGCCTCAGATGGGGACTAATTGTGTGATCTTGGGCAAATCACTTTCTCTCTGTAGATGTCAGTGTCCTTCTCTGTCAAACTGAGGGATTGGGGCTAGATGATTTCTGAGGTCCCTCCCAACTTGGAATCTTTGATTCTGTGAATGGTTCTGAGCAGAGCTTAGCAAGTAGTGATTAAAGGAGATTAGCCTAAAACATATCCCCCCCCCCCCCGCCACTCCCCACCATCTGTTTATTTAAAGCAATGTTCCCCTGGTATATTAGAGTTATCACTGTCTGGAAGGGCTAGAGATTCCTCAAGTACCAGGAATGGAAATTGCTTGTGTCTTGTCTTGTATCTCAGAGCTGGAGATTGGCTCCGCATCTAGATTGCCTAAAATTCTTAACAACAGCAGACTCTTTTGGCTAATGAGCAATCATGCTTCCCAACAAATGGGGCTTCTTAATCTCCTTAGATATATTTAGGGGGTCTCTGAACTTGGATGGGAAAAAATCTGTCTTTCATTTTGAAGTCCAATGTCACATTTCCTTTGGTTAGGAAAGTAGACAGCAAGCCATTATTCTGCTCAGGGGTCTGTGGGGTTCTTTCTCAGGTCTCTGTGCCTAAAGGGAGAAAAATCCCTGCTTCCCATGGGGCAGGGAATTGAGGGTGGGCCTTGAAGTGGTAAGGCCTGCGTTCAAGGCCTGCTCTACCACTGACTAGCTTGGTGACCTTGGACAAATGACTTCCCGTCTCTCAGTTTCAGTGAACTCCTCTGCTAGATAGGGGCTGAGAGTCACTGATTGTGAAGCCTCCTTTGCTCTTCCATTGTCCAGGGGCCCATTTTCATTGTTGTAATAGTCTGAGGACATTAGTCCAAGTTTCCTGGATATGGATTTGGAGTTCTTGGAATTCGTTGCAAATGACAGGAGGGCCTCCTCTTTAGCATGGGGGCCCCTTGGTTCATGAACACGTTGCTTTGCTTTGAATGTAGCTACTGTCATAAATTTTCTTCTTAATGATACAGTAGGCTCTAGGGGGTAGATTTCCAATCTCATAATTGGCCTTGGGATTGACTCATTCCAGGAATATCTCAGGGCACTTTTCCCAGTCCTTTTCAGCCTGACTTGCTTGTCACACTTCCAGGTCTGAGCCTCATGCCTTTTCTTGCCTCATATGGGGCCCTGCTGGTGTTGCTCATGACTCCCATGCCAGGCCTACCCCTGGCTGTCCTCCTTCTGCCTCCAGCCCTTCTCCTGTAGAGACTATGGGGAGCTATGCTGCTCAGTCAAGACTGACCAGGCTTTCTTCCCATGGCCCTCCATAGTAGACTGGGGGAGGGGGCACTGGCATTGCTGCTGTCCCTAGCCTTCAGAACAACCATTCTTATGCCCCAGCTAGGCCTGCTCACTCTTCCTAGTCTCCACTCTTGACTCAGTTCTTCTTCTAATAACTTTCTAAAAATACATTTTCTTATATCACCCTAATATCCCATGTATCCCTTCCCTTCCTATCCCAATCTTTTCTGGAATCCCTTTGCATATACCTGGGAGTGGGTTGTTGCCACCACATCCTTGATGCCAGTGCTAAGGGGACCTCTCAATGCCTCTTGAGTAAGCCTAGGGAATCTATAACAGCCTCAGGTGCCAGGGTGCTGGCCTTGAAATCAAGAAAACCTGAATTCAAATTCTGCTCCTGAGCATGTCAGTTTCTTCAGCTGTAAAATGTAGATGGGACTGTAGTAGGTAAAAAGGTCAGAGGGTCATGAGGAAGTTCAAAGGAGAGAATTTACATAAAAGCACCTTCAAACCCAAGAGCATTATGTGAATGTTAACTGATGACAGGGAAGTGGTGAAGAAGCCTGATGCTCAGGCTCATGCAGTAGCACTAGTCCAAGGATTTGAACCCAAGCCTCATCTTTTTGATATCGAGGCTTACTACCAGATTGGGGCATGATCATTCAAGGATCAGAGAGCTGGATTTGGTGTCAGATGAGCCATGTTCGATGGCTGCCCACCCATCCGAGATTTCCAGTTGGAAGGGATTTGGTGGAACTGAGGCCCAGCAAGGCTCAGTGACACAAGATTATCCAGGTCCTCTGACTTCAGAACTTGTGGTCTTGGGAAAGTCACTTTTACTCTCTGGACTCAATTTCTTCCTCTGTAATATGAGGTAGCTTGATTGGATGACCTCCAAATCCGTTCAAGCTCAAAATTTGTGATTTCATGGTTTAGAACTCAGATGGGAAATCTTCGCAGGTTAGAGAGAAAAAAAGTATCCTTCCTAGCAAAAGAGCCAAGAGTCCACATACTGGCCGTGTGCACAAAGGCCTTGCACGTTAGCCCGATTCCCCTAAGAGGAACTTCTTTGGGCTAGACGCATAGACACATTGTGCCACCTTTTCCAGCTGAAGATAGCTGTTTTATAAGAAGCAGAGAATCTGGATGGTTTGGCCAACTTGTGTGTATGTTGGGTAAGGAGCCTGGGAGCTTAGCGTCACATCCCAGACAACCCAAACAGCCAAGATTGGGGCAAGCCGATAGGGGAGAGGAGAGGAGATCAAAGAAGAGTGTGTGGGAGCCCATCAGCAAATGGGGGAGGTAAGAAAGAGCAGGCACTGAGGATCAGAAGCAGCTGGGAAACTTCCTTGTAACTTTTCCCAGCATGGTTCCCTATAGAGGCCCTAAGGAAGGATGGGGAGCTTCTTTCATGACCAATAGGAGCGGGGCAGAGGAGGCAGCTGGGATGGCAGGAGTTAGCAGTGTGTGTTGATGATCAGCAGCCTTAGCAATGGAGGTGCCATGGAGTTAAACTTGGGCCTTGGAGCTCAATGGCAAAAAATGAGGAGGCCAGTCCATGGCCTCAATTCTGAAACTCAACTGACGGAGCAAAGCTGACTTGTGCTCTAAACCTCTGGGCTCCTTCTGATTCTTAGGAATTTCTCAGAGTGGACACTGCACTAAAAGCCTTCAATTACAAGAAGGCCAAGCCTACATGCAGTTTTCCTAAAACCCCCACCTAAGCTATAATCACCCAGCCATGTCTTTCAGCCCATCACAAACTCAGGGGCACTTAATTCTCTTCAAATTTTTGTGTGGTTTTAATTGTACGTTGTTATGAAAATCAGATATTTCCCACTGCCTAATATTGGGACCCCTCAAGCCATTTATTTGAATCTATTAATACAGTATTTGGCATTCAACTGTCATTAAAAAACAAGTGTAAATTTTGAATGGAATTCAATGTTCGATGAGAGTAATTAACGTCATTCTTTAAACTGTCATCCTGCGAAAAGGAAATGGGATCCCTGAGGAGGGCTTTATGTAAATTAGTGAGACTGAGCATTGTTGGGGACAACCTTGAGAAATCCACAAAGATGACAAAGGGTTCACTGAGTGCCTCTGGGATTGGCAGGGAGGTGGTGTTGGGGAAGTCACTTGTCTCTGGGGGCTCAGTCTCCACTTCTTCAAAATGGGTATAGTATATAGCTGTTGAGGAAAACTTCTGTAAACTTTGAAGTACCATAGAAAATGAGTCATTATGGGTACTTGTGAGTGTTCAATTCAATCTGACAAAATGTTTATTAAGCAGCTGCTCCATGCTAGGGACTGTGCTCAGCTTTGGGTGTACAGACCCAGAGGAAACCGCCTTCAAAATGCTGACCTTCTCTGGAAGGCTAGCAGTGTGGCCATGGTGAAGTAGATAGAAAAGCATTTATGGAGGCAGATAATGAGGCTGGCAGTGATGAGAAGGGAGAGCCTTTTGGGCAAGAGAAGCAGCCTGTACAAAGGCATGGCGATGGGAAACTGAATGATGAATTGGGAGAACAACTGGAGCCATCTTCTGGGCAGGTTACCCTACTTCTCTGCCTCTGTTTCCTTATCTGTGAAATAGAGGTGCTAATAACACTTGTAGTACCACTGAGCAGGTAGTTTGAAGAGAGTGTTTTGTAGCCACACATGTGATTATATAAAGATTCTTAGTTCTGTGCTGGATCAAACCATGGACAAGCTGTACTGGGCTGGAATCAAGCCTGGAGAGGAACTTGTCAAGGATGCATTGGAGCAGCCCAGCGCTTAGTGCAGTGCCTAGCACAAATGTTTATTGCTTGCTTGCTTGGGGCAGCCCCAAGTTTCCTTGCTGCATCCTTGGGGGCTCCAGCTCAGCATGGCCATCCCAAGCCTCTGTCTTCAAAGATGATTGACTGGGCCTGGTTGGGGCTCTGCACTGTTTAATGCCATCCAAGAGAGCTCTCCTGGCTGCTCGACTCCCCTGCAATCTTGCTTACTCTCACCGATTTGTTTATGAGCTTCTCAAAGGTCATCTTTATGGAGCGGACGCTCCCCGTGTTTCAATATTGGCTGAAATGGACCAAACAAAGAGTGCACAAGGAATGTGGAACCTCCGAGGACAGTTTCCTAGATTTTTGCATTCACAGCAAGCCTCCCATCATAAAGCCCTTTTCAGTACCTAGATGCCAGGGGCACTCACACAAATCTGGGCTCCCATTCATTATTTTCTTGTGCTATTTAGTTTGTGACCTTTTGGGGGACTCTTTTTTCATTGCTAAGATCAAATATGGAGGCACAGATCCTCAGACTTGAAGCAATTCCCAGAGGCCATCGAACCCAAGCCGTATGTGATTAAGACAGCAAGAGCATTGCCCTCTGCTGAATGGGAGCCTGCTCCCTCTCCAGGAAGAGGCAAGTCATGCTACTCTGGGACGGAGGCTTTTCTTCCACAGATCCCCCGGGGCCAAGTCAAGCAAGTGGATAGGCTGGTGGTACCTAAGAGGCAGGAGCCCCACACCAAATTATTGGTCATTGTTGGCAAGGAAGATCACAGGATTGGAGAGCTGGAAGAAGTGGGCAGCCAACTAGCCCAACCCATCCCAGCAGCGGGAATCCCCACTGTAACTTTCCAACACTGGAAGGGTAATAATATTAGCCATACCAAAGAGCTAGCATTTATGGAGCACTTTAAGGTTTGCAAATCCCATTTAATTCTCAGAACAACCCTGGAAGGTGGGACTGATTATGCTCATGTTATTGATAAGGAAACTGAAGCAGAGAGAAGTGAATTGACTTAGCTGAGGTCACACAGCTACTAAGTATCTGGGGCTAGACTTGACCTTGGGTGCTCTTGACTCTAGGCCTAGTGCTTTACCCACTGGGCCGCCTGCTTAGCAATCTGGGGTAGACCAAAAATGGCTGAGGAAATTGAACTCCAAAGCAGATGAGGAAAAACAAAAGACTTACAATGTTTTCACATCTCCTGGCCCAGAAATTTAGTCCCAAGGTACTAACAGAATTGGTGGATGGGATTCTTGAGTTGCCATTCATGAGAGAGTAGTGGAAGTGCTGGGGACTGTAGAGATGAGGGCATGGGATGGCAAAACCCAAGGTGGATTCAGGAAACTGCAGACCTTGGTGTTGGTTGCTAGCAACATAATGGGAAAGAAGATCTAAATATGAGAGCTGGTAGGCCTCAGTGGGCTGGGGGGAGGGAGGGGAGGTAGAATGCTGAGAGGTCCAGGATTTTCTGGGTTTTCATCTGGTTTTATGGTCGAATCTCCATAGATGGTCTCTTGTAATGGTGTCTCATGATGCGGTACCAAGCCTTGGGCCTTCAGGCCATGCCAATGAGACACCAAGTGAAAAGGTTTCATGTTTGGGCCCAGGGCTGGACTGTGGGTCTGTTGTCTTAATGGAGAGGCATTAGCCTGATTGTGGAAAAGCTGCATGTTGCAGCCACAGCAACTCTTGAAGACCACATACCAAACTCTTGAGGGCCTGTGATTTATATCAGTGGATGTCTAGGAGGCACAGTGCACAGAGCACTGGTGCTGTGCAGCCAAATTCAGCTTCAGATATTTGCTAGCCATGTGACCCTGGGCAAATCACTTAACCTCTCGTTGCCTCAGTTTTTGCAACTGCAAAATGGAGATAATAATAGCAGGGTTGTGGCGAGGATCAAACAAGATCATATTTGTAAAGGTCTCAGCATAGTGTTTGGCACATAGTAGGGGCTCTCTAAATGTTTATTTCCTTTCCAGTAGTTGAGAAAGATCCAAACAAACAAATCATAGAGAGTCCTGTCGCTCTGGCAGAGGGAGGCTGGATGGTGACCTGTATGATCTTTCTCTGTCCACATGTGTGGAGGTGCCAATGTAGGTCTGTATTTGTTCCAGGACAAGTGAGATCAGTTTGAGATGGGTAATCACCAAATGACCTGGCCCGAATAGGAAAAATTCCCTAAAAGGAGGAACCTCACTCTCTTGATATATAAAATGAAAGCTTTATGATATTAAACTGTTTATGGATTCATTCTAAAACTCATTTTTTTTGGCAAGTGTTGAACATCTTAGCATAGCCAATCTGAGAGTGTGTAATTCAGCATTAAGGTATGAGTAAAGATTAAAAGAAGCAATTAATCCATCATCTTGCTGTAGCAAAATCCCCCATCGAGTCTAGAGTTGTTTTATCTTCCTTGGCACAGGTTATTGTGGGAAGTAGTTCCCAGCTAAGTCAAAGGCTGCTTGAGGCTGGCCGTTTGTCTCTGCAGCAGAGGTGAGCACCTAAGGGTCCTGGTTTGGGAGGACCTCGACGAGGTCCCCACGGGCATTAGGGAATTTCCCTTACTTAGTTCCTGAGCTATAAATATGTCACATGGGATGGCTACCAGCAATGTGTGGCACTTGTCCCTCCACCTCCAAAGGATGGCTCAGATCACTGAAGCCTGTGCCCTTTGGCACTCCTGCTCCATCTTCCACTTCTTCCTGTCTTGTGCCTTCATCAGACCTCATCTGGAGTATTGTGTTCCATTCAGGGCTCAGAGGTTAGGAAGGACATTGAAAAGCTGAAGAGTGTCCAAAGGGGTGCAACTAGCATGGGGAAGGGCCTGGAGTTCATAACAAATAAGGAGCATTTGATTGAATAGAACCCACTTAACCTGGAGAAGAGAAGATGCAGGGGCAACATGATAGCTGTGTTTAAATATTTGAAGGGTTGGCTTGGGGACAAAGGACTAAATTGTACTAGATTGCCTAGCCACAGAGGGTGGAACCAGGAGCACTGGGTGGAAGGTCCAAAGGGGCGCATTTAGGCCTGAGGTCAGGAAAGGTTTCCTGGGCTGCCTTGAGAGACTGTGGCTCCCCCATCCTTGAAGGGCTTCAAGCAGAGTCTGGGAGACTACAGGTTGGGTATGTGGAAGAAAGCTTTCTTTTGGGGGGTATGGGTTAGACTAGAAGGCTGACAAAATCCCTTCCAACTCTCAAATTCTTTGAAATACTTGGCCAGCTCTGGCCCTCCCAAGGCTTCTATTCTCTGGGCTAAACATCCCTGGGTCCTTCAGCCAATCGCTATGGGCCATGGCCTCAAAGGCTTCCCATCATGGTCACCCTCCTCTGAATGCTTTCTGGCTTCACAAACACCATACCTCAGGTGTGGTGTGATGAGGGCAGAATATCTACTAGTAGGACTATTGCGGGCAGCACCACTTAATGAACACTTCTATCCTTGTTGTCTTATTCTCTGTTTCTATCGTGTTTTAGTGCCTTTTTCTGTACCCAGTTATGCTTCATGAATGCATCTTGTGTCCCCCAAAGGATCCTAAACTCCTGGGGAGCTGGGAAGCATAGCATAGTACCTGGCTGGATCGATTAATTGAAGCCTATTTTCCATTTCTTTGTGTCCCACACAATGCCTGAGACTGGCCTGGGCCCATAGGAAGTACGAGGTGAAGATGTCTTCATTAAATACTGATTAATTATCAACTCAATACCATAAACCCACTGAAAATAGCTTGGGTTGAGGGAAAGACTAAGGAAAAATGACAAATGCCTTGAAGATGTCATGAAGATGTTTGCTTAACAGAAGCGTTCATCATCTTCCTGTCTTTGACCAACAGGCACTCAACAGCAGCATTAGCATTCTTAGAATTGCTATTTTGGGAGCAAAGCAAGATGGGGAATATTGTGGGATGAAAAAAACTGGTGATAAGCCCTTAGGCAGCTACTGTTTTCATGTTGTCATGACCTGATGTGATAATTATCACCCATATAGCTCACTCCACATACACATATACCTCCCCCTTCCATAATCTTTGCTACTGGGGAGGCTTATGCTGGTGGATTGTTTGAGCTCAGGAGCTCTGAACTGCAGTAGGATTCAAGTTGATTGGATGCATATACTAAGTGCACTCAACATGGTGAGCTTCTACTTCAAAGAACAACATGCTCTCCCCCACCCCAGGATAAGCTGATTATCTGAAATCAAAGAAGACATATGCTATTCAGTTGTTTTCAGTCATGTTCAATTCTTCATGAAGTGGTTTGGGGTTTTCTTGGCAGAGATACAGTGTGGTTTGCTATTTCCTTCTCTAGCTCATGTTACAGATGGGGAAACTGAGGCAAACAGATGGAGAGACTCATCATTGGTTGCTAAGACCTAAATGTCATCATCCATCCTTGCCCTCATACCAATACTGGCTTAACTGGGCAGAATCTCAGGGGAGTCATCCCATCTGGCATGGCTTTGCTGATCACTCTTAGAACAACATTGGCAGCAGAGCCCTCATTTGGAAAGTTGAGGGTTCGTGTTCACATGTCCACCACAGGGCTCTTCCTGGTCTGCCAAACTATTTCACTGGAGACCTAGGTCAGCAAAGGGGATGGAGGGCCAATCTTCATGTCAGGAAGACCTAGATTCAGTTCCTTTCTCTGACACGTACTAACAGTGTAACCCATCTCTCAATACTCTGGAGTAACTCTCTATGTTTCTAAATAATAAATGAGTTGTTGATTGGGGCATTTTCCTATCGGGCTTTCCCCCACACTAATGAAATAACAGTTTTGGAGCCCCCGTCCCCTCCATCTACCCAACCCCTGAAAGAACTGGACCTTTAAGAGGACATAAAGGCCCTACAGGAGCCCACAGGTAAAGGATGTCATTGACATTTTGCTTTAGCAGAGAGCTATGTGAAGGGTAAGCCTGGGCTATACTTAGTATACTGGCCCATTCAGGCCTGAAAGTTTTTGCATTTTTAGGGGAGGTTGTATCGTGATGATAAGTCAGGCCCTTCCAAGTGGCATCTACCTTCACCAGTTAAAGAGGCCCCATCTCTGATGGGGTGAAAGTTGAGCATTTCTGTCAGTGTCCTTAAGCAGCTCATTAAGGAATGACGTGAGATAGATACAGTATTAAGTATTTACTATAAGCTAGACAGAAATAAAATAGAAGCAAGACAGATAGTCCCTGCCTTCAAGGAAATTATATTTTAATGGAGTAATGAAATCACAAGCAGAATGTGCCAAGGAGTTCTGTGGGCTTTGGAGAAGGGAGTTTTAGAGAACATCTCTGTAGCAGCCTCTTCACTTGAACAGCGTTTAATCCAGATCCAGGGGAAGCCCTGTCTGCCATGACTTTCAATAGCCTTTGAGTATTCTAAGCTCTTCTTAAACCCCATGATTCTGGGTAAAGGAAAAGGTGGGGGGGAAGTGAGGCTCCTCTGAGCATTCATACTCTCCTGCACACATGGGCAGCTGACCATTTGAACTCCCTTATTCTATATTCATTCAGCATAGTTTAGATGATTAGAAAGTTTGCAGGCCTAATTTATTTTGTTGCTTTTGATCATTATTTTCTCTTTGAAGCAAGGGTGATGGAGGGTGGGGAAGGGAAACACGTATTCAGTTTAGTCATTTAATTCCATCTTCACTCTGTTGAAAACCTGGCCCTCTGTGATAGGGATAAACTTTTCTTTGTTGTCGTAGTAGTGGCAGGTTCCTATGTAAATGAAGTTCATGGCATCAGAGCAAGGAAATAAAATCTTCGAATACTTGAAGATTAAAAAAAACCCCTTGAGTAACTGTGGGCAGATTGAAGGGGGACAAGACAGGAGAATGAATGAAAAGGAAGAGTGAGGTCAAGAGACAAGGTCATAGCAGGAGGACGTTGGTCACTGGCCAGCACCATAACTGGGGCTATGAGGAGATCTCCGTGCCATTGACAAGGATAAGGAAGCTATTTCTGGTCTCTGTGAGGAAAGAGAAAGCTTTGAGGGAGAAGGCATTAGACTCTCTTCTGATTCAATTGATTTAGGGATCACCTTCAAAGAGTATTTTGTCAATGACTCAGTGTCCATCTAGAGACTGAACAAGTGTGATTTGACAAGGGTCAGCCCTGGGCTCAGTTATTAAGCATTTGCAGCCATCGTGTGGCTGATAGAATGGTCTGCTATTTGGGTTGGCAGATGATGATGAATTGGGAAGGATAGCTAGCATTATGTAGGTCAGAATCAGGTCACAAAGTGAAGCCCTGATAGAAAAAACAGAGGGTTACTTCATTAATTTTATTTCCTAATTCAATATGCCTAGATGTTCACCAGTTCTATTGAGGAAGCCTACTAGTTCTTCAGTCAGTTATCTGCGAGTCCTCTGAGTTTCCAGTGTGAACTCTAGATATCAGGCTGGTCTGATTTAGTCCATGGCACAGCACCGCCCTGCTCCCCCCGCCCCAAACAGGAGGCAAATACATAAATCCTCCAATTCCTGCCTACACTTCCTTCCTTCTCTTCCTTTCTGTGAGTGCCCCTGCCCCTTTGCCTATCCACATAAAAGAGAACACTGAGTGCTGCTGAGGGCTCTATGTGATTTCTACATTGGTTGGTAAGGGACTCTCCAAAGGAATGATTATGTGGGAACTCAGTGTCCACACAAAGAAAGAAAGAAGAGAAGATGCATATGTCCCAAGGGGATTTATTAAAGGATTTTCTTTATAGGAGACAGGAGATAAAAGTGGGATACTGTGGGTCTCCCAGTCTGTGTCCAAATTGGCATTATAGTAGGCCCCTTTCATACAGGAAAAAGTCTTATCTCTGGCATATTCTAGAGATGCTCCAGAGGTGACTGCAGGGAGGCAGGTGTTAACTTTTCCCTCCATTTCCTGGTCTGTGTTTTAAGATCTTTGAGCATATTAATTGGTTGAATGATAAGAATATGGGATTATTATGTTTTCTAATTTTTGCAAGTTGACTAGCAAGGGAGATATGTAGGGTCTTATTGATGATCTCAGGTGCTATGGGACTTTTTGGGTCCAGTAGACACTTTATTATGAAGTCAAAATTAGGTAAATATATAAATGTTCTTGTATAGTTTCAGGAGTAAAAGCAAAAGAAAATGAGGAGCAGTTAAAATGACCTAGCTATATAGGAGAGTGGCCAGCTAATGTGAGCTTTGGCATTCTCTACCAAGGATCGTGACCTTTACTCAGGGAATGAAAGACCAAAAATGGCAGTCAGGGAGTTGATCCTTAAGATAAACAAAGGGATAAGAAGAGAGCACTGAGTTGTCCATGATGAATTCAAGTCACCTGGCCCAGATGATCTCCATCTTTGGGCTCTGAAAGAACTGGTAGGTGTGACTATAGAGTTACTATCAGTGATATTCAAAAGATCTTGTGGAGAAGATGGAGTGATGTGGACTCACTGAAAATATAATCAGATGGCTTTAGAGCTGGTTGGATGGTCACACGCAAAGAGGAATTGTTAGTGGTTCAATGTCAGTGTAAATAAAAAGTCTCTAGTGGAGTGCTCCAGGAATCTATGTTTGACCCAGTACTAACATTTTTGGATAAAGGGATAGATGGCATGCTCATCCAATTTTTACATGGCACAAAGGTGGGAGGGAAAGCTAACCTACTGAATGTTAGAATCAGGACCAAAAGAATCTTGCCAGGCTAGAGCATTGGGATGAATCTAATGAGATGAATCTCAATGGGGATAAATGCAAGGTCTTACACTTGGGTACAAAAATTCAACCCCTTAAGTAGAAGATATGAAGGTAGAATGTTTGAGGAGCAGTTTCTTTGAAAAAAGATTTAGCAATTTTAGTAAACCATAAGCTCACTATGAGTTGGCAATGTGATATGGCAGCCAAAAAAACCTAATGTGACCCTGGGTTTCATTAAAAGGGGAAAATGTCTAGAAGAAGGTAGAGGGGAGTTCTGTACTCTATAATAGTATGGCCCGCATCTGGAAGATTGTGTTCTGTTCTTAGTGCCATGGCTTAGGAAGGACATTAATAAGCTGGAAAGTACCCAGAGGAAGGCAGCCAAGGTGGGAAAGGTCTTTGAGTCTATGACCTTGAGGAGTGGTTAAAGGAATAAGGCATGCTGGTCCCAGAGAAGAGAAGACTCAGCGAGTCTCTGAGAACTGTCTTCAAGTATATGAGGGGCTATCATACAGAGGAGGGACTAGGCTTGTTCATTTTCTTTTGTCCTAGTTAGCAAAGCAAGAAACCATGAGGGAAAGTTGAGAAAAAGCCAATCTAGTCTAGATGTCAAAAATGACCAGAGCTGTCCCAAAGTAGAATGGGTCAGAGGTGGAGCCAAGATGACAGAGGAAAGATGGGAACTTGCCTGAGCTCTTCTCTAATTCCTCTCCAAACCACTTTAAATAACTCCTCAACATGAATCTCATAAATAACACTTCAACATGTTGGCAGAACCAACAAAAGGTCAGGGTAAAACAACTTTCCAGCCCAAAATAACTTAGAAGGTTGGCGGGAAAGGTCTGTTTCATTGAGGTAAGAGTGGAGTGCAGCACAGGTCAAGCCCCTGCAAGTCAGCAACAGACCTTGAGAGCATGTGCAAAGGCAGCCAAATGGAAAAGGAGGTAAAAAACCTTCGTGAAGAAAATCATTCCTTAAAAATTAGAATTGGACAACTGGAAGCTAATTACTCCATGAAACATCAAGAAATAATAAAACAAAATCAAAAGAATAAAAAATGTAAAATATCTCATTGGAAAAACAAACTGGAAAATAGATCAAAGAGAAATAAATTTGAAAATTATTAGACTACCTAGAAGCTGTGATAAAGACAGAGCCTAGACATCATATTTCAAGAAATTATCAAGGAAAACTTCCCCAATAGAGTAAATCCACTGTTCACCTACTGAAAGAGACCCCAAAATGAAAACTTCCAGGAGTAATACAGCTAAATTCTAGAGCTCCCCAGACAAGGAGAAAATATTGCAAGCAGTCAGAAAGAAACAATTCAAATATTGAGAAGTTAGTCAGGTTAACACAAGATTTAGCAGCTTCTACATTAAAGGATCAGAGGACATAGAATATGATATTCCAGAGGAGAAGAAGCTGGTATTACAACCAAGAATCATCTACCCAACAAAATTGAGTATAATTCCTTCAGGGGAAAATGGATATTTAATGAAATAGAGAGAACTTTCAGACATTCCTGATGAAAAGACCAGAGATGAATAGAAAATTTGACTTTCATTTCAAATATGAGACTCAAGAGAAGCATAGAAAAGGTAAACATGAAAGAAAAATCACAAGAGATTAAAAAATGTTAAACTGTTTACATTCCTACATAGGAAGATAATACTTGTGACTCATAAGAACTTTCTCATTATTAGGGCAATTGGAAGGAGTGTACATAAACAGAGGGCATAGGTGTTAGAGGGCTATGATGTGACAATTAAAAAAATAAAATTAAGGAGTGAGAAAGAGGGAGGCACTAGGAGAAGGAGGGAGAGGTAGAATGGGGTAAATTTTCTCACATAAAAGAGGTTGTGAAAGGAAGAGCTTTTATAGTGGAGAGGAAGATGGGGGGGGGGTGGGCAATGCTTGAACCTTACTGTCATTGGAATTAGCTCAAAGAATAACAAACATTCATTTGGGTATAGAAATATATCTTACCCCAAAGGGAAATAAGAGGACAGGGGGATCATAGAAGGGGGAGGATTGATAGAGGGGAGGGCAGGTTGGGGGAGGTGATGGATAGAAGCAAAAACATTTTTGAGGAGAGGCAGGATAAAAGGAGGGAGGGAGGGAGAGAGAGAGAGAGAGAGAGAGAGAGAGAGAGAGAGAGAGAGAGAGAGAGAGAGAGAGAGAGATGAATGGGAGAATTAAGCTAGAGGGAAATACACAGTTAATAATCATAACTGTGAATGTGAATGGGATGAACTCACCCATAAACAGAAGCAGATAGCAGAGTGGATTAAAAACCAGAATCCAGCAATATGTTGTTTACAAGAAAAACACTTGAAGCAGAGAGACATACACAGTAAAAATAAGAGGCTGGAGCAGAATCTGTTATATGCTTCAGCTGAAGTAAAAAATAAAAACAGGGTAGCAATCATTATCTCAGACAAATCAAAAGCAAAAATAGATCTAATTTAAACATATAAGCTTAAGAGGTACCATAGACAATGAATTAATAATATATGCGCCAAATGGTATAGCATCCAAATTCTTAAAGTAAAAGTTAAATGAGTTATAGGAGAAAATAGGTAGCAAAATTATACTAGTGGGGGAATCAACTTTCTCCTCTCAGAGTCAGATAAATCTAACCAAAAAAAGAAAGAAGTGAAGGCGATGAATAGAATTTTGGAAAAGTTAGATATAATAGACCTCTAGAGAAAATTGAATGAGAATAGAAAGGAATATACCCTTTTCTCAGCAGTACATGGCACCTATACAAAAACTGTGTATTAAGGCATAAAAATTGCAATATTGTACAATGATCAAATGTGAATGATTTAGCTATTCTGAACAAGGCAATAACCCAAGACAATTCCAAAGGACTTACGATGAAAAATGCTATCTATTTCGAGAAAGAACTAATGGAATCTGAATGCTAATTGAAGCATACCTTTTTTTTTTCTCTTTTTAAAATTTTCTTGGATTTTTTTTTTTTGGTCTATATTTCTTTTGCAACATGGCTCATATGGAATTATATTTTTCATGACTGCACATATATAATCTATATCTCAGTGAGGTGGTGGGGAGTGAGGTAGGGAGAGGATTTTGTAATTCAAAATTAAAAAAGACAAAAGTTAAAAATCATTTTGATGTAATTTGAAAAAATAAAATATAAACATTTTCCCATAAAAATAAAAATTTGCTCAATTAGAACAAAAAAGAGGTAGTGGGTTCCTCATCCCTGGAGGTCTCCAAACAGGGACTGGATGCCTACTTGTTAGGTATGTTATAGTGGGAATTCCTTTCACCTATGATTTGGACTTGCAGGCCTCTGAATTCCCTTCCAGCTCTCAAATTCTGTGGTTCAGTGATTCTTAAGCTTCCCAGGGAGTTCCACCTTTAACTTGCCTGGCAAATGCTGGTAGGGGGATGGCCTGGGGTTATTTCTTCAGTATGAATTCAAGACCTCTGATGGAGGTGATTATATGTTTTCCTTTGGGATTCTGTATGTGAATGATAACTAGGGTTTCCTAAAGGTGGAGGGAATGATCTTACAATAAACAGAGGTCCTAAAATGGCTTACCCAGTCTTAAGTATAAATAAAGTGATATATCAGTGTCTTTCTACATGTATACACTTTTCAATTAGTCAATGTCAGTCAGTCAACAGGCATCTATTAAATACTGGCTATGTGAAAAGGACTGGTAATACTAAGAAAGGCAAAAGCGTAGTCTTTGCCCTGAAGTGCCATCCTCTCATTCTAACAACAGACAGACAACTCGAATGTGTCTAGATCTATATCCATAGATGTATATATAGTGCAAGAAGGTGACAGCTTCTGTTTCATTCCCAATGGCCCTATTTGTATGTGGTAGAAGCAGGATTTGAACCCCAGTTGTCTTGACTCTTATTCAAATACCCTTTCCACTAAGTCACACTGACTTATGGGTTTTTTTTTTCCATCCTGACTAATATAGAAAAGAAAATGAGCTTGTCAGTCAATTAAAAGTCTGATACCAGTGTAAAGGCAACATTTCTGTAATGAGGAGATCTCAGGTGCCATGTCAATAGTTTGGGATTTCTTAAGCTTTGTTTTCATTTGGGTTTGAGTCTTGGTGTTTGCTCAGCTCTGTCCAAATAAGCAGCTCTGCCCTTATATTTCTGAGAAAAATCGTTATCCTGTTTCTTTTTGGCCTATCATTGCCTTTCATGGAAGTTAGTGGCATTAACACATCTTAACATTTCCCATTGTGCTTTAATCATCTCAGCAAAGGGGGATGCAAATCAGAATCTGCAGCAATTTTTTGATTTGACATCTTAACCCTATATCACCATCCCCTGACATGTTGATGAGAGACAGCTGGCCTCTGGAAGCAGTTATTTTTAGAATGACAGAATGCACTGTTCAAGAAAATCATTTTTCAAGAGATGTTTAAGTTTTATCTTGTGGAAAGAAGAGAAAGAAATGGCAACCCTAAAATGGAAATTTTTGACTAAAAGAGAAGATTGCCTTAGTTTATGCACAATTTTCTGTCGGATAAGTGGGACTTAGTGAGTGAGTGCCATGCTTCATTAGTGAAGTCGACGACTCTTCAGAGTTGTGTTAATGGTAGCCCAAATGTTGTCAGGCATCAAGAGTGGAGACAGTTACTTATGGGTTAATAGCTATGTATGGTTACATTAAAAATAGAAATGATATGAAAATGATGCCAAGAAATACTGTTTCTGGAGCTGTTAGCATTAGAACTGTAACTAGGGTGAAATGATTGAACCTTTATCCCAGTTGTGACAATGGTTATACTCCAGCAGGTAGAAATACTGAACTTCATATTTGGTTGGCAAAAAAAAAAATAATTAAAACAGGATGTTGCCAGGTGATGTTTTATCCTTCTCTTAGGTATGCTCTTCCCTGGCCCAGATCCACTCTGTTCTCTCCCTGGTAATCCCCTCTCCAGCAGCAGGGTCAGTATCCTAGGGTCTCTGCCTCCTCTATACTGGACAGTGTCCTGGGAGTCTTACTCCCATGGGCCTGGTACCTTGAGTTCCAAGACCTTTCCTTGTGTTTTCTTTTCCTTCCCACTCAATTAAATGTGTCTTAAATAATTTATATGAGGGTATCCTCCATGTTGTTTGCCACGAGCACCAAATTTACTAGTTACTGTTTGGCTCTAGATGGCATACACTTAAAGACTTGAGGTCTCTTAGCATTTGCCTGGCCTGGCCTTGGAAGTAGGTAGAACCAGTGAATACTTGGATGCTCCCCCTGCAATCTCCCCCAAACAATTAGAAGGGCTAATTCTCATTCAATCAATCTTCACCAAGCATTTCTCTATTTAGGCATATATGTATTTATTGCTTCTGCTACTTAAAAAATAGTTGTATTGATGCCATTGGTTGTTTACATGAGTCATGCCTACTCTCCCTGTTCAAGAGAATCCTTGTAATGAAAAATCGAGAAAACCAGCTAATGGCATTTGTGTCTGACAGTATATATGCCATTCTGTACCCATAATCCTCTACTTTTATAACAAAAAGAAGGAAGTATTGATAAATATTTAATAAGTACTTGTCTTATGTAAGACATTGTGTTTGGGGCCACTAGTACTGAAGACTTTTGGGTTTACTTCTCCATCACTAGTAGTTGGTGGTGGTAGTGGGGATGGCAGGCCACTTCTCCACAAGGGTTGCCCCATTAATGATGACTGTGGGGGTCAGACTAGAAGTCGGCCCATGGTCAAGGGGTATAGGAGATGGACTGCTATTTCTAAGGAGTATTGGCAGGGGTAGATGTAAAGCATTATAATGAATAGAAGGCACCCTGCACATTTTCAAATTTTATATTATGATCAAGTATAATAATAATAATAATAATAATAATTATTATTATTATTATTATTATTATTAGGTACAGGGTAGAGGAGGCAGAAATCACAGACTTGGGACAAGTAAAGCTAGCTGTGATTTCTCCCTTCTCACTCCTGGTTCTTACATCCTCTTACTATCTCTCCCTCCCCTCTGTCCAAACTTGCTATAAACAAATCTTTCATTTCATTATCAGTCTCTAGGACTGATAGCAGCTTGACTTCCTGGAGAACCACCTCCCACTACTCATTTCTAATCTGCTCTGAAGCTGTACCTCCCCCTCTTAGAATGGGAGCCCCATGAATGCAGATACTGTCTTGTTCTATTTGCATCTCCAGCTGCTTAGCATGATACTTGGCATGTAGTAAGTGCTTCATAAATGTGTACTCATTTATTCATTCATCTATCCATCCATCCATCCATCCATCTATCCATCCATTCTTTCAGAAATAATATAGTGTACTGGATAACTGGATAGAGGCCTGGACTCAGACTCAGGAAGAGTTAGCGCTCTCTCTCTCTCTTTCTCTCTCTCTCCTCTAGATGAGACTTACACAGATGCTCATAAAAATCAGCCACAATTTAGTTTCATTGGAGCTTGAGGTTTGGCAGAAAATGAAGATCAGGAACTCTGTCTGTGAATGCCTCGTCAATTTGTACTGCTATCTTGGGACTATTTTGATTTGCTTTGTTTTAATTTTAATTTTTTCAGTTAGCAAGAATTTATTTTCTCTGCTTCCCATCTTCCTCCCAAATTGAAAAAAAAGAGAAGCAGAATCTGTATAACAAAGATGCACAATCAAGCAAAACCAGTTCCTGCATGGGCCTCGTCCCATTGGGCATCTCTGTGACCTCTGTCAGGAGCTGGCGAGCTTGTTTTGTCATGTTCCTTCTCTGAAGCCATTCCTTCCATCATCTCTTACAGGTAAATGATATTCCATTACATGGGCTATTTTCATTGTGATGTCAGTTTGGAAAACATTTTATAGACCATAAAGTGCTTATATAGATGCTAATCATTGGTGTTGTAGTTGTTATTATTCCTGCCATCTCTCCCTAATGCTAGTATTTGCATCTATTACATAACTTGGGGTTTATCTCTCTGATCTGACTGATTTTGATGACTGGGAGTTTCTGGGTAAGGCACTGAGCCCTTCATGAACTCAGTAACCTTCTTTGGGCTCCTGACACTTAATCACACTTCAGATGCTGTAATTTCCGCTGTCAGAATAAGTGTTATCTCCTTATGAAGTAGGAATCAAATCTATTTTTAATTTGAAAATGTGACACTGGTTTTGAGCTTTGCACGCCTGGGGAAGTTTCTTTTGTTTGAAGTGAGAACTGGGATTTTCAATGAGAAAACTTCAGCCCATTGTATATATTCAACATTTCTTTTTGACATCCCAAATCTGTTGACATGATTGATCTCTGATCTCACCATTGGGAATACTCCCTGCCACAGATCACAAGCCATCCATCCCCCCCTATCCTCTGAGCATCTCTGGTTCATGTCCTAAAAGCTTCCAAAGGGGCTCCACCCAACCTACTCAGGGACCTTCCTCTAGTCCTCTTGATGTTATGTGTCTGCCAGTGGATCACATGGGGTCTCCATAGTTTATCCCTCATTCTTTTTATGTGACCATCGCACATCATTTTCTGATGTTATTTCTCTCATTACAACCCTAGTACTTCTTATCTGGTACAACTCTGGACTGGAAAATGTGTTGTAGCCACAAATGGCATAATGCCTAGAGCATTGGACTCAGAGACAGGAGGACTTGGGTTCAAATCCCACTTCAGACACTTATTTACTGTGAATCTTGGGCAAGACGCTCAAGTGCTTTCAGCATCAGTTTACTCATCTATATAATGGGGTCAATAATAGCATCTATTGTCTCAGGCTAGATATTTGCTTCAACTTGGATTCATCAGAGACTTTAGTACTCTGTGATTCATCACCATGAAATATCACCCAAAGAATTGGTTTTCATGTAATTTCATTGGTTCAGGAAAAACAAAGTGAGGAAGCTCCCTTTACCTTATATAGGTTGACCTTATATAGGTCAGCCCCTGTTCTGCAAATTATAATCTTGGATTATAAGTGCCTGGGGCATGGACAATTTTAGCAACTTTGCCTAGGGTCATGTGTGTGTGTGCATTTATGTGTGTGTGTGTGTGTGTGTGTGTGTGTGAGAGAGAGAGAGAGAGAGAGAGAGAGAGAGAGAGAGAGAGAAAGAAAGAGAGAGAGAGAGCCACCATATATCAGAGACAGGACTTGAACCCTCTGTTCTTCCTCATTCCGAGGCCAATTCTCTATCCACAATACCATGACTGCCTCTAGAAGATATTAGTATTAAATATGGTGTTTTCAGGAAGACATATGAAGTCATTGAAAGAACTGTCATTTTCTGAAGGCAGTCTATGCTGATATCTTCCTTTGGTGTCCAGGTCATCATCCATTTGAAGGGCCTGTCCAAGTTCTATGTTCTAATGGACCAGCTCTATGAACTGCTAATCCAATTGTATATCTCATAGTTTGAACAACTGGCATTCATCCACTTGGTTTTTCCAATGTGGATAGTTAAGATGAACTCTTTTTTATGACTAGTCACATCATTTTGGAGGCTCGATATAATCAGCACAGCCCCATCCACAAACAAAAGCATATGGAAGACCTGACTGTTGATAAGGAATTCCTCTTTGGCTTGGACTCTATGTTAGCCATCCTCCACAATGATGGTGCACATCTTTGGCAAGTAAAAGCCTACCTTTTGTCTATTTTGCTTGCTACACATGTCATTACACAGTCCCACCATCCTAGAATTTTACAGTTCAAAGAGCCTTCCAGTGTTTTCTCTAGTCCAAATCTCTGCCTGATGCAAGACTTCCTTTGGCAATATCTCTGAGTAGTAAGTGGTTATCCTCCAGTCATGGGGTGCTCACTAATTCATGAGGCAGCTTATCTATTCTAATTATTGGGGAGCTTCACCTTATATTGGACTGAAAATTGTCTTCTCGAACCTTCCACTCTTTGGTCCAATTTCTTCGCTCTGTGCCACACCACCTGAGTTTACTCCCTCTTCATCATCATGTTCCCCCTTGTCTTCTTTTCTTCTGGCTGAGGATCTTGAATTCCCTCAGCCTTCTTCCATAGAGCAGTTTTGAGTCCCCTCACCATCCTGGCCCCTATCTACTAGTTGCATTCCCTAAGACTATGGTGACTTGAACAGTAGCCACCATGTTGGATGTGGTCTGACTAGGCCAGAGATGGATGAAATTCTCACTTTGCTTGTTTGAGACACAAGATTTTTAGTCAGGCAGCCCAAGTTTTCAATAACTTTTTTCATTTTTTTACATTAGCTCTTTTTGTCAATCACTTATTTGTTAGAATGACAACTCTTCCACGACTAACAGTTCCTTCAGCTTGTAGTTTTGTAAACGTCTTCAATTTCTCTCCCTCCAAGCCCTTGAGAAGTCACTAAGCTGCCTGGTTCTTTTCCTCCCCTTTCCCTGTATCTCCCACCTGCATCTACTGAGTTTATATGACAGAATCAAATGATAGTGGTCAAAGCGGCCTGAAACAAACTGATTCCCTTATAAATAATGCAAGGTACTGAGGTACGGTAGAAAGAGCCCAGGACTTGTAGTCAGGGATCTGAGTTTTGATCCTGATTCTAAAAATTATTCTCTGTGTGATGCTGAGCAAATAAGTCACTTTAATTCTTTAGGTCCCAGTTTTCCTCATCTGTAAAAAGGGCCTAATAATCCTTACCTTATAGGGTCATTGTGGGGAAAGTGTTCCGTATACCTGAAAACACTAGGAAAGTATAAGAGCTCTTGGAACACCATCACTGTCAACGTGGTGATATCAGACTGACATAAGAAGTGATTGAGTGGCCAAATGACCCTGTGGGATGAGTTCAAGATTTGGAGTCAGGAAGAATTATGTTCTACTCCTACCATTGACACATCTTAGATGTTGGCCATGGCCAAGTCATTTAGTTCTCTGAGCCAGAGGCAATTCTGGATGAAGCAATTGGAGGGTGTTCCACCACCCAAAGAACTCCTGGGCCATGGCATGTTGATGTGAATGAGAGAGTATCATTTGATCAGTCAATTAACAGGCACTGTGCTAAGTGGTAAGGACACAAAGAAAGGCAAAACCAGACCCTGCCCTCAAGTACCTAACACTCTAGAAGAGAAGACAACACATAAATAACAAGGTATATACAAGCCACATGAATTAGAGAGAGAGTAACCTTAGGGGAGAAGAATCTTGCTTCTAGGGAGAGCAGGAAAGGCAACTTGCAGAAGGTGATGATTGAGCTGAGTCTCAGAAGAAACCAAGGAAATTAGGAAGGAAGGAAGGAAAGAAGGATTTGTTAAGGACCTACTATGTGCCAGATGCTGCACTGAGCATTTCACAAATATTATCTAATTTGATCCTCACAACAACTTTGGTTTCTATTATTATTCTCTTCATTTTATGATTGAGGAAACTGAGGCATATGGAGATTAAAGTGACTTACCCAGGGTTACATAGCTAGGAAGTGTCAGAAGCCATATTTGAACTTGGGTCTTCCTGACTCTATCCACTGAGCTACTAGGCTGCCTCAGGAGGCTGAGGTAAGGAGGCAGAGCATGCAAGGCAAGCAGACTACTGAGATCTATTGTAAAAAGGAGTATCATGCAAATATGGCAGAAGGAAATTCAGTCCAAAAGCACTTTCATAACACTTCTGGAATGGCAGATGTGATTTCTGTCCTCAGGGAGCTTAGAGTCTACTTAGGGATCCTATGAATGTACAACTCAAAATACCTTCATAGGGCAAGAGGGAGCATTTAGGTAGAATCTGGCAAGAGGAGACCAAGTTTTGAAGAGGTGAAATCATGGAAAGGATCAAGGGTAAAGGGCCTTGATCTGAGCTTTGGGCAATGCCATTGTTAAATGGGTGTCTAGGAGGAGAGCCAGGAAAGGAGCCCAAGAAATATCAGCTCAGAACATAGGAGAACCAGGAAACAATGGAATTCCCAAAAGCAAGAAAGAGTTTTAAGTATTTACAGAAGGAGGTGGTAGTCAGTAGTGTTAAATTATAAGTGCGAGCTCCAGAGTAAAGAGTCATTCATTGGATCTGGATTTGGCCAATGAATGATCAGTCATGACGTTAGAGAGCAAGTTCCGTTCAGACCAAGGAAAACCAGAGAGTAGATATCTAGGGTGCCAAGATTCAGGGATGAATGGGATCCTCCTATCAAAAGGACTTGAGGCTCCTAGATATAAACTAGAGGGAATGAGGGAGATCAAGAATCACATGACCCTAGAATTAATGCTGGAAGGCACCTTAGTGGAACTGTACCTAGGCCAACTGGAGCTAATGACATGATCCCAGGGTCCATTTTCTCCCTCTGGCCCTCTCTCCTCCACCACCATCCCAGCAGTATAGAAGCACCATGGAGAGGGACAGAATTCCTCAACGTGGTAACTGACCCCTTGTGAGCCCTTCCCCCTCCCAGCCCTTAGCACAGATAGAAACATTGTAGGTACACACACACACACACAGAAATGCACACACATATGACCTCCTTGTACAAGAGAGAGAAAGTCACACATGTAGTGAATGACTGAGCTAGGTTTGGAACCTAAATCTTCTGACTTCAAATCCACCTCTCCTTCCACAATGCCATGCTGCCTATGCAGTAGCAGAGCTGGGATTTGAACCCAGATCTTCGGAGCTTAATCCACTGCCCCTTCTAGTGTGGCCCACATATTCAGACTGCCTCTTGTCATATACAGACTCTTTGTTGCAACTTCATAAACAGTTCTGCATTCTAGGCACTAAGAAGCTTTGAGAACTAATTATTCATGTAATAATGTTTTCTTTGGTAAGTTATGATTAGTGTCTTTTCCGAATAAAGATGTGTGCAAATTGAATTTACAGTAATCTGATTTCTATTTGTAATGTATGTTGCCTTTCGCATTCTGGCAACTTGAGCTCTGTCACCAAGAAAGGAAGGAAATAATTAGCAGTTGGCCGATTGACAGAATTGGAAGTGGAGTTTCTGAATTGTCCAGCTGTTGTGCAAAGTGTCTGTGCAGTTGGTCCTGCAGAAGGAAAGTGGCCGTGACGTGATTATGTTGGCAGGTCCTTGAACATGGCTTGGGGGGGAAAATGAAGACAGAAGAGCTACAACTTAAGCACATAGAGAAGGCCCAGGCAGGCCTGTCAAAGGAGCCAGATGCCATAGACTGAGGGCTGCTATCACATCCAGCCCATTCACTTAACAGAGAGGAACAGAAACCCAGAGAGAAGAAGTTCCATTTAATGTAGCTAACGGGCATTAATTAAGTTCCTCCTACTGTCTATGCCCAGAACATTGGGAGGGAAAGATGAAATACTCCTTGCCCTGAAATAGCTTTCACTCTCCTGGGGAGATACATGCATATCTAAAGCCCAGTTAGTTCATAGTAATTGCAAGCCAGGGAGAGTACTGCTGACTGGGGAAATCAGGGGAATGGGGAGTATGTGTAAGAGCTGGAATTTAAGCCAGGCTATGAAGGAAGTCAGGGATTGTAGGAGGCTCAGGTAAAGCAGGAGTGAGTAAATTCTAGATGTGAGGATCCATGGGGGCCAAGACATGGAAACAAGGCTTCTCTTTCTCTGCCTGTAGGACATGGAACGTCACATATGGGGTTGTGAGCTACCCAAGTTAGCAGAAGTATGGAGTGGCAGAGCTGGCTTGGGAAGCCAGTTCCTTTGACTCACAATTCAGGGATCCAGACAATGGTTGGAAGAAGAGACAATGCAAAAGAATGATTAAGAGCCAATGTTGACAGATTTTCTAATCATCATTAAACTACAGGCTCTATGATAAATCAATCAATTGGTGAGAATTCATTGAGTGTCTCTATCTACTGGCCATTCTCCTATATTGCAACAATTTAATTCAATTCAACAAAAATGTCGTGAAAGTACCTACTATGTGCAAAGCACAGTGTTGGATGCTGGGGATGCAATGATAAAAATGAAACAATTCCTGCCTTCAGGAGACTTCCATTTGATTGCAGATATTTATGTACATAGAAAACAACCAACACAATGGGTCAGGGCTTCCTGATGGAGGGGACATCTGAGCTGAGCCTGGAAGGAAGCTAAAGAGCAGAGAAGAGGGACTAAGTCCTAGATAGGGAAAATGACCTATGCAGAGGCACAGAGGTGAGAGGCACAGGGAGAGTGCCAAGTTTGGGAAGTAGCACATAGGCCTATTTGGATAAACTGAAGAGTGTATGAAGTGGGGATAAATGCACAATTAGCCTGGAAAGGTAGACTGGAACCAGATGGTAAAGGAGTTTAAATGCCCACTTGAGTTTGCGTTGATCCTGAAGACACTAGGGAACCAGTGAAGATTGTTGAGTGAGGGAGCAACATGGTTAGATTCTTTTGGAAGATGTGTGGAGGATGAATTGGATGTGGGAGAGATTGGGAGTAGGGACACCAGTTAGAGGTTATTCCAACAGTCCAGGAAAATGATGATATCCTGAACTCAGCTGGGGAGGGGAATGTAGGAGGTGGGGCAGAGGGAGGTGGGGTGGTGGGGTGCACCTGAAGGACATCATGGAGATAGAATCAACAAGAATGGGCAACTAGTGAGTGAGTGAGCAAAGAACTGAGGTGACTCTGGGCTTGCTGAAGGTTGGGTATCTTTTAGTGCACTTTCTGGCCTCTTATATCATCTGATCCTCAACAAAAAAGTTTTCAAAGGCATTATTCCATGTTTTATAAATGAAGAAACTGACATGCAGAGTAGGAAAGTGATTTTTCCTTTCTTTTCTATGTTTAGTATTTAATTTCCCCCTGTTAACATATAAAAACAATTCTTTGACATTTGTTTTTAAAACTTTGCATTCCAAATTCTCCCCTTTCTCTCTTCCCAACCCATCCCCTTTGAGAAGGCAAGCAATACTCTATAGGTTATATAAGTATGCAAAACATACCCATACTAGGCATGTTGGGAAAGAAAACAAACAAAAATACTCAAGAAAAATAAAAAAAAAGTAAAGAAAAGTCCACTTCAGTCTGTATTCAGACACCATCGGTTCTTTCTCTGGGAATGGAGAGCACCTTTCATCCTAAGTCCTTCAGAGTCGTCATGGATCCATGTATTGCTAAGAAGAGCTAAGTCATTCACAGCTGATCATCTACAATACTTGTACCCAGTACATTTCAGTTTGCATCAACCCATGTAAGTCTTTCTAGGTTTTTCTGAGAGCATCCCACTCATCATTTCTTATAGTACAGTAGCATTCCATCATAATTACACACCACAACTTGTTCAGTCATTCCCCAATTGATGGGCATCCCATTCATTTCTAATTCTTTGCCACTAGAAAAAAGCTGCTTTCAATATTTTAGTACATGTGGGTCCTTTTCCTTTTTTGTTTTTTTATCTCTTTTGGGATAAGACCTAGTAGTGGTACTGCTAGGTCAAAGGGTATGCGTTGCTTTATAGCCCTTTAGGCACAGTACCAAATTGCTATATAGAATAGTTTAATCAGTTCACAACTACGACAACAGTACATGAATGTCTCATTTTCCCCACATCTCCAACGTTTGTCATTTACCTTTTCTGCCCTATTATCTAATCTAATAGGCATGAGGTAGTACTTCATTATTGTTTTAACTTGCATTTCTCCAATCAATAGTGAGTTAGAATATTTTTTCATATGGCTATAGATAGCTTCAGTTGCTTCATCTGAAAACTGATTATATCTTTTGATCATTTATCAGTTGGGGAATGGCTCTTTTTTTTATAAATTTGACACAGTTCTCTATATGTTAGAGAAAGGAGACCTTTATCAGAGAAATTTGCTTCAATTTTTTTCACATTT
>CM053582.1:57092700-57126668 GCA_028627135.1 Pseudochirops cupreus | reverse complement strand
TTTTTTTTTTGTTTTTTGTTTTTTGTTTAGTTCTGTGGAACTCTGCTTCCAGAGGGAACAGCTCTGTCCCAAATCGCTGGGATTTTCCCTGCTGCCAGGGCTTTTAGGAGGCTGCTGGGTCCCTCCCCAGCTCAGGCTCACTGAAAAAAAAAACCCAGGACCACCACCCAGGACCCCGATCTGGATCCAGGACGCTCAACGCCAGAGCACTTGGCCTCTGAATGATTGCTTGGCCCCCCTGCTGTCTGCAGGCCAGGGCTCTGAAGAGGCAATGTGGAGGCAGGTGCAGAACCTCCACTTCTGCCGGTTCTTTTTTCCCTGGAGGTGATTTGGCTGCATCCGCTTTTCTTCCCTGGTTTTTAGCCACGTTCTACTAACCTTAGTCTTTTTTTCTTATGGCTTGATAATTCTGGATACTGCCACAGCTGCCGCAGATCTGCTCTCGTGAAGCTCTAGCCATGGCTCATCTCGTCCAGCCACCCACAGGGCAAAATCCGCCATTCCAGGCTGAGCTGGTTTTGGCTCTCAGAGCTGAAATGGTTGCTTTGAGCCAAGCTGCCTTCAGCAGAAAATATATCTGTGTGCATTTTAGAGCCCTAGAATTTGTTTAGAGTCATATTTTTTGGGTATTTGATGTGGCTGTGTTGGAACTGCGATTTCTTGCTGCTGCTATGCCACCATCTTGGCTCCGAAGCTCTCTGTGTCTTTCTTAATGCAGCCTAAAATGTCACTAGGTTGTTTTGTGTTTTTTTTGCCATATATTACACTAAAAGAATTAAATCAGTTTTAGCTGGACTATTACCTAGTCACTACTCCCAATTTTGTACTTGCACAATTGATTTTTTGTACTTAAATATAGGACTTTGCATTTATTCCCATTAAGTTTCCTCTTATTCCATTTTGCCCACTAGTTGAGCTCCTCAAGGTTCCTTTCATCCTGACTGCTGTCCAAGGTTCTGGCACTACTTCCCAGTTTTGTGTCATTTGTGAATTTGATAAGCATGCCATCTAGGGATTTCTCTGAGTCATTGCTAAGAAATCTTGAACAGCACAGAGCCAAGTGCAGATGTCTGGTGGTTCTCCACTAAGAACTATTTCTCTAGTTCACAGTGAACTGTTAATAAATCTTCTTTGGACTCAACCATAAACTTTGAACTTACCTAATTGTACTATTGTCTAGGCCAAGAATGACAGCCTGATGACCATATCCAGCCCTCCCTAGACCCTACCTTCTTTTTGTATGGTCCTTGATCTAAGAAAGGTTTTTACATTTTAAAATAAAATTTTGTTGTATTTTAAAATGTAAATACCATACTTACCTGACAGGCCATACAAAACAGATGGTGGGCCAGATCTGGCCCTTTGGCTATAGTTTGTCCACTCATGGTGTTGGCAATATCTCATCTTGTTCACAAAAATTGCATGTGAGATTTTGCCAAAAGCTTTGCTGAAATCTTGGTATAACATGCCATCTATCAATTCATTCATTCAACGAGCATTTATAAAGCACCTACTGTGTTTTTTGGCACGCAAAGACAGAAATAAAACAGTTCTTTCCCTTGAGAACTTTCTATTCTATCAGGGGAAATAATGAAGTAATTTCTAAGTGGAATGCTAACAATGAGGGGATCAGAACAGGCTTCCTATAGCAGGTTATACTTGCAATGATCTTTCAAAGAAGCTAGACATTCTACAAAGCAGAGAAGAGGGGTGAGTGTATCCCAAGCCTTGGAGACAGCTTGTGCAAAGGAATGGAGAAAGAAATGGAATGGTGAGATTGGGCCATAGCTAATGGATCAGTTTGACTGAAAAGCGTGCTGCATAAAGGAGACCAATGTATAGTAGGCCTGGAAAAGTAAGTTGAGTTTAGAGTGTAAATAGTTGAAAAACCAAGCAGAAGAGTGGTAGAGCCAAGACAGTGGAGTGACAATCAGCATTTTTGCCCAACTCACCCAGCATACCCCCTTCACCATGACCTAGAAAATGTGACACATGGAATTCTGATTAGCAACGCCATGAAAAAAATACCGAGAAGTCATTTTTCCATCCCAGGGTAGCTGAGGAAGATAGAGAGGTCTTAAGAAAATGGAGTTGGGTGGCTAGGTGATACAGTGAATAGAGCACCTGCCCTGGAGTCAGGAGGACCTGAGTTCAAATCTGGCCTCAGACACTTAACACTTATTAGTCCTGTGACCTTGGGCAAGTCACTTAACCCCAATTGCCCTGCCCTCTCCCCTCTAAAAAGCACAAACAAACAAAAACCAAACAAACATAGAAACAAACAAACAAAAAAAGAAAATGGGATAAAGTTTGGCTGGGAACACAGCCCAGCAGTGGCAGGTATCATTCCAGCACCCAGGGATGATAAGGGAGCTGAGACTGTATACTAGAGCAGGAAACACTAAGAAATCCCAGGGGACATCTGAACCAGTGTTGGGAGCAGGAATGGGTACCAGGTGGCATCTAGTTATAGGTCACAGCCCCAGGGCAGAGAGGAGTGGTTATGAGTGAGAGGGGCCAGAGCTGTATATGAAGCAAAGAATAAGTTCCAAAAACTTAGTTGTGTGGCCCTGAGCCCAAGAGCGAAGTGGGCAATCAGTTCTAACCTTTAGCCTCACACATAAGCCTCCAGGGGAACAACTGACCATATCAATAATAAAACCAACAAAAAATCACATCATTATTTCAATAGATGCAGAAAAAGCTTTTTGACAAATTCAATACCCATTCCTGTTAAAAAAAAAATAGAAAGCACAGGAATAAATTGAGCTTTCCTTAAAATTATGAATAGTATATATCTAAAACCAAGAGCCAGTATTAGCTATAATGGAAATAAGTGTGAAGCTTTTCCAATAAGATAAGGAATGAAGCAAGGGTGTTCATTATCACCATTCCTATTCAGTATTGTGATAGTAATGCAAGCTATAACAGTAAGATAAGAAAAGAATGGAAGGAACAGAGGCAATGAGGAAACTAAACTGTCACTTTTTGTAGCTGATATGATGATTTACTTGGAGAACCCTAGAGACTCAACTAAAAAACAATAAAAAACTAACAAATTCAGCAAAGTTGCAGGATACAAAATAAACCTACACAAGTCTCAGAATTTCTGTCCATTACCAACAAAATCTAGTAGGAAGAGATAGAGAAATTCCATTTCAAATATCTATGGACAGTATAGAATACTTGGGAGTTTACCTGCAAAGACATATATGGGAACTATAGAAATACAATTATAAAATTCTCTACAAAATAAAGACAAATCTGAATAATTTAAGAAATATTAATTGATAATGGATAAGCAGAGCCAAAATAGTAAAATTTACTTATTCTGTGTCATAACAATCAAAATACCACATATAGAGATAAATATAAATATATAAATGTGGTTTTAAAAAGAAAAAAATAACATGTAGAGGAATTTATATTTTATCCTAGAGGCAAGAGATTCTTGAAGATTCTTGAGGAGAGGAATATTATGACTAAAGCTATGTTTTAGAAGCATCAATCTGGTAGTTGTATGGAAGATGGTTTGGAGAATTTTAATAGACTCAGATCTAGACATGGAACTCTAGATCTAGAGGTAGGGATACCAATTAGGAGTCTGTTGCAGTAGTCAATGCAAGACATAAGAGCATGAACTAGTGTGGTAGTTGTTTGAGTGGAGAGAAAGGGACAGATGTGAAGTATTTTCCCCTCATCTATTTGCCTAGTAGGGATAAGGGTAGAATATGTACCTGTGATTTCATTAGTATAAGGAACATCTAGATGATGAAGACTGTCCTACCCATGCAGATGGGTACCTTTTCTGCAACTGAAATTTCCTGGAGATCTGAGATGTTATATGACTTTCCCAGAGTCAAAAATTGAGCATGTGTCAGAGACAGGATTTATTTCATGCTGCTTCTCATTTGTCTAGTTATACTGTCAAAGAAAGAAATGAGGTTAGTCTGGCATGATAAGTTCTTATTAAAGTGATGTTGTTTCTTTGTGTTTACTGCTCGTTTATGAGATATTCATTAAGTATTCTTTTAATAATGATTCTAGATTCATGGCAGAAATCAAATTCAAGCTCATTGGCGAAAGGAAAGGAGAATGATCATGGGGATGGTAAAGGATGTAATTGTATCACACAGTTTGATACCTAGGGTAATTTCTGTCATGAATTACTGCTTCTATCATCATTACTTCTCTCATGAATTGAGACTTCTGAGAGTGATGCACAAGAGAAAAAATGGACAAATGAAAAAGATCTATAAAGGGAATTATATACAAATTGGTTAGAAGGAGGGAATGAAACACTTAATTCCATGGAAAACATGAAGAGATCAAAGAAGAAACAAATAAAAATATAGACCATAAATCAAAGAATGAAAGTTTGAAATTGATAGAATAGAAAGAAAATTAGTGAAGAAAGCAAGGTAGAGAAATCATTCTTAGAAAAAAGGGTGAAAAATTAAATGAATGAATGAATGAAGGATAAAGGGCCAATAAAGTAAAATTCTAAAACTAGGGAAAAGTTGACAAAGAGGAGAAGGGGAATTGGTGAGTTGGATGAGAGGAGGTGAGAATTAGGGCTATGTCAAAGTAAATTAAGAAAAACCAATATTAGGGGCAGAGTATGAAGAAGCAGAATGAAAACAACCTAATAAAATAAGACAATAGCAGAGACACAGATGGAGGAAAGCATAAACAATGAAACAAAGCATAAATGTGAATGGGCTAAATAATCCAATAAAATAAAATGATAGTTTGTAAAAGAAAAGAAAACCCCACAATTTGGTGCTAATAAGCAACACATCTGAAAAACAAAGTGATACAGAGAATGAAAATGAGAAGATAGAACAATATTTACTTTGCATCATTTGAATTTAAAAAACCAGCATTGCAACCATGTAAGCAAAACAAAAATAAAAAAAAATTATAATATAAACAGAAATAAGCAAGGAAATTACATTATTCTTGAAGGAATCATAAAGAATGAACAAGTATCAATATTAAACTTAGAAGGCTTCTATTGTTGAATGTTGTCTCCTGTGAATTGCTTGTCTTCTCCACTGATGTTCTTCAGAAAAAATGTTTAATCTGCTGTTCTCTGTGATGCTGTGCAGTCGTATAAGCATGTTTTCCCCTTCCTCTCTCTTTTTCACTCAATAAGAATTTACCAAACATCTACTATGTCCAAAGCACTGGGGTAAGCACTTCTTTGTCCTTCATTTTCTAATAGGACCAGTGCTATCACGGGTGATATCTTGACTTGCTTATGAGTTGGATTTAAGTGAGGCAGAGTTGTGCAAAGGTGTTAGCCTTACTCTCTCTTCCAGAGTTATCAAAGTCTGTTGGCAAGACAAAAGTCAAGATAACTGGTTATGGTCTGGGATGCAGTGGATGACCTCAGCGTCTTTGATGTCTGACCAACCCCTAAGTGCTCCACAGCTCCCACTTTAGCTGCCCTTGTGGCCACTGGAACACATTTTTCTCATCTACCCATTCTGTCAGTGGGAAGTCTTCATGTGCTTAGGGTAAATATTCTCCTAACTCACCGATAGGTTTGAGACCTGTCAGTTACCCTCAGCCTGGTTTAGCCCATCTGCCCAGACAGTTTTACTTGGGGATGGCTGCTGCACATGCTACAGCTTCTTGGAACTTCAGTTGAGAGTCAGGTGACAGGTGGAACACCAAAGGTGGATAAGCGGCCCTCCCACCAGACAGGCTAGTCCTCCCTGAATACCCCATACACCCTGTTAGGCATTTGGGTTATGAAGAAAGGCAAATGACAGAGCCTTCCTGGAGGAGCTCACAACTGAATGGGGGAAAAGATGTACAAAGGAGTATGGGATAAATAGGAAATGATTAAGGGGGAAGGCATGAGCATTAAGAGAGTTTGGGAAAGACTTCCTGGGGAAGGTGAGATTTTATCAGGGATTTTAAAGAAGCCAGGAAAGCAAAGAAGCAGAGATGAGGAAGGAGATATAAGATATGAAATATGAGGAGACTTAAAGGTTACAGGTTTTGAATGACTTTGAAAACCAAATAGAGTGTTTTGTATTTGATCTTGGAGGTGATAGGAAAGCACTGGAATTTATTTGGTGTGGGCACAACATAGTTGCATCAGTACTTTGGGAAAATCACTTTGGCAGCTGAATGGAGGAGGGACAAGAGTGGGGAGAGATTTGAGGCAGATAGACCAAGGAGCAGATTATTTCACTAGCCAAGGTGTGATGTGATGAGGGCCTGCACCAGAGTTGTGGCAGTAGCGGAGGAGAGAAGGGGGTGTATTTGACAAATGCTACAAAAGTGGAGTCAAGAAGATTTGGCAACAGATTGGATATGGAGGAGTAGTGAGAGACAGTGGGGATTCAAAGGTGATACTTAAGTTGTGATCCTGGAGGAGTGAGTGAAGCCCTCAATGATAATAGAGAAGTTTGAAAGGTTGGAGGATTTAGGGAAATGATCAGTTTAGCGGGGCCATGTTGAATTGAAGATGTTTAATAGGCAGTTGGAGATGTGAGAATGGAGGTCAGCAGAAAGCTCAAAGACTACATGAGCAGATTTGTGACTTTAGAGAAATATATATTTTTGTAGACCTTGTAAAGTATTCTCCAACTTTGGTCAAGAGCCCATGGTATTTTCCTCCATGGTCCAAAATTTAAATCCTCATTTTCTTTTTTTTTTTAAATCCTCATTTTCAGATACCTTCTTTTAACCAGTTCTTTATTTTCCAAATCCACCTTTCTTTCAATAAAGCGCAAATCTTCAGTGGGCTCCACTGATCAAAATACCACATACATGCTCTAAGTAAGCTCTTCAGTTTCTTGCTCATGGCTTCATAGTCCCTAACAATGCCTTATAGAGCCTTTCTTGCAGTATCATTTATCCCTGTATGAATCAGCAGGACCAGCTAAGGGTTGTCAGTTTTGACTGGTTTCAGGAAGCCATCTGTCATGTCCCAAATATGTGTCTCACAAAGATGGGAGACCTCTCTCTGCGGTTCTTGTCAACTTGACAAATAGCTTGCTCACTACCCCTCCATAGCAATTTACCAATCCCAACTATTTTTCTTTTTTCTTCTGACCATTGCTGGATGACCTCTTTGCTGGGGACCTATATCATCATTCCTCAGAGCACAAGATGATGCTTCCTTCTCAGAAGGTCTAGCCCCATCCCTATTACTGACCTCCAATTTTTCAGTGGTTCATTATCTGCCCTTTCTTTTCTGGGTCACATTTCCCATCATCCAACTCCCTGATACACATTTCACAGATCAGCCTATCCTATGAATTTGCTTCATTGATTGATTTTGTTTGAATTCCCTTCAATATGTATTCAGACATGCAAACGAGAACAAAAGATATTACAAACACAAAGAAAACATTGCAAATGACTCACATTTGCATGTGTCTTTAGCTTTAAATTCAAAGGAAGCTACTCTGAGTGATTATCCATGCCACCATCCACGTCTGTTATTTATCACTTATTAAAAGAAATGAATGCGGGCCATATTACTTTAGCCAGCATTTTCTATCGTAATCCATGTGAGTGTATTGTTCTTTTAGTCATGTTTTCTCCGTTATGTCTCACTTTCTGGAGGTTTTCTTCTATTTATTTGAATTGTTCAGATTCGTCATTACTTAAGGCATAACAATATTCCATCCCATTTGTATGCCGTCCTTTATTAGCTGTCTCTCCATTGTGTGTTCTATATTTGGTTCTAGATATTTGCTATTACAAATAATGCTGGTGGGAATGGTTTTTGTATGGATAAGCTTTTCCCCCCGTCAATAATGTTCTTAGGGTCAAAGGATATAACTTTCATTGAATAATTCCATATTGCTTTCCCCAAAAATGTCAAGTCAATTCATAGCTTTTCTAGCAGTGCATTCATTTTTCTGTTTATTTTTTCTCTAGTATTTGTTCATGATTTACAGAAATGTTTATTTTTGTGGATATATTTTATATCTTTTTAATTTTGGGAAATCTATGTATTATTTCAATTCATTTTTTGTTCTTCATTCTCTTGAGTTTCCTAAATAAACTAGTAAAAATATCTCTATAGATTTTAGCTTTCTCTCTGCCAAAGCTTATTCATTTAACTTGTGTTTTTCTTGCTTAACTTGCATAGCCTATCACTTCTAGGATTCTGCCAAATGCTAATAGCTTTGGTAGACACCCTTGTTTCACCCCATTTCTTAGACAGGAAGCTCTCTATTTTCTCCATTATAAATAATGCTAGCTTTTTATTGTGCTAAGGGTAGATGAGTTCTTTCCTATACCTTTTAGTGGGTTTTTTTAAAATGTAAGTTAGTGGGATAGTTTATTTATATATGGCTAGGAGGTATAGTGGTCAAGGTGTAGGACTTTGAGACAGGGAAACCTGGGTTCAAATCCTGCCTCTAACACTTACTAGCTGGGTGATGCAGGGCTCATTACTTAGCCTCTCAGCTTAAAGCTTTGGCTTTCTCTCTAAAATTGTGAAAATCCTAGCATCTACCTCATCTAGTTGTTGTGAGCATCACCTGCAACTTTATAGTAAAGTGCTTTGCAAACCATGATGCACTATAGAAAGGCTGCTATTAGGAAGGTTTTCTGCACCTGTTAATAAAATTCCTTTTGCGATTGATATGATTTGTTCAGCAAATGGTTTTTCAAATGTCGAACCTTATCCTTGCAGTTCTAATATAAATGCACTTTGGTCACAATGACCATTGGGAAATATATTCTTGTATTCTCTCTGTCAATATTTAATTTAATAATAATTTATCATGTTTATCTATAGTTCTCTTTCTTTGCCTTACACTCCATTGTTTTGGGTCCTGGGACAATGTTTGTCTCTTCAAAGATTTGGGTAGAGATTCATCTTTCTCCATCTTTGGGAACAGGTTTTGTAACACAGAGATAGCTCATTCTTAAGGTGTTTCAGAGAATTTGCTTCTGAATCTGCCTGGTCCTAGGTTTTCTTTTATTTTTTCCCATCAAAATTAATTTGTAAGCTGTCCAATTTCTCTTTTTGAAACTTTGTTTTCCCATGTTCTATCTCCTGTTTTGTCAATTTGGGTGTTTTAGATGTTTCTGATATGCATCCATTCCTTTGAAATGTTCAGCTTTGCAGGCACACAGCAAGGTATCATGTGAGTTTGATATTTATCTTCATCTTTTCTTTGGTCATTGTGTTTTTCCCCTTTTTATTTTACTAATTCGTTTTGGTTTCTCTTTTTTCAAATTAGCAAATATTTTCTCAATCTTATTAATCTTTCAAACGACCTTGTTTTATTTTTAGATTGGATTCTTTTTCTTCTGTTTTGAACTACTTCTATTTTGCTTTGAATTTTTCTCATTTCCTCTTTCCTTCCTATTTTTGGTTTGTTAATTTGTTGATTTTCTCATTTCTAATACACATAATTTCCCATTTTTCTTTTGCTAATATAAACATTCAGAGATCTAATTCACATCTGAGGACTACTTTAGCTGTATGTAAACCACAGATTTTATATGTTTCACTACTATTATAATTTTCTTTAATATAAATTCATATTACTTCTATAATATGGTTCTTGACCCACTCTATTTGGGAAATTTATTGTCTCCATTCATGCCTATATTTTTGGTACAATGGATAGAGTGCCAGGCTTGAGAAGGCCCGAATTCAAATCTGGCCTCAGATGTTCACTAGCTGTGCTACCCTGGGCAAGTTGCTTATCCTCCCTCAGCCTCAGTTTTCTCATCTGTAAAATGGGAATAATAATGGCACCTACCTCCCATGGTTTTTGTGAAGATTAAATTATAAAGCATTTCACATAGTGCCTGGCCCATAACTATCATTAAATTTCTTGTGAATTACTATTTTTATTGTTATGATCTGTAAAAGGAAGAGTTTAAAAGATTTTAATCTTTCTGTATTTATTTAAGAGTTCTTTACATCCTAGAAAATGATCTGCTTTTATAAAAGTATCATGCCTAGGATTTCTTTTTTTTCTCTTTCTTTGTAATTATCATGAACAGATAGAGTATTAAAGTTTACTAATGTTAATGTTACATTGTCTAGATCTTTGTGTATGTTAGGTAACTTTTCATTTAAATATTATTACTCTGTACTTTGGCGTGTGTCTGTGTACACACATCCCAAATGTATGTGTATGTACATATGTGTGTGTATATATGTATATGTATATACACATACATTTAGTATTGATATGTATCATATATACATATAGTGTGTATGTATGTGTATATATGTGTGCATATGTATATATATATATATATATTTAGCATTGATACTATTTCATCTTTGATAGCTTTACGTATGATTTTTTAAATATGCATTTATTTCTCTAAATACTTTCTACTTTGAATTTCATTTTGTCTAAAATGACGCTGGTAAATAAAAAGTTTTATTCCAGCCTACCACTTTGAAACTGTATGAGTCCTTATGTATGTTTTCTTTAGGCATTCTATTACTGAATATGCTTTTATGAGACCAATTTGAAACTTGTTTATTTTGATAGGGGAGTTTGTTATGTTTACATTCAGGGTTGTAATTGTTATATTTCCTTTTTCCTCAGCCATATTCTATTATATTGCTTAATCAGGAAAAAGTACAATTGATCTTATTTACCTAGCATCAATTTTAATTCTAATCACTTTATATACATACAAATAATACAAACCCATACACACACTCCTCAAGCTTTTTGAAACTTTTCCAACCTTCGTCTAGTTCCACATAGAAATATAATTTTAGAACTCTCCATCCTAATCTCTTAGTATATTCTTTGAGCATTAGTGCTCACAGTCAGGGTAATCCTCCTTCCCTCTTGATCAGCCATCTTTTTCTTTCTGTTTTCTTACTATGAGATTTGTCAGTCAGGTCCTAGTCATTATTTCCTTGATGTTTCTCTTGCAAAATTGGATATCAAAGATACAACAGCTTTTCTGTTCCTTATAAAATTTAAACATTCTGAGCTGCTTATTAATTAATTAATTAATTAATTTGTTAATTTATTGTTTTTAAGTAACTTTATCTTGTTAAAGTATTATCTCTTGGCTAATTTGTACATAAGAAGTCATTTTCAGGCATAGTTTCCTTTCTGAGAAGACCTGGAGGCATGTGTTCTGTTAAAAAAAAATCCTAGCATCTTTTTCATAAAAAAAATATTAGCTAGATTTGCTAAACAAATAATATTGAGATAAAAATTGATTTCACTTGCTTTTTTGTATTTTGTTCCTTCTGTGATTTCTCTTGGTATATGAAAAATCTCACACAATTAACATTGGTGTCTTTAGATTTGCGGTTTATTTTTTCCCCTGGCTACTTGCAAGATAGTCTATCACTGAAATTTTGGATTATGGTGATGATGTTTCTGTATTTTTAGAGGCAATATGCCAAAGTGGAGAGCTTGGAGTCAAGACTATATGGATAAATACTGTGGCTCTGACATTTACTAGCTATGTGTGATCTTGGGAAAGTCACTTAACTTCTATATGACTCAGGTAGTTCTCTAGAACTTACTAAGACATAAGTTGAGTTCTGCATTGGTGGAGAGTCTCCACATCAAAAGTTTCTATGTTAACAAAATCACAGATCCTGAATAAAAATTCATATGTTTATAGACAAATTGAATTTATGATTCCTTTCTAATGGAATCCTTTAGATTCTGTTGATTTCTGCTCTGTCCCACCTTTTAAATATTCCCTGGGAAATTTTCTTGAATGATATCCTGAAATAAGGCATTTGTTTTGTTTCTTCATGTTTTTCTGAGGGACTGTGGGCTCTAAAATTTTCCGAATTGCAAGAAAAACCACTGAGGCAGAGCTCTAAGCCAATAGTACTTTATTAAAGGGTCCATGGCTCCCTCTAATTAAGTAGACTTCAGATCTTCCTTGTGATCTGAGATGCCTCCTTTCCCCCAATGCCCAAACATTCAGGAGAAACAAAACAAAATACAAAATCCCATTGGTTGATAGGCCTTGCTCTTGACCCTTCATGAGGACCAGAAATGATGCATCAACATGACTGGTCACAAGATGGGCAGGGCAAGAGTAATCTTCACTAACTAAGTGGTCATAAATGGTTACCAGCTCATGTTAGACAAGATGAGGTAGTTCAGAGATACAAAAATAAGTTGGGGGATTTTCCAAAGAATCAAAGCATCCTGCCCATGCTGCGTTTGGACATGGAATTTGGAAAAAAAAACCAGGATGGAGATATCTGTGTCAGCATTCTTGTGGTTGCTCAAGTGAGCTTCATAACTGGTGAACTAGTAGTGAACATTGGATTAAAGTTTGAGGCTTTCTATAAGAACCTATCTTATCTAATTATCCTGATGTGCTTTATGTAAAATAGTAAACTGATTAATACTGATTGAAATAGAGTAGGGGTCCATATACATTATTTCTTGTAGGACTAATGGTTTCAGGTTACCTAATTTAAGAACTACTATCACCTCATTATGTATGCCTTAAGATCATTCCTTGATATTTGCGCCAATGAAAGAAACTTGCTTACCTTGGCCGTGTTCTTACCTGCTACTGCTGCTCTACCCGCCAGACAGTGGTGGCTGGTCTCACAATTGTTAGAGTGGGAGTTCCTTGAAGGAAGGGATTGTCTTTTGCCTATTTGTATTCCTCATGCTTAGTACAATTTCTGGCACATAGTAGGTGTTTTAATAACTGTTTATTGACTGATTGAATTGAGCTGAATTTTGAAGGAAACTAGGCCTTCTAAGAGGTAAAGGGAAGAAGAAGTGAAGGATTGGAGACAGTCAGAGAAAAGACATAGAGATGGGAGATGAAGTATTTTGTGTCAGGAACCACAAGAAGTCCAGTTCAGTTGGAGTGTAGAGTGAGTGAAGGAGAATAATGAATATCTAATATCCCCATAAAAGAGGCTTGGGCTTTAAATGCCCAGCAGAGGAATTCATGACTCATACAAGAGGTAATAGGGAGCTACTGGACTTTATTGGACAGGGAGTCATGTGACTAGACTTACTCCTTAGGAAAATCACATGGTCAGCTGAGAGAATGGTGATAGATGACCCTTTCCTTCCTGATCTCTGCCCTCCATTTGACACTGTTGCCTCCCCTCCCCTCTCTGGTTTTGAGTTCTCTCTTGGTCCCCCTCCTCCCAGTCTGACTGCTTTTTCTCACCTTCCTTGGCTGGGTCATCACCTGTATCATGGCACTAGCTGTGAATGTTCCACAAAGTTCTCTTCTCCTTCTATATTCTATCTTTGTAACCTCATTGACTCTTCTCAGCTCTGTACAGATGCCTCCCAGATCAACATATTCAACCTCAGTCTCTCACCTTAGCTTTAGACTTGGAGCATCAGCTGTCTATTGGACATTTCAAACTCAATATGGCTAAGGCTGACATTATGTTTCTCCTCAAACCATACTCTTTTCCCATTTTCTATATTTCTGTGGATGAACATCACCACCCTCCTTCCAGGCTTGCTGTTTCATAACCTTGGCATTATTCTGAACTCCTTCTCCCTCACCCCATGTATCCAGTCAGTTGCCAAATCTTGCCCTTTCTACTTGCACAGCATCTCTCCCATCCAGTATTTTCTCTCTTCTCACACAGCTGCTACCCTCACTCAGAGACTGATCCCCTTTGGCCCAGAGTATTTCGACAGTCTCCTCATTGACTTCCTTGCCTCAAGTCTGTCTTCCTCTCAGCTGCCAAGTGAGTGCCTTCCTTCAGCCTAGGTCTGACCATGTCACCTCTATTCTCAATAAACTGCAGTGGATCGCTGTCACTTCCAGGATCAAAGAGGATTCCATCTTTATCTCATCCTTTCCAGACCTCTTCTTGTTTAAGTTTTATAACCTATATAACTATTAGCACAGTAGTATATGTTTATGATGTATATTATGTATATACTATATACTTGTGTCTATATATATATAAACATATATATACATACATACATATGTATATGTATATATATAAACTATATGAAAATATAGAACTCCAAGGTGGAGGGGGTTTTCCAAATTTCTTTCACAAAGAGGAAGGTACAGTTAAGAAATATGGAGCACACAGCACAAGGAGGTTGGGTCTCTCTTGCCCTCCTGGCCTCTGACTTCATCTAAAACCAGGGACCTTGACCTTGGCTGTATCCTCTTGATTGGAAGCACCTTTGAGCCATCTCTAACTGTCTTTCCCACTGTGCTTTATGTGACTTGGCACACATGGCCAACACCATGGCATTCTTTGTGACTCACACTCATGGGGTGAGAGGTGGCTTCACCTTCCCCCTTGATATTGTTTATGGCTTTCATAGTATATTAGCAGCCTGGAGCCTGAGCTCCTGGCACAAAAGGATGTCATCTAGGGAGGCCCCTTTCTGGCCTGAGATGGGGATTTTTCCAGGGAAGGAAGCTAGACAGAAAGGAAGGAGACCTCCCAAGGGCTGCCAGCCAAGACAGAGTCACTGAGCAGAGAAACCTGAGCTGACCTATAACAGAGGGCCCCCAGGCCACTGTTGACCAAACACGGCATCAGCAAGTAGGGCCCAAGAAGGGATGGAGTCTGACAGTGAAGACCCAAAAGGAGCTCCCATTTCCTGGTCTGACCTGACCCAGCCCAATCCCAGCACATGGTCCCACACCTTCTGATCCAGAGGATGCTTTGAGATAGAGAGCTGAAGCCATCCCTGGCAGAAGACAAAGATTCATGGGATTGTAGAGCTAGGTAGGGCCTTAGAGTGTACCTAGTATAACTTTCTCATTTTAGAGAGGAGGAGCCTGGGATTCAGAGAGGGGAGGGGAAGTCCTCTAAGGTCACCAGGTCACAAATGACAAAGGGAGGATTTGAATCCAGATCCTTGGACTCCAGACCATACGATCCAACCTCCTGAGACCAGGGCAACCAATTGACTTCTAGCCATTCTTTAAAATCTCTGCCCTGTGCAGGCAGATGTTTCAATCCATCCACATCATTGCAAATACTTGTCTCCTACTTTGAATGGTCACAGCCAGCTAAGTCAATTTCCAGCCATCACAAGGCAAATAACTGCCCAGTCCTGCTGTTATTGACCTTCTCCACACTGTTGGGCCTCTCCTTTGTCCTCATCTCTGGAGAGGAGATCTATGGGTAAAATGTGACTCTTCAAATCCATTGGTGCCATTTGTGCTATGACTATCCTTCTGGCCTCTACTACTCAGGGTTTCAGAGAACCCTGCTGAGTTACCCTTTCAGTTTCAGCTGTGACACTGTTTTGGAGGCTTCCCAAATACTGACTTGGGACCCTGTGACTGTGCACTATATCTCTGGTTCCCTACCATCATCTGAAAGCCTGACTGAATGTCCCCTGCCCAGTCCTTACTGTATAGCCCCTTGTGGTCTTTACTGACAAGCTTAAGACCGTGTAACTCTTAGCCAGCAGAACTGGAAACATTGAGATTTCATGCAAACAAAAATCAAGGGGATCTGGGGCTCTTTCTGCTTCCAACAGCTGCCTAGTTTACCTGTGCCTGAATCGAGCACTGCCTCTGCAAGTAAAGAATATGTTTGTCATTGCTAATTGTATGCCTCGACTTGTATTGCATCCTTTTTAATGCCAGTGGCTTTGGGTGGCTATGAATCTTGGAACATGACAACCTCTAACAAATGAGTAAAAATGAGGATTGCCCAAAGGGTGATGGATGGGAAGGACCCATAGCCAATTAGGAGGGGGATGGCATCGAAGATGTGCATGATCCAAAATAAGAAAGGGCATTCAGTGTGCTCCAGCACTCTCTTCACGATATTCAGGGCTGTCGAAGAGGGATCCCCAGACAGATGGGTGGCATCCCTGTGCTCATATGGACAATGTAGATTAGAACTTCATAATTTGGGTTGCTATCAGCAATATTGGAGCAAACATTCATGTCAATGAGATCTGTATGCATTCATGTAACTTAGCTTAAGTGCCGTGTCTACACTGGCCAAGTGCCATAGGCCCCATGTTGAGAGTCATAGAATCACTCATCCAGCATCCTTGGCCACCACTGCCACTGTTCCCTTAGGTGTTTCCTCAGTGGATCTGTCCCATCTCATTTTGACTCTAGGCAGAATCCAGTCTGTCCTGGGTTTTCCCCAGAGAAGCAGCCCAGGATTGAGGAGCCATTGGGATCTTTTGTCTCTGGATGCATCTCTACCTCTCCAGAAGCCAAGGGGAGTAGCCACTTGTTATACCAAGAGCAAGGTGATTTTTTTCTTGCAGCAGATAAAGTATTAGTCACAGCAGTTTCTGGGAGAAGTAATGTGTTTTGATTGAGGAAACTTGTTCCGATCAGCCTGAATGTGTCTTTAACACCTCAGGAATGAGACTCTGAGTGCTTAAAAATTCTGTTTCCGCAGGCTCCAAGAGGAAAGACTTTTCTTATTATGCATTCTCATTTTCTATTATCTGAGCATTAATGGACTGTTTTGCTTCCCTTTCCCCACACTGATAAGTAATTTAAATAGAAAGTTATTCACTGCATTAGCAAAGGGAATTATGAGTACAATATCAGGAACCCAGCAAGTTTGAAGAAGAGCATCCCTGTCACTGTGATCTTGTCTCTAGACCTTGGTCCTTAAGTGATGAAATCCAGCTTTACTGCATTCTTTCATCAGGCTGCTCTTTCTGAAAATGGCTTATCATTTCCTCTAATGCTCTCATCTGTCCTTGTCCTTCCTTTTCTGTGCCATTACAATATTGCAACTGAAGATTTCAGAGCTTGAAAGGCTTCAGAGGTCATGTGTGATACCCGGATAAGTGGTCAACCAGTAATGGGGGACTCATTTCCTGAGAAGTATGATATCTGCATTAGGAATCTCCATGTTGAACCAGACATTATTGCAGCACAGTGTGTGCCATTGGCTGATAGCCCTTTTGCTTCTTTAATAACTAGTCTTCAGTCCACTCGTAAATTCCTCTTTGGGTTTAAGGGGGTGATAATTTATTTGCTTTGACTGTTCAAACATTGTTCCAAAGTGGATTGGGGGATGGTGAAATATATTGTAGTGTCAGACTAATGAGATGACTTTGCTCCTTCAAAAATGATAAACTGAGGCACAAAATCAGATTCTGCCTCAGACACCTTCAATCTGGGTGATAATAGTAAGTCATTTAACCTCTCTGACTCTCAGGCAACTCCCTGAAACTATAAATTATAGATGTGTTGTGAGCTGTTTTGGCAGAACAAATGTCCCTATCGGTGAAATCGAAGGTCTTAGACTTAAATACCTAAGAATGAACAAATATGAGGAATTTGGAGAAACTTGAGAAATCTCATCTGAACTGATATGAATGCTTTGAGTGATTGGTGCAGAACCAGGAGAACAGTAGGCACATTGATTACCACAATATAAATGAAAACAACCCGGACAGACAAGTGACCTTGGATCCATTGCAGCATTGCTCAGAGATGACATGTTGAAATAGTCTTTCCTCTTTTTGCTAGAGAGGAGTAGTCCTTTTGTCAGTTGCTTTTGCTCACTTGTTTTTTTTTTTCCTGTGATGTCAAGGAGTGTTTCATGGCCATGGTGTAGATGGTGGTTGTTGGGGGGGGAGGGGGTGGAACTGCTGTATCAGGAAACAGCTGGTGTGAAACAGAAGACATGTCATCCATAAAACTTAAAGAGAATCTCCCAATGTATCCAACAAAGGAAAAACAAATTCAATCATATACCTCGCAAATAGGATTTCTGTCTCTTGTTGTATTTAATGAGGCATTTTAATATCATCTCATTATAACAGATACAAGATCTAAAAATGACCTGGCCTGCCATATTCATGTTTACCTTCGCCTGCCTGAAAAGAAACAAAGAGCTTTTTTGAGAATAAACACAGGGAGAAGATTTTCCTTAGGAGCCTGATCACATTTCTCTTCCAGTGCATAATGATGTCTGGGCCTGACTCTAGGTACACACAGCTATTTGTGATAACTACCAAGTTTTACATTAATATTTATCAAAAAACTCCAGTCGTCCCTGCCAAGGTATTCAGAAATGTCTTCCCTTTCAATGCCTTTTGATGGAACGAAGGCATAATGGCTCCCCTTTATGATAGCATTGGTTACTAGTCATTGGAAATTATTCATTGAAATGAACATAAAGAGATGAAACGCACGCACGACAGTGGCTGATTTACTAGCCCATCAAGTCTTTAGCACATTCATGGATCCACAAAGGTCTCCTCACAGCCCGGCTTTTCCTGGACCTTAATGGGAAAGTAAAAGACTTCTTCCTCTTCCATTTTGCTGGTTGAGTACATTTTGCAGCCTTTTTTCCCCAGTCCTGCAAAGAGAGTGAGATAATGTAAATACAGGAGAGAGAGAGAGAGAAAGCTACAAAGAAGATCAGAGTGAGTGAAAGCAGGAGAGACAGATAATGCAGTAGAGCTAGAAAGAAAAAAAGGGGACAGAGAAGAAGTGAGTGAGAATGAAGGGGAGGGAGAATACAAGAGAAGAAGGAAGAGAGAGAAAGGTCAAGAAGTTGAGAAAGGATGAAAAAACGAGAGAGAGAAGAGGGAAAAGAGGATGAAAACAGAAGAGAAAATGGAGGAAAAGGAATATAGAGGAGGAAAAGAAAAGGAAGAGGGAGGGAGAGAGAGAAATGAACAATGTGAGCTTGTGTGTGAGTGACCAGTTAAAGGGCTTGGCATCTCAAGAAGTAAAAGTCTTTGTCTCTGTCTCTGTCTCTCTCTGTCTCTCCCTCCCTCCCTCCCTCCCTCCCCCCTCCTTCCTCCCTCTCCCTCCCTTTATCTCCCCCTCTCTCTGTCTCTCTGTCTCTGTCTGTCTCTCCCCCTTGCTCAAAGTTATATTAGACTTCATCACTTTTCTCAAAAGAAGCAAATGAATGAACATTAGATGCATGTTGAAAAAACCAAAATGGCTCAGGGAAAGTCAGGCCATGTCTTCTTGCTTGGCCCCAGTCATTTCCTCATTTCCGGGACCTTCCAACTCGAATGAGAGGTCAAAGTCGTCACTACCATGTGTCTCCATGGTGGTAGGTGAAGTTGTGACATCCAGTCAAAGTAAGAAGGGGGTCACAGAAGGAGAATCTGATCCCTCCTCCCCCCAGTACCTGCTAGGAGCAGGGCCCTGTGCAGAGGAGGCCCAGAAGAATGAGGACCGCCCCTGTTCTTGGTCCATGCTCTCCCAGAATACACTGCACGTCAGCAGAGAGAGCTGCTGCTTTTGATAACAATGGTGTCCTGTCTTAGTATTTCTCCCTAATGGCTAGGTGTCTATCTCCAGCTCCACACACTCCTCTAGTCTATGCCCTGAGGAACAAGACAAGACTTCCAAGCTTGGCTAAGTTTTCAGAAGCCACCTCAGAAGACACTTCAGAGAGGACAGAAATAACTTGACCTTGAGGCAGATTCTGATGAGCAGGTGAGAGAGGCACACATGGGGCATGGGAGAGGGTGGTCCCAGTGAATGAAGAGGCAATTCCAAAAGGTTTCACGGAGGAGGTGCCATTCATTCTGGGCTTGGGAGGATTTGGTGAGATGACCTTGGGCAGGAGTACATTCCTACAGAGTGATCCGGGAACCCCAGATCTTGAGTTGGAAGGGCCCTTCAAGGTCATTTAGACCAAATACTTCATCTGACCAAGGAGGAAACTGAAACCAAGATAGGGGAAGTGACTTGGTCCAGGTCACCTAGGTAGCTAGTTGTGACCCAGCCCAGGCAGAAGAGTACATTCTAGAAGCCATGAGTTGCCCAGTTTCTGGAGTGTAGGACATCTGAAGGAGAAAAAGGGAGCTAGGACAGGAGAGGTAGGTCAGGGGAGAAGTAGTTGGGATAGACCTTGGGTGGATACCAGGCTAAGAGAAGGCCTCTGAGGTGGAGAGAAATGTCATCAGAGTTGTGCATTAGGATGGTCACAAGGGCAAAATGTACAGCATGGATGTGAGGGGGACAGATTAGAGATTCCTGGAGAAGCCTGGACAATGAGGGCCAGAATTTGGGGGAAGGACAGGGGAGAGATGGGAGTGAGGGCTTAGGGCCTATGGGACTTGGGTCTGATTGGATGCGAGAGGTGAGGGAAAAGGAGGCCCCAGCAAGAATCTTGGGATAAAGGAGAATGGTAGAGTCCCATCAGCATAGTGTGGGAGAGGAAACTAAGAGGCCCCAGGAACAGAGCCAGCAGAGTAGCCAGGGCCTTGCCAGAGGGCAGAGAGGACTTGGATCAACCCTGCAGGTGATTGATGTTGAGTCCAGAGGATTTCTGAGCCTGTCCTTCACAGGTCTCAGGAAACACTGGTGTATGTTTTATGGACAACAGTCATAAACTCCCATTTCAACAGGTTCAGCCCAGTGGGAAACGAGTGGGAGTCTGATCTGAAGAGAGGCTGCTGGCTGGCTCCCTCTTTTTACTCTGGACTAGAACAAAGGAAAGATGGGGTCTCAGGCCAATTAAAAATGTTTTTTGGAAAGCAGCAGATCATGGCCTCAATTCAGGAGTCTGTGAGTTAACCTGCATCACAGCTGCTAATTGACCAGTGGAGATCTTCTCATCCTTCATCACCTCCCCAAACATACACACACCCCTACGTGCATGTGCATGTACACACATACCCACATACATGTGCACATACATACCTACATACACATAGAGACAGAATCAGAACCTATTCCCCATTTGCTAGATGATCGCTTTTGACTTTTGATGTCATGGAGTCCAATAGAGCTGGAGTTGATGGAGTTTATTAAGTAGGGTAATGATGTAGTCAGACCTGTTTTTTTAGGAGTATCACCCATAGCACTTTGGCGGATGTGTGGATAACAGATTGGAGAAAGGAGAAAGTAGAGACTGGGAGGCTAATTCAGAGGCTGTTGGAAGAGCCCAGGTGAGAGATAATGGGAGCTTGTGTGACTAGAGAGAAGGGGACAGTTTTAGGACATGTTGTAAAGCAAAAATTGACAAGATTTGTCATGCAATATGAGGTAGAGTGACACAGAGGTAGCACTGGGCTCACAGTCAGTAAGACCTAGGTTCAAATCTTACTTGTGACACTCATTACCTATGTGACCCTCATCCAGTAACTTAACTTAACTACAGTTTCTTCCACTGTAAAATGTGGGGATTGGACTTAGTGGCTTCTTAGGTCCCTTCTAGATCTAGACCTATGAGCTTATGATTCTCGGAAGGATGATGAGGTGGATATGTCTACAGGACATCTAGTTCTAAGCGTCTAATAGGCAGTTCATGATGTGGGTGGGTTGGAGCTCAGGAGGGAGACTCTGGGTGGTTGTCTAGGTCTGGGTGTCATCTGCATAGAGATTCTAAGTGAACCTATGTGAGATGGTGAGAACGCCAATAATAATAATAGTTAGCATATATGTTATGCTTTACATCAAGGGAGATTAAGACAGAGCCTTGGGGGTACAACCACAGTTAATGGAATGATGAATCACAGCCAAAGAGATTGAAAAGGAGTGGTCAGGAAGGTGGGAGAAGAACCAAGAGGAAGCAGTGACATCAAAGTCCAGAGATGTCTATCGGAAAAGTGAGTGGTCAACAGCAGTCCAACAGGAGAAGGATGAGGACTGAGGAGAGCTCATTTGATTGCTGAGGAAGTCATTGCAATGCTAGTTAGATTAATAGTACCTGTTCACAACAAAGTTGTGATGTGCCCCTTGGCTGGAGTTCCCCCCCCCCCCCACCTCCGACTTAACGAAAGGCCATGATGCTCTTTGGAAAACACAAAAACAGACAGTGCTCGTTCAAATACCTAATATGCTACTGGAAATAAGTAACAAGACCCCAGATGAGAAGGGGAATGGTATGGTTTAAGCATTTACTAAAGGAGCCATCTCTGGAGGTGCCCCCACCCACCCTGGAACTGGTGGGACTCCTTAGTTAACAGATGAATAGGTGAACTGGGATTTGAGGTTCTTTCCTACTCATAAGAACAAAGAATAGTAATGAGAGTAATGAGAGTTATGCCCTTTCTCCAAAGCATTTCCCAGGGCTTTCCATCACAGTCCTGGGAGCAAGCAAGCTAGACATCTCATAAGTGCTTGAGCAGGAAGAGAGAAGCAAAAGCCCTTCTTCTATCCCAAAGCCTGCAGTGAGGGCTCTCAGGGGCTTGCTCAAAATTCAAGGAAAGTGAATGGTACCAGAAGGAGATAAATGAACCAAGCTTGGCCGGACTTCCCTCCTATTCAGCAATTTCAATCAGGATGCCTAGCCCCTAACCTTGACAAATGAAATGCTTTCCAAAGGCCTTATATGTACCTGCAGAATGGGACAAAGGAGGCAGCTACCAAAGGGCCATCTCCTGTGCTCCAACAGCTTTGCGGGACCTTTGTGTTCCACCCCCCACCATCTCCCCAGCCCCAGCCTCCTTTGGACAAACTGATCTTGGCAAAGCTGCAGCCGACATTGGATCCCTCTGCAGTGGAGGCCTCTGGTGAGACTTTGGAAATTGCTCAGGTGGTATCGCCTTGGATCTCTGCAGTCTGGGGAGGGGTAATAATAACCATAGCTCACAGTTAGATACTCTAGTGCTCCTGGGAAGTTGGGAGGACATTCCCCCTAGACTGCCACCTATCCCAATATGCTGTCAACTAGTCAGTCAGTCAACAAGCATACTGTGATAAGTGCTCAGGCTACAAAGATGGGCAAAAACCAAATACACAACAAACAGAAAATCAATCTGTTCTCTCAAGGATTCTGATGAGGGAGACATGTAAATGAGTAGCAAAGGACAGCTAGGGGTTGCCATAGTACATAGAGCATCCTGCCTGGAGTCAGAAAGACTTCTCTTACTGAGTTCAAATCTGGCCTTAGATACTTCCTAGCTGTGTAATCTTGGACAAGTCACTTTACCCTGTTTGCCTCAGTTTCCTCATCTGTAAAATTAGCTGGAGAAGGAAATGGAAAACCCTCCCACATCTTTGCCAAGACAACCCCAAATGGGGTCACCAAGAGTTAGACACTACTGAAAAATTACTTAACAACTAAAAGGTAATTCTAAAGAGGCAGGCATTAGCAACTGGGGGAATGGCAAAGGTGTAGTGGGGAAGGCAGGGTTTGAGCTGATCTTGAAAGAAGCCAAGGAAAGAGGCTGAAAAACCTTCCAGGCATGGGGAACAGCCAATGCAAAGGCATGGAGTTGGGAGATGAGGTGGTGTGTGTGTGTGTGTGTGTGTGTGTGTGTGTGTGTGTGTGTGTGTGTGTGAGTGAGTGTGTGCGAGTGTGGCTAGACTGCAGACTGTGTGGAAGAGAGTCAAGTAAAGCAAGACTAGAAAGGGAAGAAGGGCCCAGCTTGTGATGAGCTTTCAATGACAAACAGAGCAGGGGAGGTAACATGGCCAGATCTCTTGACCTGCATTTTAACAGCACATAGACAGAGCTCTCTCACTCATTACAGGTTATTGGATCTTCACAATCATCAGACACTACATTAGAAGCACTGTTCCATTTTTTCAGGTGAGGAAGCTGTGCTTCAGGGTATTAAAGTGATTTATTCATGGTCAGAGAGCTGGTCAAAGTGGTGGAGCCAGAATTTGAATCCAGGGCTTTTGTCTCCACGTGCTCTTTCCCAGATATCTTTATCAATAATTACATGAGAAAACATTGCTGAATGAAACTATACCCTTCCAAAGAGAGTGTTTTCAAGAATTCTTGCTGGGGTAGAAGGGTAACTCACATGAAAGTGAAAGGGCACTGGGGAATTGTTTATGGAAAGACATTCATTGTGGGCAGAACTTGCAAATGGAAGGGGCTGTGCTGTCTGAAGGGCAAGGCCAGAAGTTTGCTGGGGTAGAGACTAATGTGCAAATGGGCAGATTTTTAATGCTTTTCTTTCCTCAGGTAGCTTTGGCGTAATGCCAATACAACTATGGAGGGAACCAGTTTGCTCAGGTCTTATATTCTAATTTCCAAATGATATAGATGATCAACTTCCATTGAAGTCATCATTCAGTACATCATCATGGAGGCAAGTCAGGGTTCCCAAAGCCCATGACAGTGGAGCACAATCTCTGGAAGGTCCCACCACGCTGGAAAGGTCAAGTGTGTGGTTGGTGACACATGATATATCTATTTTCTGAGGATCAGTCAGGCTAAATTCTGAGAGGCTTCTCTCAGGATTGGCCACACGGTAATGAGTCCTACTAAGTCCTGAGGGAGTTGTGTGATCAGCCTGGATGGAAGGAAGGCTCACATCAACATAGTCACAGATGTTAGAAGTATTGACCTAGAGGCATCCAAAGAAGCAATCTCTTCAAATGAGTGGGGCTCCACTCTAAACTGACCAATGGTCTTTCCATTTTATTTCACATTCTTTAGACTTAACAGTAACTGTTTCATTAAATGCCTATAATTTTGGTCTTTTTAAACATTTTTTTCTCTCTTTCTTAGATTATTAGAGAGTATTTAAACACTGTGATATTCCAGTAAACAAATACTTTCCAAGCTGACATTTCATTGGCAGAGATTCTATTCCCAGAGGTAGAATTAACGTGAGACACAGTATAATTCTGAACATATTTGCCTAGAGTTGTGAAAACACAACATGGCAAAAAATAGTCTTTAGCAATATGATTCTAACAGTTCTCAAATTGACATCCAAATTATAAAATCTGAGAATCTAGGTTTTAACATGAGATCCTATATACCTTCCTTTCTTTAATAGAAAGCTTTGTGGGTTTTTTTTTTCCTTGATCTTTTTTCTTTCTTTTGAAAATGAGGGAGAGACACAGTTAGTTGCAATATGGACAATCACATTTCTGTTGGAAGGCATTTGGATAAGAGGACCAGAGTATGAAGATCAGGAATGATGCTGAGATAGCATCTGGTCAGGGGTTTTTAACCTGGGCTCTATGGACCCCAAAGGGGTCCAGAATTAGATTTCATGGGGTCCATGAACTTGTGTGGGAGAAATTACAACTTAATTACAATATAATTAATTTTCTTTATAGTCCTATGCATTTAAAAGCATTATTCTGGGAAGAGTTGCCTAGGCTTCACCAGACACTAGATATGGTGTCCAAGACACACAAGATGGTTAAGAAGCCCTGTCATTGGACAGATGAGGAAGATGACTTTTCAAGTAAGGAAGTGACTTACCTAAGGCATACACACCCATGGCGTACATATACATGGTCAGTGAGGAGCAGAGCCAGAATTTAAGTGTTTGTCTTTTGACTCCATGTCCAGATTTCTCCTCCCTACAATGCCCAGCCTACTTAATTGCCTGTAGGCTCCCTGAACAGGAATGACAGTTTAACCTTTCAGACTCTTGGTCAGATGTAGTTTTATCTAAAATTTTCTCAAGTAACTTTGATGGGATTTTGTGTTCATTTCTTTGCTCTGACCTTAACATTAGCCTGCTCACCATTGTCGTTGACCTCAGCATTGCTGGAGGATCAGCTGCTACTGCCTGGCATTCTTTTGCTGCCTCTCTGCTGAAAGCCACTGCATGCAGAGACCTTTATATATGGTGAGACCAAGTCATTATCCTAAAGGTGATCCAACTCCAGTGATCATTGCAGATAGCTTTGCCCTGGGACAGCCAGGGGCTGACCTCCTTCCCAGAGGAGCCATTAACCAAGGGAGCTGTCATACTTTAACATGTGGAGGGATGATCAGCTCTTTGAAAACTTAAGTAAACTCCCCTTGCAACCTTCTAGTCTCACGATGAATACTAATTTCTGCATTGACATCCAGTGAATAGGAGGCTCATGCCCCTGCAAAGAGCAAAGCAGTTTGGTACTTGTAATCTTTTACCTCTTCATTTGATGTTGGTCCCGAATCTGACCATTCAGTTATTCTGATTGGCTAGAATCTGAGTAATTTATATGAAGTAATCGATTGCTGGCAGATGAGTATAACAATTATTAACCTTTTAGCTGCGCTATTTTGGCCAGTCTAACATAACTTGGTGTGTTAGTGCTAAATAGGAAGGTGGAAGGCCCACTCGCCAGCACCATGGCCAGGGCTAATGGACCTGTTCTCTTGCCTTTGTGCCTGGCAGCTGGCAGCCCTGAGAGCACGCTCCTGATCTCTGCGTTATTGTTATTAACAGAGACCTGAGATTTCTGGATGTACTTTTCCTGTGCCCACCTATAATACTGTACATTATTGCAGTCATCATGGGCCATTACAACTCATTAGGGGAGAAAGGGCTTTTTTGCTGCTATGTGAAGATTTGTCCCCCCATCCACCCAACTCCCATTAGAATCTGAAAAATGGGGAGAGAGGTAAGCGCGACTTTTCTCATTATTGCCAGACAGATAAAGCATTATTCCCTATGTGCCAAGCCCTGTGCTAAGCCACAGGAATACGAATATAAACAAACAGGACTGTTCTTGCTCTCAGGACCTGATAGTCTTTCTTTTTTTCTAAAAAAAAGATTTTTATGGCTATCTTTTGTTTTTATGTTATCCACATTTATCCCTGGATCACTTCTCCTTCCAGAGAGTCATTCCTTATAACAAGGAGTTTCTAGAAAAGGAAGAAAAAATGAAGAAAAGGAAAAATATTCCAAGAAACTGATGAATACATTGCAAAAATGACATTGTCTGCAATATTCATTACCAGTGACCCCTCCCCCCATTGCCTCAGCAAAGGAGTGAGCAGAGATGTCTTCTTTGTTCTTTGTGATTCTGCCATGTTCATTTTTGATTGTTTCATCAAGTCAAGTCAAAAAGCATTTGTGAAGTGCTTACTCTGTACCAGGGCCTGTGCTAAGTGCTTTACAAACATAATCTCATTGGATTCTCAGAAAAAAAAAAACAAAAACATTTTACAGTGGGGAAAATTCAAGCAGATAGAGCTTAAGTGACTTGCCCAGAGTCACACAGCTACTAAGGGTCTGAGATGAGATTTAGATTGAGATCTTCTTGATCCTGGGCCGAGTGCTCTAAGCACAGCACCAGCTGCCTCTGGGTATGCACCAGGTATCATGGCTTACAAGTGGAGGCCTACTTCCAGGCTAGGTGACATGGAAATTCACCTTCCTGAGAGCCCAGCCTAGTTATAGGGACAGAGTTCAAGGTTTCAGTGAGAGGGTTCTGAGGCTGATGACTGGTGTGCAGATGCCATGGTTGGGAATCAGGCTAATGATAGAAATAATGCTACCAACAACAGCAATTCACATTATATGTTCATATACTTTAGTCTCACAACAACTTCCAGAGGGGTTAGTATTATACCTATTTTACAGATGTAGAAACTAAACGCAGGGTCAGAGGAAAAATGACTTGTTCAGTGGCAATACGAACTCCCAGCTGTATTGCACATTAAGGTTTGAGAAGCACTTTATACCATCTTTCTCATTCCAGCCTTACAACAAGCCTGTGAAGTTGCTGCTTTCAAAAAAAATGTTGGTGTGGATGTATGATTGCATCAGTGGTGGGAGCTGTAGATGAAGAAACGGCCTTTACCAGTGTAGATGGGCATCATTTCTGCAAATTAGAGTATTAGAGGATATTGGGGGTGCTGAGAGCCAGTGACTTACTCCGCGTCCCACATGGAACTAGGACCCAGGTTTTCCTGAGTCAGGGGCCAGAGTTTTCGTCATTTTGTCACGCTCCTTCTTGAGGTAGCTGATGCAGGTAGCATTATCTCCATTTTAAGGGGGTAGACACTGAGGCTTAAGAGAGGCATGATTTGCTCAAGATCACACAATTTGCAAATATTCACAGTCTTCCTGAAGCCAAACCCAGTACCTCACTCCCTATACTGTGTCATTGGAAGGAACATCTGGAACTTCTGGACAGGTTTTGTCTTTTCTGACCACTACTGAGGCATTTTTTTCCAACAAAGGTAAGAGTTGCAGACTAGCTGTATGCCCTTGGGGAAGTCATTTGTCTCTCTAAGCCTAAATTTCTTGCCAACAACATGTGGGGGTTGTAGTGAGTGGTCTCTGATCATGATAGTGGCAGCCTAGGGATGCTTGAGATGAAGCTGTAGAGAAAAAGGATAGTGTCCATCAGGTGACATGTCCTGATCCGGGGTCCTGACATGTCCTGATTTGTGGTCACTGTAAATTCTGCGCTGCTTTCTAGTCACTTGATCCTCACAAATATCTTGGGAGGAAGGTGTTAATATGATTCCCATTTTACAGATGAGGAAATGGAGTCTCAGAGAAGTGAAACAAATTGACCATGGCACCAGAGCTACTAAGCACCAGGGACAGCTCTGGAGCCCAGGTCTCTCCTGATCTGAGGCCAGAGTTCTATGTACTCTACCAGACTGACTGAAGGATTCCCTTCCTCCCCTGCCCTCCACCCCACAAGGGATCCAGTGCCTCCTGAGAGCATCTGCTCTCAGGAAAAGATCCAGAGCTAATTTACTGTAAGATCCAATGGAGGGAGCTTGAGACATCGACAAGCTGAGCATGTGCCTTCTCGGGGAGGGGAAGGAAGAATCATATCACTAGAGGCACTGTGTCTGCAAGGGCTTAAGAAGACTAAGGGGAGGGGGGGGGCGGGCTTGAATGCATTTCCAAGATGGCTGAAGGTTGAATTCTTTATCATTGTTTTTGTGCAGCTTCAAAGATAGAAATAAACTCAATGAGAAATTGGTGTTCAATTTCCTCCCTCCCAATTTGGTGTCATAGTGTGGCCAGTATAATTAATTTTGACTGAGGCTCGCCTTATAATTACTCTCAAGTATTAAGTCATAAAACCCAGCTGGGGCCTCCAAAGGTAGCCTTCTGTGATGGTTCTTTAAGCACTTTTCTCGCTAGGACATGTACATGGATGCCATGGTTTGAATTAGGTAGTCTTTACAAAAGAGGAACAATAAATTAGACTAATTACTTTTCTTCTCTTTTTTATTTCTTTTTTTTCTTTCCTTTTCTTTCCTTTCCTTCTTCTTCCTTCCCCTCCTCTCCCTCCCTTCCTTCCTTCCTGAATATGTCCCATGTTCTGTCAACTATGACACGCTCCCATCTAATTAAGTATCAACTGTACACAGGTCCCTGTCCCTACACAATTCCCAACCACTGGATGCTGCCATTGTCCAGACCTCTCATTTTTGGCCTCCATCACAGAGCACCCTGTTTTGTTGGCTGTTTTTGTTGTATGAAGTTCTTGTCCAAGGGGTTAGAAGACAGGCTTAAGGCAGGCAGCCAGTATGGGGCCAAGGCCATCCGGGACACTTAATTATTCTTTGTCACACTGACTCCTGAGCCACTCTCATTAAGGGCATGAGCTGAATGAGGAGGGATCATCATTGGCTCCCAATGCGCTCATTATACTTGAGGCTGAGTAAAACCTTTGAAAGATGTTATTTACTTGCTCTACATACACATTTTGTGGCAAAATAACAAACTAGTGCTCAAAAACGTGACTTCTGTTCTCTGTAAGCAACACCAAATGTGTAATTGAGATGAGATGGGCTTCCAATATCAGTGGGTAATAGAGCTGTGCCTTTAATAAATGACATCGACCACTAGAATCTGCTCCTATCTCGGGGATGGTGGTGAAAGGAGCTGGCACAAACAAACGGAATGATGAAATGCCATGAGAGTTTTTCTTTCAATCTGTTTTCAGAATTAATATTTGTTTTTCTCGTCCTTTCTCCATTCTCCCCCTTATCTTGACAGTCCAATCCTGTGTGGCTTCTGTTTTTCTTGGTTTCCATGGTGACTGAGCACTTTACTCAATCTCATGTGTTTGTTTCTTACATTCCATTTGAGAGAGAAGGGCAGAAGGCAGATCTTTCAGATAGGTCAGGATGAGGCATTAAGTGGGTACCTCCCTCACAAACAGGCCCCTCCAGACATTTGCGTCCCATAGACTTCAGATGCCACAAATGAATAGGGCCCCAGAAGATTGTTTCTACCCAAGGCCCTCCACCTGCTGCAAGTAAAAACAAACAGTCAGGTGACTGGTTAACAATTTAGAATCAGAGAGCAAGAGTGCAACCTTTTCTTGGAGATAGCTAAAGCAGGGTCTACATGCACCCACTGGCCGATGGTGGGTGCTGGTGGGAAAAGGCCACTGGAAGCTTCTGAGGACCACATCTTTTTCTGAGTGTGATTCCCCAATCAGTGTCTAACACCTGGCTTACACACAGTAAGGCCTCAAGAGATACTTGTTAAATGAAATTGCATGGAAGGAGTTAATAGTTGCTGGAATGATGCCCAACATTGGTTAAGAGCTGGTTTTCCTGAGCTGCTCTGGGCCTTTTGTTTCTCTCTGCTGAAGGACAGTATAGGAGGTCACAGGAGTCATTTTAGTAGCCTTAGTCTAACTCCATTTTAGGGTCATGGGATGTCAGGATCGCTGCCATGTTACTGATCTCAAGGCCAGGGATTGTCTTTTGCCCTTCTCTGTAATCTCAGCACTTAGCACAGTCCTTGGCACACGGTAGGTGCTGGATCTTTATTGACTGACTAATGCAGGAAGTCTGCTTAATGTCTAGTTGCCCTTTCTCTCCAGAGAAGCTCCAAGGTGGTGAGTTGGTGCTGAAACCTTCATGGTGATGGTACCTGCTTCAAGCTCAGGGTTGGCAAGACTAGCTACTCATTGATCACTGACCTGGAGTTCAGGGCACTGGCACTATGATCCAGGAGGGGTAGGAACCTGAGAAGTTGGTGACCACGTCTTCATGTTTGCAGCTGCAAGGGGAAAGGGATGCTGCCTATAATCAGATAGGGCCCTGAGACTTTAGGAAAACATCTTTCCAAAAGGTCAGACACAAAATCAGTGGGATCTTATGCCTCGGAATGCTACAAAGAGCACAGCTCAAGAGAGCAGAGAGATTGGGAAATGGAAATTTCTGCCTACAAGGGCCAATGATCCTGATGGGGAAGAAAAGGGGAAGACTGGAATTCTGCAGGGAGTGTGTAGAGCTTAGATCTGCAAGAAGACTCAGACCGATGGGAATTCTGAGCAAAAGCAAAAGGGTAATGTGGCTCTGGACTAATAATGTCAGGCAAACTCCAGAATGAACTGAGGAGAGCTCGAGATGTTTTCGGCTTTCCTGAGCATCTTGTTTTACAACTTTCAAGGAAGGAAGTAAAATGAAAACCAGGAAAGGGTTATATTGCTCTGCTTAAGGAAGATGGTCCAATGTTAGTAAGAGAGGGAGAGAGGGAGACAGGAAAGAGAGAGAGAGAGAGAGAGAGAGAGAGAGAGAGAGAGAGAGAGAGAGAGGGGCAGAGAGAGGGAGAGAGAAGAAAAGAGGGAGAGGCAGAGAGGAGAGAGAGAAAGGGACAGAGGAATGGAGGGAGAGGGAGGGAGGGAGACAGAGAGAGATGGAGACCGAGAGAGAGGGAGAGAGAGAGGACAGAGAGAGGGAAGGAGAGAGAGAGGAGGGAGAGAGGGAAGGAGGAGGGAGAGAGAGAGAGAAGGAGAGAGGGAAGTGCAGAGAGAGCCAGGGAAAGACAGGGAGAGAGAGAAAGGGGTGGAAGGGAGAGAGAGGGAGGGAGAGGGAGAGGGAGAGAGAGAGAGAGAGAGAGAGAGAGGTGCAGAGAGAGGCAGAGAGAAGGAGAGAGAGGGAGAGACAAGGAGAGAGAGAGAAGGGGGTGGAAGGGAGAGAGAGGGAGAGAGGGAGAGAGAGCTCAGAGAGTAAGAGGGTACTATTCTCTTTGGCAGTGCAGGGTAGGGGAATATGTGTTGGAGTCAGAACGGACCTGGATTCCAATCACCCCTCTGGTACTGTGCCTGTGGACAGTCAGTTCCCCTTGGAACCACAGTCTCAATTCCTTGTCTGTGAGAAGGCCCCGTGCCTCACCCAGCAGCCTCCCAGGGCAGTTGTGAAGGAGATCTGAAGGCTCCGAACATTGCGCTGCTGGTTATTATCCTTCACCATTCATTTTATTTTTCTTGTCTTGTTCAATGAAGTTTAGATCGAGCCCATCCCGGGGGAGTCATTGTTCAGCTGTTGTTGCAGAGATGAAGCAAAGGGGGGGGGGCTCCTTTTGTATTTGCCTCTACCTTTTGGAATAAAAAGAATGGGTGAGAAGCTCATGTTCTATCGCCCCCCTCCTCCCCCCCCCAAACCTCTTTGCTGCAGTCCCAGTAGAAGACAGGATAGTGCAGGTGGCCCCTACTCAATTCCCTGAGCTTTGGACCATTGGTTGTAGCTTGGGGCTCTTGAGGGTTTGGGGGGGGCAGGCTCAGCGCTGAAGCCCCGAGGCAGGCCATCTTGTCTAATGGGAATCCTCTGTCAGAGCTAGCTAAGCTCACTGCTCCTATTTCTCCTCTGCTCTCTCCCTCCTCAACCCCTTGTGGTACAGCTTCAGATACCAGGACTGGGCATGGTTCTCTTTGAGGTTACCCTGATCTCTTATTAAACTGGGAAATCCAGCAGCTTCTGCTCTAACTCCTTGAGCTGCCTCAAGCTCCTGACACTGCTCACTGGCTGAGCTCCTCTTTCACCCTTGGCTCCCATGAGAATGTTGCCTCCTGGTTCTCTCGTTGCCTCTCCTCCCCCTCCGCCCCCTCCTCCTCCCCTTCCTCCTCCCCCTCCTCCTCCTCTCCCTCCTCCCCCGTCCTCCCCCTCCTCTCCTCCTCCTTCCCCTCCTCCTGCTCCTCTTCCCCTTCTCCTCCTCTTCTTCCTTCTCCTCCTCCTCAATGCCTTTAGCTCACTACCAGCTCCCAGGCTCTGCCCTGGGATTGCTTTTCTTCTCCACTCTTGGTGACTTCTCCAGCTGCCCTGGGGTTGACTCTGACATCTACAGTCATACCTCCAAGATCCACAGATCCCTTGATCTTCAGTCCTCAGTGTTAAACTGTCTGCTAGACATTTGTGCAGCCTGTCCCAACCATTCTGCCCCCACCCCACTCCCACCCCTCCATCAAAGATTCATTCTCTGTTCAGGTGCTGCCCTTCCTTGATTCCTAGGACTGGGTTCAAATCCCACCCCCTTAGCCGTGTGACCCAGAGCAAGTCATTTTCCCTGTCTCAGTCTCCCTTTTCCCCTCTGCAGTACCCATAGTATTCACTTCTCAGAGCTATTGTGAGGCTCTTAGAAAATTAAGGACGTGAAGAATTTGGCAAACTTGAAACTTAGATATTATTGGTTAGATCCTTGGTGGTGCCAGCAGCAGATTTGGAATCAGGAGACTAAGGCCATACCCCAGCTCTGCCACTGGCCAGCTGGGAGACACTTGGCAGTCCTTTAACCTTTCTTTACCTCAGTTTCCTTTTCTGTAAAATGGAAAGCAGCCTGTCATGCTCTTTGCTTGTCCATTTATGCATGGGCTCCTTTGACACCTTGGTACCTTGTGATCCCCTCTGCAACCTGCTCAGACACAGCAGGCACCTTCACATTACCTTTTTGGGGAGCCTGCTCTTCAGTTCTTCAGATGAGACCATGGAAGATGGCCCTCTGTTCCAGGGAGAAGTTTAGTGGTCATTAATGCCCAGTGGATATATTTCTTCTTCTTTTTTTGTATAAGCATGAGCTGAATACAATGGTTTTCTCTTTGCTGTTAGATGGGTCATAAAACTGCAGTGGGCTCAATAAGCTTTGTTGCCCACGTGGGCTCTTGCCCTCCGCTCCAGCCACAGGCAGTCCCTCATTCCTCACACACCCATATGCTTTTGATCCTAAAGGCAAATGGCTGAGCCAGTTGTTGGACTGACCCAAACCTGTCACCATTAAATTCGTTGGACCTTGAAGATCATTGAATCTGAGCCCCTTCTTTTACAGAATAGGAAACTGAGGCAAAGAGAGGAGCTAGAGTCATTACAAAGCTCATTCCAAGGGCCTACATATGCATTGTGAAAGTATGTGTGTATGACTTCTTTTTTTTTTTAATTTTATTATAGTTTGCATCATTCATTTCCACAAGATTTTCAGTTACATATTTTCTCCCTGTCTTTCCCCCACCCACCACCCCAGAACAGCCATCCCACTGTGTCCCCCCTCCCCCAGTTTATTCTCTCCTATGTCACTTTTTGGTAGGGCAGGATGGATCTCCCAACTGCAGTGCCTGTGTATCTCAAGTTCCAGTTGGATGTAGTCAATAATAATAATAATAATTGCATATATATATGTATATACACATTCATAACATTT
>CM053582.1:57073136-57092200 GCA_028627135.1 Pseudochirops cupreus | reverse complement strand
GTTCTCATTTTTCTTCCCAATTTTTCCTCCACTTCTCTTATTTGGTTTTCAAAATATTTCTTAAGCTTCTCTATGGCTTGTAGGCAGTCTTCACGGTTCTTCAAAGCTTTTCGTGGAGGAGTTCTGACTGTGTTGTTTTCCACCCATTCCGTGCTTTGATCCTTCTTGTCCCCAAAGAAGGAATCTAGAGTTTGGTTGCTGTTGTTACTTTGCTTCCTTTGCCTGCTCATGTTGGCCAGTCAATGATTTTTTAGCTCTGTGGAACTCTGCTTTCAGAGGGGAAAGCTCTGTCCCACATTGCTGGGGTTTTTGCCGCTGCTGGAGGTATTGGGAGGCTGCTGTTTTTTTGCAGCCCCACTAGCTTTGGCTTACTGAAAATGCACCCCAGGCCCACCACCCAAGACCACGATCCAGATCCAGTCCACTCAATGCAAGAGCACTTGGCCTCTGAACAATTGCTTGGCTCCCCTACTGTCTGCAGGCTGGGAACTCTGAAGCAGCCATGTGGAGGTGGCTGCAGGGCCACCGCTTCTGCCTCTCCCTTGCCCTGGAGGAAGTTTGGCTGGACCACTATTCTCCTCGAAATTTAGCTCAGTTCCACTGACCTTTCACTTTGTCCTTGTTTCTTATGGATTGATAATTTTGGAAACTACCACAGCTGCCTCTGATCCACTCTCCTAAAGCCTCCAGCTGTGGCTCATCCTGGCCACCCTGGAGCCAAGACACAGTTTCAGGCTGGTCTGGTTTTGGCTCCCAGCATGCTGTGATGAGCCCTTCTTGCCAAGCTGCCTTCAGTGAAAGATATGTTTTTCTGTATTTTTGTGAGTTTTGGAGACCTAAAATTTGTTTAGAGTCATATTTTATGGGTATTTGAGGTGGCTATGTGGGAGCTGAGGAACCTTGTTGCTTCTACACCGCCATCTTCAGAGGAGAGGTTTTTAATTAGCTGTTTAACTGAGAGGGGAAAATAAAGTGAAGAAAATATGGGAATAGTTAGATAACTAAATAAAGATTAAAAAAAAGAGAAAAATCACCAAAAATCCTCCTATAAAACCAAGGAAAGGGTTAACAAATGAAAGGCAAATGGATAGGTGGGGAAAGAGAGTCATTAGGATAGGGAGGGCTCCCTTAAAATTTGCTGATATTTGGGGTTTGTTTAAATTAAGCTAAATGAATCATAGGGACAAGTGATGTAAAAGATGGAGGATGACAAAAATCTTAATTTAAAACATTATTAGACAGAAATAGAGGAAAACCTAAATCTAATTCATAACTTTAAATGTGAATGGAATAAGTACTTCAATTAAACACAAGAGTGACAGTTTGGGTCAGAAAACATATTCCCATTGTCTGTTGCTTACAAGAAACACATCTAAAAAGAAAAAAAATACATAAAATAAAAATGAGAGCCTGGGACGAAGTTTACTATGCATCAGGTGTATAAAAAAACAAAGCAATCATATTATTCAACAAAGCAAACAAAAAAATTCACAATATCAACAGAGAGAAATGAGGAAATTATATTATGCTTAAAGGAACCATAAACAACAAATAAATGTCAGTATTAAATTTACATGCTCTACATGGTGTAGCACCTCAGCTCATAAAGGAATAATTAATTGAATTGCAAAATGGCATTAGGATCAATGCAATAATTGTAGGAAACATTTATGTTCCTCCTTAGATTTGTATTCATGTAACAGAAATAAAAATAAAAAGGAAAATATAGAATTGAACTAATTGTTGGAGAAATTGGAGCTAACAGACTTGTGGCACCTTCTGAATGGGACTCCTAAAGAATACACATATTTCTTGGCACTGCATGCCACTTTTGCAAACTTTGATTTATTATTGGGGCACAGAGAAATTCTAAATAAATCTGGAAAAGAAGAAATACTAAGTGCATCATTTGTGGACCATAACATAATGAAAATCATAATCAATGTTAAATCACAAACAAATGATACAGACTCGAATGGAAATTCAATAATGAAATCATGGAGAATAAGTGGGTCAAAGAACAAATCATATAAACAATAATTATGTGAAAGACTGATAATATTGAGACAATATACCAGAACTTCTAAGATATAGTCAAAGAAGTTCTCAGAGGAAAATTTATATACTTAAAATCATGTATTAAAAATAAAAAAAGAATTAATGAACTGAATATGCATTAAAAAGGAAAAGTAACAATATAGGCAGTGTTGCATGTCAGTAATCTCCAACCTCTGTATTTTCTTTTTTCTAAGGCCACGCCTGGTATAATAATTACACAAAACTAAAACATACATCTGCTTACATAGATGTTCCTTTCTCCAAACCTTTCAATGATTCAGTGATAAAGTACAAACTCAGCTTGATGTTTAAAGCCCTCTCTAATGTCTCCCACTTACTTTTCTAGTCATTTCATGCTATCCCCCTTCCCATACTCCCTGTTCCTATCAAACTGGCCTGTGAGATGTTCCTCATATACATTTCATCTTTTACCTTCATATCTTTGTTCAATCGATCCTCAGCAATATTTTTCCTCTTACCTCTACCCCATTATATCCCTAGCTTCCTTCAAAGCTCAGCTTATGTGCTATCTGTAGAAGATGCCTTTCCTAATCCCCCTAGTCTTGTGCTCTCTCCCTATTAACTTTGTATGTATATTATGTTCACTTACTTGTATGTGTTTACCTGTGTACTTTGCCACCTCCTCTACCTGTCAAGTGATTGAATTCCTTGAGATCAAAGTGTGTTTTGTTTGTATTTGTCTATCTCCAGCACCTAAACTATACTTTGTAAATAATGGGTGAATAGTTAACGTTAAATTGAACTGAATTTAGATGCTGTCTTTGCAGTTTGGTAGCTGCTGCCAAGTGGGTAGGAGTGTTGGTCAAGGTGTGGGAAGTCTCTATAATTAATCATCAGGATTTGTTGTTGTTTCATCATTTTTTATCATGTCTGACTCTTCATGACCCCTTTTCGGGTTTTCTTGGCAAAGATATTGAAATAGTTTGCCGTTTCCTTTTCCAGTTCATTTAAAAGATAAGTAAATTGAGGCAGAGTGAAATGCCTTGCCCAGGGTCACACAGACAATAAGTGTCTGAGGCCAGATTTGAGCTCAGGGGCTCCTGACTCCAGGCCAGGTACCCTATCCATTATGCCACCTAGCTGCGTGATTACCAGGAAACTAGGAAGGTAAGATATAAAAGCATTTTATTACTTTAGTTGGCCTTTTCTTTTAAAAATAACCTCCCCCTTTTAAAATACGTATAGCAATTTACAAACATTTCGTAAATAGACATCATTGGTTTGCCAAAGTCTCTTTGTCTCACTGGGTGGGCCTCTTGTAGCAAATGTGAGAGAGAACATGCACAAGTTTCATGGGAGAAACAGATATGTTGTAAAATCAATGGATGAAACTCTCAAATCATTTAGAGAACAATCTATTTGAGTATGTGAGATTGAAGAGAAAATGTCACGTGGAGCAAGAGTTAAGCATCTCACCTAGATACAAAGTAGTGCAGTTCATGGAACAAACTATTATTGATACTTTGTTCATTTCTTCTTCTTCTTCTTTTTTTTTTTTTTGCTTTTTGGAGGGCAGTTGGGATTAAGTGACTTGCCCAAAGTCACAAGGCTAGTTTTTGTGGTAAGTGTCTGAGGCCGAATTTGAACTCAGGTCCTCCTGACTCCAGGGCCGGTGCTCTATTCACTGTGCTACCTAGTCGCCCCTGTTCATTTCTGAGTGAATGTTTCATTTTCCTTACTTGCGGTGCCATTGAGCTAAATTAAGAGATTTTTAAAAATATTGCTTTGCCATCTAAGCCTGGGCTTGATCATCTTGGGTTATTCCAGCTTTGCTCTAGCTATTTTCACTGTATTATAGGTTTTGCCTCCCCTTTTGCCTTATCAGAGAGAAGACATTTGTCTCCTACTGTTAGGTCTGATTAGCTATCCAGTACTTGGCAAGGTAAATTCAGGCTTAAAGCTTTCTACTCTTCTCGCTGTGCTTTCAAAATGGCCACTTAGTTCATTCTGTTTCCCTTCCAGCGCAGGACAGAAAAAAGATAAAGGAAAGACCATGTTGTTTCTCTCATTCTGCCTCTACCTAAGACTCCATAATGGCCACTTTCTAAGCAGATGTGATCACTAGTGCAGGTAGCTTTTATTCTCTCCTCTGCTTGCATCCCCTCGCCTTCCTGAGGAATGGCTAATTAACATTGAAAGGATTTCTGTAACCTGACTCTGGTTTGCTAATCCCTGCCTGCTTCCAAGTTGTAGCTGCCAGGAGCTTGCTTAAATAAGCCAGTCTGTTTTCCTCCTGACCATTTAAAATCTGTCTTGAGCAGAATAGTTTTTCTCCATAGTTTCAGTGCTTTCTCTCCACATTTTCCCCAACGGCAAGATGAACATGACATTTGAACTTCATCTTCCTGGCACAATAACAGAGTTTCCAAAACCTGTCACCCTGTATCTGAGAGGGAAGAGCTTGCTCTTTCAGAGAGCAAGTGGACTTCTCAGTGTTGCTCTTCTTGTTGCTCTACAGGGAGTCAGGAGCAGCTGGGGCCATTGTGTTCTTGTGCTATTACTCCTAAGGACATTAGTGCAGCCTCAGGCATGAAGTGTGAGGAGGAGTAGGCTGGGAGTGGAATTCTGAGAATGCTCCGGGGGTTCCGGGAAGGTCAGAAATTAGAAGACACTCAGTCATATGTGGTGATAGGGTTGATAGCTTGGAGTGTGTGTGTGTGTGTGTGTGTGTGTGTGTGTGTGTGCGTGTGTGTGCATATGTGTGTGTTTGGGGAGGGGGATTCAAGGCTTGTCTTTCATGTTTTGGGCTTTCATAATTGCTCTTTGATTTCTCCTTTTGAAATACAAGGGTTTTTAGGCAACTGAGAATAAGGGTGGGTGTAGAAAGTGACATGCTTGCTTAAGTCAGTTAAACTGGTGGTAGTTTCTACCCCATCTCATCAACCTTTTGGTCTCTTCTTCCATAGAATAGACAAGATCTCACTGCAGAACTAGCAGATCATAGGCTTAGAGCTGGACTTGGCCTCTGGGGTCACCTTGTACAATCCTTTCACTTTACAGGTGAAGTTTAGAGATGTTAGATGACAAAGTCACAAGGGTGGCAAATGACAGTCAAGAATTGAGTTCACCTCCTCTGACTCCATGTGCAGTGCTACATCCATCATCCTTCCTACCCAGGAATGTGGCAAAGTCATCCAGTCCTCTGTCATTATATAGACGAGGAAACCGTGACTCCTAGGAAGGTCAAGCTGCCCAAGGTCAAATGGCGATTTAAAGGCCTAGCCGAGCCTGGAGTGTAGCTTCTCTGAACCAGTTGGTTAGAATATAAAATGGATGTGGCCAAGGTTCTCAGTCTGATAGCCCATCTAGCTTTTTGGTGTCCTTTGGCCAGAGATCACATATGATTCCTTTGCTGCAATACAAAGAACACTGGCCTCTGAGCTAGCGAGACTTGGGCAGTTCTGACCTCTGTCACATCCAGGCAACTCTGCAGTTGTCTGCAATTGTCTGACTTGTCCAGTTATATCACTGGAGGCCATTTTCACAGTCATAAAATGATAGGTCCAGACCATTACTATCACCACCCTGCCATGGGCAAAAATCCCAGAATCCAAGAGTTGGAAATGACTCCTAAGGCCGCCTAGTCCAACCCATTGCTGATGAAAGATTCCCTTTACAACGTTTCCTAGAAACAGCCATTTGGTCTATGTTTTCAACTCTCTAGGGAGGACCACTGCCCACCCCCCTCCCCCAATCCCATCCTCGAAGTCCAGGCCACTTTTGAGAAAGCTCTCATTGTTAGGAAATGTTTCCTGAAATCCAACTTAAATATGCCTCCCTGTAGCTGTCTCCATTGCAACTAGTTCCACTGACTGGGGTCAAGCAGACCAAGTTGAATTTCTCCTCCGTGTGACAGCTCTTTTTGCCCCACTGAATCTTATCTTCACAAGGCTAAATATTCCCAATTCCCTCTACTTTCTAAGGTCACCATCTGTTGACACTTTGTCATCCTTAAGGCACTAGACAAAAGTGACTTGCCATCTTTGCTGTGACTGGAAGGGACAGAAATGACAGCACAGTTTAATTCCCACCCCCCCCCCTTCCATTGTATGAAGGAGAACACTGAGACTCAGAGATGGAAATGACTTGACCAAAGTGACATAGGCAGTGAGGTGAGCCAGGGTCCCCTTATTCAAAATCTAGGGCTCTTTCTGCTAAACTTCATCAATTCTAAAGTACTTTAGAAATTCGAGGTGTTCTGTCACTCAATATCACTGCTATATTTTCCATACTTCAACAATCAGGAAACCTCTTTAAACTTAGAAGGCAGCCTTTGAGAACTGCTGGGGCCAAAAGCCATGCTATTGTGGCTAACCTGGTATTGAGCCAGCCTTTCCAAACTGACCACATTTGGGCCTTCAATGACAGGAACATGATCACTCGCTGAGATTGTGGTGGAAGCCTTTATGGCTTGGAAGGACCTGCCAGACCTGGGGCTTTGCACACAGAGCCTTTAAGGATGTGGCTATACATCTATGCCACAACAAGACATGGAGGGGGCTGACACAAAGAGAGAATTGCTGTTGGGAGGGGTTTGCTTCATAGAGGAGGTGTGGGTGCCAGCTCCAAGAAGGTAGCAATTTCATAAACAATACACTGAATGTATTTCTGCGATTGGAAAGTCTTGCCATAACCATTAGATTATTAGATATCCTTTTTCTTGCAAAATGGTTTCTCTAGAAGTGATGAAAGCTGACACATCACTGACAAGAGTTAGTTTGTAAAATCACTTATATGCTGCTGCCTTGGGTTTGTAGGGCTTCATGGGAACACTCATGGAGCCTTGTCACTCTATTACTAGAGAAATAATTGCTGTGTAAATTACCTGCCTTAAAAAGAACATTTTAATTAGATATGATGAGACATTTATTGTGTTTTAATTAAACAACAACTGATTTCCAATAAGGCAGGTTGAGTTCAGGAGAGTGAAATCTCATTGCCTTCTAATTCTGTCAAAATGACTAAAGCAAGAAAGCCTGAGTGTGACACAACTGAGAGGGAACTCAAGAGAGCTTTGGGAGGCTCCTCCAGGGTGTGCAGAGATATTGGCATCCATCTTTCAAATTGGGTGGTTGTTCCCTTCTGTCCAGGGTCTTCCTGACTGGGCCACTCAGTGCAAGGTCCTGGACAGCTCAATGGCAATGCAATCTTCTTATTATTTAGAGCTGTCCAGCAATGCAGTGGGCTGCCTTGCTAGGTAGTAAGCTCTCCAAGCATAGCTGTAAGGCCATTTGGCAAGGATGCTCCTCCAAGAGGAGATTCCCATTGCAACTGGGAAGGAGTACTAGACACTTTCAAAGATCACTTCCAGTTCTGAGAGTCTGTGATCCAGTAGGATGGGGGGGGGGGGGGGGAAGGTCATGTATGTGTGTCCAGTGCCCTCCTAGATAAAATTCAGGTGGGATGATAAAGTTTGTTTGGGGCCACTTCCACCTTCCCAAGGTAGTTCATTCTGCTTTGGACGACTCCAGTCATTAAGTCTTTCCTGAGACTAAGCTTAATCTGCCTTCCATGGACTCCTTGTCTTTCTGTTCCTAGTTCTGTCCTTCAGGGTCATGAAAGAATGGACTGAGTCTAATTTCTCCTTCATTCCAGCTATAATGTCCCCTTTGCCCTTCCCCCTGCCCCAGGTCTTCTCTTTGACAGATTAAACACCCCCAGATCCTTCAACTAATCCCTACTAGGTCTGCTCTCACAAGACCCTTCCCCATGCTGTCTGCTCTCCTCCTTCTCAGCATTCTTGTTTCTGCTTCCTGCTATGGTTCCTTGCCTACTCATTTTGCATCTTGGACAAATACATCTGTCCTCTCCATGCCCCTGTCCCAATTGCCTATCCTCAGGAAAGCCATCCAATAAACTCTTGTCCACTACAATGGATTGGTCTTCCCCAGTAGACCAGTATGGACTGTGAGGAACTGGGTGGCAGTTCCTGGGCAGTCATTAGTCCCCAGCCTCAGTCTTTTGTGCTACAATGAATGGAGGCTGGTGTTCATGGGGGCTAGCCCCAGGTATGCCTTCTACTGCTCCTATCCCCCCTTCCCACTAGAATGCACCAGGGCCCAGGACAAATGGTGGTGAAGCTGTGAAGGAAGGTCCAGTGCAGCACTGCACACACGGCATGTGCCATCTGAGCATGCTTCCCCTTGTGGAGCCTCAGGAAGGGTGCTGAGCTTAATAACCCAAAGGGCAACAGGGCAGGCTAGCGAGGGGAGAGTGGGGACAGGACCGTTAGCCTTCTGCTGTCCTTCTCTTACCAAGTCATCTGCTCTCCCCTTCCCACTTTGATCTCTGGAGTGCCTTTCTGGAGTTGGGATAAGATTGGACTTGCAGCAGTTCTGCCATCAGGGTACCATAACCTTGGTGCAAACTTACAATAATAAAGCACATAGAAGGTGCCATTCTTTATTCTTCTGGTTCAAATGACAGAAGATTAGGTGAGACCATATATGGAAAATAGTTTACAAACTGTAAATAGCTGTTTCTTACTATTACATTTCCTTCTATTGTTGCCATTATTATTCCACCATTTCAGTCACATCTGACTCTTCGTGACCCCATTTGGGGATTTTATTGGCAGAGATACTGGCATGGCTTGTCCTTTCCTTCTTCAGCTCATTTGACAGATGAGGGAATTGAGGCAAACAGGATGAAGTGACTTGCCCAGAGTCACCCAGCTAGGAAGTGTCTGAGGCCAGATTTGAACTCAGGAAGATAAGTCTTCCTGCCTCCAGGCCCAGCACTCTGTCCACTGCAGCACCACCTAGCTATGAGGTGACTGGTAAGGCAACAGAAGTACACAAGATCACAGGATTTAGAGCTTTCTGGAACCTCAGAGCTCGTCAAGACCAGACCCTTATCTTACAGATGAAGAAATCAGAGAGATGAAGTGAGCAGCCCAAGATCACACAGCTAATTAGCAAAAGAGTCTGGATTTGAACCCAAGTCCTCTGTCTCTAAAACCAGTGTCCATTCCCTCCCATCCCAGAGTAAACCTATCACCTTCACTCGATTAGCTCCATCTACTATTTGGTCTACTGAGGACACCATACAGACAGTGGAGATTTGGGAGTGGTCAACAGGCGGATTACTGGGATTTAATGGGGATGATACCCATTTGTTAGTATTCTCCAGAAATTGTACTTACTTATCTGTATACTGTTCTCTGCCCGCCTCCCCTCCCAGCCCCAAATGGAAGTTTCTTGATGGCAGACTTGCATTTTTATCTCTGTCTCCCAGTGACTCAGCAGAAGGCCAGGTGTAGAATGTTGGATGAATAGAAACACTTTCCACTCTGGCAGTTTGTTGACTCATCTGGAACTTAGAGTCTTGCAGCTTGCTCATGGTCACAGTCAATTGTGCAAGATTTGAACCCAGGTCTCCCTGAAACCAAGGGCAGCCCTTTATCCACTCTGCCTGCCACACCTCTGCTTTCAGATGGTAGAGATAGGCACACTGATGGGTGGGTTGGTTGGCATAGGTAGACTGAGGATTGTTTCTAACTGTGTGCCTTATTCCCTTCCCCAGTGTCCTTCCTGCTCCCCATTTCTTCTCTCCCTTCCCCCACCTCCATACTGCAGCACTTTCTTCTGCAAGAGAAGGTGCCTTTGAAGTCAACAGCAAGGTTTTATTTTTAAAAGCTGCATTGGGTGGGGGTAGCAGAATTCTGATCCCAAAGTACAAAGCAATAAGATGTCAAGCAGACAAGCTACTTCTTCAGTGAGAAGCACCCTTCCCAAGCTGCTGGGGTAAGTAATGGGCCATTAGCCAGAGATTTCATTTCTAGAACCAGTTAGCATTTTATTGGTCAGGTTGACAAATGCTGTCTGTCTGAGTGGGATGATGGTATTGCTGGCCTCTTGCTCCTGACACGTAAGCTCTGTCTCTGTTTGCAGCCACACGGTTTCTTGGCAGGAATGTTAGAGGCCTGCTCACTTGTATCAGCAGGAGAACAAGAGTGGCAAGGTCACAGCCAACCACACCCCAGGGCCTGGAGGCTCCGGGTGCCAGGGAAGAACACTTGGGCAGCTGGGGAAGGCAGTTGTGGCCCCCTGCCCCCAAAGGGGACAATACATGTATGCAGGAGATGGGAGATGATGGGAGGTAACCATGGGACATGTAGAAGCAAGACAGGATGGACTAGTCAATTGTGGTTCTCCCAAGAAAGAATCCAGAGCAGACCAAGAGAGAAAGGAGAGTTGTCTCAATGGGCTTGACCCAGCCAGCTCCCAAAGGGATGAGGGAGCCCAGGGGTTAACCTGATTGGAGGTTTCTGTGCTTCCTTTGGTGTTCAGAAATGGTTCAGAAGCGGGGCTAAGGGATTCCATTCTGTGCTCCTATTCCTCTGGGGAGAGCTCAGGGACTGCCAAAAGCCATGTCTCTCTAGATTTCTGAGAACATCAAAGTGGAGATGAGGGGGAGCAGTCTTGTTACCATGGCAACACCTTCCTGAGGCAAATCACCTTCCTCTGGCTCTTACTCCCTGTCTGGTACCCGAAGCCTCTTTGCTAGTGTTTGTTCTTCCCTTGCTGTTCCCCCCACCCCCATATGGGACCCATGACAGAGGAGCCCAGGCTTCTGGCAACTGGGAATAGAACTCCTTTTACCACTTTGCTCACTTAGGAAAGTTGAGATTATTCATAATGAAGGTAAAATCAAAGTCTACAGCTTGTGAACTGTTTCTCGTCAGCCTCCGACTCCAAAGAGTTTTCTTGGAATAAATACAATTTTCAATTTCTTTTTAAAGAGTGGGTCTAATTTCTCAGATACATAATGAATGCTTTGCCCAAACAGTCTAATTGCCTATTTATACCAGAGCTGGGTACAGCTCCTATACCCAAGTGCATTTAATTATATTCAAGGAAAGTGCTTCTGTTTATGAATGCTGCTGAATCCACTACGAATATGCAGCCTGAGCCAGCCATGGAAACAAACTAGGGGTGCGAAGGCATTCATAACCCTTGATGGGCTTATTATTGATTTTGTATTTTCCTCTTTCTTCCTTGTCCTGGGGAATGAGGAGCAACCAAATTATCCACAGGCAGGCGACCACCAGGACCCCCCCAATCCCTATGAGGGAAAATGGCAAGTACCTTATCTCCCAGAGCAAGAGTGTCCTCCCATGCTCAGAGTGTCCTCTGCCACTACCTACCCCTACCCCTACCACATCAAAGTGTCCTCTGCTTGCCATCCCCCCCCCCACCACACCACTGGTTTTACTCCAGGTAAAAATATTGCTAGTTTGATCAAGAGCCAGAGCCCTCACTGAGAGGTCAGAAGTCATGGGTACACGTCCCTGCTCTGACATTGACCAGCTTTGTGAGATGGGCCAAGTCATTACAGCTCTCTATGTCTTCATTTCCTCCCCTACAAAATGGGAATGATAATAATAATAGTCATATCTGCTTTACAGCTTTGAAACTCCCAGACACAGAAAGGTGAGCCATTAGCAATAGTACAAAGGATCCCAAAAGGCTCTAGGCAAGTTTTGCACAGGACTTTTTGAGACCCCCATGTATTATGAGAATATTGATAATAATACCTATCTGTATAGTATATGGGGCAGCATGAAAAAGCTAGTGTCTGACCTCCAGGAATGCTCAGCCAACATTTGGGATACTCAGAACTCCAGATGTGCTCTGACCAGGGCAGAGTTATTATCTATGTGACCTTGGGCAGGTCATTTAACCTCTGGGCATCAGTTTCCTCATCTGCAATATGGTATGGCGGTGGCGGTGGAATAGATGATCTCTCTTGTCCCTCCCTTCTAGCTTTTAATCTCTGCTCCTCTGATTGTTACCTTTTTGATCCTAGATACTATGTCTCTCTTAATCCATCCTAAGATTGAATTAGCTGTTTTGGTTGCCATATGACCCTATTGTCTCACATTGAGCTTGTAGTACACTAACAGCTCTAGATCTCGGTCAGAACTGCTATCTAGGCATACTCCCCCTCATGTATTTGGAGAGTTGAATTTTTAACCCTAATGTAAGACTTTCCATTTATCTGTATTAATATTCATTTTTATGTCATGCTACATGCAACATATCAGGATCTTGTGAGATACTGACTCCATTCCACATGGTGTGTATCAGCCCTCCTAGCTTAGTGGCACAGGCATGCCATTTGTGCCTTTAGCCAAGCAGCTGATAAAAATGTGAACCAGCACAAGGCCAACAGAAGATCCTTGGGGTGTGCCACTAGAGAGTTCCTTGGATGGAGTCCAAGGAGTCTTCCATTCACCCAGTTCCAAATCCACATAGTGGTACCATCACCTGGCTCATATCTCTTCATTTTTTTCAAAAGAGAAATGTAATAGAAAGCATTTGATCAAATGCTTTGCTAAAATTTAGTTAAACTACATCAACTGTATTCTCTTATGCTAACCGTTAATCTTTTCTTCTTCCCTCCCAAAAAAGAAAAAGGGAAAAAAACCAAACCTAATATGGCAGAAGCTATTCTTAATAAGGCCATGCTGGCTCCTAGTGATCACTCCTTCCCTTTCTCCATGTTCATTAGCCATCTCTTTAATATATCTAGATTTTGGGTAGAAATCAAAGTTAGATAACTGGTCTTGGTTTGCAGACTCATTCTCTAATCCTGCAAGATCTCTTCCATATCTTTACTATGTAACAAACAGTAGCTCAGCAATCATACTTGCCCCTCCAGTTAGGTAGCAGAACCAAGACTCCAACCCAAGACATCTTCTCCCAGTCCAGTGCCACTGGCAGCTGTTTACATTTGTGAATCTGCATCCACTCAGTGACCTCTACCGAATCATCATGTGCCCCTGAGCTTAACGATGTTCTCTACCAAATTCGTGGTGCTGAGATATCTCCCAGGCATGATGTTCACATTGTAGGATCATGTTTTAAGATGGAGAGCAAATGTAGCAATGTGTATGTACAGCAATGAATGCTGGTTATCTGTAGGGGAGTCCCATAGCCCTCTGTACCTGGGCAAAAAAACGCCCATTGATCCTAGTGGGTTCTTCATGACATCAGTTTAATTCAATAGAATATATATTCAACTATATAACTTCTATGTTCATGGGCACTAGACCATATCCCTTTTCTTTCCTGAAAGGGAAAGAGGCAGCCCCGGGAATGGTGACCTCTGAGAACTGCTTTGTAGGTTGAGAACATTTCCCTTTCCAATTTGGAAGAAAAGGACTTCTGATAATTCAGCTTATGGCTTCACAATTCATTTTGTCTTTGTTTTCCAAAAAGCCAGAAATGGTTTAAATAAGATCATTTGATCAGTACCAGGAAAGATAATTGCAGTAGCTCCCCAGTGTTTATTTTCCTTTTATAACTGAAACTTAATATCAGGTATAACAACGGTAATCTGAATATTGCTATTTATATAAGGAAACACAGAGAAAACCGTGGTTTAGCAATACACTGGTGACTTGCTGCATATGGGAAGAGAGTCACATACAAAGTATCTATGGGCTGGGCAAACTTTTCAATTCAGATCAACAAACATTGATTGAGCACCTATGATAGGCAAGACACTGTACTAGGCCCCGGGGGTATAAAAACAATCTGAAAACCCGTACCTGGCCTCAAGAGGCTGACAGTCGACAGCTTCAGGGTTACAACATGCATGTGAATAAATAAATCCATGATCAATCATTGGAGGAGGAGGAAGAGGAAGAGGAGAAGAAGCTAGTGGGTATGTGCGTGTTTGTGCATATGCATGCATGTGTGAATCACAGAATAAGGCTCCCCTAAGAAGGAAATACCTGAGCTGAACCTTGAAAGAAGCTAAGGATTCTAAGGGGCAGAGGTGAGGAGGGAGAACATTCCAAGTGTGGAGGACAGCCTAGCCAAAGGCAGGGAGGCAGAGAGGGAGTACCATATGGTGCATGAAGGGAAGGAATATGACAAGCCCGGAAACAGTCTACAGTAAGATTCTGGATGAACTTCAAAGTGAACCTAAGGAGTTTTTATTTTGTCTTAGAGGCAATGGGAAGCCTTTAGAGTTTCTTGAGCAGAGGAGTCACATAATCAGATTTGTATTCTCAAAAGATTACTTCGGCAGCCATATGGAGGATAAACTGGAGAAAGGAGAGACTCAAAACCAGGGGACCAATTAGGAGACTATGTTAATTGTGGAAACAAGAGGAGGTAAGTGTCTGAACTAGGGTTGCAGCCATGTTGATGGAGATGGTAGTGCATGTAAATGCTGCAGAGAGTCAATAACACCTAACAAATTGTTAGATCATGGGGTGGGGGAAGGTAATGGGGGAGAGAGAAAGGTCAAGAATGACCCCAAGGTCACAAACCCGGGTGTCTAGGAAGATGATAGTGTCCTCAACAGAAACAGAGGAGTCTGAAGAAGAGGCTGGTTGAAAGGGAAAGATAGCAAGCTCTACTTTGGATGTGTAGAGTTCTGGTATCCATGGGCATGCATATAGAGATGTCAAACAGCCAGCTGGAGGTACTAGACTCAAGCTCTGGAGAGGTAGGAGGGCTATAGAACTTGGAGAAAGAAACGTCCCCGAGGCAGAAGGGAAGAGGGTACAGGACAGAGCCCTGCGACATGGATGCACAGGGGGCAGAAGGTGAAGTGATGATACTACAAAGAAGACTCAGAAGTGGTCAGAAAAGTAGGAGCAGAAGCAAGAGAAAGCTGCATGATGAAAAGTTCCAGGATAAGGGGGTGGTCAACAGTGCCAAATGCTGCAGAGAGATCAAGAAAACGAAGGCAAACCGTTACCATGAGCAATTAAGAGATCAACTAGGTGTTGTAGTGAGTAGAGCACCATCCCTGGAGTCAGGAGGACCTGAGTTCAAATTCAGCCTCTGACATTTAATTCTTACTAACCATGTGACCTTGGGCAAGTCACTTAACCCCAATTGTGCTGCCTTCTCCCCTCCAAAAATAGAGATTAATGGTAAACTTGAATAGAACAATGTAAGTTGAATGATGAGGTTGGAATCTAGATTGCAAAGGGGTTGAAAAATGAGTGGAAGGAGAGGAAATGGAGGTAATAGGTGTAGATGCCCACCCCCAATAGTATGACTACAAAAGCAAAGAAAGATACAGGATGGGAGCTGAAGACCATGGCAAAGTCAAGAGAAGATTGTTCCTAAGGGTGGAGAAGTGGGTATGTTTGTAGTCCAGAAGAACAGAAGCCAACAGATGTGGAGAGATTAATGATTAGAGAAAGAGAGTAGATGGATAATTGAGGGAGTCATACTGTTGGAGGAGATGGGAGAGGATGAGATTGATGGTTGGTATCAGTGCTGACAGGAGTCACCTCTTTAGAGACTGGAGTAAAGGAGAAGAAAATGAGGGAATAAGGTTGATGGGTTTTAAGGTAGAGGAAAGAGTAGATGTTTCTATTTTTTCAGCCAATTATGAGTAAGTTCTTTGCCAAAATAGGGAAAAGGATAGGTTAAAAGTCTTGCAGGGAGAAGAGGAATGGAATGAACAAGATGTGGAAGTCAAGGTACAAGTGTTTATGAAGTATTTACTATATGCTAGGCAGTGTGGTCATCATTGGGGAAACAAAGAAAAAGCAAAAGGATGATCCCTACCTCCAAGGAGCTTATAGTCTAATGGGGGACATAATATACAATCAAGCTCTAGAAAAGATAAATTGTAGATAATATCAGGGGGGAGGTACTGGCGTGAAGGGAGACCAGGGAAGGCTTCTTGGTCAAGATGAAATTTTAGCTGAGACTTAAAAAAAAATTAGGGAAGCCAGAAGGCAGAAGTGAGGAGGGTGCAAGTTCCAGGCAAAGAGAGCTGGCAATGAAAATTCCTAGTGTGTTATGTGAGGAACAGCAAGGAGTAGGATATCAAGTGAAAGAATGAAAGGGTAGTCCTGCAACAAGAGCCAAGTTGAGCTAACCTGGACTTCCTCCAGCACCATGCATCAACATAAAAGCAGGAGAGGAAGAGGTAGGTGGAGGAGGCTAAACCAAGGTCAAAGATTGGGAGGACTTGAACAATGATAGGATGAAGAGGACAAGAGATTGTAATGTAGAGGAACAATAAGGAATAAAGCTTTGTTGTTCAGTTGTGTCTGGCTCTTTGTGACCCTATTTTGTGTTTTCTTGGCAGAGATTCTGGAAGGGTTTGCCATTTCCTTCTGCAGCTCATTTAACAGATGAGGAAACTGAGGCAAATGGGGGAAGTGACTTGCCCAGGGTCACACAGCTAGAAAGTGCCTGAGGCCAGATTTGAACTCAAGAAGATGAGTGTTTCTGACTCCAGGCCCCACACTCTAGCCCCTGCAGCGCCACCTAGCTTCCCCTGAAGTAATGTTACTTAACTCTAATCAAAGTGAGAAGCTCACTGTGAGAGCAGAGAGGGGTGGAGCAACTGGAGGTTACAGTGAAGGAGGATTGGTTTGGGATTGGTGAAACACAGGGAGTGATGGGGTTTTGGGAGGTTATGGTCATGCAGAGCAACTTCAGAGTTCTAGGTCCTGGAGGGTAATAAGACCAAATCTATAAGTGGCTGACGTGAAATAAGTCACGTGAATTAGAGAAGACAATGAACTAGGAATCAATAAAGTTTAAAGGGACATCCACATTCATAGTCTCCCAGCCTCCAGGGTCTCTCCTCTCTAATTTAACCTACATTTGGTGAGAAATAGATAGATATTCCCCAAAGCATAGGTTTGTCAATGTCGCTACTTTTCTCTAAATATTCAATGTCTCCCTATTGCTTCTAGGATAAGAAAAAAACTGCCTTTGCACATACTGATCCTAATGCTTGGAATGTTCTCCATCCTCATCTCTTAGCTCCAGTTATAGTTCAGCTCAGTTGGTACCTCCTACAGGTGGTTTTCCCCAATTCTACCCCTCCTTCTCAGTTGTCAGCTTGCCCTCCTGGGAAATTATTTTTTCTTTGTTGTTGTTTAGTCATGTCCAATTCTTGTCTTGGCAGAGAAAGTGGAATGGTTTGCCATTTCCTTCGCCAGCTCATTTTATGGATGGGGAAACTGAGTGATATGGGGTTAAGTGACTTGCTCAGGGTCACACAGCTACTAAATGTCTGAGGCTGGATTTGAACTTAGGTCCTCTTGACTCCAGTTATGTACACATTTGACTGCCCTTCCTACAACAGAATGAAAGTTCCTTGAGAGGACAGACTGTTTCATTCTTTCTTGGTATCCTCAGTGCCTAGCACAGGACCTAGTCCCCAGTAGATGTTTAAGAAATACTTGAAATGGAATCAAACTTTCCCCAGAGTTGGAATAGTTCTTTACTCTGAAATTCGCAGGCACTGAGAAGTATCTAAACTTCTTGGAATTTCTATTTGCTCTCCCAGCTACAATTGTCAAAGAATCCAGTCTCTGCTAATAGATATCTAGTACACAGATCTGTCAACCAGCATGTATGAAATGCCGGTATCTATATTTCTTTTGACTGGCCTGACAGGAAAAATAAAATGGAGTTTCTACTGAAAAAGTCCCCTTTGAGTCACCTACTGGGAGCAGCCACAATGGAGCCCTCTCCTGGCACATGCTAATTCTTTGATTTGCTGGAAATGTGAATTTCCCTTCCAACCTTGGCCCTCACTTGAATGCACCCTCCCACTCAGGGTTCTTCTGAGGACATTTCCTCCATTGGCCAGCCTCATCTTCATTTGGCAGGCCCTGGATTTGGCCAAATAAGAGCCTGCTGCTCATTTCCCTCCCCGTGACATTTTCACACAAAAAATGAATCAGCAGCAGGCCTTTGGTAAAGAGAGAGCCTATCAAAAAGTGTTAGAATGGCTAGAAAGCAACTTGGGCAGGTAGAAGGAACAGGCTGGAGGAAAAGGATTTGCAAGTTCCCAAGAGTAGTCTGGACACACTCAACCTCTGGCCTTTTGCTCAGACTTGACTAACACACCTTCCCCCTTCCTCTCAGCCATCTTTCAAGGTGACTTAACCTAACTCCCTCCCCTTTTGAATTCCCCCAAGCCCATGGCAATCTATCTCCTTTTTCATCCTTGGAGCACTTCTGTATGAGGTGTTAGACACCATGCTCACAATGCAAAGCATTATGAGATTTTATACAAGTGTGTCCTGGCTTTCCTGCCAGAAAAAAGACCTAGGGTCTTAGTGGGTTGCAAGCTCAGTAGAAGTTAGTGGCAGGTTGTAGCAGCTAAAAAAAATGGCTATTTTCTTAGGCTTCATTGAGAGAGGCATGGAGTCTAGAGGTTGATGATTGTCCTACTGTGCTCTGACTTGGGGGGACTGATGACTTGATCATGTATGTTGAAAATATGATTCTTTTTTTGACTGTGTGTGTGTACCTGGATGGTCACTTTGGAGCACCTTTCAGCTCTGAAGTGTATGATTTTGAGCCTCTCTGGATCTCAGCTTCCCCACCTGTAAAATGAAGGAGTTGGACTGGGTGATAATTGAGGTCCATTCCAGCTTACTCTGTATGACATATGCTGCAGGGCAGACCATGTGAGGGAGATTGTTCCCTCCCCTTCTGGCACTCTGGGAAGAAGGATTAAGCCTGGTCTGTTGGGCTCAAAAGCAGCCAGAGAATCTATACCTCATTGCCTCCCTCCCAATGGTGAGTCACTTCCTGGTAGCACAGCCATCGTTTCCCCAGGTCCTCTCCCAGGCTTGTGTGACAGCTGGGAGTTTGCGTGCTGGGCCCCCTGCCATGGAGAGAATCCACGGGAGAATAAAACCTGCCGCTTCTAAAGACTAAAACAAAGACAGCTGAATCACTCTAATTGCTTCCCTCGCTCAACACCTACCTATGGCAGGTATAATGGGGCATCTTTTCAAGTGTTTGCAGGAATACAACAGGCTATGTTCACATGCGCACGCATGCACACACACACACACACATACAGAACAGAGGTTCTTCTCGGGTGGATGAAACTCGTTCTTTGACTATTTTGCTGTACATTTGATGGCTGCTGCTGTTTTATCAGCTCTCTATTCTTTGTCCTTCCCACATAAGCATACACATGAAGCTGTCAGCCCATTTCCCTTTCTGACAGGCTTATTTATTAGA
>CM053582.1:57057192-57073036 GCA_028627135.1 Pseudochirops cupreus | reverse complement strand
CTATCTCTCCTCCAGGTTAAGACAGATGTGGCCTAGATCATGCTGAATCATGGTACACTGAGTAGGATTCAGTAATGGGTGACCAAAAGGAGCCAAAGAACAGCAATCTCAAGGCAGATTTCTAGCCCCAAAACCAAGGACTCTGTCCATGGTCCTGCTTTGCGCCACTTCTTCCCTCCTCCCCCCCCCCCCCCAGCTCCCCAGAGGCAGAGCCAGTAGCAGTTCGGGATCAGTTTCAGACAGGCAGTATTTAGCTTGATGTCAGAAGGTCTTCCTAACACTTACAGTGCTCCCAAAGCGCATGGGCTGCCATAGGATGGGGGGGATTCCTCCCCAAGCGAGGGTCTCCAGGACAGCTGAGATGCTCCTTTGTCAGGGGTATTACTGAGGGGAGTCACTTCACACACAGGTTAGATGGTATGGCTGCCAAGGTGCTTGAAAGCTCTGAGATTCTGGGAGTCTGTTGGAGAACACAGTGAGGACAAAGGGCACGGATAGATAACTTTCAATTGGATAAGTCCTTCCCTTAGGCTTGTTTGGTTGATCCAGAAAGGGAGACCCTGCATGTTTTGCAGATGAGAATGTTGAGGCCAGAGAAGCTCAGGGACTTGCCCAGAGTAACTCAGCTCATAGCAGAGGCAGGAAATCAACTCAGGCCTTTGTGACTCCAAGTCCATTGTGTTATTCCTAATTTCACTATTTTGTCTCACAGGCCACACAACCTGGTCCTTTCTGACTTTTTAAAAGTCATTTTACTATCTCTCTCTCTCTCCTTGCACTACATGGTCCCAAGATGCTGACCCGTTTGCTCTTCCTCATTCCTGATGCTTCATTTCCCATCTCCACATCTTTGTACTTCCCCTCCCTCACACCTAGAATGCTGTCCCTCATCACTTCAGATTCTTAGAACTGCTGGCTTCCTTCAAGTCTCAACTTCAGCACCACTCACCTGGAAGCCTCTGCTATCCCTTCAGCTCATAGTATCTTTCCCTTTATAGCTTAAAACCACCTTATATCCACTCAGTATCTTATCTTTATATGTATACATATATATGTATATATGGATTTATATATGTTGTCTCCATCATTGGAATGGATGCACTTTGAAGACGGGAGGGGGGGGGAGGCTACCACCAGTGCTTGAAAGAGAATAAACACTTCAAGAATCATTGGCTGCTGACACGCGTTTAATTGACATTTACACGGCACTTTAAGGTTTCCAAAATACTATATACACGTGGGGCAACTGAGTGGCACCATAGTGCACAGAGCACCAGACCTGGAGTCAGGAAGACTCATCTTCCTCAATTCAAATTCACCCTCAGACACTTACTGGCTGTGTGACCCTGGGTCAGTCACTTCACTCTGCCTCAGTTTCCTCATCTGTAAAAGGAGCTGGAGAAGGAAATGGCAAACTGGTCCAATATCTTTGTCAAGAAAACCTCAAACAGGGCCATGAAGAGTCTGACATTACTAAACACTAATCCATGCATTATCTCATTTGATCTCAACAACAACCCTATAAGATAGTTACTATTATTGTTCCCATTTCATAGATAAGGAAACTGAGATAGTGACAGCTAGTTCAATGTCTAAGGTGAATTTGAACCTAGGCCTTCCTGAGTCCACGCAGCATTCTATCAAATAGGCAACACTGCCTGAACACAACAGGAATGAATCCTGAGGAAAGGCAAAGGGAGAGGGTAGAGTGAGGGCAGCTTTCTTGGAGGAAGTGTGACAGAAAAGAATGAGAAATGCTCTAGACAGGGGAGTAATAAGAGCAAAGAGGTAAAGATGTAGGGTAGGTCAACAAGATTTATGGGAATGATGGGAAGGAGGATTGGCCTGACTGGATCCCAAGGGCATCCTGAAAGCTGAGGGAAGTAGAGGCAGTGGGGGGTATGGGGAGGCCCAAGAATGCCGGGTTGAGGTGGGGGCAGCCTTATTTGAGGATATCAACTGCATGCCATAGGAGGCTCTTTGGAAGATGGCCTCATTAGGCTTTCCTTTTCATTTGGCAAGTGTCAATGTGAGGAAATGAACAATGAAAGAATGGGAGTACTTCTGACCTCAGCTGAATGTCTGCCACATAAACACATCTGGGGCCATTCACCAAAGTCTCCATTAAGTGCTTAGTGATACTTAGGTTGGAAACAGAATTGGGGTAATTATTACAAAGACCACAGAGACAGAAAGGTTGTGTGCTTGTGGTGTGTGCTTCCAGCTGGCTTATAAATAATCATCAAATGAACCCCAGAACAAAAAGATCAGTGTCTTACTCTGACAGGTACACATGAGTCTCTGTTGAATCTAACAGGGGAGAAGCAGTGTGTCTTGATACTTTTAGTTGTTTTTTTTCTGAAGGAAGATATTTTGACTCCCACCTGTACTTTGAGAAAAGCATCACAACTTAAGGGGAAAGGCCTAGGGTCAGGAGAGTGAGTGTGCTGTGTGAGCTTAGGGAAGTCCCACTAACTCTCTGAGCCTGAGTTTCATCATCCCTCAAATGGGGATGGTTACCCTACTCTGCCTTTCTTGTAGGCTGTGGAACCTGTAATCTGTAAGACAGATAAGAATGGGCTTTGTTCTCTTTGTATTATGGCTACATTTTATTCTGACCCAGAAAACACCTCCCAATGAACACCCAATAAACTACTGAGCAAAACTGCCTAACAGCCCTAGACCTGGAGTCAGGAAGACCCAAGTTCAAATCCAGCCTCAGACACTTACTAGCTGTGTGACCCTGGGCAAGTAATTTAACCTCATTTGCCTCATTTTCCTTATCTGCTACTAATAGGAGGGATCATGTTAGGATATGGTCACTTTTGAGTACACAGAAGTCCCGGCAGCTTCAGAGCCAACAGAATCTATCGTGTTAGCCAGAAGTTTGATGATATTTTAGCATTGTCTTTGTTTACATTGCTGTAGTTGGTGTGTATGTCTGTGTACTCTGTATAGAGGCAGTTGACTTGTGTGTTGTATAAGAGCAGTTGGCTTTGGAATCGAGAAGACCTACTAGCTGTGCGACCCTGAGGATATCACTTATTCTCTATTTTCTCATCTGGGAAATTGTTATAATAATATTACCTTCTTCCTACGGTTATTACAAGGATCTAATGAGTTTACATCACTTTGCAAACATCAAAGCACCATGTAAATGCTAGTTGTTATGATTATTATAATAATCTTGTCCCAGTTGTTGGGGTCACTTCATTCTGCATCAGTTCATACAAGTCTTCTCATGTTTCTCTGAGTTCTTTATAGTTTTTCTTCCCCATATCACAGTGATATTTCATTGCACTCACAGAGCACACTTTGTACAGTCATTCCTCAGTAATTGGACACATGCTTTGGTTCCAGCTTTTTGCCCTCATGAATAGTGAGACTATGAATAATTTTATATTCATGAGTCCTTTCTTGCAGTTACCAACCTTCTTGATGCATAAATCCAGTAAAGGGAATGCTGGATCAAAGGTGATGAATAATTTAGTGTCTTTTTGGACACCATTCCAAATTGTTTTCCAGAATAGTTAGGCCAATGGAGCACTCCACAAACAATCATTTGGCGGGAGGCATTGTTACTTAGAAAGGATTTCCTTGACTTCAGTGATCATCTATGCTGACATGACTCCCAAATACATAGAGCAAACCTGAATTTCTTTGAAATCTCTACTGAGCTGTACTCCTGCATCACCAGTTGCCTACTGGATGGCTCCACTAGATGCCCTATCAGCATCTCAGACCCAACCTAGCAAAAGGTAATGTGGTGTAGTGGATAGAGTGCTGGACTTTTGAAGTCAGGAAGATCTAGGTTTGAATCCAGCCTCAACCCCCCATTAGGCTGATGACCCTGGGAAAGTCATGTAACCTCTTTACCTCAGTTTCCTTCTCTGTAAAATGAAGAGATTGGATTAGTGGCCTCTAAAGTTACTTCTAGTTCTAAACTGGTGATCCCACATCCCAGATGGAGTAAATCAACTTCTTCCTATAAACCTGTCCTTCAAAACTTCTCCATTTGGCTTTAGGGTAGCACCACCCTCTGGACACTCAGTATCTCACATTTGGAGTTATCTTTAACATTTCTCTCTCTCATTTTCTTCTGCCATACTTAAGGGCAGCTAGGGGATGCTATAGTACACAGAGCATCAGGTCTGGAGTCAGGGAGACCTGAGTTCAAATTTGACCTCAGACACTTTCTAGCTGTGTGACCTGGCAAGTCACTTCACTCTGTTTGCCTCAGTTTCCTCATCTGTCAAATGAACTGGAGAAGGAAATGGCAAACCACTCCAGGATCTTTGCCAAGAAAACCTCAAATGGGTTCATGAAGAGTCAGACATGACTGAAAACAAAATCGTTGAACAACAACAATTAAAATTCTATCTTTAAAATATCCCTTGAACTCATCCCCCTCCCCCCACCCGCCCCTAATCACATGACAATTACACTACTCTGGGCTATTGTAATAGCTTTCTAATTAGCATGCCTGCCTCCAGTCACTCCTATCTGCAATCTATCCTCAGAACAGTCCTGGGCAATCTCCTGGAAAAGCCAGGAGGAGATGAGGTCCAGGGAACACTTATGTATTTGGGGTTGGCCTCATCAAGTAAAAAGGCACCTCATTATCAGAGACTGGAATAAGGGAGGAGAGAGTGGGGGATGATGTCATGGGGTTGTGAGATATCATGAACAAGAAAAGAAGGAGGATATCATGGCAAACAACCTTTATTTTCTCAGCAAAATGTGAGTTGAGGACCTCAGCTGAGAGCATGATGGAAGGGAAGAAGTATGGGAAGGCTTAAGGAAAGAAGAGGTTTGTCACAGCCTCTGAATGGTGGAAAGAGAGTCTGTTAGGGATCAGGAGGAGTGCCTTGCTGCAGTGATGGCCCAGTAGACCTTTGTCTACCTCCATTCAGCAGACCATGAATACAAGCAGAGGAAGCGAATGATGCTTTGGGAAGTAGTGATAGGACGAGAGAGGGAGTAAGACAATTTAGAGCAGAGGGCAGTGTCAAGGTGAGCTAGGCAAGTGTCAAGACTGGAAGAGAAGGAAAGTGAAACCACAGAAAGTCAATAAGGTAACCCAGCTCTTGACCACATTCTTTCTCCTCACCTTTATAGTCAGTCTCTTCACTCACAAGCACCTTATCAGGCCATTTCCTGGAATGAAAAAGCAACTCAAGAAATGCTTGTTTAATTGAACTGAGGCAAGGAGGCAGATTTGACTCCAGACAAGTGTAAGCATGCCCCACTCCCCCACACATATGTGTAGGTATCAGGGCAATGATGTACCTCTACAGTCTCAGAACATCTTGGGATGAAATTCTGGGCCTCCCATGACTACATTAACTGAGGTGGGAAGGGACACTGGCCACATAGCTTTGAAGGGGAGCTACCAGGCAAGTAGAGAGACAGTGCATCCTATAGGGAGCAGATACCCATTGCAAAAAGACACACATCCAGAGAGCTAGAAACCTGAAAGAGGAAGGAGCTTCAAGGAGTGGTACTCCTGGAAGCAAAGAAGAGAGCCAAACTGGGGAAAGAGCAGAGCCTGGAAGCCCAGCTGGGCATTGCCACCAAAGAGAGCCACAGCACAGGACTCTCTGCAGGGAAAAAGGGGTACCAAGCTCTGCCGTGGCAACAGTTGTCCATTACTTTTACAGTCTGGGTGTCCCCATGTGTGCCTCTCTCCTGCTGTACTCTAGGCTTGAGCCCAGTTCTTCTTGTGGATGTTGTGTTTATTTGGAGGAGAAGGAGCCCCAGGGTTATGGAAATAAGATTTCTAGGACTACCATTTTTGTGATTCTATCTTAGTAAATACCATTGCTATGAGCAAATTTGGTCTACTGGCTACTGGTTCATGGAAAGCATGTTGGTGGAGGCCTATAAGCTGGTATCAGAGCAACCTGACAGGATAGCCCCTTGAATCCTGGCAGTGGTTGTCAGCTCTGCACATTAGGTGCCCACTGTTGTGAGTTCAGTTTGAGAGAAAGACCCTCAAGGGCGCTACCTGAGGGAAAAAAAAGTTTTGCTGGTTAGCGCTATCCTCAAGGACAGTACACATCCTTAGTAGGTAGTGAGTTCCTTTTGTTGACTCTGCTTGAAGGAAAGTTGAATGAATTCTTATGAGGGACATTGGAATGAGTGTAGCACCTTACACATAGTAGGCATTAATTAAATGCGTATTGAATTAAATTAAGAGGGAATTCCTGGGTTAAGAACACCCAGCTGTCCCCTGAGGTCCCTTCCCACTTCTGATTCTCTGGATTTCTGAGCTGGAACACAAACTTTTAAGTATTTAACTGGTCCTGGGAGGAGGGAATATTATTAGAGCAGAATGTAAGCAGAGAATGACAGTGTTGAATGTACTGATGAGCCTGGCCAAGATTCAGAAAGAGAAGGAAATGGGTTTGTTTGTGGCAATGAAGACCCAGTACAGGCTGCCATGTGCCCAGGACAGAAGGAAGCTTCAGAAGAAAGAAGTCCAGCACAGTCTCAGAGACTGTCCCTGGAATGAGTATCATCAGAATTTGTAAGTCACAGGGAGCTGAGGAGGAAGACTTGAGAAAGCACAGCCAGTTTCTTGAGGGACGAAGAGAGAGCTCAGTCTGGGTATGGGTATAGAAGTAGGGTTACCTAGGAAGACAGTATGATAATCCCAGGGGTCAAGGCTAGGAGAGGAAGCTTGTAGTTAAGGAAGGGGATACAGAGTGGGGGGCCAGGAAAACCTGGGTTAGTACTTTAAGCCTCTTTCAAACTAAGTGAGGAATTTGACTTTGTGGGTTTGTGATTCTTCACAGTTGGATATATATCCCAGTACATTTCCACCATTTGAGAACTCTGGAAGGTCCCTCTTCTTTCTTTCTTTCTCTCCTTCCTTCCTTCCTTCCTTCCTCCTTCCTTTCTTTCTCTCTTTCTTTCTTTCTCCCTCCCTCCCTCTCTTTCTTCCTCTACACACATACATATATATATTAGTGTATTATTGATAATATTTTGAATCACTATGACTTTTCAGTAACCTTTCCCCCAGAACCCTCCTTTATCACAAAGAAGCACAGTTAAGCAAAGCAAACCAACACATTGGCCTTGCCTAATAATGCACACTTCAATCTGTGCCTGTAGGCCATCACTTCTTACCAAGAAGAGGGCAACATTTTTCATAAAACAATCAGGGAGGTTTCCACAAGAAACTGATCTGGATTAAAGAAGGGGCATTGAATGCTGCAGAGGGTTCTATGGGGTGAGGTCTCATTAGAGAAATAGCCATAAGTTGTCCAAGTAAAGGAAAGGCACATGTGTTCTGTCAGAGAAATCCTCTGAGCTGATAGCAAGAAGGGAAGAAGTAAGGAGCCTGCCCTGAGAAACCTTGTACTTGTACTTGTAGATTGTCTGATGAAGACAAGTGTGTAATGAAAGTCAACCCACTCTATTTGCTCCATGGAGAAGGACCCCAGCATACTTCCATTGTCCTTGGGGTACACCTGAGTGCCCGCTGCTCCCACTGCTCCCAACATGCAGCACCAATTACCCTTCATTGTCTCACTTAACCCATCCCACTGCCCACCCAAACAACCCACACAAACAAGCAAAGACATTAGAGGAGGCAAGGGTAGGAGTGAGGATGTATGCATGTGGTGCTTCCTGCTTTTTCTCTTATGTTCAGATCATTTTTGTTTGATGGTTGGATGGAGTCCTCTTTATTTGGCCTCTAGCTCCTGCAGGTTTTGAGTGATAGAGCAAACTTCCCACCACAATGAGAACATGAAATTATCCCCTACCCCTCCTCTCCCTACCTGGTGCTCCTCCCTATCTAGTTCCAGCTCTGATTGCTTGTTGATTTCTCCCCATGTCAGTTAATGTGTAATTTTCCCCCAAGGTGTCGGAGCTTAATGTTAACTGCTGGCTCATTCGAACAGATACTGTACTTTTCAAAACTTTGGTATCTCCAGGTGACCCATTCATGTTGTTCATAAACTGTTCCTCTCCACGCTTATTGGTTTTCTAATTAATGTCGGCCTCACACAATCCTATCTTTAAGCACATCTGATCAGTAGTCTAGCAAGAGGTCTATTGAAAGAAGCATTTTAGATTAAAGTAGAGAATATGTTTAGCATTGACATTGCTTTCAAGATGAATAATATCTGTCATAAAAGAACACCCCCCCCCATTGTAGTTATTTCTAGTTTCCATTTCCTGGTTGAAAGAAAAAAAATGTTTTAGCTTACAGAAGGTGGGAATATATTCCTGTAGGGATGCTTCATCATAGCCCTCCCTAGGGGATTCACTTTGAAGTTTTCTGAAACTCATTTGTGAGTCAGCCTAGAAAAGCAAGGATGGGGAGGTAGGAGGTGGGCTAAAGTTTTTAGAGAACTGGAAATGCTGTCCACAAATGGCAAGAAATGGTAATGTTGGTCTGAGATATCTCTGGCACAGACAAAAACAAGCTTGGGTAGTGACTCCCAATTATACCTGAATTGGGGTGGGGAGAGTTTCTTTTAAGATAACTCCCCTTAAGGAGCTCAATAATTCAAAAAGAATTTACTTTTTAAATTTGGTATTTTATTTTGCCTTTCTCCTCCCCCCCCCCCAATTGAGAAGGCAAGCAATTCAATATAAGTCATACATGTGTAATCATGCAAACCATAGTCATGTTATAAAAGAAAACAGACCAAAAAACTCAAGAAAAATAAAGAAAGTTTTAAAAAGTCTGCTTCAATCTGCATTCAAACATCATCAATTCTTCTCTGGGGATGGACAACATCTTTCATCCTAAGTCCTTCACAGTTGTCCTGGATCATTGTATTGCTGAGGATAGCTAAGTCATTCACAGCTGATCGTCTTGCAATCTTGCTGTTACTTTGTACCCAGTACATTTCACTTTGCATCAGCTCATGTAAGTCTTTCCAGGTTTCCCTGAGAGCATCCTGCTCATCATTTTTCATAGTACAATAGTATTCCATCATAATCACATAGCACAACTCGTTCAGCCATTCCCCAACTGATGGACATCCCCTCAATTTCTAATTCTTTGCCCCTAGAAAAGAGCTGCTATCAATATTTTTGTACATATAGCTCTGTTTCCTTTTTGTTTTTTATCTCTTTTGGAATACAGACCTAATAATGGTATGCAACAAGCATTTATTAAAGCTCCTACTATGTGCCAAGCACTGTGTTGAGTGCTGGGGATACAAAGAAAGACCAAAACAGTCTCTGCTCTCAAGGAGATGATAGTTTAATGAGGAGACAACATACAAAGAAGCTAGAGACAGAAAACAGTGGAGATAGCCAACTGAGGGAAGGCGCTAGCTTTAAGAAGGGTAGCAGCTGTCTTAATTTGTAAATTGAAACAACTTGATCTTGAGATGTTTTCTGCTCATATGCAGCCTTCTCCAAGGTGTAAAGGAGGAGAATTTGTCCTCTCTTTTGTTTCCACCATCACCATTGTGAGAACACAATGACATTGGGCCATAGACCCACACCAATACCTCTGCTTGAAACCTGACACTTGGAGTGGAACCTGCTGCTCCCTGAGGTAGCCTCTTCCCTTTTGGGACAGTTCTCAATATTAGGAAGTCTTGGCTTAAATTGAATCAAAATTCACTTCTTTGTAATGTCCCCTTACTATGGTCAGTCCTACCATCTCAGGTAAACAGAACAAGTCCAAGTCTTCCAATATATGGCAGTCCTCCAAACACTTGAAACCAGCTAAAATATCCTCCTAAGTTTTCTTTTGGGAAAGTAAAACATGTACAGTTCCTTCAAATGATCCCATGTTGTGATCTTGCAGCCCTTCTCTATCCCAGTTCCTCCCCTCTGGTCATTGCCAGTTTAGCAACGTCCTTCCTGGAATGTGATCCCTCCAACTGAATACAGCATTCCATCTGTGGATGAAATCAAGGCAGAAGCCATCAGAAAGGCCACCTCTCCAGTCCCAGACACTGTGTCTTTCTTAATGCGTTGTAAGCTCACACTTGGGTGCCTGAGAAGATGGAGGTGCTTTTGTAGGAAGAGAATTGCTTTGGAGGGAGAAGGGAAGATTTTGAGTTCTGTTTGGGATATGTTGAGTTTTAAATGTAGATGGGACAAATTGTGGGGAATGTCCAAGAGGCAGTTGGTGATGTGGGTTTGAAACTCAGGAGGGAGACTTAGGCTAGACAGGTAAGGCTGTGAGTTTTCTGCATAGGGGTGGTAGTTGAATCTTTAGGTGCTGATGGGATTACTAATAAAGAGTGGAGAGAGAGAAGAGGAATGGGTCCAGGACAGCTTTAGGGCTCACCCACCATTAGAGGGCAGGGCATGAATGTCAATCTGCCAAAGGGGACTAAGAAAGAGGAGTCAGATATATAGGAGGAGAACTATATTAAAAAAAAGTTTAAGAAGCCCCACATACTCACTGAAAGCAGTCTACTCAGTTCTCTGTCGTTCCTGTTGGTAGCTCTTAGTAAACCTAACTCCCATGGCAAAGTGCCAAAGGAAGTGGAATGTTCCCTGTGAGGGGGATTTTCAGCCCTGGGGGTTCCTGCAAAAGGTGTTATTTCTACATGCCCTAGCAGATTCAGCTGTCTCTGACCGACAATTAACGGATTCTTACCAAGTCCTAATGCAAATTGAAATTGCTCTCTTGTCTTCTGGGCAGGGGTTTCAAGTAAAGAAAAAATTTGAATTGCCAGCAAGGCTTTATTTATTTAAGTCTAATTACCTACATTTGTTTCCGTCCTGACTGACTTTAGATGACACATTTCTGATTTTAAATCCAACCTTGCAGCTCTGGCCACAGGACTCTGTTTCTGCTTTGTTTTAACCTGCAGTAGCTTGATACTTCTTGGAATCTATAAGGAGCATCTATACAAGTATCTAGGATGAGACTTAGACTGTCATAAGCTTATAGATGTAGAGTTGGAAGGGATCTTAGACATCCTCTAGTCCCACCCCTTCATTTTACTGAGGCCCAGAGAGGGAAAGGGCCATATGACATCAGTGTTCAGTCAATGTGTGCCAATATACTGCTACAAACAAATGGGATGCATAGATAACTAATCAAATTCCAGCTCCTTTATTCAGTAAGCATAATTTCCTGATTCATCCATATTAGTTCCCCACAAGAAATTACTATCTATATCTAGATTCTCTGTGTATGTGTTATTTCTGCCCAGTGGAATGTAAGAACTTTAAGGACAGGGACTTTTTCATTTATCTCTGTACCTTTAATACCTAGTTCTGGGTCAGGCACGTAGTAGGTGCTTCTTGGATTAGATTAAATTGAACTGAACCTTCCTATGCCTAAGGACTGAGGGCCTGTTTCTCCATTCCTTGAAAATTTCCCTGGAAAGTCAGTGCTGTGCAGAGCCTCCCTCCATGCCTCACCAGCTTTGGTTGGGTGGCTAGCATGGAGTGGGCATGATTGCCTTGCCTGGGAAGGGATGCTACTTGCCCTTTCCTCAATGGGCTTCTGGCAGTTTCTCCTGGAAGAGTTTCTATGGAAGAGTATGCAGGGCCATACTGAAAGCATGTGGACGTTGGTGCTGGCCACTCAGACAGCTTCCAGGGTCTGGTGGGGTTGGCTTGGTTCTTCTTTGGCACCAGGCCTTCCCCTATCCTGACAGCAGGCTACACAAAGCTGTTGGCACCTACCAAGCCAAAGGGGCTTGTCCAGAAAGCAGTAGCTTGCTTGTCTGGGAAGAGGGTGCCTGTGGGTTAGGAACACTGCCTAAGGAATTTCCTGGAAGGAACCCTGGGGATACCAACTGGAAGGGCTGGCCGAGGACAGGGTGGAGGGAGAGGTAGCTAAGACCATGATTCAGGCCGTTTGGAGGAAAGGCTTGATTGGAGTTTGTTTTTCCTATACTTCAGACCCCAAAGCCTGGGTCTTGGGCCTTGGGCCTTGGACCTGTCCATTGCTCCCCAGACATGCAGCTGGTGACTCCCCTCCTGACAGATGTCCTTTCCACGCAAATTAGCCAGTGACTCGCCCCTTCCCCTTGCTCTCTGAGCTTTCTCCTAAGGAAGGACCACTTGGCTAATCTTACTGAAGGCTTCACTTTACTTTATCTTTTTTTTTCTTCTTAGGAAACCAAGGAAGTTGGAGGAGAGTATAGGCCCTGGGACTTTGCTCTTGGTCTGGACAACATCCTGGGCTCTTTCTTTTTCTAACCGGCAGAGGGGTCCCCTGGCAACTTGCCCACACCCTTCTCTCCTCAGCTTTGCTCAGATTTGGGGTAAAAGGTCTTTTGCAAAGACTGTCAGACTTAGGTTTTAACTACTCTAGCAACTGGGCCAGATGATTGGAATTTGGGTTTTGGCCATCCCTCCCTTCCAGGGAAAAGAGCTTGGATCTATCTCATGTCTGCCTGCTTATACTCTGCTGGAACTTATCTCAATCCAGTCCAATAAACACTGATTAGGCTCTGGCTGTGTGCAACCCAATGTACTTGGTTGTCTGGCTCCAAAGATCGTAAAGGGGCTAGAATGGCCTCTGATAAGGATTGTTTGGGCCCCCACTTTCTCTTCTCCACTCATTCCCAGGTACCCTGCAGTGGCAGCCCTTGGGGCCTAGAAACAGACCTCTCTGGCCTCATCAGCCAGAGTCTGATGATGACCAGCTTGGTTCCATGTCCTCTCACCCCCAGGCCCTGCATTTCCTCTGCACAGAGAAAAGAACAGGGAGCAATCAAACATGTTGGATATGTGGAGAGGTAGCTGTAGAATGAGTTCAAAGCCTTCTTCAGATGCTGGCTAACTGTGATCTTGAGCAATTCACTTAGGCTCTCTGTAACTTGGTTTACTAATTTGTAAAATGGAAATATCACTTAGTTTCCAGGATTTGGGGGAGAATCAGATGAGAAAAAGCCTCATCCTTATACAAATTGATGCTAAGTGAGAAGAACAGAACCAGGAAAAACTTGTACACAATCACAGACACATCGTACATATGATGACCAACCTTGATAAACTGGACTATCCTCAACAACACACAGCTAAAGACAACTCTACAAGCCTCAGGATGGAAGGAGAAATCTAAACTCAGAGAAAGATATAGAAAGACTGTAGTTTAAACGGAGACTGAAGTAAAACATGCTATCGGTCTCTTTCATGTCTGGTTTTGCTTTTTTTTCCTTTTCCCAGGGATCACTCATTGGTTACAACCCTTCTATATAACCAAACTATTGTACAATGTGAAAGTATTTGCAGATCCTATACATGATTGCACACCACCGTGGGGGGGGGGGGGAAGGGAGGGGAGAAAATCTGAAACTCAAGTGATTGTGGAACCGAATCTTGTAAACTAAAAGTAAAGAAACAAGTCATTCAAAAAAAAAAAAAAGAAAATGCCTCATGCTCCCTTGGCAATTCCTAAATTAGCCAGATGTGGAGGCAGAGGGCCCAGGCTCAGCATGTGTTTGCCACCATGTGGCTTTGGGCAAATTACTTTACCTCATCAGGCCTCAGTTTCCTTATCTGTGAAATGGGGGAATTGGACTACATGACTTTGTTTTAGGATTGTAAAATGTTGAGCTGAAGAGTGCTTAGAGATCTGCTGGTCTAATTCCTTCAGTTTCCAGATTAGGTTACTCAGCCAAGGTCACATAGACAAGAGGCAAATGTGAGTGAGTTGGTATCTGAGCCCAGGTTTTTCTTCCCCCTGCACATTGTTGCCCTCAGCTCTAATTCCATCATCCTGTGATCAGCATACCTGACTCTGCCCCTTGGCTCCCGGATTAGCCCTTGCACTAGCAGCCTCTGCCTTCCTCCCTTGATCCTTGGCCTGGATACAGTCATTGGCCAACAGCGTTGTGGCAGAGAGAAGGGAGAGCATCTCTGACCTCGTGTCTCAAAGCCCCCTGAAACAAGTGAAAGGAGAAGAAGCCTACATTGCTCCAGTTCCATGCAGCCCCCAGCCCCCACAAAGGGATCAGACACCTGCTTTGGTTTATACTGGCCCCTTGGCCTAGTCAGAGAGCCAAGGTTGTCAGGCCCCTCAGACTCCCTGGGAGCCTGTCACAGAGTAAGAGGAAAGCTGGCTTCCCTCAGCCTTTGGGGAAGGGCACAGGCTTTCTTCTGTATTACCAGGACCCCAGCAACCAGATGCCATCCTGAGAGCACACAGACTAGAAATCATCTTCTCGAAACTCTTGTGTGTATGTGGGGGAGCTAGTTGGCAAGGCCAGCCAGGCTTTTGAGGAGCTTCCAGTCTGAGAGTGAAGAGGCCCCCAGCCGTTCAGCCTCCCAGCAAGTGTAAGTAGGATGTCTGGACAGCACAGAGAAGTGAAGAGGGGCTAAGGCATCATTTCTGTAGCCAGTGCTCTTCCTCCCCACCATCCCCTCCCATACTGATCTGTTGTGGGCCTTCCCTGACACTTTGCAGCGAGAGCTCTGTCAGTCTCCCTGTCCCAGTGTCTGGGCAGGTGAAAATATATTGGCCTTATTTCACCCCCGCCCATGACTAACACAATATGAGTCATAGTGATTCCTATTCAGGCAGCTGTGATGAGCGTCATCTTCCTTGGTGCTAGTGGTTAGCAATGGCCCATGACTGGAGTTTGACCCCACAGCACATACCACCCAGACCACCAAGACTGCTGAAAGACTGCACTGGAGAAGGGTGATGAGAATTGAGCACATACATAGTGTGTGTGGGGGGGAGGGTGCAGTTGTTTAAAGGAACACAGCTGGCCAAATTAGAGTTGCCTGGACTTGGTGGAGGAGGAAAGATTTTCCATTGTGCCTTCATCAATTTTTTATTGCTCCAAATGATTTTTCTCCCCTGGAGTGCTGCTATCTTGTTTCTCTAGATGCATGCAACATGAGCCTATGAAATTCCATGATTAAGGCCATTGAGAAATTTGACTAGCAAATCATCCACAAAACACAGGTGCCCAAATTAATAAAGCATTAGCCAAGAGACATGAACACAGGTACAGACCCAGAGATTGAGGGAGAAAGACACACATATGGATAGGCGGGAGACACACACACCCAGAGAGAGAGAGAGAGACAGACAGAGAGGGAGAGAGACAAAGAGAGAGACAGACAGAGTGACAGAGAGAGAGAGAGAGAGAGGGAGAGGGAGAGAAAGGGATGGAGGGAGAGGCAGAGAAATGGAGAGAAGGACAGAAAGATATGGAAGGAGACAGAGAGGGAAAGAGAGAGAGAGAGTCATATGGACAGGTGGCAGACTCAGACAGACAAACATATGGACAGGTGGGAGACTCAGTGAGAGAAAGACAGACAGACAGATACATATGGAGACATATCAACTGAGAAAACCCAACTCCCATCCAGACACTCACAGAGAAAGGGAGACATATACAGAGGTGCTTGGAAATAGATGCAGAAACTGAAAAATCCTTCCAGAGAAGGAGAAAGAGACAGGTACTTAGATACATGCAGAATCAGAGAAAGACATACAGAGACAAAAAAGACACATAAAGATGGACATGTAAAGAGAGACATTAGACTGTGCAGAGATAGCAGATACATAGGCATGGGCATGTTGACACATAGAAACAGTCACAAAAATATACTCAGACACACTCACAGGAAAGCAAAGTGCTGAACACACACATGCACACACACACACACACACACACACACACACACAAAGACAAAGAGATACAAAAAGGTACACAGGAAGACATTTGCAAAAGGGGAGATGGTGAATTTGATGAACTCAGAGGTTGCTTTCAACACTAAATCTGTGAGCCTATGACCACACACATATGTAGGCACAGAGTAACAGATGTAGAGGAAGAGGAAGAGAGGAAGGGAGGAGGAAGGAGAGAAGGGTAAATGAGAGAGAGAGAGAGAGAGAGAGAGAGAGAGAGAGAGAGAGAGAGAGAGAGAGAGAGAG
>CM053582.1:57027498-57047806 GCA_028627135.1 Pseudochirops cupreus | reverse complement strand
GGAAGGAAGGAAGGAAGGAAGGAAGGAAAGAAGGAAGGAAGGAAGGAAGGAAGGACCAAAGGCAAAGAGGAGAGAAGAAAGGCAGGAAGAAGAAAGAGGAAGAAAATAGCCAGGAGAGAAGGAAGGGAAAAAAGAAAGAAGGAAGGATGAGGAAAAGAAAGTAGGCAGGAAAGAAAAAAAAGAAAGGGAGGGAAGAAATAAAGCCAGAGGGCTGGTAGGAAGAAAGGAAGAAGGAACATAAGCAGAAGGGTAGTGTCAAGTCTTGAAATAAATCAAAGCTATGAGTTGAGGAATAAAGCGTCTTTAATTGACATAAGAGGGTCACAAACCTGCCACCCTGGGGGATGGCCAGTGGATTTCCAACTCTAAGCTTCTTATACCTTTAGGAGGAGAGAAGGAGGAGATAGGTGAAATAGCAAGACCTCGTCAGAGACCCTAGTAGCCCTTGGCAGTCCAGGCAAGGAAAAACACTTCACTTTGGCTGTTTTGCCCTTTATGCCACAAACCCCAATGGAAGGGAGCAACGATATTTGAAGCTGAGATCCAACTTGAGCTGGCCTCCCCAAGGCAAAATCCCTGGGTAGGGGGACCTAGGGTGTGGTTCAGCTCCACCTAATGAGTCAGTATCTTCAGAGGAGGCATGTGAGCACATTATTGAAATTCTGACATCACAAGGTTCATTTAAGGGAATGGCAGTCCATATTGCATTTGGTATTAACAATTTCTGTCATTATAGTAACAATTTTCTGTCAACAGTTAGGTTGCAGTGAATAGAGTGCAGGGCCTGGGATCAGAAAGATCTGAGTTCAAATCTGGCTTCAGATGCTTATTAGCTGTGTGACTCTGGGTAAGTCACTTGACTCTATTTGCTTTACTTTCCTCATCTGTAAAATGAGCTGGAGAAGGAAATGACAAACCACTTCAATATCTTTGCCAAGAAAAACCCAAATGGGGTCATGAAATGTCAGATACGACTGAACAATGACTGAACAACACCAACGTGCTTCTACACTAAACAAACTTGTCAAGCAGCAAACTGGAGCCCCATGGGAGTGGGGCAGACTGGGCCCAATGACAGGGCCCTAGCTGGATTTCTCACTGTTCAGTTGGCATTTGGGAGACCAAGGTGACTGGGCTTAGTACTACAGCAGAGGCCCCCGTTCTCACACCCACAGAGCTTCTTGTGCTTTAAGGCAAAGCTGAATCAAAGGCATCCTGGGGCATTGACTCATGGATGCCTTTTTCAAAATGTGAAGTAAATTGAGTGGAAATGGAATTGAATTGAAATTGTGGATGTGAAACATGGTTTGATGAAAGCAGGAAAAATGCAATCCAATACCACTTGCAGTTTGGTCTGGAACTCATCCTTAGACTTTGAGTGAGTCACTCCAATTCCTCTGCCTCAGTTTACCCACTTGTACCAGAGGCTTGAAATTGCACTCATTGAAGGGATGTCAGAGTTAGAATTAGAAATTTTATGGGGGGGGGGGATGGTGATTATAAGGTAGCTCATTTCAGACCCTCTTGTCCACAGCCAGGCATGCAGGGAGTGCCTTTATGATCACCTCCACATGAGGTATAGAACAGGGCTGTTCCAATGCCCCAAATTGCCCCATTAGGGCTTCAGTCCTCTAGCTTAAACCTTTGATCTCTAGTAACATGCAAATACCCCCTGGGAGGATAGTGCTCTAGGTTACCATGGGTCCTTTTCTGGGAGCAGGGGGAGGGAGACAGGTATCCTACACAGGCCCTAGAAGCAGTTTGGGAAAGGGCCAGGACTGAGGAAGGGAGAAAGGAGAGAGGCACAGAGCAAGGAATCTGGGGGCCCAGAATAAAAACAGCACTTGGTCATTTTGCCTGGGGATGCCCTCCCTTACTTTTTGCACCCTGGCACTGATTATTCCTGGGTCCCATATTAACCACCACTTTAGAGAAAATATTCATTGATGGAATTTAATGAATCCATCCCTTTGCTAGGCTACAGTTGCTATGGAAGTCAAGCCAACAGAGTTTTATATTAGCCTAGCATTCATTCATTTATTCATTCATCTATCTTTCATTTAGCAAACATTCCTCAAATGCCTAGTCTGTTCAGAGTACTAGCTTAAGCCCTGGTGCTGAGGCAAAGAAGGCTCACAGGGCCCCAAGGCCTTCCAGAAGTTTCCATCACAAGGGGGGGCCAACTGGGTTTGATCATGGTGTTCCGCTAGCCTGATGTTAGTCTGGATGTTCTTGCCAAGGCAGCCACTGAGGTAGACAGGTGGTACAGGATGGGCAGTAGTGGTTCCCCACTGCCTTAGGATAAAATACAAAGTCCTCCACTTGGCAGGCCAGTCCTTTCACAGTCTGGCTCCCCCCCATCCTTCCAGATGGATATCATATTTTCCTCTTCAGATTATCTATGTTTTAGCCAAGCTGGGCTATGTGACCTTTCCAACTCCTGTCACACCATCTCTCACTTCTGGAGCCTCTTCTTCTGTGCCTCCTGGAATCCTGATCTCCCCCCCTCCCCCCAGCCTCTTCTATTGGGCTTTCTGTGATTCCTTCCTTTGACAACACTGCCTTCCCTCAAAGTACAACTCAAGTGCTATCTGCCACATGAGGCCATCTCCTGGTCCCCTCAGCTTCCAGTGCCCCCCATTCCTCAGAAAATTAGGTTGTGGGGCAGGGCAGGGGCTATGGCTGCAGGCTTTTAGTGCCTATCACAAATCAGGCACTTGTTAAATTGAATTCCAGATAATTATAACTAAATCATTTATTGGGATAAAGATCCAGAAGATCTCTGAGGGAGGCTGAAGAAGGGGTTTTTAGCATCTGCTTTGACCCACTGGAGCGTCAGTCAGAGGCCTGCATGGCCCTGCCCCATTCACCCTTCTGCAAAGCTGGTGGTCTGCCCATGCTTTCTCAGAAAGTAGAGCTTTTTTGGTACAAGCTCTGCCAGCCCTGCCCCATCTGAATTGGAGCTCCCTGTTTTCTTATTCCCTTGAGACTTTCCTCTGAATCATCCCAAAGCCAGGGGGGACTTCAGCCCCCCACCTCACCCCACCCGCTTCCTTAAACTTGCAGCAGTAGTACAAACTCTTTGCTGTTATTCCTCTAAATGGCATTCTCCTAAAATGCTACTCCTCCCTGGACCAGTGTCCCCTAATTCCCAACAGCCCTAATTTAGCATCTAGGATAGAGCACAGGAAAACCTTGTGACCTTCAAGAGGTGGGAGGACTTGGGCTTCCCATCTACATTGGCAGCAATGTCCTAGAGCAACTGAGAAGGCCAGGGAGCAAGCATTGCCTAAGCACCTACTGCGTGCCACTGTGGTGGCACCTTGGTCCCTCAGGAGCAGAGTGCAAAGTGGACACACCAAAGAAAGGCAGCTTTAAGAATCCATGAAGGGACTGACCCTTGAACCCAACAAAGGGCCACGTGGGCCAAAAGAGATATGGGTTACCATGTTGTTTCCTGTGCTCTCTAAGACTGAGCTCACTTTCACCTGAACTCTATGTGTGGTTGTGGGCCAGTAAAGACAAATTACAACAGAATCTGGGGAGAGGCACAAACCATCGTGTTATTGGGGACAGATCTCCAGGACTGACTATTCTGTCTGTGTGTAGTTGAGATGCCATGCTCTGTGCCACAGATCTCATTCATAGAATGTTAATAGACATTTGACAAAGGCCACATTAGGTGATGTTTGACTAGCTGACTGACTGGAGAGCTCACCTTGGCATCTAGAAACCCTGGGTTCTTGTCCTGCCCTGCCACACTCTGGCTCAGCGCCTCTAGGCAATTCCCTAAGGCTCTAGATGAAAATAGGAACCCTTGATTTTCTTTGAAAGTGAACTCATAGAACATGGCCTTACTATTGGTTGATCCAGTGTTATGTTTCAAAAGAAACAAGATTTGGCTGGAAATATCCGTAGACCTCAGTTCCCCTTTATTCTGGGGAAATAACCAGAAGCAAGAAAATGCCTTAGAAAATCTAAGCAGAGACTGGTAGAAGGCTAGTGAGCCAGGCAGCTTAGGTAGATGGAGGGTGAGATAGTTTGGACGTGCATTGTTACCATGAGCAAGTTACTGCTTCCAAACATCTGCAAAGGGGGGCGGGACAGACGCAGGCAATCTGTCCCTTCTGGTTGGCTTCCTGCTGAGCCTCATCTGTAACTACCGCTTTAGTTCCCTGATACTGACACTAGGGAGGGGGAGAATGTGGCCCCCTCTCCAGAGCCCTGCAGAGCCTGGCTTTTGATGATGCAGCTTAAATTTCTTAGAAATTTCCCAATCGAAATCCTCATCTGCTATTTGGGCGGAAGCTTTCATTAGGATAATTACGTTTATTAGACTAATCAGCTCAAATGGTGCCAAGTTACTTGAAATAACATTTTTTTCTTCTGTTATCTGGCTTTAGCACTCCTAACAGACTCCCTAAGCATCAGCCAGGCTCGTATTGGAACTGTGCTGAGGCCCACAAGCCTGGGCTTGGGATTGTCAATACCCTCTTCAGGCTTGAACTGTTTAGATCAACATCTTTCAAGGGAAGCTTATGAACATCTGCCTAATTGTTTTGGTTCTTTTGGAAGTTTGTTGGAAATTGCCTTTTGGAGTTATAAGTGAAGTGGAATTCAAAAGAAAAGAGGCTAGTGCTCGAAAGTCAATGTATGTGATGGGAGCAGGACAAAATCTCAGCAGCCTTTACTGAGATTCCAAGTTTTATTCAGAAAGTAGAGCTTTTTTGGTACAAGCTACAAGAATATTTGGTCATCCCTTGGTTAGCGCAGCATTAACTTATATAAGATACAGGATTCAGGGGAAGGCAATGTGGGCAGTAAGTAGAATACTGCCCTTGGAGTCAGGAGATCTGAGATCAAATTCTACTTTGGATACTTGGTAACTGCATGACCCTGTACAAGTCACTTAATAATGCTGCTGCTGCTGCTCCTCCTCCTCAGAACACTGACATTCCCAAAGCACTTGAAGCTTGGCAAAGTGTTTTATGTGGATCATTTCATTTGGACCTCTCAACAGCCTTGTGAGATAGGTACTATATTCTGGTATGATTATTTCCATTTTACAGATGAGCAAATTGAGATTCAGAGAAAATAGTCTAGGGTCAAACAGCCAATACTCATCTGAGGTGGGATTTGAACCTAGGTCTCCCTGACTACAGGTCCAGCATTTTCTCCATGACATACCCCCTCCCTGGACCTCACTCTTCTTATCTGTAACTTGGGCAATTAAGAGGACCAAATGAGGTCGTGTTTGTACAATGATACACACACACACACAAACACACACAAATATCTATCTGTTTCTATCTCTATATATGGATATATGTTCCCCCTCCAAAAAAAAGTGCTATCTAAATACCAGTTATTATTGTACCTTACATTCCAAAGGGCTACTCCAGGGCATTTGCCTCTGATTAGGAGATTTGGGATCACAGTTCTCCATTTCATTATCTCACCTTTTCTTATTGACCTTAACTGGAAAGCAAGAGTATAGCTCCATGCGGACTCTGTCTTGTTGGGCCAATGTAAGAAACGACTCATTGTGCTCAGTTCCCCAGCTACGGCTGTGTGCCAGGTCTGAGGCTTGGGTCCCCTTCTTTTCTTCCTCTCCATTCTCTCTCACAGTGACCTTGTCAGCTCCTGTAGGTTTACCTATTGTCTCTCTGAAGATGGTTCCAAGATATACTTAGCCAGCCCCAGTGTCTCCCCAAGCATCCATCTTCTTTAGACTGCGTTTCAAAAAGGTGTTTGATACTCAGTATGTCCAGAATTGCACTCATCATCTCTCCTCCCAAATTTATTGACTTGACTTAGGCATGGCCTGACCCTGGTCACTCCCTTAATCAATTCCAGTAGCTCCCTGTTATCTTTCTTGCAAAGCAACTCAAGACTTACCACTCCTGTCCTCCACCCACCCAACTGGACTTCCAGCCCTTGCCCTGCAGTGGTGGTTGTCCTATTCCTTTGCTTTGTGATTTTTTTCCCTTCACTTCTGTGTAAAGTGACTGGGGCTATAAACTTTGTTTACAAAGTGAAAGAGCTTTTTGAGTGTCAATAACCACTCTTCCCCCTTGCCCCCCCAAAATTTGCTTTTCCCATTGGAATTTTCATCTCTCTAGTTTTCTCAAAGCAAGGTACCCCCAGCCCAAGTTTTCTTCTTTTCCTTTGCTTGACAGCAAGTCTCCATGGCCCAGTATATGAATTGCTATCATCATAGACCTTTCTTGACAATTCAAGGTAGAGATGACATTCAACCAGAATGAATAAACCAACAAGGAATCTATCTCCGCCAAAGCAAATTTAAAGTCGACTCAACATGAAATATGATGTTTTCCCTAAATGCTAAGTTATTAGTTTCATTCTCAAAGAACCTTCAGATAAGTTACAGGGTGTTTTGGGGGCTGCATATTATGACTGAGAACAAAGAAGCAAGTTTCCTGCTAATGCCTGCTTGCAGATGCTGGTCTTTGACACCCCCTCCTTGTTGCGGGGGGGCATTTCCAGAGCCATGCACACAGTAGGTGCTTATGAAAGGGCTGCCCGACTGGTACCACAAACTCCGAAATAGTTGTGCAGTGTCTCTTTGGTAGGATTCGTGCATGAGAGGCAGATGTGGGCACATGCCGAGAAGTATCCAAATCAACTAGAAATATCCATCTGAATTAGCTTATTTATCCCTCCATTTCATCTTAAGCAGGTGTCCCTGGCCAGAACAGTCTTGTACATTTGCATAATTAAAGAAGCAATATAATGTTTTATTGCAAAACTGTGCATATGGATTTAGGATCCAAGATAATAAAGCCACTTAAATGGAAAAAAGAAAAAAGGCAAACTCACATTCTGAATGGATTCAACTGGGGAAATTTACTTAAGGCCAAAAGCATTAGAGAAGTTATTTTTCTGTTCCACAGGCAATGATTTTATTCAGGCTATCCTTCTATCCCAGGAAACATAAAATCAGAAATGACTTCTGAGTAAGTTGGAATGCAGCTTTAAAAGTTTGAAAGTGATTTCCCCTTCCCCCACCAATGTCATCCTGAAGTTCTGAGAATGCCATGGCAAGAGAATTTCATCATAGAGTGGCCAATCTACTGATGGTTTTCCATCCAGTACTTAGGCTGGTGCTCACTACCTCTTCAGTGCCAAGAGATCCCACAGGGGTCATGAGTGGAAAAAGTTTAGGAAGCCCTCACCTAGAAGAAGGCTTGGATAGCTAGATACCTGAAAATAAATTTATGGGAGGACATGGACAAGAGTAGCTCAGGATAGATACACATGGATAGGTTGTGATCAACACCGTTGGAAGGGTAACTACATCAACAAGAAGATAGATCCCTCTAAATATCAAAGTAGGATGGTTTAGTTAGAAAACTCCAGAGAATCTGTGAAGGAAAAAAAAGAGAGAAGGAAGTGTCCCTGTATTCAGAGTTGTGCTTGCCATAACTTTCCACTTGACCCTGGTTTGTTCAATGGACTATGGATGGAAAGTTGTGAGGAAGCTGATATTTCTGCTTCCATTGCTTTTTTCCAATAGAATATGGTTGCATAATGCCTTATATCCAGGTTGGAACAGATTAATTTAGTTTAAAGTGTTTGGACAGAATTGGTGGCATGTTTACGAAATCAGTTGTGGAAGATCTCTGAGACAGATGAATTAATTAGCTGAGGAAAAGAGCTGATTTCCTGTTTTTGATAAGAATAAATCAGTTTACATTTTGTTAGCCCTTCTTCCCATTCAGACAGAGTATTCCCAGTGGTATTTGTTTTTACCATTTGTAAATTAAAAAGGGTGATTTTAGGCAATGAGATTAATTTCTTTCCCTAGAGTCTCATAATATAAAAATGGATTTTCTGACACAGAGACTGAGCAGACTTTGAAAATTCGTAATTCATGCTGTAGGCAGAAAAGCCAGAATGAAAGGACAATTAAATCACCTCATAGGACAAAATGGAAGGAAGATGAAGGTGCCTCTTCTCCCTATTGCTCTTGGGGAAGTTGTGATTGGGCTTCCTGTTTTCAGAACAGTTCTGGCTCAAGTCACCTGCTGATGAAGCCATGTGTGACTCTTTAGGTGCCTTGTTCTAAGATGAAAATCTCTTCACTTGGTGACATTGCGCTTCTAGCCTAAAGGGATAGCTACCTTGGTATAGTGGATAGAGTGCTAAACTTGGAGTCAGTCTGGAAGACCTGGTTCAAATTCTACCACTTAGTCTTTTGAGTTTTGTCAGCACAGGTAAATCCCTTGACCTCTCTGAAGCACAATTATCTGTTAAATGAGAATAATAGTATAAAGCACTTCTGAGAAATGGAAAGTAGTATCACAATACCAGCTGTTTTTGTCTCTTCTTACCTTTTTTCAGTGAAGTTCCGACAAAAACGGGCCTGGGAGAAGCTGCTGTTCTGATATTGTTCTTTATTATTTGAGGTTCTATGGACTATGTCAAAGGTAGAGAAAACAATTTCTTTTTGTAGCTGAATAAAAAGTCTCACGTGCTATAGGCTTCCTGAAAATATTTTCTATACGATCAATTGATAAACATTTATTAAGTACCTACTATGTTTCAGGCATACTGTACTAAGCCCTGGGAGCACAAAAAGAGGCAAAAGGCAGTCCCTGCCCTCAAGAGGCTCTCAGTCTAATGGGGGAGACCACAAGTAAACAAAGCATCCAAGGAATGCCAGGAGCAGCAGAAAATGGGCAGACAGAGCAAAGTGTGGGGATGATGTACATTCCTGTTCCTCTAGCACTTTGATGGCCTCTGCTAACTCCCTCTCTATTTTGAAAGCATTTAGTTCAGTGTAGATTGGAGATAAATGAGTATCTGGTATGATGATAGCTACTGAAAAGGCTGTTTTTAAGTTTTTGTGCCTGGGTTAAGTTTGTGCTTTCTATCTGGGCAATTGTGGGCAATGGTTTGGTTTGTGGTAGGTTAAGATTCCAGTATGTGTCACTGGTTGAGTTCTCATTACACTGAGGTTCATGTGATTGGGAGATTTAGCCTGTTCAGGAGAGATGGATATGTAGTTCTGGCTCCCAGGTTATGTCTTGCTAGGTGTTTGGGAGACACTAAATTTTTTTTAATCTGCAACTATATGTGTTGTACTGTCTCCCTATGGCTCACCAAGTCCAGGAACCCTTCTGGAATGCCTGGCGGCAATGGCCTGCTCCCAAATCACTTATTATGACAGCTATCATCATTCTTATTGTTCCAATCATTACCATTACTAGAAGCAGCAGCCATGTGGATCAACAGGTAGAGGACTATCCTTGAAGTCAAGGAGGCCTGGGTTCAAGTGATGCCTCTGACAGAATTGCTCAGATTTGGAGTAACTGAGCAACTCTCAAAAACTAGAAGTTGTACTAGTGAGAGAGTTTTCCCTCATGGGAGTTCCCTATGCTAGAGAAATCACAGAGCCAGAGCTTCCTCAGCACCTCCCCACTAAAAACAAACCAGCCCTTTGTCAACAACATTCTTTAAATATACATAATTCCTCTTGATCTCCATGCTACCTTCTTGAGATAGTGCAAATATTATATACTTCATTTTACATATGAGGAAACTGAGGCATAGAGAATTTGCAACTTATCCAATGTCACAAGATTGGTAAGCATCAGAGCCAGGACTGCTGTCCTGGGTCATCTGGCTTTCAATCTATGTATGGCCCTTCCCCAAACCACAGAACATTCCAACTTTTACATTGGGTGCCTCCTTTTTGCAGACCATAAGTGCACTGTGAGTTCCAGTCACTGCCCCTTCAGCCTCCTCTCCCCTGCAGTGACTTCCCAAGTGGGGAGGGCAACAGCCATAGCTCGAGGATTACAAATGTCTCCTGTTAGTCTGGCATTTTTGGAGCAGTGGCTACACACTGAACCTTGTCAGTGAACTGTCCTGTACTGTCATCTTCTCTTGAATCTTCTGAAGGTAGGGAAGCCTTCCAATCTATATGCATCCCCTGCTACTGAGACAGTTTTTGTTGGTTCTTCCTGTTGCCAGTCAGTCTGGTACTAACTGCTCAGTCAGCCTTTGGCATTGGTGGAAAGAGGGGTGGGGGAGCCCTAAAGATTTAATATCTTGTTATAATCTGCTCTGTTACTAGAACTTCTGAGTCCCAAACTCTTGATCAAGTTTCTCCTTGAAGAGCCAGAACTCTCCTTTCCTTTGGCCGCAGCTTTGACACCTAAGTACCAAATCCACTGCCATGGGCATGGGCATGCTTAATTAGATTTGACTGCCTAGAAGAAATGAAAGATTTGCTGCTGCTGTACTCATTTCATACTGTCCTCACTCCTGGGAGACAATGGCTTTCTTAATGAGACTTGGCTTCTGATGACCTGATTTATCCAGTTTGGCTCTTCAAGGTTGAGGAGAAAAGGATGTTGCAGCTGATATCATGTAGTGCATATTTAAACATCATTCTTTGTGGCTGAGGATGTACCATGTATTTCAAGTGGCATTGGTAAATCATGTCCATTAGCAGCATAATAAAAATGTCTGCTAGGTATAAACATGGGCAAGAAATGGGGTTACCACCTTTTGTTCCAGATGATCCACAGAGTTGTGAAGAAGCCTGCCCTACAAGCTTGGAGAAATTTCTAGGGAGCCTCCCTACATCTCTGATGTTCTGAAGGATGGCTTTTGGGGTTATGGTTAGGCCAGAGGTTTGCAGTTCCCTTGATATTCTGTACACATCTTCTTCCTTCCCAAAGCCAACAGGCCAAGAACTCTGTTGCTGCTTCCCAAAGTCACTTCAGGACCATGGCTACCCAATAGCAAAGTAAACAGATGCTTTGTTCAAGGGGGTGTGGTGGGGGTGTAGGATATTCAGATGATCCTGTGACTTCACAGTCCCTTGGAGACCTCAGTGACCAATCATTTAATCTGGCTGGTTGACCAACTGACTTTAGCAGTCAATCTAGCCAGAATGGTTGGTTTGGTCAATATGTAGATGGTCTAACTAGTGGAGAATGGCATTGAGAGCATGATTATGACAAAAACTCACATGTCTATTGGGTCATAGATTTAGGGTTAGAAGGGGTCTTAGCAGTCATCTGGTCCAACCTCCTTTCACTTCACAGAAACAAAGTGATTTGCCCAAGATCAGCCAGATGGGAAGTGGAAGAGTTGGTTTTTGATTCGAAGTCTAGCACTCTTCCTCCACATTAATGCACCTTAGGGTTCACAATGGCTCAATGTGAGTGTTATTGCCCCCATGATACAGAGGAGGAAACTTAATCTCAAAGATGTGAGAAGTGAATAAGCCTCATGTAGGAATATCCTAAAACCCCAAAAGGAGCACAGTGATGAGGCTTCTTTCCCAAAGTGATTGGAAGTCATCACCAGGATGCCATCCAGGGCATAAAGATAAGCCCTAGCTTGGGAGTCAGAGGAGCTGCCATTTAATGCCTTGTGACTACAGGCCTTGAAATCTATGATGTTAGTTTGGCACCATGATCAATGTAGTGGGGAAAGCATGGGAAGTAGGTCCAAATCCTGGCTCTGCTATCTCTGTCACCCTGGGCAGATCACTTTCCTTTTGTGGGCCTCAGTTTCCTCCTATGTAAATCAAAGGGGTTGGACTAGATGATCTATAAGGTGAGTTCCTGCTCTTCAGTTTCAGATACTAGTTAATACCATCATTCTCACTAATACCTGACTTTTATTGTGAGATGAGGACTTTGGGTGGGAAAGGATTCAGTTTGAGCCTGATGTAACTGCAGTGCTTTCAATCCATCTCAACTGTCTTTTTAATTTAACAGGAAGCCTTGTGTCAATAGTGAATTTGTAACTATTACATTAAAAAGTCTGCTCCTTGTACCTCCCAGGTAACCAAAAGATAAAAGTTAAAAAGTGAATGCAGTTGATCACAATGGATGTCACTGTACCGTGTGCCACTCGCTATCAAGTCACAACCGACTTGAGCTTCTTTGGCGTCAGTGGCTAATCTTGATTTGCCCATTGAGCCCCCATATATCCCTTCTGAAGGACAATATCAATGAGCCCATTCTTGCTAGGATGCCACTGTGGTTCCTCTGCTAGGGGCTCATAAAAATATTCATCAAGCATCACCTTTTAAATTTCATTTCCTTTAGAGGATGTCTTGCTAAACAGTCTATAAATGGAGAGGCTATCATACTCAGGAGTTCATGGCCTCCCTTCAGCCTTCTTAGAAAAGTCAGTACTGAAAACTGCCTTGAAATTTTTCTAGGCTGAAAAGTAATCTGAGAAAGAATTTCAGGAAGGGTAGAAATAAAAATGATCTGTGAGTCCCTCTGACTCGTTGTATCACCTTTCCCTTTCCTGCAACTCAGTTTCTTCTCCCCAAAGAAGAGGGGGTTGGACTAATATTTTCCACCCCTTCCAGCTTCAGATTTATGATCTGATCCTAGCTAAAGAGGTGAGACTAGCTGTTGACATCTAAGTTCCATCCCTTCTAGTCTTGATATTTTATGAGTCAGAGACAAAGATAGTGTCAGTTTCATCCAGTTTGAAATTTAAAAAGTAAAATTTCATTTGACAACAGCAGTGTTTTGTGACTTTTTCAGGCTTCGTATATCTCTAGTCTTGATGGTTTTTTGACTCGCTCTTCCCATGAAATTATAGAATGTTAGAGTTAGAAGTGACTTATCCAACATTACCCTACCCATTCGGTCCATTGAGGCCTACGGGAGCTGCAGACCAACTTCGTACCATCATATCAATAAGGTAAGCAATCAATAAGCATTTATTAATTTCCTAGTATTTGTCAGACACTGCTAGGTACTGCAGCCACAAGTACAATGAATGAAACAATCCCTACTTACAAGAGGCTTATATTCTAATGGAAAAAAAACCAAAAGCACACAAGCATGTGCAGCACATATAAAAACAAATAAGTACAAATAAACACAAGGTAGCTGGGGAGGGACCACACTCTCAATTAAAGGGAACAGGGAAGGCTTTGTGTAGAAGCCAGTACCTGAGTTGCATCTAGAAAGAAGAGAAGGATTCTCTGAAGTGGAGATGAGGAGGGAGTGTATTAGAGAAGTGGGAAACAGCTAGTCCAAAGGCACAGAGATGGAGGACAGAGTATTGTGTGTGAGGAAGAGAGAGAAGGCCAGCTTAGCTGAATGTCAGAGTTCTAGAAAGGTAGTAACATACAGTGAGGAAGGAAATGTAGGTTTGAGTCAGGTTGTCAAAGGCTTTCAAAGCTGATCAGAGGACTTTATATTGTATCCTAGAGGCAATAGGAAGGCCCTACAGTTTATCAAATAGGGAAACAACATTGCCAGAGTTACATTTAAGGAAAATCACTTTGGTGACAGTGGAGAGGATAGACAGAAGAGAGAAGGGACAAGGCAGGGAAACCAAATAGGAGGTTATTGCAATGATATAGGTGAACTATGGTGGTTGCTATATGAGTGAACAGAAGAGATCAGACATAGGAGATATTATAGAGATAATAGTTAAACCTGTGGGAGCAGATGAGGTCACCCAGCAAGATAGTATATAGAGGGAAGAGTAAGGGGCCTGAGACAGAGCCTTGGGAAATGATCAGAGTTAGTTTGAGGTAACTTTGGAGAGACTAAGATTGCAAAAGCTTGAGAGCTAAGTCATAGTAGGAGTGAAGGAAGTTAGCATAGACAGCTTTTTCTAGAAGCTTGGCTAAGAGGGAATCGCTTGAGGAGATGGTAGGGTTTAGTGAAGTTTTGTCTTAAGTATGAGGGAGACTTTGGCATGTTTGAGGGTGGTATGGAAAAATGAGTTGACAGGGAAAGGTTAAAGATAAGAGAGAAAAAAGGGATGAACGCAGGTCCAATATTCTGAAGAAGAGTAGATGGCATCAAGCACACATGTAGACAGGCTGGCCTTGGTAGGGAGAAGAGAGGAAGGGCCACCTCACTGTTAGAAACTGGGGGGGGGGAAGGAGAAGAGAGGTAGCTTGTGGAGACTGGCTTCCCTTTTTTCCACAAAGGAAGAGGCTGCGTTTCCATGTGTAAACTAGAAAGTCTCTTTGTGTCTTATTTTAGGCTGGAGATTGAGTTCCTTTGACTTAGATCTGCTTGTATTTTTGTTTGGTTTGCATAATAAGCTGTTTAGATTGCTTTGGATTGGAATAATCCCTAAATTTGATCCAAATCTAGGAGGCAAGTTTAGACCAGCTGCAAACTGCTTGATTGTCCCCATTTGGCTCCCCTCCCAGCTGCCCATGATGAGATGGAGGGAGAGAATTGTTAGGGCAATTTCAGGCATTCTGAAGATGCCTGATGAGGCAGAATATTTCCTGCAGGAGCCAGAGAATGTCAGCAAAGACTCTGATGAATGACTAAGGGATGAAAGCTTGTTGTTTTTGGTGGGTAGTGAGTAACACCTTCCATTTCTGGAGCTGTTGGACTGCAGCATTCCTGCTGGGAGAAAGTTGCCTTCCAGAACCCACATGGGCTGCCACTCCTCTTGGGCTGATAATTTGGCAACTTGAGGTATGGACTGCCTGTGGGCCTGGCCCTGACTGCCCAGTTCAGTTTGTCTCTGCAGCTGATGACCTGCAGAGCCCAGACTCAGCTAACAGAGCTGGCTGCTGCTTGTTGGAGTGTCTTTGGTTCTGACTTTCCCCACGGGCTCCCCGTATACCACAAGATTGCTTTCATCTTCCCTAGAGCTAGTGGGGGGTGCTCCCCAGCTGCCATGAAAAGTACAACTGAAAAAGTATGAATGTGTTCATCTAGACCTGGCTGCTAACTATCCTAAGATTTAGAGCCAGAAGGCACCTCCCAGGTCATCTAGTCTAACTTGACTGTTTTCCGTAGGAGGAAACTGAGGCCCATGGTACTGAAGTGACTTGTCCAAAGTCACATGAGTAGTAAGCAGCAGGGCCAGGATGTGCAATACCTATGCCATTCCTGGCAGAGCCTCTGCCATGAAAGCTCAGCACAATCCAGTATAAGAAATTTCTTTAGAAGCAAATGATTGACAAGGCCTTGCCTACTGTGTGCCAGGGTACTATGCTAAGCACTTGACACATTTGATCCTCACAACAGCCCTGAAGAAGAAACTGAGGCAGACAGATATTAAGTGACTTGTCCAGGGTCACCCATCTGGTACATGTCTGATGATAGATTTGAACCCAGTTTCCTGCCTCCAGGCCTAGGGGCTCTCCATTACACTTGGCCTAGCCACTTCAAGATCATAGATTTGGCCCAGTGATCCCTTAGGCAATTCATCTTTGTCTTTATCTGCAGTTCTGAAGGGCGCAGCTAGATTCAGGAGGACCTGAATTCAAATCCAGCTACAACCTGTTTGCCTCAGTTTCCTCAACTGTAAAACGAGATGGAGAAGGCAATGGCAAACCTACTCCAGCATCTGTGCCAAGAAAATCCCAAAGGGGGGGTCACAGAGAATCAGAGACGACTGAACAGTAACAGTACAGTTCTGCAGGAGCACATATGTAGCAGTACTTGCAAGTATTGCTGAGTCTAATGGTGCTTCCTAGAAGAATGAGACGGGTCAGTCTGAGCAACAGGCCCTTTATTTAGTGTGCTGAAGAGAAGGGAAGGCCATGTGGTTTAAATGGACACTTGGATGGGCATTGGATGCAGGAATAACAAGCGAAGGGGACCAAGCTAGCCCCCTGGGCCTCATACCCCTATGGTGGAGCTGGGAAATGGTGGGCATAAGCATCTCCAGACCATCCCTTGCTCAAACCATAAGTGGTTTCTTAAGCCCTTGTACTCTGCCAGGCTCTGAGAGTACAAAAGACAAAAAAAATGGAACGAGAATTCTTTGATAGAGCAACTCCTGGCTCCATCCTTCTGGGTAACTCAGGGAAGCTGCCTCAGCTTGGGGCTAATGGCAATCTAGGGATCAGACCTGCCTAGGTATTTTCCAAGGAGAAGAAGGAGCTGTATGCAGTCATGTCTCCCTGCAGTCACTGAACCAGGAGAAAGCATTCACTTAGGAAATGGCACCTGGGAGTTTGAGTTGAATCAAACCCATGCAATATTGCTTCTAACTGACAAATGCTGTCCCCTCTCCCTAAATCCTATAGTCCTGAACCTTTAAGCCCTCCCTCATCTCATCCCAGGAGGGCCCTTTCAGGACCTGAAAATCACTTTGAGTGCAACATCACACGATGAGCCAAAGGCTTCCCTGTTTTGAAATGAAATGTTTCAATTAAACCAGCTCCAGCTTACGTGGTCTTGCATTTGAAGGTGTTCCAAAGACGACAGTGATGCCATGGGTAAAGGAAAGTGATGCTTGCTTTTTTATTGTGGAACATTCACCAATCTCTAGGAAAATACCTTCAGCTGATTGAATGCCTCTTTGAGGGTAGAAAAGTTCATGGTATTATCAGAAAATATCATTTAGGGCACTGAGGAAATAAAGAAAAGTGCTCGGAGAATAAGAACGTGTGGATGTCGCTTCACTGCCAGACTTAGATGCGAAGAAAAGTGGATGATTTCTGGCCAATGTGTATGAAAATCAAAGGGACAAGGGCACCTTGGGTGGTGGAGGCCTCTTAAAAGTGGCACCTTCTTAGAAATGCAGAGTTGGTGGATTTCACAATTGCAGCCTTGGAGATGGAAGAATAAGTATCTCTTCCATGCTTTAATCTAGAAAACTATGGCCCTCCATGAAATGAGTTGGAGGATGGAGAGTGAGAAGCCTCAGTCATGTACAGAGTTACAGGCTGTGTGTCTGCATAACGTCAGAATTCACTGGTCATTCATTTTTGGTTTTGCTTTTTTTTGTTTGTTTGTTTTGGAGGGCAATTGGGGTTAAGTGACTTGCCCAAGGTCACATGGCTAGGTTTTTGTATTAAGTGTCTGAGGTTGGATTTGAACTCAGGTCCTCCTGACTCCAGGGTTGGTCCTCTATTCACCGCACCACCTAGCCACCCCTGTCATTCATTTTTATAAGGGAGATATGCACAAAAATAAACTTCACTAAAAGATTCTGTCCAGGAAATGGGGCTGTCAGTAAAGTACACTCTTTCCTTTGGCCTGGGTTTAATGTCCACGGTACCAGTGAAGCAGTAGCTTTATTCAAGATCACCAGTGGCAACTCATGTGCAAGATCACATGATGGATGGAACTCAGGTGAAGAGGGTTTGGGATGGGGTTGTCAAGAAAGGAATGGAGGGAGGGAGTGAGGAAGGAAGGGAAGGAAGGAAGGTAAGAAGGAAGGAGGGAGGGAAGGAGGGAGGGAGGGAGGGAAAGAAGAAAGGAAGGAAGGGAAGGGAGAAAGGAAGGAATGGAGGGAAGGAGGGAGGGAGGTGGGGAGAAATAAGTATTTATGAAGTGCCTACTATGGGCACTCTGCTAAGTGCTTTACAAACCTCTCTTTTGATCTTCACAACAACCCTAGGAGTTAGGTGCTGTTATTTTTCCCATTTTACAGATGAGGAAACTGAGGCAGACACAGGTCAAGTGACCTGTGCCCAGGCTCACAGCTAGGGAGTGTCTGAGCCTGGATTTGAACTCGGGTCTTCCTGACTCCAGACCCAAGCCCCTTGGGCACCGTGCCTCCTGGCTGTCTAGGTGAGGTATGGGCAAAAGCAGTAGGGAAACTTTTAGAGTTGAGCTGTGAGGGCTGAAGTGGCCTGAGTATAGTCAGCTTGGCACGCATGTTGTCAACCAGAGAGGGGCAGTGGGACTGGCTCCAGAGGGCTTTGCGAGAAGCAGATCTGTGTTCCCCTGGTGACCTAAAATCGGCCTCCATACCCTTCTTGAGATCTCCCTGCCCCAGGCTACATCCCAGGCAGCCTGAAAGCCAATGGCCAGGATGGAGGAGGCAAGTCCACGCAGGAGTCTGGGCATCCAGTTCTGTGCTCTGCACATACTCAGAATGGCTGCAAACTATGAAAGGAAGGAATTGGGGGAGGATGCCACAATAAGGCGGGAACTCACCAGCTCTCCCAAATATAACTTGAAATATTGCCTCTGGGGTGGCTAGGTGCACAGTGTGTAGAGCACCTTTTTGGCCCTGGAGTCAGGAGGACCTGAGTTCAAATCCGACCTCAGACACGGAACACTTACTAGTCATGTGGCCTTGGGTAAGTCACTTAACCCCAACTGTCCCTCCAAAAAAAAAAAAAATAAAGAAATACTGCCTCAAAGCCTATTTGAGAGTGGGAGAAATCATCAGCAGTGTGGGCGCAGCAGTCGGGCACCAGGCAAGGACACTGGAGTGGGTTAGGACACCTTTGACCTTCCGGCCTGATGGCTGTGCAGACGCCTGTGGGGAGATTCCACTGTGCCCCCAAACAGTGTGCGTGTGTGGGGGAGCTTCAGGAACTTTCACCTCAGGGATAGGGAGGGGGCGTGGGGAGGGCCTTGGCTGCACCACACGCAAGGTCCAGGGATGCGGACCTGCCACTGTCCGGGCGGTGGGTCCGTGGAGCTCAGGGGAAGGCTGAGGCCTGCCCACAGCGGGGGTCCGGCGGAAGGAGAGCATTTGCGAGCCGGCCTGAGGAGGGGGGGCCCTCAGGGACGGGGAAAAGCACCCGAGGGCGCCCCCAGGGAGAGGGAACAAAACAACCCTGGATGGCGGCTGTGGCTGGCAGAAGGTCGGGCCCTGGAGCCGGGGCCTTGTCCTTCCAAAAAAAAACCGTGAAGCAGCCGAGCCTCAAGAGGGCTCTGGGAAGAGCTTAGAAAGCCCTTTGGACATTGGAGAAGAGAGGTGGGAAACTGGGAAAATAAATGAGCAGGGCAGGAATATTGTGAGAAGAAAGTTAACCCCGAACAGAAAAAAGGTCCAAAAACTTACCAAAGAAAATAACCCCTTAAAATTTAGAATTGGGGGAGGGGAAGCTAATGACTTCCTAAGACAGCAAGAAATAATAAAAGAAAACCAAAAGTATGAAGAAATAGAAGAGAATGTGAAATAGCTCATTAGAAAAACAACTGACCTGGCAAATAGATCCAGGAGAGATAATAGGAGATCTGTTGGACTACCTGAAAGTTCGGATTTTAAAAAAAGGCTGTGGACACTATACTTTAAGGAATTATTCAAGAAAATTGTCCTGAAGTTCTAGAAGTAGAGAGTAAACTAGAAATTGAAAAAAATCCGCCAATCAATTGAAAGAGATGCAAAGTCCTGAAAGGGAGTCACATTGCAATTCTTCGCGGCGGAATGGGTGAAAATGATTCTGAAAATGCTCTTTCTGAGTTTGCTCCTTCTCCATTTGCTGGAAAGGAAAGAGGGAGGAATACAATTCAGGGTGGGAGGATGTTGAAGGAAGGGCCAACTCGAGGTACAATGGGATCAAAGGGGGGCTGTTTCTGTTTCCTTCCTTTTGGTTTGAAGACCATGTTCCCTTGATTGCTTTTTTCACCCTCAATCTCATCCTATCTGCTGCCTCCAAATATGCCCAGGTTTGCCCCATCCTTAAAAAAAAATCCTTTACTTGACCCTCTCCATTACCTCAAGTTGCCGTGCTATAATTCTTCTCCCTTTTATAGCCAAACTCCAGAAAGAGTTGCCCATGATAATTCCCTTACCTCTCATTCACTTCTTCGTTCCCTGCAGATTGGATCCAACACAGCTATTCAAATGTAACCATTGTCTCCAGGCTTCCCAATCATCTCTGTTAATCATTTTCTCCTCCTAGACCTTTCTCTCCTCTTGGTTTCTATGACTGCCATCTCTTCATTCTCTTCCTATCTGTCTGACCATTCCTTCACTGGATTACCATCCATATCACACATATGAACATGGCATCTTCTATGGTTGTGTCCAGGGCTCTTTCCTCTCCACCTTCTCTCTTGGTGAGTTCATCACCTATTATGGGTCCAGTCATCACCTGTATGCAGATGGCTCCCGGGTCTATATACCCAGTCCTAATCTCTCTCCTAGACTCCTATCCCATATTACCAAAAACTTGCATACTATCTCTACCAGATGTTCCCATAGATACCTGATATTTAGCAGAATCAAGAGGAAATTCATTTTTACCTCCAAACCCACCCCCTCTCCCCATTTCTTTATTTCTGTGGATGGAGCCTCCATCCTCTCTTTCTCTCTCTCTCTCTCTCTCTCTCTCTCTCTCTCTCTCTCTCTCTCTCTCTCTCTCTCTCTCCCTCTCTCCCTCTCTCCCTTCCTCTCTCTCTCCCTCTCCCTCTCTCCTCTTCCTCCATCTTCATCTCTTTCCCCTCCCTCATTTTCTCCCTCTCTCTCCCCTCCCTCTGTCTGCACTTCCCTCTTCCCCTCTGACTCCCTCTCTCTCTCCCTCTCTCTCTCCTTCCCTCTCTCTCCTTCCCTCTCTCTCTCCCTCCCTTTCTCTCCCTCTCCCTCTCTCTCTTTCTTCCTCCCTCCCTCTTTTTCTTCC
>CM053582.1:56984123-57026998 GCA_028627135.1 Pseudochirops cupreus | reverse complement strand
CCAACAGTGGTATTGCTGGGTCAAAGGGTATGCAATTATTTATAGCCCTTTGGGCATAGTTCTAGATTGCTCTCCAGAATGGTTGTATCAATTCACAACTCCACCAACAATGCATTAGTGAAGGAATACATTTCTTAAGAAATTAAATAAATCTGGTTTTGACTTTTCATTACTTCAGGCTGGCAGGTGCTGCTCCTTGTACTTTGGTCCAGATTCATTCAGCTTTGGCTGCAGTAAAGCTCTGGAGACTAGAAAGCTGAAAGTCACATCCTACATCATCTTTGCAGCAAATAGCCTGACTCATCCCAGGCACACTTAGAGCTGCTGCAGGTTCTGGGACAGGAGGGAACATGGGAGGGAGGCATGGAATCGTCTGAGGGTCAGCAGCTTGCCTTCTAGTAAGTGTATCTGGCAGACTGAAGAGAAATGGATTTGGACATTTTAAGCCTCCATTATCAACCATTCTTGGCTGGGGGATTAGGACTGGAAAAATGAGCTGGAAGCCTTAGCATCATAACATTGGAGATTGGAGAGCACCTAAGTCAAACCTCCCAGATCCTCTGATGGTTATGAAAAGTTTTCTTAAGAACCAAGAAGAAAATGCAATGCAAATGGCCAGGCAGAGGTCTGGATGCATGTTGGGGGGGGGGGAATGCCAATGAGCTGGCTGCCCGCTCTCCTGGGGGGAGAGGTCCTCCTTCCCAAGGGCTTGACTTTCTCAGCCCTACCCTCCACATGGTTTTCCTTTCAAACAAAGGGAAAGAAATTGGTGAGCACCCCACCTCCAATAGCAACCTTGCTAATCACAGTCTGGCACCACCCCTGTGATGATTTGCTTCTTTAGAGGGTTCCTAGTATAAGCATTTTCTCTATATACTTTGAAATTGTAAGAAATGAATCAATAATTCTCCTTTTCAGCTGAGCCTCAAGCCAAGAAGTTTCTGGGAACAAAGCAAGACATAACAGCAGATTTATTTATCTCCATTCATTTTTAACATTTATTTTTTTTAATTTTGAGTTCCAAATTGTCTCCCTCCTTTCAGCCTCTCCCTCACTCATTGCAAAGGTGAGAAATATGATGCCATTATGCATGGGAAGTCACGCAAAACCTATTTCTGTATTAGTCATGTTGCAAGAAAGGAAGAAAATAAAGTGAAAGAAATTTGCTTGACTTTGCCCTCAGAGGTCATCAGTTCTTCCTCTGTATCATGAGTTCCTCTGTCATGTTTTAATCAGAGCAGCTAAGGCTTTCGCCATTGACCATCCCCCACCCTTGCAATGCTGCATCACTATATACAATGTTCTCCTGCTTCTGTTGCCTGCCTTTCGCATGAGTTCATCTAAGTCTTCTCAGGTGGTTTTGAAACCATTCTGCTCTTCCTTTCACAGTAGTGTTCCATCACAGCCACAGACCACAGCTTGTTCAGCCATTCCCCTTCTATTTCCACTTCTTTGCCACCAGAAAAAGAGCTGCTATAAATATCTTTATATGTGTTGGTCCTTTTCTTTGATCTCTTTGGGATATAGACCTAGTAGTGGCATTACTGGCTCAAAGAGCATGCCCAGTTTTAGAGAATCAATACAAGAAGACTGGCCACCACACGATGGGTTTGATTTTTGACTACAGCAATTCACGAAGACAAGTGTGGAGGTGGGCCTGGCTTCTGGGTCAGAAATGTTTCTTTGGGTCTGGAGGTACTAGGGAGTCACTGGAGTTTACTGAGTAAGGGAATACCACAGGTAAAACTTGTTTTAGGGGAAAAAAAACCCACTTTGACAACTGAGTGTGGTTTTGAAGGCAAGGAGGCCGATTAGAAGGCTATGGAAGTAGTCTAAGCAAGAGGTGATGAAAGTATGAAGTAGAGAGGATATGTCAACCTGGGAGTCTTCTGTGTGGAGACGAAAATAGAATCCCTGGGACCTGGTTAGATCACTCAGTAAGTACGTAGAGATAAAAGGACTTGGGAAAAAAGGATCCAGGATCTGACCATGCATAGGGGGCATGGATGGTAAGCCAGTGCAGGAGACAAGTTAAGCAGGCTGGAGGTGAGCCAGGAGAGAGAATGTCAGGAAAACCCAGAAAACAGAAGGTCTTCTGGAGAGGTCAAGAGAAGTCGGCCATATTTGGCTCAGGTTCATATACCATCTTTGCCTGGCCATCACCTCCATTATCTCCCTCAATGGAAAGTTGGCCTCTGCTCCCTGGAGCTATCCTGGCCTTTGATGGGCTAGCTTGGCTTTCTCTTTCTCAGTTGCACACCTCCTCCAGACTTGATGGAGATCTGCAGCCATACCACTGTGTACATCTCCCCCTTCCAGCTTCCCCCATTCAAATATAAACTCCCTGAGGGCAGGGACTAGATAGCATACTTTTTGTATCCTCCATGTTTAGCACAATGCCTGACAACTACTAAAGGGCTTCACAGATTCTCTATCTTAATCTAAAAAGAATGAAAACAGAAAACAATATAGCTTTGGCAATTATGAGATCATTAGTAACCTTCCAGAGAATTTCATTTGAGTAATGAGCAATCAAAACCCAGATTGCAAGGGGCTGAGAAGTGAGTGGGAGCTGAAAGAGTGGAAGCAAGGAGTGTAGACAGCTTTTTCTAGTAGTTGACCTGTGATGGGAAAGAGAGATGGTAGAGCATGGTAGCCTCAGATGATACATGAGCCACGCCAAGGCATTTTTTTTTTTAAAGTTTGGAGGGGACTGGGACAAATTGAGAGGCAGGGGAAAGGACAAGATTCTTGTGGATAAGATTTAGAAGAATAGGGAAGTGATCAAAGGGGCAAGCTAACAGAGGACATGGGAGAAAAGTGAATCACATACTATGAGAAGGGGTTGACACTGGTAAAGACAAGGGCCACCTCTTCCTCTGAGAAGGAATTCTTCGACATCCCAACTGTAGACATAGTGATCAAACCTCTTTGCCACTTGAAGAGACAGCAACTTAGACATTCTGAAGATGCTCATGAGACAACTCAAAGTTTGGAGTCACATCTGTTATTGTTCTACCCTCACCCCTTTGATTAGGGAGCATTGTTTTTGTCCTGTTGGCTGGCAGATATGCAACTTTATTTCTGTCACATGGGTTCAGGTTTGGAGTAGCACGTGTATAGCAGGGTATGGTCACCCTCCGAGCCTGGAAAATACCTATCTGTTTCTTAGAAGTGAACTCTCAGTTTGGGTCATTGAAAGAGGAGGCAGGTTATTTCACATTTAGGAACCCTGAGAATAAAGAGCCTTCCCCTACTCTTCCCCTTTTCCTTCTTTCCCTCTTCTTCTCTCTGCTCTTCCATTATCCTTCCCTTCCCTCTCCCTCTACTCTTCCCTTCCCTTCCTTTCTCCTTCCCCTATTCATCCTTCTCCCCCTTCCCCCTTCCCTTCTGTTTTTATTTCCTAAAAAATACATTCATCTGATCTGCTTTAGAAATTTTCATTCAGGGATAAATAATTCATTCACTAAATGTTTGTTGAATGAATAAATGAATGAATTCAGCAAACTTTATGTAATAATCTGCTTTTTTTTCACTTTTTGGAGGGGGGAAGGCAGGGCAATTGGGGTTAAGTGACTTGCCCAATGTCACACAGCTAATACATATTAAGTGTCTGAGGTCAGATTTGAACTCAGGTCCTCCTGACTCCAGGGCCAGTGCTCTATTCACTGGGCCCCAATAATATGCTTTTCATCAACATTACAGATTCAGTTGATAGCCAAACAAAGTTTTATGATCCAAATATCAATAGATTTAGGCTGTGGTTATCAAGCAGAGCTGATTCATTCTTTTTTCTTTTTTATGGGTTTGGATTTGGCGTTACCAAATGGCCAGATAATGGATCCTTCTGCTGACCTGATTGGGCTATTTTTGTGGTCAATATCAGTGGGTGGCCCCGTGGCTGTAGCAGACGCCAATACTGGGTCTGAAGCTCTGCCTGATTTTGCCTCCCAATCTACATAATGATGGTCTCTCAACCTGAAAGTCAGCAGCTTTCCCTTGGAATTCTGAGCACAGCCAATCATTCCAGGGGCATTCCATTTCTTTCAAGACAATCCCTTGAGACTGTAACAGGAAACTTTTGTGGTCTGAACTGGCTATACAGGCAACACTGATCAGCGTAAGGTCTAAAGCCCAGTTAAACAGTGGATGTAGAGCTGCATTTGCTAAAAAATTGAGAGAGCAGAAAGAATGTTACCTGCAGTCAGAGGATCTGAGTTCCAATTCTCTCTGCCACTTAATACTTGTGTGACCTTGGGTGAGTCCTTTCCCTCCCTAAGCCTCAGGGTTTTTTTGCCTTTTCCACTTCCTGAAGTGCCTTTGTTCCAGCTCTAGTGGCTCATGGGCCTTAGTGCCTTCACCATCCTGGGCCTGAGGTTCTCCTTCTTCCACATAAGGGAGTTGAACTGATACTCTCTAGGTTCCTATCTAACTGGAATGTCCTAGAGACCTAAGTTCCTTCCCTTCTGAGGGCCTCAGTTTCCTCCCCTGTAGAGGAAGGGGAATGGGCTGCATGGCCCCTAATAACCTTCCTTATCTTCAGTCTTTGATGCCCACAACCTTTGCTGAGGTCTCCAAACAGAAAGAAGCAAAAGGTATTAGAGAGGGTTTAAGTAAAATGGGCTTCCAGTCTTGCTTGTGCTGCTAGTTAACTGTGTGACCTTGGACAAGTCCCTCCCTGTACCTCTGTTTCCTTCTCTTTAAATGGTTTGGTTGGAGGTAGGTGCTCTTGGAGCTTCTCCCAGAGACTCTGTGTTTCTGGTGGTAGATGCTTGGGGAATAGGGGCGGGGGAGGGGGGGGGGGTTCTTCTCATTTCCCCAGCTGAGCTAGGGCTGGGTAATGAACCGAGACATTACCAAATTGTCTGCAGCATGCATTCAAGGTTGTTGCTGGCTAGAGCTAGCAGCTTCCACAACTGGGATCCAAGGTCTCTGTGGCACCCAGACCTTGTGCCAAAGCCACCTTGAATTTGTCTACTCTAACTGAATGCCTGTGAGCAAGATGAGGGTAGCCAAAGGCAACAAACAGCTTTAGGTGGTACTGGAGGATTATGGGATTTAGAGCTGATACCTCCTGAAAGGTCATCTGGTCAACCCTTCCAGGCTTCCAGCTGAGGCCCATAAAGGGGAAGTGACTTTTCCAAGGTCACTCAACTAGTCAGTAGAAGTGTTGGGATTTGTTCTAGACTTCTTTGTCTCCTATAGCAATATTCTTTTCACTCCCTTTTGTGACCTCTCCTAACCCTAGCATCAATGCACCTGAATGAAGTCTTTGCACTGATTGCATTCTTATGACCAGGTAGCTTTTGGTTCAGTCCCAGCTTCCACTGAAGCACCTGGAGAGGCTCCCAAACCTCCTTATTGCTACCTGCAGGTAGCTCATTAGATGCCAACCTTGTCAGGTAAATGTTTGGCCTTTTCTGGCACAGTCTGACAATCCCACTGTAATGGGGGAGGGCACTCAGGAACCCTCCAGCCCCACCAGGGACTTTCACCCTGATCATAGATTGTCCTGGGGCAGGTGGGATAAGAGCAGGAAAAATGTATGGCAGGGCTCAGCCAAGGGGATGCTGGGGAGGAGGAAGGTCCTGCAGATCACTTCAGAGAAGGATGGTGTTGGAGGCATCTGCCCCACAACCGCCAACACCTGAGACAAGCTTTCTTTCCAGAGCCACTGGCCCAGAGCTGGCTTCCTTCCTGCCCCAGGAGAGGCTTTCCCAGTTGTCGTGGAGAAGGTCATTCTGCCGATCTCTGCTCAGTGGCAGTCCTACACTCCCACCAACCTCCCTCTGTAGTGTCCAGCCCTCCTCCAGGAAGAGGGGCTGTCTCATTCAACTTTAAGTGAAATGTGATGTTGGAAAGCTTTCTCTGCCCTGTGTCCCTGTGTCCCTTTGCTGTCTACTGATGACTGGGGGCCTGGGGGTCCCATATATGGAAGTTACTCTGGCTGCTTCTCTTTGTTTCCCACATTGGACATTGTTCTGGGATTGAGCCGCCCCCACTTCCTCCCACCCCCACTTCATAGCCCTACACCTGCTCCAATGATTCTTTTTCTTTTTGCTCTAGCCTAGGGACACCATTTAAATACCCTGCTTGTTTCTCTCCTAGTCAAAACATATTCCCTGCATGAATGGAGAGGAAATGAGAAAAGGGAGGGGAGGAGAGCAAAGCCCTTCTATTGTCTACCCTCTGTAGGCAGCCAATATCCCTGCTGGAGATGAGGTGGCCTTTGCATCTGTTCTTAGATGGGATGATCATCACAGGGGGCCAGGGGTTTTGATAGCCACTTCTTGTGGCCTGTTGGAGCCTGGGAGTGGTGACTAGGGGGACAGGGTGTTAGAGCCTTAGGGGTCCTTTCCACTCACCAACTGTCCACCGCATAGTGGGATCCCCTCTGCCCTAATCGTGTAGGCCCTGCCATGATCATGGCTCCTGCTGCTACCCCAACCAAAACAGGCTCACCCCACAGCATCAGCTCCCATCCATGGAAAGGTTGCCAAGCCCTGCCTTCAGATCATTCTTCCAGGAGGTAGGAGGGTTGGGAATGGGGGGCTGAATGGATGCCACAGAAGCAGCATTGCAAAAGGCCACGCAGGTAAACTTTCTCTAATGTCCCCCCAAAGGATTCTTTCAGCTGAGGGACAAGCTCCCACCCTCTGAGGCAGAAGCTCATTTTAGCTCTGATGATCAGGAAGTTTGTTCCTGATATCAAGACAAACCACTCATTTCTCCTGGTTTTGTGTTGTGGGGTCAAGGAGCACAAGTCAATCAATTGACCCAACACCAAGCCTACAAGGGAGGCCGTATACAAGGTGTTGGGAAGACAGAGACAGAGACAAACAAAGGCTGGAGCAGTCCTCACCCTTGAGGAGGGACAGCACACATGCTTAGAAACAAGCTCAAGGTGAATCCAATGGCATTTGGCAGGCTCTGTGTAGAGGAGGCGGAGGTGAAAAGGGAGCCCAGAGATAGGCTGTCATGTATGAGAACCAGCAAGAAGGACAGCTGGACTGAAGCACAGGGTCTGGGAAGGGAAGGGATGTAACAAGGCTGGAAAGGTAGGTTGGATCCTGGCTGGAGAAATCAAATAGACAAATGGTGAGTCATTGATGTTTCTGGAGTAGGGGCATGTCATGGTAAGAACTGCTCTTTGGGAAAATCACCTTAGTAGCTATGGAGAGGGTGACTCAGAGCAATGATGGGGTGAGGGTCTGAACAAGGGGAGAGGTCATGTGAGCAGAGAAAAGGGAGCATATAGGACTGATGTTAGGGAGGTAGAAACAATGAGATTGGTAACTGATTGGATCTATAGGGTGAGTTAGGGTGAGTTAAGGATAGCACCAAGCTTGAGAACATTGGTGGCTAGAAGGATGGTGGTGCCTGGCATGGAAACAGGAAAACTTTCAGGATGCGTTTGGTCTTGGCTGTGCTGAATTGGAGATACCTATGAGGCATCCAACCCCAAATGCTCAATCAGCAGGTGATGATGTGGGACTAGGGCCCAGAAAAGAGGCCAGAGCTGGAGCTACTGGTCTGGAAGACATTTCCATGGAGCTTATGATTAAACCCTGGGGGGGAGGGGGAACAGATGAGTTCACCAAGTGAACTAGTATAGAAAGGAAAGAAAAGAGAAGAGGTGTCAGGCCAGCTTGCTGAAAGTGCACCTTGAGTTAGTGTCAATGATATGGATGACGAGCCAAACTGGTTGGCTGGGTCAGAGGAGCAATGGGGTAGAGACCAGAAGAAAGTGAGCAGTAGAATCCCAGGCTCCAGAGAGCTCTGGAAGGATGTGAGTTGAGAAAAGGCCATCCAAGTCTGTAAGTAAGGGATCAGTGGTGATTTTGGATTGAGTCAGGAGGGCAGAAAGCAGATTACTGAGAGTTAGAGGAAAGGCAGTGAAGGCACTAAGCGTAAACAGGTTCCCTCTGCCTCTCCCTCCAACACTGTCTATGACTCCAGGCCAAATGGCCTGATATTGCAAGGGTTTCCATAAGATACTTGCCACTACTCCATTCACTATCATCTGCTGAGCTGGGAACATTTGCTCAGGTCACATGGAAACATGTTTCTGCCCCTAGAGCTAGCTGCCATAAACTTCTCTGAGGGAATAAAACTACCTATGGGACAAGTTGTGGTCCTCAGGGAGATGACCTTCCAAAGAATGTGGGGTTTCTCTGCTGAAGTGCATTGTATTTTCTGATTAAGGGACATCTACACGGAAGAGGAGATGGTTTTGAAGTTGCCTTTACAGGATAATAGAGCAAGGGAATGTCTTGCTGAGGTGCAATCAGACAACTTGGAGGAGTTGTCTGACCTCTAAAATTGGGTGCCAGTGGACATGCCTACGTCCATGGGGAACTGTTTTCTGATGCCTTCAAATAAAGGGTTATTTCCTCTAATCTCATCATGTTAATTTGCAAATTGCTCAGACTCCCCTAATTGCCCCTCCCCACACCTGTTACACCAGCAGTGACTGTCATTTGTTGAAATGGTTAGGGAATATTTCCCAGAGCATGTGAGACTTCAGCTTGGCCTTGAAGGAAAACCTTAATTTAGAAAAAGATCAAGAGGAATGGGAGAATGTCATGGGCAAAGAGCAGATGTAAAGGTGGGGAAATAGAAAGGAAATTTAGGGGTGGGAGAATGGGAGAGAGGAAACCAAGATATCTGGGCAGCAGAGGGAAGACAATGATAGAGGAACAAGAGCACAGGTCATTGCTTGAGAGTTGGAGGGCACCTTAGAAGTCAACTAGCTCAACTTCCAGAAAGGGAAACTGAGTCTCAGAGAAGGGAAGGTATGTGTCTAAGTTCACCATGTAGCAAGGGGAAAGAACTGGGATTCCTATCTAAGAACTCCAAATCCAAATCAGAATCTTTTTCCAGTGTGGTCTGCTACCTGGTGCCTTAGGTTGTAGGGGAGCTTGGATACCTATCTGAGGAGTTGGAGTGGTGGGGAACCATGGAGGGTTTTTGAGCAGGGGTGTAACAACAATAATGCTTTCAGGTGGGGAATGTACTTTGCACATGTGATCTCATCTGAGTTTCATCACAACCCTGGGAGGTTGGGCCTACAAGCATGTGATGAAAAGGGGTGAAGCAGAGCTGCTTCCCCAACCCACCAGCCCTGCGAGGGGGGTTCACTTTCTTTTGGGGAACGAGCTAGTTCCCAGTGCAGCAGCTTTTCAGCAACATTCTGCTGTCTCTGCTGCAAATGGAAGGCACACAGGTTTTGTTTAGAAGTGGCTTGTTGCTTCCCCATTAGCATGACAACCCATGGTGATGTTCAACATTCCATTTTCTCAGTGTGAAATTTCATAAGAGGAATGAAATTGATTCCTGTTTCCTCTCTCTCTGCACTTGGGGAGGGGATGTAGGATCTTAATCTTGAGGCAGTGATGCTTGTCATTATCATTAACTAACATTTATTAAATGCCAACAGTGTGCCAGGAATGTGGGAATAACTGTCCTTGGCAAAGCCCATATTCATAGTCATTTCAAGGTAAAACTCCAAACTCTCTCTCTCTCTCTCTCTCTCTCTCTCTCTCTCTCTCTCTCTCTCTCTCAAACTGCTTACTTTTTTTTGGTTTCTCTTGTTGTTTCTGTTGAATAATTTCAATTTTGTCCAACTCTACATGACCACATTTGGGATTTTCTTGGCAAAGATGCTAAAGTGGTTTGCATTTCCTTCTCCAGTGTGTTCCCATTTTACAGATGAGGAAACTGAGGCAAGGCCCTGGGCCCTGACCAGTTCTACCACTTTCTCAGCTCTTCAGCTCCCAGGCTTCTGGGCACCATTGGAGAGAGTCGTGTAGACATGCGTGCTTGGGCTGTCTCATTCCCACCAAGCCCCAAGGCCTTGACAGTCCTAGCAGTTTGACTACTATTCTGACACTGTTCCACTGTCCTACAGCCCCCAAGCCCATCCAAATGAAATCCGAAACCAGAAGCTGTCAGTACCTGCTGTAGCTCTCCCATCTGTCCACCATTTTCTGATGCCACTGTCATCACCCTTTTCAGGCTCCCATTACATCCCTCCTGCACAGTTTTAATGGCCTCCTAGCCATTCTCCTCATCCACAGTCTTGATCTTTCTGCCAATCCAACCTATACATGTTGACGGACACCTTTTCTTAAAGCACAGATCTAATTATATCTCTCCTCTGCTCAGAAAATGTTAGTAGCTCTCCATTGTCTCCTGCAGAAAGTCCAAAACAATTAGTTTCTTGGAGCATTGAGACCTTCATCAGTAGAATCCTAGACTGCCTCTCCCACTTCTCCTTCCCTGATTTCCTTCTGTGCTTCATGCACTCCATCCCATTCCTTGACCATTCCCTGTGTTTTCCCTGCCCCTGTAACTGTCCGTGGGATTCCCTTTACATGGAATTCAGCTCCTCTGTACCCCACCCCTTTGCCTGTCATATTTCTATTGTCAAAATCCAATTCATCTTTCAAGGCTGAGTCCAAATGTCCCTCACCATGAAGCTTACTCCTCCAGGTAGCAAGGATCACTCCCTCTTCTGAGCTCCTCCTCCCTAGTCTCTGAACTCATCACAGCTGGCTGGTGTGACCATTCATTTTTATATACATGGCTTATCTCCCTTCTGGATATTGGGCTCCTAGAAGGCACAGACTAGAGAGGAAGAAATGTATCATTTGGGGTTTTCAGAGAGCTACTTAATCTTTCCTGCCTCCTTGGTCACCTGGAAATTGTGTTAATGAGGTGGGCAGGAATAATTTATTCATTAATAAATTTGTGTACTACTTTACAGTCTTCCATGTTGGTTGTTGGGGGAGATGGGTGTGTGCAAGGGTGAATTTGACTTCCAAATGACTATCCAAGTGTTCTCTTCTTTTTTATGAGGACGGGCCTCTTCAATCATCTTTATTTGGTTGAAATTGGTTTCCTTATGGAATATATAAACAGAAGCCCATTTATTTTGCAGTAACAAGCATTTGGCCAAGCTTTTCTATGTGACTGCCTACAGTCTTTCCACTGGTGCTTTAAATCACCATTCATGCTCCATTGAATTTTACAACCATTTTATTAAGCATTGCTCAAAATAATGGCAAGGGGTGCATTATGAGCAATAACCTGATTTTCTGTAAAAGGAAAGTGAGGCATAGAGGAGGGACCATGACTTGGGCAAGGTCACAAATCAGTAGAAAACATGGGAAGCTGAAATCCTGGAGAATCAGCCCAAATAACTGTGGTGGTAGCACTAGGACTTAGGAGCTTTGCTTGGGGCTTACCCCATGGTACTCAGCAACCTCAGACACTCTGGGCCCTGGGCCCAGGTCTGAAGAACTGTCTTGTTGGGTCAAAGCATGCTAGGCAGGGCCAGGTACAAAGGTGAAAGAAGCTAAGTCTATTTCCAGTTCCTTCCCTCAGCTTCCAAGAATCCTGGGCAAACTTCAAGGCCCAGGTCAAATCCCATCTGCTTCCTGAAATCCTCCCTTTCTCACAACACAAGCTGCTCCTGCTCATTTGGTTTCTGGATGTGTTAGAGTGTTAGTTTTACATCGGACCTGTATTAAACACCTGCTGTGTGTTGAACACTGGTAGGCACTGGGAGAGAAATAAGGTTTAGTCAGAAATATAGTCCCTACCCTCATGGAGCTTCTCAGGGGATGAGACCCCAATAAGACCCTAAGGCAGTCTGCTACTGCCTACCTAATGGAATTACATGATCCAAGTGGTCCAGAGGTAGAGACCAAAGGTCTACATGATGGCTTAGGGGAAAGGCCAATACCAGCATCAAGGATCTGGGAAAGATTTCTAAAGGAACCCACATTTGACAAGGCATGAAAACATGGAAAGGAGTTAAACAAATGCAGGGTGGGGTGGAGAGGACATTCTAGGGATAAGGGCTTCTGTGTTGTCTTCATCATTGGAATATGAATTCCTTCCTCCCTCTCTGTTTAGACCCCTCCATAGAGAACTCATTCAGTCTTGGGTCCCAGAGTGTTTCATGGTGACATCATAGGGTATCAGGAAGAACAGATGACTTAGAGGCAAGAGAACTGAGTTCTAATCTTGGCTCCAACACATGGTAGCTAAGCGACCTCAACCAGGGCATTTTGCTTCTCTGAGCCTCAGTTTCCACGTCAGTGGAATGGGCATAAGACACTATATATTCCTATAGGATGGTTATGAGGAAAGTACTTTGTAAAACTTACAGAGCTCTAGAAATATGACTTGATAGTATTATTCTCCCTCCTTCCCAGATAGTTACAACCCAAACTTAACCATCCTCTGATTTTTGTCCTTTGTGGGCCCCCACTCTCTCTTGAAGACAGTACTTAACAATGACCTAATTAGATAACTTAATTCTTACTAATGGTGAATTTTCAGCTCATATCCTTGCCTTCCAGGGTCTCTACTTCCTGAAGGTCTTCTATTACAGATCAGAACCCACTCATGCCTGCTTACCTTTGGTCTATTTTCAACCTGTATGTCCCTAGAGAGAGAGCAGAGCCACCCACTTTAGATGTTCTGGACCTCTTGCCATTGCATGGGCAACCAGCAGCCCACTAGAGCTGGCCACCAATGATCCCTTGAATGGCCAACCTGAGAAAGCTTTATCCCAGTACAGGTCTATCTCTTATAGTAAAGATGTATCAGGCAGCATCTTGGGACTTGGTACTGCATAGTTTCTCTCATGAGACCCAGTCCCTTCTTCCCCCACTTTTCTCTTATTTTATTCCATCTAGTCCCAGCCGATGGTTCCCCACTGGAGTGCCTGCTTGAGGTACACGTGCTAATGGACACCATCAATGGGTTGCCCATGCAACTGCATGCCATCCTCTGGGCAATATGTACCCTTGGGGTAGGCCCCTGGGGCTGCCCATGTGATTCTTATGAGCTGCCTGGCATCAGAATGCCAACCCAACATGATCTGGGAATCAAATGCAGCGATACCACAGGACAAGTAGGAACAAGGGACTGTTGTTGCCTCGTCCTCTTTTCTAACTTAGCCCAGAGAGACCCTGGATGTGAATTGGTTTTCTTTTTTATGTCCCCCTTATTGGTAATGAGAATCACTGTCCAGCAGTCATCCTGGCTCAGTTTGAAAGAGCCAGAAAACAGTACCTGTGAAAACGTGGCACTTGGGGTTCTTCCTACAGAGGTGTTCTCCTTCTGCCTTGCCTGACTCCAAGTATGAATATTAAATTATACAGAAAGATAGAGGATGAGGATTTGGAAATCCCAGGAAAATTTGTCAGTTAACACAGAATGCACAATTATTTCCATTTGGGGGATGTTTTTGACTGATTAGGCATCAGTGACATGATGTCATTTTGACTAACTTGAAAAGGCACTGACTCGGCTTAATTAGACATCATCTCCAAACTAGGCAGAGTCTCCACAGCCCATCTATGTCAAGTGGGGGTCAATGTGACAGTGTGCTTGATGCCTTTGTGAGGGTGGAGGGGCTGGGTTTTATAATTGGCATATTACTGACTTGAGGTCCAACTCGACCTCATAGCCTGGCATTACCCAGCCTTCTACCAAGGAGGCAGAGGGAAGCTGGCCCATGTTTCATGAAACCTACCTCCTCTTAGCTGAGGCTATGGAGAGAGCACCCAGTTTGGACATCAGAAGATTTGGATTTAAATTTTGGCCCCATTCCATTACTTGCCAGCTGGATGACCTTGGGTAATGTGGTGTAGTGGATAGAATATGGGACTTAGAACCAGGAAGTCCTGGGTTCAAATCCCACCTCTGATATTTACTAGCTATAGGATCCTGGGCAAGTCACTTCAATTTTCTGTCTCAGTCTCCTCATCTTGAAAATGAGGGGGATGGGGCGGCTAGGTGGCGCAGTGAACAGAGCACCAGCCTTAGAGTCAGGAGGAACAGAGTTCAAATCCAGTCTCAGACACTTAACACTTACTAGCCATGTGACCTTGGGCAAGTCACTTAACCACAATTGCCCTGCCCTTCCCCCTACAAAAAAAAAGAAAAAAAATGAGGGGGTTGGACAAGGCGGCCTGTAAAGTCCCTTCTGATTCTAAAACCTAGGATCCAATGGGAGAAAAGTGAGCGTGGTATTCATAGGACCCCAAATTTAGAGCTGAAATGTAACAGCCTCTTCATTTGACAAATTGGGAAATGGAAGGTCAGAGCAGCAAAATAATGCCTAGGCACACCCATCCCCCTAGTCTTAGTAATACTCTCCATCCTCATTCTAGTACCAGTTGGTGAGTTCCCTTCCTCCCTTCCTTCCCTCCCTCTCTTTTTCCCTCCTTCCTTCCCTCCAGTCGTCTTCTCCGTAGGCTCTCTTTATCCCAGAGAGGGCAGGGACTGTGTCTTGTTCATCTCTCTCTTCCCTCCACCTCCCTCTGACTTGCACCTTAGGCCAGTGTTCAGTGTGATGCTCAGTGATGGTCACCAATGAAGATGAAATCAGGGTACCCTGGGAATAAAGGCATTCTCCTTCTTCCCTCACCAAACACACAGCAGATAGACTATTAAAGCCATTTAATAGCTGTATGACCCCTTAGTAAGTCTCTTAGCTTCTTTGGGCCTCAGTTTCCTTTTCTGTAAAATGAGAGGGTTGGCCTAATCCTATATAGACTCTGGGGTCTCCCCCATCACTGACCCTGTGCTGATTCAGAGAGAAGGAACACGGAGTGCCTTGCAGAAAAGGATTTTCTGTGCTGTGATACCAGTCTCAATCACCTTCTCCATGAGAGCTGATTAAAGTTCTTTGTATTATAAGAAGTTCCAAGGAGACTGTCACTCTCTTTACCAGTTCCCTTAATTTATCTCATTACTTGAAATGACATTTAATGTCTTGCTCTGTAAGAATAATTAGATTTAATGCTGAGTCTTTCTTTGGAAAGATGAGGGTCTGGATGAAATAGGAAGGCACCATTAATACAAGAACATTTTGGCCAAATGCTTCAAACAGTGTAGAAGTCTTGACTACACCAATATGCAAAATTCAGCTGCTAGTTTCTACCCAACGACTCCAGGAGAAAACTGAGGCTAAGAGAGGAGAAGGAACTTGCTGAGGGTCATGAACAGAATGCCCAAGCTTCTGGAGGCAGAATTCACATTCAGGTCTTGCTGACTTCGACTTACTTTCCCTGCCTTTAAAATGGGGATAATTGCACCTCTAGCACCTACCTCACAATGTTGTTATGCCATTCAAATGAGGTAATGTGTGTAAAATTACTTGCCAATTTTTAAGTGCTATTTCAACGTGAGCATCATGCTCTGCCAAGGGAGATAGCCATAGAATCTTAGCATTGGAGCTCTAAGGGTCATGGGAGGTCATCAAGTTCAATCCTGATAAAATGGCAGAACAACCATGAGTAATAGAATCAGTGCCCAAGAGAATGAAGGAGATAAGAGAAGAGCACCAGGATGCCCTTGATAGAGTCATGTCCTCTGTCCCAGATGGGGCCCTTGGGCCTGAAAGAATTGACAGATGTGATTAGGGAGCCATTGTCTTTGATCTTGGAAAGATGATAGGAAATGGGAGAGTCACCCTAAGATTAGAGAAGGGTAGATGCCCCCATTAAAAAAGGAGAACAGTCTGCAAAACATGGACCAGTCAACTGGACTTCAAGTGCTGGGGAAATTTTTGTTGAGAGCATGAAAGAGGTAGCTGAAAAACACCTAGGGATGGAAGCAATGGTTCCAAAAAGCCATGAAGGCTTCCTCAAGAATGACTCGTGCCAGGCTAACCTCATTTCCCATCATGGCCTATGCTTAATCACATCTTGCTGATTAAATGATTGAGGGATTGATGGCCATGCCATACAGAACTTTGAAGAAAACAGTCAAAGTAGAATTTATACTTAATGCATATATTTGAGACTTCATTTGGAAGCTGAATGCTCTTTGGGCTGGTGTCAGAGATGCATGAAATTAAATTTGGGAAAAGATCAGCCTTAAGAAATGTCATTTCTCTGTGCAGCAGGTAGTTAAAAGCAGGGTAGAAATTAGAGCTGGCAATTTTCCCACAGAAATGAGTAAGCCACTAGTGAACATATTTTCTTAATTGTTCCTCTGGCATGTATTTGAGAAATACCTGTAACTTAGAGGCAGGAAACAACATCTGAAGCTAGTAATGGATCAGCCAGTCAACAAGCATCTATTAAGTGCCTACTAAGTGCCAGTGTGCTCAGTACTGGGAATGCAAAGAAAGGCAAAAGCCAGTCCCTGCTCATTGTCCAATGGGGGAGACAACATGCAGATAACCTCATGCGAAAGAGTTATAGACAGGACGAACTGGAGACAGTCGGCAGAGGAAAGGCATTAAGACTAAAGAGGACTGGGAAAAGTTTCTTACAGGAAGTGGGATTGAAGCTGAGACTTGAAGGAAACCAGGGAAGCCAAAAGGCAGAAATGAAGGGGGAGAGAGTTCCATGAATAAGGGACAGCAAGTAAAAATGCTCCAAGACCCTAGGCTGTAAGCCTGGGTGACTGGGAGGATAGTGGTTCAAAGTCCCCAAAGTTATAAAACTCTGCATTCCCTTTGACCCAGCATTACTGCTACTGGGTGTAGAGGGTCATGCACAGAGTGCCTAAGCTTCTGGAGGCAGAATTCACACTCAGGTCTTCCTGACTTCAAGATTTACTTTCCCTGCCATTAAAATGGAGATAATTGCACCTCTAGCACCTCCCTCACAATGTTGTTATGCCATCCAAATGAGGTAATGTGTGTAAAATCACTTGCCAATTTTTAAGATCACTTTTAAGAGATCAAAGAAAAAGGAAAGAAATTCCTATGTAAAACATATATATATATATATATATATATATATATATATATATATATATATATATATATATATTTAGCAACTCTTTTTTGTGGTGACAAAGAATTGGAAACTGAGGAGATGCCCATCAATTGGAAAATGACTGAACAAGTTGTGGTATGTGATTGTTATGGAACACTGTTGTGCTGTATGAAATGACAAAGTGGGCGGTTTCCAAAAAAACCTGGGAAGACTTACACAAAATGATGTAAAGTGAAGTGAGCAGAACCAAGAGAACATTGTATGTAGTAACACCAGCATCGTAATAATGATCAACCATGAAAGACTTAGCTACTTTTATCACTACAATGGTCCACAACAATTCCAGAGGACTCACAAATAAAAATAAATAAAACAAATGCTGCCTCCAGAGAGAGAACTGATGAACTTTGTGCACAGGTTGAAGCAGTTTTGTTCACTTTCTTTAATTTTGTTACCTTTTTTTTATAACATGGGTAATATGGAAATATGTTTTGCATGACTTCACATGTATAATGGTGATCATATTGCTTGCCTTAATGGGCAGGGGCTAAAGGGATGGAGAGAATTTGGAACTGAAAATAAAAATTAAAGAAAAATATGGTCAATTAAAAAAAGTTCAGTGAGGTAGCCATTCCCTCCAGGGATGCAGGTTGCATCCCAACTGTTTTTGCTTATCTTTCATGATTCTTGCCTATGTCCTTCCACAAATCTACCACCCAACATGCTCATGCTCTTCTTCATGTTCCCTTGACAGTACCAGGGTCCCAACAGAGCTGTCCATTGGTTAGCCCTCACTTGGGCTACTTGACTGGCCCTAGCAAGTTGGACAGGCTTCAAGGACAGGTCTGGGGATGGAAACTTAATGGAACTTGGAAAGGCTGAAGGGAGATGAATTTTACAGCCACAGCAGCTCTTGAAGGCCATTTCCTAATTTATTTGAAAATGTGATCCCCATTGGGGGAGAAGATGCCCACATAAATGAAAGTCCAAGTCCTGGAAGTTGAGCCAGTTTTGACTCAGCAGAAGATGGGGGGGGCAGTTGGGGGTAGCACATAATATATTTTATGAACAATTGGAAAATTCAATTGCTACAAAATTTAGATTCAGGTATATTTTTGTTATCATTTAGTTTCAAAGTATTTCACAACAAAATTCTTTTGCCTTATAAGAGTTTCATTCACCTGAAGTTTGCTACTAATTGTGATGCACGGAGGAGAGTGATCGGAGGAGGATGATTGCTCTGTCACTTTACAAATGAATTTCATTATGTATAGGGAAGTTCAGCCCAGAGCACAAGCACCAGGGAGTGTGTTGGGAAGTGATGTGACTTTGAATGAGAATGTTCAGAGCTGGGAGGGGTCCTTTGAGGCCACCTAGCACAATCCTTCATTTTCCAGCTCAAGCAGCTCAAGTCCAGGCGGTCCTCTTTCCATCACGCTCTACTGCTGCATCTGCACAGACCACTGGGAGGGGGAAAGTGCCATTCGAAAGTTTTCCCCCATCCCAGGGGAAATCGGGGGTTGTCGGGGGCTGTCACTGGCTTAAGTAGAAGCAGGATGGGAGGCAAGAAGCACACGAGCAGATGCTGCATGTCAATGAGCTCAAAGGGAGCAAAGGGAGCATGCTAGGCGTTGGCTGACATCACCCATGTCTTCCTGTGAGTCTGGGCTGCCATGTCTGCCACCGTGGAGTGCAGGAGAAAGAAGCAAACACAACCTGGAATGCTGTGTACGAAGAGCCAAAGTCCTCCCAAGCAATCCAACAAGTATCTTCTAAACATAACAGTGTGCGAGACACAGGGCTAGGCACTGGGGGTAGGATAGAAAGACAAAAGGAAGCTCAAGGAGGGCTTAGGTTCTTCTGGGGAATATAATGCCATATTGATAATTAAACCCATGATAACCTGAGACAGAGGGAAGCCTAAATAACCGGGGGAGTCAGTTCAACATGATTATGGTATGCTGGGCCCTGCACAAAGGCAACAATGGAGCAGTCTCTGTCCTCAAGGGGTCTATATTCTACTGAAATATGCGGCAAGTAGACAGAGAAGCAAAGATGGAGTATATGCTGATTAATACATGCAGTTTCAGGAGGAAGGGAACACTAACTAGGGAGGGGATCAGTACAAACCTCTGTACAAAAGGCACCTGAGATATCCTCAGAAGGAAAAAAGAGATCTGAGGCAGTAAAGGTGGGATGGAAGTACAAGGCAAGCAGGAGATGCACCTCGTGTATGGGGACAGGAAATAGAATGGCACAGACAGGGAAAAGCTGGCAGGCCAGTTTGGAACAGGAAATACCCAAAAGAGCATAGCATGTACCAAGCCAGGAAAGACAGGTGAGAGTCAGTTTCTAGTACATTTTAGATAACAAGTGAGGATTTTCTATTATATCCTCAAGACAACTGGGAGTCATTGAAGGGGTTTGAGTGTGTGTGTGTGTGTGTGTGTGTGTGTGTGTGTGTGTGTGAGAGACAGAGAGAGAGAGAGAGAGTGTGTGTGTGTGTGTGTGTGTGTGTGTGTGTGTGTGTGTATGTGTGTGTGTATACATATGTATGAAAGTGAGACAGAGATAGACAAATGTGTTTGGGGGATATTGATTTGGCAGCTGTGTTAAGGCTGGAATGAAAAGGGGATAGACCAGAGGCAGGGAAACAAATCTAGAGGCAATTGCAATATTCCGGCCGAAAGGTAATGGAATGATGGAGCTCTGAATTTGAGTAGAGCCTGTGTGAATGGAGAGAAGCTGCTGGATGGGAGAATCTGGCTGATGGGGGAGTGAGAGAAATGCAATTTTCATGGAGGGTTCTAAGGCTATAGTCCTGTGTGACTGGGGGTGGTGAGGGTGCACACACAGGTGTGTGATTGTATGTGCGCCCTGCACGTGATTGCATGTGTGCCCTGCGAGTGTGTCTATTGATGTGCGGTGTATTTGTGTGTGTTGGATAGACAGATATACAGACTTGACCTGAAACAATACTTTTCATTGGTGCTCACTCCCCATCGATCTCAATTTTCATTTCTCATCTGACTCTCTGCAATTTCAAACCATTTCCATATTCCCTCTTTAGTGCCTCTTGACCAGGTTTCTTTCCTCTCTGATAGTCATTCACTTTGACAGAGAAAACCCAAAAGCAACATCAGAGCTGAGTAACTCCTCTTTCTTTTCCATCTGTTACCATTACCTCAAACAGGTGACTATCACTTTTCTATCTGTCTGCTTCAGCTGAAGACAGCATACAGTTCCCTTTGTCTTGTACCTAGAACATTTGGCAAGATTCAACTCGTGCTGGGACTTAACAATAATATAGCACCTACTACGTGCCAGATCCCATGCTAAGTGCTTTACAATTATTCTCTCATTTGACCCACACAACAACCCTGGGAGGTAGATGCTGTTATTATCCCCATTTCACAGTTGGACAAACTGAGGCAGACAGAGGTGAAGTGACCTGTCCAGGGTCACAGAGCTGGTATGTCTGAGGTCTGATTTGAACTCAGGTTCTCTGATTCCTGGCCCAGTGCTCTGTGCACTGTGGCACCCCCTAGTTGCCTACAGGCTTTTAACCTGCCTAATCCCATTCATTCTTAGATGGAGGGATGTGCCATGAGCCCTCATTCCTAGATTTTGTGCATTTTCTTTTTAAACCTGGGCTCATTACAGAGCAGCCTGTGTGGCTACATCACTTCCCCAGATGCCTCCCCTTTCCCTTCCTCTATTGGATCAAACAAAACCATATTGTCAGAATTTCATTTTTGAAAGCCTTCCATGTCATCCTTCTTGAACTGTCTGCCTTTGTGGTAGCTCAAAGTCCCTTCCTGGACTCCTTGGAGCATGCTTCCCTAAAGTCTCAGGCACCTTTTAAACTCTGCTCAGAATTTCCCTCCTAGATGCCACAATCGATCACATTCTCACCATTTTACCACCTTCATTTGGACTTCACTAAGCAGTTCCTCTTCCTGTTTTTTCCCCTGCTTTTTTGAGAGATAAAATTGTCAGCCCAATAAGTCGAGCATTTATCAGGTGACTTGCTTTAAGTGGGATGGACTGCTGCAGAAGTTTGGGCAGCCAACATCCCCCATCAGTTCTGCTTTGCTTCTGTTTCACTTTCTAAAGTGTCACCTCCCGCAATGATGTAGCCCTTCTCTTCATCCCTCTTTGTAGCCTCAAATGTGCTTTGCTTCTTTGCTCAAGGTCATGAATTTTACATGTCCAGCTCTGCCCTTTGGATTCAATTTTAAATCAGGTCTAACCAACCCTCCATTGCAGTCTTGTCACAAAGGACCACGTCCCCATCTCCACCATGACATGGTTGCCTTCTTTTGTTACAATTTCAACAGAGCTTCTCTCGTTAACCCTACTTGGAGTGCTGGTAGATTGTCATCTGAATCCATGAGCACTTTTTTCCAACACCTTTCTCATTGCCTTCTCTGCTAGGTACTTCTTTCAATGTTGTTTTGATTTCAGTTATAATGGTCATTTCTCATTGTATCTAGTTTAATAGTCTTATCAAGGCATTTTTCTTCTCTGCTCTCCATTTTCCGTTGCAAACCCTCAATAAGGCTTCCTCTTCATGAGATGCCAGGAGCCAAGCTGTATCTTAAGTCATGGCAAAGAAAATCAGATGCTTTGCTTCCAACCTCCCTGAAGAGGCAACTACTCTCTTCCCATAGCCTTTTTTCTCTTTGAAAGTCCCGCTTGTTAATTGGGAGAAGAAATGAGATGTCACCTGTACTCCACAAGGCCCGCAGTTCCCAATACAGGACTTCATGATTGTTTGTGTGTTCCACTGAGATCCCTGGTTTCCTATCAGCCAGCAGAAGCAGGAAAGAGGAGCTGTCTTGACATTATACACACTCACTTCTCCTCCATGTGCGACCGATCAGCTGGTGGAACAGTCATAGAGTACTGGTCCTGGAGTCAGGAAGACCTTAGTTCAAATCTAGCAGCAGGTACTTTTTAGCCATTACTAGCTATGTGACCCTGGGCAAGTCACATAACGGCTCTTAGCCTCAGTTTCTTCAACTGCAAAATGGGGATGGCACCCCCAAGAATAGCACCTACCTCACAGGGTTGTTGTTAGAGTCAAATGAGTTAATATTTGTAAAAAAAAATCTCCTGGTAGAGTGTCTGACACATGGTTGGCACAATTCTAATGATTATTCCCATCTTTCTCAATCTCCTTTGCTAGATATGTTCTAAGTCATCCATGTCATTTTCCCTTACTGTGGTTGTCACCAGGGCTCTTTCCTGAATCCCCTTTTCCTCCCTTTTACCCCCTCTTAACTTAGTTTCAATGACTGTCCCCATGCAGTTGACTCTTACATTTTGATATATTCCAGCTCCAGTATTTCTCCTCACTTCCAGTCCTGCTCCACCAATTATTGGACATTTACAACTGGACATTCCATAGGCTTCTTGAATTCAACATGCCCATTACATTTCCCTGAAACACACTCACCTTGCAAACTTCCCTACTTCTGTTGAGGAACCTACCATTATTCCAGTCACTCAGATGGTCAACCTTGGTGTTATTCTTGACTCTTCACTTTCATTCCCTCTACATGCCCGATAAATTGCCAAATGTTGGCATTTCTACCTCCCCAACACCTCTCACCTCTGGCCCATTCTGGAAACACACAGCTAGCACCCTGTGTTGGTGGTGTGCTGAGAGACCCCACAAGCACTCAGCACCTCCTACTTAGTCTCCTTACCTAAAGTCTTTCCCCTTTCTGATCCATCCTTTACTCAGCCAGCAAAAGGATGAGTCACAACATGTCACTTCTTTGCTCAATAAACTCCAGCGATTTCCCCATTGCTTCTAGTACCAAATATAAAGTCCAGGGCCTGCCACTGAAAGCCCTTTTAAGAGAACAAGAAACTGGGGGAAAATTTACAGCCAGTTTCTCTGATAAAAGCCTCATTTCTCAAATATACAGGGAACTGAGCCAAATGTATAATAATAAGAGTCATTCCCCAGTTGATAACAGGTCAGAGAGTATGAACAGGCAGTTTTCAGAAGAAATCAAAGCTATCTATAGTCAAATAAAAATGCTCTAGATCACTATTGATTAGAGAGATACAAATTAAAACAACCTCATATCCACCAAATTGGCTAATATGACAGAAAAGGAAAATGATAAATGTTTGAGGGAATGTGAAAAATTGGGACACTAATGCATTGTTGGTGGAGTCATGAACTGATCCAACCATTCTGGAGAGCAATTTGGAACTGTGCCCAAAGGGCTATAAAACTGTGCATATCCTTTGAACCAGAATTACCACTGCTAGGGCTGTATCTCAAATAGATCTATCATCTATCTCCAAGCATTTCCCCTATGCTTAGAATGTTCTCCCTCCCAACCTCCAGCTCTTAGAATTTCTGGATTCCTTTAAGGCTCAGCTCAGACACTATGGCCTCCAGGTTACCTGTACCATTCTCTTCAGGCTATCTTCCTTCCACTCTGCATTTATCTTCTATGTCCTGATTCATAGATTTCATCTCTGCTCCCTCCCCTCCTCTTCCTTCCCAGGAGCTCCTTAAGGGCAGAGACTGTTTTTGCTTTTCCTTCCGGAAAATACTAAGTTTTTAATATATGTTTATTGACTGACTGATTATTAGTGCCCCATTCCCAACTGAAACAAACTTGTGTTTCCTTTGTGTCTATTTCTTTGTATGTGTGCCTATTGTTTTGCCCAGCAGAATGTCAGCTCTTCGAGGGTAGGGATTGCTTTTCCTTCTTTGCTTTATATCCCCAGTGTGGGACTCGGGGCCAGACACAGAGGGGGCACTTAGTAATTGCTCTCCCATTCGGGACAATGCTGCTGTCCCCCAAATCCCCTATTGCTGGATTGGGAGGGTGAAGCTGTGCTCTGCTCCTGGATTCCTGGGTGACCCTGGACAAGTCACTGCAACTCTCTGTTTCATTTTCAAAATGAGGCTTTTGGACTGGGTGAGCTCTAAAGCCTCTTCCAACTCTCAATCTATGATACTGAAGTATTCAGATTAAATGTAAAAACACATCTAGTTCTGTTCCCAAGTCTAATACCAGTTTGACATGTGACCTTGGGGAAGTCACTTCCCTTCCTATGTCTCTGTTTCCTCCTATTTAATGGGGGGTTAATAACCCTTGTCCTATCTGCCTCATGGGTTTTGAAAAGCAAAAGAAATAAGAGTTGTAGACATTCCTAGGGAGGAAAACAAATATATCCTGCTCTACAGATGCAAGGCATTTTTATTAGTGTCTGGTTTCAGACCATCAATTCAAAGATACAGATCTCAAGGCAGTGACTGAGGTGAAACTCTACTTTTAATAACAAAAGATAACAAAGGCTGATTTCAAAGGTTTTTGTGAAAGTTGATCCAGAACAAATATCTTTTTTTAAAAAGGCATTTAATGGTTTTTTTTTTTTTAACCTTGCTCTCACTTTGCAAGGACTCCCCTGCTGCCCCACAGAATCCTCCAGGGTAATGAAACAGCAAAATCCAGCAAAATAGATCTTTGTTTTCTTTAATTTAGGGAGGAGAGTACCAAGGCAGAGTGTCCCAAAGAGCTCAATCAATATGGTAAAGACCTTGAGTGCCCAACATCTGATGTTGAAGGAAATGGGGGCAGGTGAGGGGAGGGGATAGGGAACAGTTACTGTCTTCAAGGGTTTGAAGAGTTGTAATATGGCAGAGGGATTAGACTTGTCCTATTGAGCACAGGAAGGTGGAACCTGACACAATGGGCAGGGAAGTTGCAAAGAGGTCAATTTAGGCTCCATATAAGGCAAACCTTCCTAACAATGACTACTGTCCTCAAGTGGAAAGTGCTCCCTCAGGAGTGAGTGGATTCCATGTCCGTGGAGTTTGGCAACCCAGGTCTGGATGACAATTTGTTAATTATGTTGTAGTGAGGATACCTTGTTGAAAATGTCTTGGACTAGGTGGCCTATGAGGTATCTTCTGATCTAAAATTCTGGGCTTCTGGGAACATAGCCACATCCAATGCCACAGCTTCATCCTGTACCTGTATAATCCTGTACCTGTTTCCTAAGAGCTGGAGGTACGCTTCCCTCTATTCTGAAGTTGTCTCTGGTCAGAGTTCTCATGGCTTTCAGTGTTGCTTTCTGTTACATTGTGATCATGTGTATATTGTTTTGCAGGTTCTGTTGGCTTCTTCCTGCATTAGTTCACACAAGTCTTCCCAAATTTCTCTGAATTTCTGCTATTTGGACTTCTCACATTCACGTAACACTTTGTTCAGCCAGTCAAAGGGCACCCATTTCCTATCAGTTCTTAATACTAAACTTGAAAAGTGCTGTCACAAATATGTCCATACAGAACACACATTTTTTCATTCCCAGCAGAGTTATGAGAAGTTTGAGACTAGAATTTAGGTGGAAGCTTTTTAAGACCTCTAACTCAAACATGGTGAATTGAAGAGACTTGTAGAGGGGAGGGGCATGAGGTTGACTGTACATGCAGGAGAAAACATGCCTGTTAGGTCCTAGGGTTGGGTAGGAATGTTCCAGATCTACCTCAGGTGTGCAGGGCACCCACCCTTAGAGTGGATCAAGAGGTCCTCTGTTTTGTGTTCTTAGGGCTCTTTCCAGGCTTTTCTGTGCTAATACAGCATGGTGATATTCCATGACATTCCTATATCCCAATTTTGTTAATTATTCCCCAATCAGTGAGCATCTACTTTATTTCCAGTTCTTTGCTACCACAAAAAGGAAGGGTCACTATAAATATTTTGGCATATATGGCATCTTTTTTTTTTTTGGTCAGTAACCTCTGAAATATCTGCCTAGCACAGGGTGAAATCTCTGGGTCAAAGAACATTTCAGCCACTTTATTTGCATTCCTACTAATTGTTTTCTAGCCATCACCTATTCACAGATTTAGCACTAGAGGGGACCTTGAAGACCATCTAGTGGTACAAGGGAGGAAACTGAGCCTGAAAGTGATGAAGGAATTTGTCCAGAGTCACATAGCTACAAAGAAACTGAGGCAAAATTTCAATTCGGGTCTTCCTGACTTGCAGCCCTGCACTCTATTTACCAGACCCCCAGCTGTCTTTTGGATAGCTTTAGTGCTCAGAATTTTCCTGGCACTGAGTCCAAATTTGTTTCTTTGCAGCTTCCCACTCCTGTTCCCCCCAACCACCCCCATGTTGCTCTCTGACACGTGGCAGAACAAATGTAGGTAGAAACGCTCTGATTGCCTACTAGGCCAGCGCAGACTCAGAGCAGGTGATAAACCCCTCCTGGGAGTTAAGCATTTTCAGCTGAGGAAGCTCCTGGGCTTCACGAAGATCCTGGACCCTGGCCTCAGATTGAGAGTAAGGCAGGAAGAGGAAAGACCCTCTGTGCTCCTAAGGCCAGCAACCCAAGGGGAGAGAGCTGTCACCAGGATACTAGAACTGAGATTATTGCCAATCCTGGCAGGCTTGAGCTAGCGACCCATGGGGAGATTTGGGAGGGCACTGCCTACTGTGGCTCTTCCAGGGGCCTAGCCTAGTCAGATCCCAGAGAACCAGACCATGAGTGACTGGATACTGGCTCACCTCATCCTGGTGGGGTATTTGGGTAAGGGTTGCTCTGGCACAGGTGCCTAGGCTTCCCAGAGACCCCAAATCACATCCACGTACAAGCTCCTTCCTGATGCCCTTTGGAACACAGAGCCCCAACAAGAAAGTGCCGTATGACAAAAGGCTTCCAATTGCACCCCAGTTGCAACCCAGTGAGTACTCTTCTGGGGAGTGGAAGTGGTAGAGTGGTCCACTGATCAGAAAAAGGGTTTGTGGAAGCAAGAGCATACTTACTTCCACATGGGCCACATAATGTGTAGGTTAGAGAGCTAGCCTTGGAGTGGGCATTTCCATATTAGGAAACTGAAGCTCAGAGAAGTGGAAAGGGGGCAGCTAGATGGTAGCACAGCAGACAGAGCACTAGCCTGGAGTCAGGAAGACCTGAGTTCAAATGTGGCCTCAGACACTTACCAGCGGGGTGACCCTGGGCAAGTCACCTCACTTCTGTTTGCCTTGTAGGTGTGAGGTAAGTGTTAGCTATCAGGTGACTTGCCTAGGGTCCTGTAACTAGTAAATAATGTGGGGCAGGACAGGAATCAGGCTCTTCCTAAAGCCACATTCAGTCTGGCCCTTCATGCTGTCTTTCCAAATCCCTCCAGCCCAGGGTGTTCCTAGAAGATGATCTCTCAGTCTCTCAGTACTGGCCGGGCCCCACCCTACCCTGCCAAGGTAGTGGGCTCAGCAGACCTGTGTTTGCCCGAGGGAAAAGCCTGCTCACCTGTGCTCTCTTTGGTCTGGCTTTCTCCATCACCTCACAAAGCTCTGATAGCTGAGAGAGAGTTTGAGACCTTACTCCTGCCTTGCTGTTCTTGTAGTGAGGCAAGTTGACAGGGTAGAGGCAGGAAGACCTGGGTTCCAATCCTGCATCAAGTACTCCTTGGCTGTATATGACCCTGGGCAAGTCACTTTGTTTCTCTGACACTCAGTTTCCTCTTCTGAAAAATGGAGCTAACGATAGCACTTAGCTCATAGGGGTGATATGAAGTTCAGGGGAGATGGCAAAGTGTTTTCCAAACATAAAACACTGTACATGGGGGTTGTTATTGTTATTGCTTTTATTAACTAGGGAGTAGGGAGAGAGTCAGCCTTGGCATCAGAAAGTCTTGGGTTCCAGGGCTGCTTTGGTAACATCCTAGCCTGGCCACATGAGCCTCGGAATTGGAGGGCAGGCTAGGTCTGCTCTAGAGGGGGCTCCAATTTCACCACCTCATCACAAAATGACCGTGCCTTCTTTTTTGTTCTACTTACAAAGGGATGGGGTGGTTCCTTTCTCCTACAGAAGCTCACTAGCCATAGCTGAGTAAGGAGTTAGGGGGTGGGGTGGGCTATGTTGCCTCCAGCCCACATGGTTGGAGAAGTGTCTCCCACACCGTTGTCCCTCAAGTGAATGCTAATGGCCAGGGTCTGGTGCTGCATCGACCAGGGAGTCCTTGCCAAACATGATTTCAAAACTGCCCCAGTCTACCCACATTACCAATGCAGACTGACCAGTGGAGCCTGCTAGGTACCTGTCAGGGCCTGACATGAGCCCTAGAGGGATTTTCCACCTTCTTGTTTTACAGAATTTGGATTCAATCAAAAGGTCACACTTAAGGACCTAGAAAGTCACACATGACCTTAAGGTCACAGGTTCCCCATCCCTTGTCTAAAACTTACCCTGTTTCCCCTTCTTTCCCATATAGATATGGAGCCCACTTTAATTTCAACCAGATACTTAGTTCATAATGTTAGAGCAGAAGTTGTTTATCCAAAAGAATAGATACTTGAATGATTAACTCTCAGTGCCAGAGATGTATGGGTAAGCATAGAGTCCCAGTCTCAGATATAGGTTCTCTCTGGCCAAGCCCTGCCCCCCAACACCAAGCTCTATCTCTATCCACTGCTGCACCCTCTTAGTCCTGTTGGCCCTAGAGGGCAAGACTGTGAGCTGTGGAGGTAGGAAGGGTGTTACGGAGGCAGGGAGGCACAAAGAAGATGGAGTGTTTTCCTCCCTTTGGCTTTAATTTCTTTCCATCTTCAATGCCAATTAATCCATCAGTTTCTCAAGCAAGACAAGGGTGAGTCTCTGGTTCTCTAGCTTTCTCACCACCTCCCCTGTGAAAGATGAGGACAAGACATCCTGATTCCTTTCCTTTCCCCATTTTCATTAGCCTCTTCTTTCCAAAGATCCAGGGTGGGGGAGTTGTTTTCAATAGACATCACCCTCCATACAAGTCTGTAATGTGAAGGGAATCATGGTACAGCCAATGAGATTTTAGGCTGAAGTAAGAACAACACAAAAGGAACAGGACAAGAAAATCCAGAGGTCCACTGTCCTCTGCCATGTTGCACTGGAACGTCATGCCCAGAACTGGCTACCAGGTTTGACCAACCTCCAGAGGAAAGATGGTGAGCGACCCATAGAAAATGGGAATGTTTACATGGAACAGGAGAGAACTTGGGAAGGAAGGAGCTTGTGAGCTTGTTAGCCTTGTCCTGCTCGTCCCCAGAGGGCAGAATGAGGAGCCACAGGGGGAAGGTAGGAGTTGAAAAGAGGCAATGTGGGCTTGGTATCAGGTAGCAAAAATCTTCCCTAGCAATGAGAGCTATCCCAAAGTAGAAAGGAAGTCATGGTATAATGGACCTAGAATGGGACTTGGAAATCATCTAGCTTGACCCCTTCATTTTATAGAAGAGGAAACTGAAGCCTAGAGAAAAGTGACTTGACCAAAGTCATACTGGTGTTCTGATTTAGTCATTTTCAGTCATGTCCCACTCTTTGTGACCCCATTTGGGGTTTTCTTGGCAAAGATACTGGAGTGGTTTGCCATTTCCTTCTCCAGCTCATTTTACAGATGAGGAAACTGAGGTAAACAGGGTGAAGTGCCTTGCCCAGGGTCACACAGCTACTGTTTGAGGCTAGGTTTGAACTCAGACCTTCCTGACTCTCAGTGGATCTCTCCCCATCCCCACTCCCCACCACACCTCACTGGAGGACTTCAAGCAAAATCTGGATGACCCCTTATTGTCAATCTTGTCCCAAAGTTTCTTATTCAGGCCCCCAAAACCATCCTAAATCAGAGACTCTGTGATTCTTTTTCTGCCTCCCTCCTCTGCATTCCCACCCCACCTTACGTTCCCTTGCCTGGAGGGGCTCTGGACCATTCAGTTAAGAGGTAATAGGTACTCGCCCTTTTGGTCTCTTCATTTAGGTCACTCAGGGTTTTCTGATTCATTTCTTGGAAGCATTTTAACAAGACAAGCAGGGAGCAGAATAAAGTATGTGTGGTGGGATCAGATCCCATCAGAGCCCCGCAGCAGATGTGACCCAATCACTTACCACCCACCGGGGCTGGCCTTTTCTCTCCTCTGTGCCAAGCCTGCAAGGGCCAGGCAGAGACCAGGGGGAGTCTTCTTTCTCATTTCTGTGGGGGGATATTTTCAGAAAGCAGAAGAAGCTGACTGCCCATGTGGGCAAGAAAAAATAAATGAGAAAATGCCCCATTCACTCATGTCAGGTTGCCCTTCCCCAGAAGATGAAATGGAAGACCTGGGGTTTTTCCTACCTGCAAATTCATTATTTAGTCAATTCATCACATGTGGCACCAGTTCAGTAGTTTCAAGTTTTCCTTCCTATTGTGTTCAGATGACAAGCTATCTGTAATTTGGGAAAGCGGGTGGCTCCCATTTCCCTCCAGATAAATGGGTCCCAGGGTTGTTCCTGGTGCCTGCTTTGGCACCCTACCCTGGCAGTACATTATCAGAGATATGTGGGGAGTTGGGGGTGTTGGCATGTGTGCACTTGTCATGGTTGTGGGGGAGGCGGCTTTCTGCTAGCACTCTGGGCCCTGCAGGAAGGCAGCAAACCTTGGGAGAGGGGGTTGGGAGGGCAAGGGCAGCACTCACAGATGGGCATGGTGGAGCCAAGAGACAACCAGTAGCCCAGTGCTGCCTAGCTACAAGTGAGTGCAGCCATCTCAGCTGTGTTCCTGAAGAGAAGAGAGAGCTTCTCTTTTTCTAAATCGTTCTTCCCTTCTGGGTATTTGCATTCTATTGTTCTCTCCTTTATTTCTTTGGTGAGGCTTACTATTGTAGAATCAAGTTTTTCTATTCTCATTATTTTTGCTGTGCAGGATATAAATTCTTCTTTCATAATTATCATTTGTCCTTTAAGCCACTCAGGAATTGTGTGTTGTAGTTCCATGCTCTCCGCAAATTTCACAGGACCCTCCATCTTATCAAGTATGAAATCGTTTTCCTTTCATCTGCAGGATTTATTCATAAATGCCTGAACTTCTTCACTAAATCTGAAGGTCATGTTTCCTTCTATAACTGTTTTTCCTATAGATTTATCTGCTTATATTTAAGGTCTTTGAGCTTTCTTCTTCTTGAAATCTTCAATATTCTTATCCTTTCCCCCCTCCCACCTTATTTTCCTTATCATTCACTTCATGACTCCCTCCCCTCTGACTGTGATTTCCTTGTGGGCTGGATCTCAAAGCATCTCGGCCTCTTCCCACACTGGCCAATTTACAAATTACTAGCCTAGGTATCTGAACCAACTGACTTTTGGGTGGTCAGAAATGGCACCAGCCGGATGCTGTGCTCTTTCCCTCAGGTTTAAAGTAGTGCTGTATAGCTCTGTACAGAGTGTCCTGGTGACCTATCCTACTCCTACTATTCTTTAGTTTCTGCTCTGGCACCAGGAGTTCAAAGCTTTGCAGTACTGGTACCCTGGCAAGCTTTTGTTCCTAAAGGTCTGTATTCAAACTGGATGTTGAGGTGCAAGCAGACTCCTGCAGCCTAGATCAGAGCCTCTATAGCACTGGAAAGAGGGAGGAAAGAATGGGGTGCAGATGGAGGTTTTGATGAAAGTTTGCACTGTGTCCTTGGGTCTGCTGGTGTGGCTTCACTGTCAATAGTGTTGGAGATAAGAGAGGAATGCTGAGTGAGCTCAGGACCAATGAGCATTGATTCCTGGTTTGGGGGGAGGGGGGTGGTTCTTACCTTCTTTTAGCTTCTGGGTATCCTAGACCATGGAAACAGCTGAAGTTGTTTTATCTTTGTTTCCTGATTTCTCTTTTGGAGAGGTCTGAGAGGTCATGGGCATCAGAGAAAATGGCTAGTCTGCCATCTTGTTCCTCATATGACCCAGAAGTCCTCAGTTACATTGAAATCTGGTTCAGGATGTGCTCCAGAGTGCTGCCTGCTGTGAATTATGTATCTGACACTTCTGGGCAGTGATTTCCAGAGTAGGGGTTAGTCCGGGTTGGGGGTAGGGGCAATGTGCATTGCTTTACCCCAAGGGAACCATGGTCTAACTTCAAAGGATATGTGGCCTGTCAGTGGCTTGGAAGGTAAGTGGAGTTTGATCCTTCCAGGCTTGACATCTCAGCTATACCTACCCTTTTCCCAAATGCTTCCCCATCAAGACCCTGACTTCATCTTCTCGCCTCTGGACTAGGATATTACCTCTCAAGGCATCTGTTAACCAAGTTATAACCACACACCATTTTTAAACAACTGTGCATAACCTGAAAACATTGGGAGTCTGCCCCTCTAGAGATTAACTAAGCAGAGAGAGGATTTCAGTCTGCCCTGGCCTCATTATAGACTCAACCCCGTTTCCTACTCTTACAGTGATCACTACTGAGAATCAACACAAATCATGCACTTCTCCTGAGAAAAGACTTGGGGAAAGGACATGGCAAGAGGATGATGGAGAGCCTCTAGAGACAGGGAAACACTGGACAGGACTACTACAATGGAGACTGTGAGATAGTATTAAGGTGTGAAGGAAATAACAAGAATTCCTTAGTTTTCAAAAGCATTGCCACACTCATTCTCTCATTTAATCCACAAAATAGACCTGCAATGCCTTTAGAGAAGACCTCCCAGGGTTATGATCCCATTTCACAGAGGAAAAGTTGTGACCCAGGGAGGCAAATTGACTTGCTCAAAACTTTGCAATGGCTAGTAGTAAGTGGAAGGGCCACAATTTCAACCCAGATCTACTGATTACAAGCCAGTGTTCTTTCCATTACCTCAACGTTAGAGACATGGAATACTCTCCCATTTTCCACTTTTTTCCAGTTTGGATGAACTCAGGTCTCAAGTACTATGGTCGGAGAACTATGTGACTGGTCCTCTTCAAGTACAAGTGATAAGCCTAGAAGGCTTGATAATGGTGGTGGTGGTGGTGGTGGTGGTGTGCGTGTGTGTGTGTGTATGTATGCATGTGTATGGTCATACAGGAGGAGACTCAAAACTCAGAAGTGAGGTCCTTGGAGGAGAAACAAAGGAAAGCAAATAAAAGTCATCATTCAGCAGGAGACTGAATTTTAATAAAAGAAATATTCATTAAGTTCTCTGCTCATTTGCAGGCAGTGGGGCTCAGGTGGAGGGAACAGAGATGCCACTAATAAATAAGATGTAGGGTGAGCATCCAGTTCTGTTCTAGATGGATCCAAATTAGTGGCAGCTACAAGGGGCCCTGGGAGTCCGACATCAGTTCAGTGAAACCGATGCCTTAATAATATTCATTTACACAAACACATCCCCTGAAGAGACAAAATGACTCTGGATGCCTTGGGAAAAGAGAGGCTCGTTGCTGCATAATCATAAATTAAGAAGTCATTTCTAAATACTCTTTAACTCCTAATCTACCCCCACCCCTATTTGTCTAAGTAAAACAGCAGCTATGGATTAACCCTGCCCTGAGGACCAGTGCTTAGATGGTCTCACTCTATTCTGTATTTGTTTTATTATTGTTGTTCTTTTTTGCTCATATGTTTGATCAGCTTCAAAATGTCTTATAGGCTTCAGTTCAATCCTCACAATGACATAATTTTTACCAGTTGTCTTGAAGATGATGCCGTGCCTCACTTTGAATGTTCCCAGGGATCCTCTTGCCTTTTCCTTTGAAGCTAGGATGGCAGGTGATTATCCCCAGGCATATGCTACAGTATAACTTTGAAACTGGCCTGAAGTTTGTAGACGTGGGCTCACGACACTCACTGAAAACTCCTCTGCCAAGGCTTCCACAGGAGGCCTGGCTGAGGACATCACCCCAAGACAGATCATTTATTCCAATGGCTTGATAGTAGTAGTACTTTGGACCTACTAACCCTTCAAGGTGCTACTTATCTTACCAAGTCACCTCGAGCAGCTACCTTTGATTCCAGCCAAACCCCAGAAACTGCCATTTGTCTTTTGCATGGAGTAGGGAATAGGTCTGACCAAAAGAGGACTGGCAGTACAAGTTGTCTTTCTTATTTCCCTCTTCTCAAATCCTAAACCATTGGATCTATGAGAGTGCAATCAGTGAAGGACCAAAAGACACCAGGTGTTCCCAGAGATGTGTCTTGTGTGGCTTGTGGTTTGGAATTTTTACCTGTTCACTCATTCATGCAGCATACTATATGGACATCCATTTCTTTGTCAAGACTCCTTGAACTTTCTCCACTTGTGACCCCTTCAGTGCTTCTTAAACTGTGGGTCACGACCAATCCAAACACAAATCTAAATGGGAAATATTTAACAAACTAAATAATAATACGGTAAAGCATAGATAACATGACATTTCAAAACTGAACCAAGAGGCTGCCTGCAGAGATGCTTCTGCACAGTGTCATGGCCCTTCCTTCTATCTGAGTTTGATGCTGCTGCTACAGGGCACAGCTGTTTACTAGATACACTCTGCCTTGCCGTGTGCACTTCTGTGACTGTGAGCCATTCAAGACACCCTCTCTTGACTGGAAATGAATGGTCACTATTTGGAATTTAAAGGCATTGAAGAAATATTTTAAATTCCAAATTTGGAAGAAGAAAGACAACCTCTAATGTGCTCACTCAGAGGTATCAGGGGTATAATACTTGGTGACTCGTAAATTGGACAAGTGACAACAATTGACCTCAATATTCTGATGGAGTATTTAGTGCATTGCATTCATCTAATATAACATATTAGGTCTAAACTAGATTTTCACGAAGCACCTTCAATTTTCTCATGCTACTTCTTGTGGGCAAGATGGAGTGATGGGCTTGAAGAAAGTACATAGAGAGGTCTGGAGGTTTGCAAATACCTGGGTGACTCGTTGGGCCCAAAGAATGATTGTAATGATTAATGGTGATTGATTGATGTCTGTCACCCTGGAAGTAGGCCTCCACTAGAGTGTCTGGGGAGTCCCCAAGGCCAAGCTTGACCACTAGAATCAAAGAAATGCACATGCAATGACTTCATTGCGAACAAAGGCAACGATTATGTAGTGTGAACCAAGCCAGAAAGGATACCAGCATGAATGATTCAAGAGTCCACTTCCAAAATTACAAGCATGCTATTAGAATGTGGGACCCAAATTAAACAGATGTGATAAGGACACTTCACACAAGTACAAGATGGAGCAGGGGGAGCTAGCCAGCATTGACAGAAGACCCCCGTCGCTTTTTTTCTAGTGGTTTTCTATGCTGTGACATGTATGGCAGCCCCCAAAGCTAGTAGGGTCTCTGCAGACTTAAATACTGTGTCTCCCACTGCTCTGGAGAGACCCTCCCCAAAGTTTGGAGTTATTCTAAGGATACCTGAACTTGACCCCTACAGGGACATCTAGCTTAGTATATAAATCACATGTGTACAAAGCGAAATGTTCTCTGGGCCTTACTTTACTCTTCTGTAAAAAGGGGGCTTTTGAAGACCGAATGCAAGAAGATCATCCACTTCTAAGAATGTTTTTTCTATTTTGGTGACCACTTAATGTCTACTGTTTGGTGAGGAGAGCGTACAATATAAGTTTGTATAGACTGTATGGAAATCTATCCATCACTAGTTAATGGCTTCCTCTGTCAGGCATGGGATGCAAGGTCAAAAATGAATCCAACCCCTGCCTTCAGGGAGCTTCATGTGTTTGGGGGTGGGGGATGATGGATAGGATTTGGCACGTATTAGTCAAATTCATGCCACAATGAGGCATTTGATAGCATGATTTTTCTGCAGTTAGTGCTAGATAATTTCAGCCTCCCTCTGAAGTATGACATGAATTTAAATTGCTCATCAAATTTTCAGATGATGCTAAACTAGGGAGAGAAAGCACAATTGGGCAACTGAATCTGGATTTTGACAGCTGGTAGGCCTTCTGAAGTTAAGGTGAAATTTAAGATGATTAAATAATATTAAGTTCTGCAGTGTAGCTACCTGCAAAAAAAAAAGCTTTATGTGGGAAAAAGAGATGGTATTTTTGTGAATTGTCATTGGGATTATGGTCATCACACACTTTGAGCTTCTGGGAGCAAAGGAGTGATCTCTGTACTTCTCCACTCATTAAATAACTTTCAGTTCAGTTTTGAGGTTAGGAAAACCCCATTTTAGGGAAAGGAAGTCTAATGAGAGATCAGGCTCTGATCAAGCTAATCCACACAGAGGGACCCTAGGGATAATCTAGAGAAGAATTGATTTAGACTTTGGGGGAGACATGAGCTCTGTCCTTTTTTGAAAAAGTAGTGTAAGTCCAGGTTAATACACCATATGGAGAGGCTCCAACCTCTTCTGTTTTTAATAATTGTTCCCCCCGCCTCCGACGGCAAAACGAAAAGATGTTGATGAGAGCTACAGGGGAAGAAATTTCTACCTAAAGAGCTGGAGGTTGTTATTCTGAAGTAGATTAGGACTGCCTTGGAGCAGAGTGGGAGAGTGAGCAAGTTTGAGTTAAACAGCATTTGGGAAGCATTGTAGAGAGATCAGTTGGATGTGACCTTGAAAACACACCTGATAATGGTTATCCAACATTAACTTTGTCTGGGGCTTGGATTACATCTCCTTAGGAAGAGTTTAGACACATACTTTTGATTTATTCTCAACTGAGTAAAGAGTGATTAAGGATGGATTGGTTGACTCAGAATACCATAGAGTCAACCATTGTGGGAGAAGCCATGGCTTTCTACTGGCCTTCCATTCTAGCTTTGCCTTCCCTCTTTTTTTGTAGGTCAGAACAGAAAGTGTGGCAAATTTGGATCCTGGGATGAGGGGTGGACCTCCCCAGGCACTGCTATAAGAAACACCTATGAATAGAAGATATTCCCATTGAGTCCCAGGAGATGACCATATGACCAGATAATGAGAATTCCATAATCCTAGCCTCCCTGATAGAGGAGGGGAGACTCATGGAAAGGGCAAGCTCATAATTCAGCCATCTTTCAGCTGAAGGGGGCTCCTTTGGTCAGTGCTGGCCATGAGGTCCCTTGGTCAGCTGACTCCAAGTTTGAGAGTTCTAGGACCTGCCCTTCTAAGAGAGGGAAGGGGAGTTTCTGAGCCATGCCAATGTCTTGGAGGGAGAAGAGGATTGCACACAGGGCTCTCCAAGCTAGAGAATAAGCAGGAGAGTATAAGTCAGGAGAAAAAGACCTGACCTTTGCCCTCTGTGTGTTATTTGGACAGTGCAGGTCTAGTGGAAGGAGGGCTACTTCTCTAGCATCCCTAAGTTTGTTTGCCTCAGTACAGTGAGATATTTATAAGGGTCTCTAGGGAAAAGTGGGACTCACCAAAGAGAAAAGACAGAATTAAATGGTTCTGGGCTTCTGTAAGTCCTCTCTCTTTTCTACTTTTGCCACGGAGGCAGAATAAAGACTATTCTATCATATAAGCATCACTCTGAGTGCTTGTATGGGAACCGTTGAACTCTTTTACCAACACATGTGGAGATCAAACCATGAACTATATTTGCACTAAATTCTAAGATTTCCCAGAGGCAGCTCTGAGTATAGACAGTGCAAGACAGAGTCATAATTATGAGTGACCAACTCCAAGATTAAACCCAATCTATGTAAACCTGGAGCTTAGGGCCATGGACTATAATTGGGTGCATGTCAGACTCTGTTTAGCTTTCTTCAGCATAAATTCTATGGAGTGATTACTTTCTCCCAAGGTCTCCATGATTTCTACCCCAGCAACCAGATCTTGCCTATTGGTGAGTTTCATTTTGTGAACTGGAGTTCCTATTGTCTCCCAGCCATGGTCCATATAAGTGCATCTGGTTGGATTAATTTCTCAGATAATTACAATGATAGCCAAGAGTCCTCCTCCAACGATTCATTATCATATGGAAGTGACACTGGGTTACTGATTTCTGTCTCAGTGGAGAGCAGAGTCCAATGGGCCCTGCCAAGCACAGTGATGGACTGGATGTCTTTTATCACAGGACCATTTGTGCTATATTTGGAAAAAGTCATCACTGAGTTAGTCATGGGGTGATACATTTTTGGCTACTGCACCTCCTGAGGGTGGTAGTAGAAAAGACATCCACAGCAAATAAAATACAATAGTTGACATAATGAAGTATAATTCAGACAAATACATTTGTCAGATCATAGCCAGCCTAAGCTTGTAACGTAATAGGATTCCATTCCATGACTTACTTTTGGGCTTCTGCTTTTATTCTCTCTATAGCTGATTATTTGCTTCTCTGGATCTCTAGGGATATTGATGACTACATTGTCTACCCATAATGCATCTCACTTGGATTATCCTGTGGAAAACTGGTGCTTTACTTTCTATGCATTTAGATTCTCCTCTCGTGTAACTGGGACAATAATTTTGGTTGAGATTTCCAGTTCTCATGCTCAGGTGAAATTAGAAAGGAGCTTGTCAAGGAGCCAAGGAATGTGCTTTCAACAGCCAATTGAAAGTGGCCATTGGTGTCAACGTGGATAGAGTGACTGGGCCTGGAGTCAGGAAGTCCTGAGTTCAAATCTAACTTCAGACACTTACTAGCTATGTGACTCTATTTTAACCTATATTTACCTCAGTTTCCTCAACTGTAAACCTCCAGGGTGGTTGTAAGGATCAAATGAAATAATACTCATAAAGCACTAAGCATAGTGCTTGACACATAGGTGCTTAATAAATGTTTATTCCCTCCCTTGTAAGTGTGTCTATCTGGTTCTTTTTCCTCCTATTGAAGATTTTGGGTTGGGTGAAACAGTTGTATTCTGACTCATTTAAGGAGAATATGGGTGCAGCTACCTCCATTTGCATTTCTATCTTCTACAACAGTGGTCTCTAAACTCCTTTGATCATGTATCCCATCAATGAAACATTTTGGAACCTCCCCAGTATATTCATATTTATTTATAAATCATATACATCTAGTCTATAAACCTTTATTAACTACCTGCCATGTGCCAGGCACTGTGCTAGGCAATGAGAATGTGAAAGGCAAGAGACGGTCCCTGTTCTCAAGGAGCTCACAATCTAATGGGGGAGACCAAATGTAAACAGCCATATCCAATGTCCAGACAGGCTGTATGCAGGGTAAATGAGAAATATCACCTTGAGGGGCCAACACTCAGCTCAGAAGGGAGGAAGTAGGAGTTTACCTAGTGGAGGGAGAATTAGGAGGTAAGGATATGTGGTGGTAGAGATGAGCCTCATGATTGGCTACTGCTGGAAGCTAGGATATAACCCATCTTTCAAGCCTCTGTGGTAGACAGAGGTAGAAGCAGAGGTGTAGTTGATGGGGGTGGGGCAGTATTGCACGGAGTAAACTCAGGTTTGATGTCAGCAAAGATTACCTAATAAAACTGTCCCAAAGTGAGAACTCCCTTGTGAAGCAAGACAATCCCTGCTGGTGGAGCCCTTTAAATAAAGACTGCATAGCCCACTGAGACTGAAAAGAGCATTCTCGTGTGTGTGTGTGTGTGTGTGTGTGTGTGTGTGTGTGTGTGTGTGTGTGTGAGTGTGAGTGTGAGAGAGAGAGGGGAGAGATAGACTTGATGGCCCCTGAGAACCCTCTCTACATGGAGATGCTGTGACTCTGTGAACTTTTATCTTTCATTCTTAAATCCATTAGAAAGTTGTATACTTCAGTGCGTGTTGCTAAGTACTTTGATTTCTAACTTAAACCCTACATTTCTACTGTTCTAAATGACAGATGGAGTCATGATTCAGCTATTTGGCCGTTCAGATATCTAATCACAGCTGTTTGATGACAGAGATTATGGACAATGCTGCTGGTGCCAGGAGTCCTGTGCTCACCTTGCAACGACAACTCAGAGGACAAAGAGTTTGCTTGTGATTGCAGAGCCTTAGTTGAAATGCCAGGAGTTTGACTGGACTAGTGATAGGGCTGTGCTTTCTTCAGAGAATGGGGTAGAAGCATCCTGTGGTCCAGGGGATGCTTTATTTTTCTTTTTAAAATATTTTATTGGGGCATTTTATTTTTACATTACAATCATGTTCAAATATTGTACCTGTCCCTGGTCACAAAATGAGCCTGCCCTTGTAATAAAGAAAAAAGAGCAAACTGGAGCCAAGGAACCCAGCAAATATATCAGGAACATCCCTGTCTCTGCCCCTCTGGGCCCTCCCAAAGAAAGGAGGAAAATGCCGCATTTCCTCATTTCTTATCCAGGATCCAGATTATTCATTGCAATGAGAGAACTTTCACCCTTTGGCTTTTTTGTGGTGTTGGATGAACTGCTTTCCTGATTCTATTTGCCTCACTCTGAATCAGCTCATCCAAGGCCTTGCATTTTTCTCTGGTTTCCTTATATTTGTTGTTTCTTAAAGTGCAATAATAATGGATACGATGGGATGAAATGAGATCATATTCACAAAACACCTACTAGATCCTTCCTTCCAGGGCATTCACATGGCTTAGTTTGCCCAGCAGTTGCCCCTCTGAAGGGCACAGTTTGTTACCAGCTCTTTGCTACCATAAAGAGGGTGCCTCTGTGTATAGTCTGCCTTTGGCATCCTTGGGATATAGGCATGAGCTGCCTTGATTTTGGCTCCTGATACATCCATAGGCAACTTCTCTTGGTGCTCAGCACCCCTTACAGTCACATTGGTTCTCTCTGCCAACGTCTTGTCCCAGTTGCTCATTTTTTTGGGCCTTCACAATCTTTGCATGGGGAGCTTCCCTCTTTCTCCACAGGCTATTGGGCCTTTTACAAGCCAGGGTTCTAATCTCACATTGATGACAATCCCCCCTGACATCCCAGCCCCTAGAATTTCAGCCCTACTGCTGAGATTCCCATCAACTACACTAGCAACACGAACACCTCACCATTGGCAGCATTCATCAGGATGTTTCAACTTGCAGCAGTTTGGGTTTGTTTGTAATAATTTGGCCTTGCCATTGCAATGGATTAGGCTCTTTCTTCCCAAGTCAACCAATAATAAGTCTATTTGATGAGGCAAGGCTTTGAGAAACAAGATGAAAATTGTCAACCAAAGATGCTCTTATAGATGATGCTATTTCTTATGATGATGGCTCATAATCCCAGGGAGGCCAAGGTCAGCCTTCTAGCACCCACAGGACAGGGGTCTTGTAACAATTCTATTTGGGAAGCTTGCAGATGATATTTCTTCTGCTAAATGAGTCACTCTCTATAATCTGGGGACCCTTGATCTTGGGAATAGCCTTGGCTCTGGGCTTGTGCTAGGACTGTTTTCAAGTACTGGCAAAGCATTTTGGAAAGAAAGATATAAGACGTATCAGAGGTAAAAACCATCTTGTCCTGCAGAGCTGAGTGTGGCCCCAGCCTTTGCATCAGTCACTTTGGCAATGAGGATCCCAGCTTCTGGGAGCTGGAAGGGAACTCAGAGGTCATCTGGTCCTAAGCACAGCAAACATGATTCCCCTCCATGACACTCCCAGCAAGGTGGCCCATGTAGTGAAGGGAAGCCTACTACTGGCTAAGGGAGCACATTCCACTTGGGAACAGGTCTAGTCAGGAGAAAGAGTTGTGTAGTATTCTTTTTTTTTTTATGTGCCTCCATTTTATGGGAGAGTTCATCCCATTCACATTCACACTTTTGATGACTATTTGTGTCTTTCCCTCCCTCCTATTCCCTCCCCTGTTTATATTTTTGCTTCTCCCTTCCCCTCCTTAAGAGTTTTCCTTTGGACCACCACCTCCCTCAGTATTCCCTCCCTCTGCCCTACCTCTTTACCTACCCTTTCCCATTGCTACTATTTCCCTCCATTCTCACCACCCCCCATTTTTCTCCCCTTGCCCCTCCTACTGCCTGGAGGGCACAATGGATTTCTGTACTTAATGGAGTATGTTATTCCCTCCTTGAACCTAAACTGATGAGAGTAAATTTCATACAGTACTCTCCTTCCCTTCTTCACCACTATCATACCATGTTTTTATGCATCTTTGTATGGCATAATTTACCTTTTTCTGCCTTATCCTTTCCTTTTCTCCCATTACAATCCCTTTGTACCCCTTAATAATGTTTTTTTTTACCATCAGATTAGTTCATTTATACCCCACACCCTCTATCTATGTATATCCTTTTTAAATGTCACAATAATTATATGAATTTCAATATTGACAGGTATCAGCTTCTCATATAGGGATGTAAACCGTTTGCTCTTATTGAATCCCAAGTTACATGCATGGGTGCATGTGTGTGCGTGTGTGTGTGTATGTGAGTGTGTGTTTTCCTTGTTTACCTTTTTATGTCTTTCTTGAGTCTTGTAATTAGAGATCAAATTTTCCATTGAGCTTTGGCTTTTTCATCAGGAAAGTCTGGAAGTCCCTTATTTCATTAAATGAGCATCTCCTTGCCTGAAAGATTATGCTCAGTTTTGCTGGGTAGTTGATCCTTGGTTGCAGTCCTAGCTCTTTTGCCAGATGAAATATCAAATTCCAATCCCTCTGAACTTTTAATGTAGAAGCTGCTAGGGATTGTGTAAGCCTGACTAGTTCCACGATACTTGAATTGTTTCTTTTTGGCTGATTGCGGTATTTTCTTCTTGACCTTGTAATTCTGGAATTTGGCTACTATATTTCTTGGAGTTTTCAATTTGGGATCTCTTTCAGAATGAGTCTGGTGAATTCTTTCAATAACTATTTTATTTATTTTTAATATTTTAAATTAACTTTTATGTTTATTTTTAGTTTACATCATTCATTTCCACAAGATTTTGAGTTTCAAATTTTCTCCCCATCTTTTCCCCTACCCACCACCCCAAAACAGCGATCCCACTGTATACCCCCCCTCTCCCAATCTGCTCTCTCCTATATCCTCCCACATCCCCCCTCTGATTTTCCAGTAGGGCAAGATGGATCTCCATACCCCAGTGCCTGTATATCTTATTTCCCAGTAGCATGTAAATAATAATAATAACAATAATAATAGTAATATTTTAAACATTTGATTTTAAAACTGTGAATTTCAGATTCTTTCCTTTCCTTCCTCATCACCCACCCTTACTGGGAAGATAAGCAATTCAATATAGGTTGTACATGTGTACTATGTTTCCCTCCATCCTATCCTCCCCCCACTTGTTCTATTCTCTACTTTGTCCCTACCTCTTTATAAAAGTATGTGCTTCTAACTACCCTCCCCCCGACCCTGCCCTCCCCTCCATCATCCCCCCTCTCATCCCCTCCCCCCCTACTCTCCTGTAGGGCAAGATACCCAATTTAGTGTGTATGTCATTCCCTCCCTAAGCCAAATTCAATGAGAATAAGGTTGAAGCACTCACTTTTGCCTTCCTGTTCTTCCCCTCCACTGTAACAGTTATCCCTTGCCTCTTCTATAGGAGATAATTTACCCCAT
>CM053582.1:56960825-56983623 GCA_028627135.1 Pseudochirops cupreus | reverse complement strand
AAAAAAAAAAACAAATTTAGGCCATGTGTCACCTGTCTTCTCTTTCCCCATGGATATAGGCAGCAAAGCCTTTTTCCAAAGTACATGCAACACATGCATTCCCTTGTCTATCTGGAGAAAATCACCTGTTCAAATTGGTGCCTGAACAACCCAGAAAAAGTAGACTGTGTGTGGATGGAATGGCTTCAACGTGACAGTTGCAGATGGCTCTGATATTGGATAGTTCTCACATCCCAAGAACTCCTGTGAGCACCAATCAACAGCCCTGGACTTACTCAAAATGTCTCAGGGAACTTGGCCTCTGAATGTTGGGTCACATAGAGAGCCCATTACTGGGCTGTGAATCATGGCAAAGCTGAGAATTGGCCCCAGTTGCACAAAGCCATTGGACGCCTTGCTTTTGAAGGTGTTGTTTGTGGAAAACAAGTTTCTTTTTGGAGTTTCATAGGCCCAGGAGGTGGATTGATTAGTAAGGGAGACAAAGTCAGTCTCATTCCCCTTCTAAAAAGTTGGAACAAATGCTCAAGGCAGAATTATTCCATACATTCTATTAAATACCTAACCATCTTTGATTGACGTATTGGGGATAAAATGCTCTAATTTCTGAGTGTTCTCTAACTCATTTTTTTCTGCATATGGCAAATCCTAATTGTGCAGGGAATCTCCCCCTACCACCTAGGCATTCATGATTATCATCATTTTGCTCTACTGGCTTTTAAAAAAGTCATCTCTAAATTTTTATTTTAAATTAATCTTTTAACCAGTCAGTGTGACACATAAGGAAGTAAGTAGGAAACATTTCATTGGCGCTGGTTTTTGTTAGGTTCATTAATAACGCATGGAGCACGATGTTTGGCCACAGAAATCCTCTCTTGGTAATTAACAGTGGAGCATTTCAAGTTCATCCAGTGACAATTCTGGGAGCAAAACTAACAGCACAGGTAGAAGTGTCTAATATCAGGGTAAAATATATGTTCAAAGAACAGAAATTGCCAGGTAGAAGGCCTCCAGTCTAGCCTAGGACCCTTAACCCAGGGCTGGTCATTGAAGTCTTGCCCCCGGAGTGCAATGATAGCACTGTCCTGCGGTATGTTTCCTGGTGGCTGTATGCTTGATGCCTACCCAACTGTGACCAATCCTTTGGCAATATAGAAACATTACAATGTCCTGAGGACATGTTTCTGTCCATGTTCCCCCCTGCTCCCAACTCACACTCTTTGCCTCGGGCATGAACAATCTTTTGAAGCTCCTTTTCCATATACTCAGAATTCATTTTTAGGGATTTATTTTCTCCAGTTATATTTTGAACCTCCCTTCCCAATTCACAAATTTTACTTTTTAAGGATTTGTTTCCTTCAGTGAGATTTTTTTTTCCCTCCATTTTGGCAATTATAATTTTAAAGGATTGGTCAATTTATATTCTACTTCTCTAATTTGCCTTTTAAAGTCCTTCTTGAGTTCTTCCAAGAATGATTTTTGGGCTTGAGATCAGTTCCTATTCCCTTCTATGGTCTCAGGTGTCAGTATAGAGTTAATACTGTCCTCTGAATTTGGTTCTTTTTGCTCACTATAATAGGATTCAATTGTTTTTGTTTTTCTGACTTGCTTCTTTCCCATTGTGATTGCCTATTTCCTGGCTTTTAAAGTCAATTTCTACTTCTGGGGTACAGAGGTCTCTGACTCACGCTTAAGCTGGGAGCTAGGGGCCTGGTTATTGACTTTGTCTGCTGTGGCCTCTGGGTATCTAGACTGAGGCCAAGGTCAGGACTTTCCGCATTTCCCTGGGTTACACTGAGGCTCACATAGTAAGGTGTGGGGGAGGGGTGATCTGGCCACTTCAGGTTTCTGCCTCTGCACCCCTGAGCTAGAGCTTAGGCAGGCTCAGCACCTGGTGGCCAGGGCCACACTGGCACCCAGAGCCACACTGGAGCCTGCAGATTCTCCTGATTGTGCTAAAGCACATCTGGGCTTCTGGTGTTAGGGCTTGATGACTCCACCCCCTTGGGGTTTGGGATCTCTTGCTGGTCAGCTGAGATGGGGTTGTTGGGATGCCTCATGTCTTTCACTTCAGGCTTGGCACAGCCTCAGTTACACCCTTCCTCTAAGACTCTGAAGCCTGCCACTGGTTGCACTATTTCAGGATTTTACACTGGGGCAATATTCTCTGGGTTTTCAGGGTCAGGGAGGGGGATTAGAGCAGCTAGGGTTTACTCTGCCATCTTGGTTCCCAGAAGTTCAGGTAAGTGATTTTTAAACATCCAGGCTGTAGGCTGATAGCCCCAGAAGTGACTGCTGTTGTGGCTTCCCCCTGGGCTTGTCTCTTATCCACCTCTGACAGATATCCCATCCTGCAGTCAGAGGTCTGAAAAATTGCTCCTGTGGTGGGTAAATCCACTTGCTGGGGCTCATCCTGGCTCTGTTTGATCTCAGGTCTGCACAGGCATGAACAGTCTTAATGGTGTCTCTGGCTCTCCTGATTTTTCATGTTTCCTAATCAATAAATTGAATACATTTCAATTCAGCAAACATATATTATAATACATACTATGTCCCAAACCTATAGTACCCAATATTCCTTGGAAGTCTCCCATCCAGGTTCTGGTAAGGTCCAATTGATTTCTGAGTGATCTGGCCATGGAGAGTTCAGTGTAGTGGGTAGAGAGTCAGCTAGAAAGCAAGGCCTATCTCTGACCAAAGCAAGTCGTGTGACCCTGGGCAAGGATTTGAACCTGGAAATGATAGTGAAAGCTACAGGAGAGCTGCTGATTGGCTTTGGGAGAGGGGCCAGGCCAGTCCTATCCCATCCTAGGTGCTATATAGTCATTGTTCTCGAGAAACTCAGGCATCCTTTCCATCACCAAGGTCCTGTGTACTAGAACAGGAAGACCTAGCAGAAAGCTAGAAAAGCAAGAATAAGGAGATAGACCCTGGGAAATGTGCCCTGGTCAGTCAATAGTCAGTCAACAAACATTTAGTAAGCACCTACTATGTGCCACGCAGTGTGCTAAGTGCTAGGAATACCAAGAAGTAAAAGATGGCCCCTGCCCTCAAGTGGCTCACAGTCTTGGGGAGCAGAGTGTGGAGAGACAACATACAAACAACTAGGTACAAAGAACGCAGGACCAATTGGAGATGATCACAGAGGGAAGAACTGGGAAAGGTGTCCTATAGCAAGTATGATTTTAGCTGGGACTGAAAGGAAGCCAGGAGGCAGAAAGAGGAAGGAGAGCATTCCAGGCATGAAAGACAGCCATTGTCACTAGATGGCAGATCACGTGGGAAGCTATAAGGCAGAAGTGGCAAACCTGGCCAGCTTGCCAACATTGCAGCTTCAACACTCTGGAATGGGAAACAATGAATGGAAAAAAATGCAAATACAACACAGCATAGATAATGTTAATATGTGGTTTTCCAAGTCAATGTGTGGACCCCCAGGGATCTTTCTGTAAAGTATAGTGGTTGAGTTGGACTGGTGTAAGGTGTAAGGAGACTGGGAAGGTGGGTGCGGGGCAGAGTATGAAGGGCTTTGAATGCCAGACAGGGAACAGTGTTCTGGAGCCATAGGGACATTGACTTGATCCAAAGGGAAGGTGGCTAGCAAATTCCTTGCAGATGCAATTGTAGTATAGTAGATGGAATACAAACCACAGTCTGATCTGGCACTGGCCAGGCACAATTGGGGAGGTGGGCTTTCACTCCTCAGCTTGACTGTGAAGACAATTAAGCTCCAGAGTGGGAGTCTCAATGTTGAGTGGATTAATTTCCAGTGTGGATGAATCAGAGCCTGAGTATTGAAGGGGACCTCAGAACAACCCAATCAGACATACCCATGAAAGGAAGTCCAACCATAATGTACCCACCAAGCAGTCATTGAGCCTCTTTGAAGACCTCCAGAGGGGGAGGGAAGGGGACTCCACCACTTCCCTAGTCAGTCCATTCCCACTTTGGGATGACTGTAATTGTTAGAATGGTTTTCTTGAATTCAAATGGAAATTGGCTTCCCCTTGCTCCTAGCTCTATCTTCTTGGGCCAAATAGAACAAGTCTGAAATCTCTTCTGAACATGATGGCCCTCCAAATACCCCCTCCCCCACACCAATTTTTCTCTTCTCCAGATTAAGCAAACTCAGTTCTCTCAAGCTATCCTAATAAGACATGGACTGAAGCCCATTCACCCTCTTGGTCACCCTTCTCTGGAAACTCCCCAGTCTAGCAATGACTTTCTTAAATTGCGACTTTCAGAACTCCAATTGTGCTCTCCCTGCCTGTGGTCTCTCCTCACTCCACTCAGCTGTTGAAATTCCCAGTTGGGTGATACTGCCTGCTGCTGCCTCTGCCACTGCTACCACCACCACTGCCACTACCACCACCTCACCAGGAAGCTGCATCTGACACTAGTTGTGTGACCTTTGGCAAGTCTTTTCTCAGTTTTAGATTGTTCATCTGTAAAATGGGAATAATAAGAGCACCTGTCTCACAGGCTTGTTGCCAGACTTGAATGACTGTAAACTACTTCTTGACCTTTAATGCACTATGGACATAATAGCCGCTGTGATGTGCTGATGCAACCCAAAGGGATCTGAGGAGGTAGAAAATAATCTGGATGCAGGGGGCTTCTGGGAAGTGGCAGAGCCAGGACACAAACACAGGTCCTTTCCACATGTGGTCATTAATGACACACTAAGAATAGTATCCAAGAAGAGCCCTCATCATATTGTGCATGAGGCCTTTTATGACCTGCTGCCCCTTCCCTTGGATCCTGATAACCCTAATGGACAGAGAAGAAAAGACAGACTCAGAGGGGAATTTTGATACTGGTGGTGGGAGAGAGATTTGGGTGAATGGGGGAATTTCTTGGCATTGTTATATGACCCTCTCTTAAGCTGCTGCTACCTATTCTAACTCTGGCAGAGGCCAGTCCTGACCACCTATGTAGTTTTTGTAAAAGTAACATTCATTTCACCTAACTGGGTTGGTTGACCTGAAAGGTCCATCCATGTTCCTCCCCAGTTGGGGCTCCCTCATTGCCATTCTCCCTGCCAAATAATATATTGCAGAGAACAGGACAAAAGCCACTGCTCTCAGAAGCAGGTGGGCACCAGCTGGAGTCTGGCAGGGTAAGAAAACAAGCACCCAGTTTGGGGACCATCATACCACATAAGCCTTTGTAGTCATGGTAATTTCATTCTTTTTTCCAAGAGTCACAAAGATTCTATTTCAACTTGCTCCACAAAGAGAATTTCTGATCCCTCTGAAAGTGGGAGAGCTGGCCAGCACCTGCCAGGCCTTCAGCCAGAACCATAACACCAACTGCCTTGGTTAGGAGTTTTGTATAAAAGCAGTAATGTACTCATTAAATGTAGCTGAAAATCATATCATTAGCACAGATATTTCATGCATGAATTACTCTCTCCAGAAGAAAATAAGGCCTTTTTTCTGAGCATCTGATCTTTCTACAGAATTCTTTTGGTGCTCGTTAACAAGATCCATCCCCATTTCTGTTCAGCATCTGGCTTAAGGTCCCTCTGATATAGTTAAGATTTCTGCTTTTCATCAGGATTTTGCCCTATTATGCAAGCTAAATAATTTGCATCTGTTGAAGCTTGAAATTATCCCATATTTGGAAAGTTTTCTGGGGAAAGTTGAACACACATTAACAAAGTCCAACCAACTTTTGCAGTCAAATGACAGCAATGGAGGAACATGGTGGCTGACTAGAATGGGACCTGTGTTTTCCCCTTGAATCAAGAGGACTTTGGGGAAGACATTTGATTTGGGGAAAGCAAAGAGCAACTTTCTGGGGCTTTCTGTGCCCACCCTCCCTCCAGAGCCTAAGAGAAGAAAGAGTAGGAATGTAGAACCAGTACTTGAGCACCAAGAATGCAATTCCATGAGGATTTCCTGAGGGCCTATTTTATGCCAAGTACTCTACTAAGGTGCCACAAGACGAGTAGAGCTTATAGTTGCAATAGGTGGATGAGACAGAGCCAGGGGAGATGGCGATACACTCCAAACACTGACTCCCAAATGAATGGGAAGGAATAGGAAGTATCTGTGGAGGGTGGGGGCTCATGTACACCATCTCAGGGGGCTGGGGCCCTATGACCTCTGCAGGGGCCCTCAGAAATAGCTTTGGTTTGAGGAAGTTATAAGCTGAAGTTTGCATCTTTTCAATTTCCACCCCTTGTTCATAGTTTGGCCTTTAAGTTTCCATTATTTGGCAAAGTCTCTATTTAAAAAGTGCTGCATCTATAGGCAGGGGCATTTATTCAGAAGTGGGAGTGAGGCCTTGTCCTTCAAGTAGTTCACCATCAACACTACTGGAAAGAGGTCTGTTTGTGATACAAATTTATTTCTCATGATGAACCTGAGAGATGTTTGGTGAACGTCTACCCGCGATCCACTTGAGTGGGTGAGAGATATGGCTTTACCAGGCCCTGAAGTACAGCCAGGGATGACAAGGGTGGGAGTTGGGGGTTGGTGAAGCAATCTGGCCCAGGCCAATGGACTAATGGTCTATTTCTAGACAGGCACCCTACCGGTTAAAGGAATCATGGATTTCTGGTGCTCAAGAGACTGGGAAGGGACCTAGGATTGTGGCTTTACAGCTGGGAGCAATCTCAGATCATCAAGCCCCATATCTTCATGTTATAGAAAAAGAAATGACTTGCCCAAGGTCCCACGGGAAGTGGCAGAGCCATCTTTTCTGGTATGTTGGAGTAGTGGCCAAAGGCATGGGAAGGCATGTATAGAACTGACCATCCCCCTGTCTTTGATGGACCTAGGCTTAGTATGGGCAGCTAGGGGGCACTGCAGTGGATAGAGCACTGGATCTGGAGTCAGGAAGACCCAAGTTCAAATCCAGTTTTAGCCACTTCCTACCTGTGTGACCCTGGGCAAGTCATTTGACCCTGTTTGCCTCTGTTCCTCATCTATAAAATGAACTGGAGAAGGAAATGGCAATCTACTCTAGTATCTTTGCCAAGAAAACTCCAAATAAGGTCACGGAGAGTCAGATATGGCTGAAACGACTAAACAACAACAAAAAAGCTTCATATAATCTTTCCAAAGAGTCAGAGGACCAATTTTCCTTCCTTTCTTCCTTCCTTCCTTCCTTCCTTCCTTCCTTCCTTCCTTCCTTCCTTCCTTTTTCCCTTTCCCTTTCTCTCTTCCTCCCTCCCTCCCCTTTCTTCCTTCTTCCCTCCCTCCTCTTTCTTTTTTTGCCCCTCCCCTCCCCTTTCTTCCTTCAATAAACATCTATTACATTCCAGGACACAAGAGTTTCTGCCCTCAAGGAGCTTACATTCCATTGGGGAGAGGGGATAATACAGCTAAGTAAATACAAAACACATGCAAAATACATACAAATTAAATGGGGTAGGACAGGAAAGGCCTTGCATAGGAGGGGCCACTTGAGCTAAACCTTGAAGAAGAATAGGGACCTTCTGAGGCAAAGGGGAGAAGGGCTTCCATTAGAGGCAAGAAAGTTGGTGATGTATGGATGGCTCTTGTGTTTAGGAATAGCCAAGAGACCCGTTTGGTTGAAATGCAGAGTGCCCAAAAAGGGTTGATGGGTAATCAGCTTGGAAAGGTTGTCAGCAGCCAGATTGTGAAGGGCTGTCAATGCACCAGGACTTAATGACTGCATGTGCCCCTAGGATAGCGGGAAGCCTGTGGACATATTTAACAGTGTTCAGCCAGAAACAGCCTTGAAATAAAAAGCCATTAGAAAGGATAATTCAGAAACTAATCAAACATTGAGAAGCAGTGACTCATTCTTCTTGGGCTATCAAAAATAAGGAGCAGTGCTTTTTGTTACTATCCCACTCTGATTTACTGTTAGAAATGAAAGCCAATCTATCCCAAAACGAGTCAGTAGAGCTTTTTCATAATGATGTGTGGCCTATAAAAGGCAGGAGTGGTATCCAACTTTCTAAATTGACTTTACAAGCTGGCTTTAGGATTCACTGAACCCAAATCTTCCTGCTCTGGGCAGGTGGGTAGCAGAAGCTTGCCTTCTCTCCACATCCATACCCTTCCCCAAGACAACTGGTATGCCCATGGGCCTTTGGGTTATTCTACCTCTCTAAGATGCTATTAGTGAAATGAGGGGACCAAGGCAGCTACTCCAAATGGCAAGATTAAAGGATCAAAGGACTTTGTCCCTGATCCCTCTACCCAGTCATTGTGGTGACCCTCTCAAGACTTCCTCATTCCTTTTTCTCCTTTGGTCTTTACTTTAGATTTTGATTCATCCTCTGGTGTCTGGCACAAAGTTTTCTCCATCCCATTGATGACTTCTGCTTTTTCTTTGAGGGCAAGTTGCTGTCCATATTTCGTCTGGAGCTACCTGAAAACTTTTGTTAGCTGAGTGCATATTGGAAAGGATTCCAGTATTTGGCCTAGTACCATGGACACCCACAGCCTGGCAAAGGAATCTTCTCTAGGCCACCTTGGCATGGCTACTCCTGTGTCTTTTTAGCAAGGGTGGTGGGGAAAGGAAGGGAAGGGATAGGAAGGAAAGTGGCAAAGAAGCAATTGTTTATGGAGGTAGGAATAACAACCTTTATGGGAAAATGAGAGATAATTTTGTTTGCATTGCAACTTGCCTTTCAGGTTTTAGTACTAAAGCAAAACAGATATACACAAACACACACACACACACACACACACACACACACACACACGCATGCACGCACAAAAAACTTTTTCCGGCCTAAACTTGCCAATAATGGGTCTTATTACTTGGGAGGGGGGGCGGCAGTTGATGTCAGTCCTGCCTGAGAAAGTATACTAATCATTGTAGCAAGAAGAAGGCTGGCCCTTTAGAACCTAATGGGGTGAGTCATTCATGGGCTTATGGAAAGATCTTTTTTGATTGCTTCCTCAAACTAATAGTGGGATCTTGTTCCAGTGTAAGAGCTTTTTAGCCTTCCAGGTTCTTGGTAAAATTCAGAAGGGAAATCCATTTGGAATGCAGAAAAGAGGCCATCCTGAAATCAGCAAATTAAAACATTTTCCTATTTAAAGTTTATATGCTCACCCCTTTAGCCCTGTGATTACTCTGGGATTCAGTGACCCTGAGCTCTGTGCTGTTCCTCAAATAAGACACTCTATCTCTCTACTCTGGGCATTTTCCCTGACTATCTGTGCTATGCCTAGAGCTCTCTCCTTCCTTGTCTTCCCTTCATGACTTCCTTCAAGTCTCAGCTAAAGTTTTACCTTCTGTAAGAAATCTTCCCTAGTCACCCTTAATGCTAGTGTGTTCCCTTTCATTGATTAGCACCAATTTATCCTGTATAGAATTTGTTTGGACATAACTATTTGCATATTACGTGTAAGAGCAGACACCATCTTTTGCCTTTCCTTGTATCTCCAAAGCACTTAGTACTCTGGCACATAGTAGGTGCTTAATGGAGACTTATCGAATGAGTGACTGTTGCATGAGACCCAGTGTAGCCAAACTGTATTCTAGTCCCTGCTCTAACGTGTACGGTGACTTTGCTTAAGTTCCTCATGATCCAGGCAACTCACCAAGACTTAGAGCAAAGGCGCTCAGGATGGACCCCTGGGTTCCCTTCACCAAAGAAATCACAGATCTGTGAAAAACCAAATAAAACATTGGATACATAAACCCCACAAGCACGATCTCCAAACCCATCACAAAAATTTATGAAAGTAAAGAGAATATCAGCTATCAAAACTAGCAGGGTAGAGTGGGAGAAACCCCTAGCCTAGGTGAGGATGGGGGCTGGGAATGGGAGGGCAAAGGACTGGTCTCAAGTTCAAATAGAAACAAATATCTGCAAGAGGCATATTGACTTAGAAAGCCACAAATGCACATTATCTATGTTGCACATTATTCATATTTATGTAGTTAACTATATTTTAATCTGGTTCAGAATCCTGGGTAGGATGAACTGATGTAGAATAAAGTGGGGGAAAAACAGAAAAATATACAATGATTACAAAACTCTAGAGAAAAACAACTTTGAAAATTGGAAGATGAGGCATGTTACCCGTCTCCCAAAGCATCTCCATTTGATGGCCACAGAAATAGTCATATATAATTTTTCAAGTTTTTAATTGAGGATTGAGGGGAGTTAGCAACAGCCCCTCCAAAAAAGGGGCATCGAAATATTGTCCTAAAATTCACTGAAGGGAAGGATGTTGGAAAGGAAGCACAGATAAGCAAGATAGTTTTAAAATATGTTGAATTTATGGCATACTACTTTCAAAAGCAAGCAGTATGAAATGGAAATTTGTTGTTTCACATATAATCCTCTTTTTGTATTCTGATACACACATACATATATATTTGAATATGTGTAGTATGTATGTGTATACACACACATATATGTAGATAGAGAGAAATGCTCCTTCATAGGGTCCTTAAGTTCAAAGTAAAAATATAAAATTTTTAAAAATGAAAATCCTTCATTGAAAGATCAACTTAGGTGCTACCTCCTCCATGAAGCCTTTCCTGACTTGCTCTTAGCTGTTAGCTTTCTCTCACTCTCTTCACCTTTTCCTCCAACAAATTGTCTGATCTCTTCCCTCCATCATCACTTACTAGTTGTGTGACCCTGGGTGAGTCACTTCACCTCTTTTTGCCTCAGTTTCCTCATCTGTAAAGTAGGAATAATAATAGCACCTACCTCACTGGGATGTTGACAGGATCAGCTGAGATATCATTTTTAAAGCCCTCAGCAGTGCCTGGTACATAGTAATTACTCTATAAATGCTATCATTTCTTTATTCATTTGTGCATCTATTGATTCAGCCATTCCTCAATTGATAGGCAGTCCTGCAGATTCTTGGTTTTTTTTTTTCCCTTTTCATTCTCTTTTGTTTTCCTTGTAGCTAGTCCCTCAATGGTAGCAGAGCCCCTCTTTTTTTCCCTTTTTTTTTGGAAGGGCAATTGGGGTTAAGTGACTTGCCCAAGGTCACATGGCTAGTAAGTGTTAAGTGTATGACCTCACATTTGAACTCAGGTCCTCCTGACTCCAGGGCGGGTGCTCTATTCACTGCGCCACCTAGTGGCCCCGCAGAGCCCCTCTTAACAATACTTGCTATCTCTTTATCTCTCTGTTGATTTTGATGTATTTTTCTACCAAAGTGTATGGATGAGCATTCCACTCTCCTGTTTTTCATATGCAACATCTCACTACCTTGGCCCTCATTGCCTGATGATCAGGTAATCCTCATCCTCATCCTCATCCCTCACCTAGGGTTCTCCAGGACCTTAAGAGGAATTGGCGGGGTAGGATGGGGATTGCGTTCTCTGCAAATGGCGCCAGGCCCTGCTGATTGTGTTCCCTCAAGTGTAAGTTTGGGTCCCCTGCACCCATTACATTTAGCCAATAACAGTCAGACTAGCTTTTACAAAGGGATATTTACTTTGAAAGGTATATTCACAAATAGGCAAACTTGCTCCCCAATACACAGTGCTTCATTCTCTTGCATAAGCAAAAGAATTAGGTTCATAGTTTAGCACTATCTCAGTTTCCAAATCCAAAATCCCACTTGAACTTGAGACCTGGGCTTTTCTTCTGGGCTGGTAGGCTGTACCATCCTGCCTAGAGTCCTGACTCTGAGGTCATTGTAGATTGAACTCTCGAACCAGTAGGGATCACTGAGGGCACCTAAAACTAAGGAAAAACAGCACCAAACAGAAGCACATGCTTCCTAGGTCTATTTCTTGGTAAAAGAAGAAGCAGGAAAAGGAAGGCTTCCCTTTTGCCTTCATGGTACTTGTATTGTGGGTGAGCTGTGATCTTCACCCTCTGGACATAGAAGGAAGGAGAGTAGGAAAGAGCATGCCTGTGTCAGTCTAGCTCTGATTACACAGCAGATCAAAAGAGACTACACCCATCTACAGGTAGGGGACAAAGAGGGACTCCATGATAGATGATCTGGACATGCTGCCAAGGTCCTGTTACACACATAGGAGGGAGTATGATCTGATTCCCTGTCTCTCAACACCTTCCTCCACGTTTACATTCTCTTCTTCTTATTACCCCAATCATGAGAAATATTATTCTTCCTCTTCTTCCTTTTACCTCCCCTTTTCTTTCCCCTCATCAGACGCTATTAGAATGTTAACATTACACCATCATAAGTAATTGTCAATTGTTCAGATAAATTTATCTTTTTAGGTTTCTTTGTACTTTTATATTTCCAGTTTCCTACTTGGCTCTAGTCTTTTCATCAGAAATGCTTGAAAGACCTCTATTCCATTAGAGGACCTTTTTTCACCATAGAACTATAGTCATTTTTGCCAAGTAATTTATTTTTGGTTGTAAGAATGTATCTTTTTACCTTTTGAAATATTGTAGTCCAAGATTTCCTCTTGTTTAGAACAGATGCTGCCAGGTCTTGCGTGATCCTGACTATGATTCCTTGGTACTTGAATAGCTTCTTTCTGGATGCTTATAGTATTTTCCCTTAGATGGAACTCTGTATTTTGACATTTCTGGGATTTTTCTGCTTTTTAAATTTTCCTTGTGGGGATCAATAGATTCTTTCTCTTTTTATTTTGCCCTCTGGTTCCAGTACATTCTAGCAATTTTTTTTATTTGTGATTTATTGAAATATCCTGTCCAGGATTTTTAAGAGCATGATTATCAGGCTGTCTGGTGATTTTTAACTTATCTCTCCTTGACCAGTTTTTCAGGTCAATTATTTCTGATATGTGATATTTTACATTTTCTTTAATTTTTTCAGTTTTTTATTTTGTTCTAATATTTTTCACTCTCATGAAGTCGTCAATTTCTATTGGGCCTATTCTTGTTTTGGGGATTCACATTATTGGGAAAGTTTACCCTCTTGCTTTTTTAAGCTATTTATTCTCCTTCCCATTATTTCCCCCAGTGCTTTTATATCATTATTTATCTTTTGCTTCATTCCATCTATTCATGTAATCCTTGTGGGGGAATAATCCATTTTCCCTCCTTTGAGTCATTGCCTACAATTGTTAGAAAATGTTTCTCTCCTTCTTTTGGGAAGATTTCCAGATCTGCAGTGTTTTTTAAAATATATGCTGGTTGTTGTCTTCTTTGATTTAATTCTCTCTCCAATTTTAGTTCCTAAATTGAGGCTTTGGGCTGTTAGGCTCTGTCCTTGCACTGTGCTTTTGAACGGTGGGGTCGACCTTGTTTGGTCTCGTTCTGGATCACCTGGGTTCTTGCACTTCCCAGCATTAGGTCCACTGAGTCTGAGATTGAGTCCTGGATTTTCAGGATCTCCTATGCATCTCAGGACCAAATGTTAGGAACTGGAGCCCATGGGTACCTGAGGTATTCCAGTCTGAGTCTCAAGCAAGTCTCAAGATCTCTACCCTTGGGCTTTCTGACTCTCCTGAGGCTTTCTTGGGAGCTGTCACTTCTGCCTCTAATCACAGTGGTTTGAAAGCTACCTGTGCCTCAGGCTTATTGCTGGTCTTCAAGAGAAGCTGGGCTTGTCTGCCTGCTCTGTGCTGACTTTGCTGAAGGCTTCCTTTCCTGGTTCAGTTTTCATAGTTCTGGAGTGGGAATCATTCATTATTCAGGCTAGTGTAAATTGTCAGGGTTTTGCTGACTTAGGGGTGTGGGACCTGTACAGTCAGCCTCCTGTTTAACAAGCCACCTTGTCTGGAAGAGCTTGGAATGAAGGTAAGGCATCCAAAAGATTAACAGGAGAAGGAAAAATGTTCAAGGCATGTAACTTATAGGATAAGGGGATGGAAAGTCCAGTTTAGAGAAGAGTCCAGTTTGTCTGAGAGATGTAGCACATAAAAGAGACATTGAAGTCAGACTGTGGAAGTCTTTAAATGGCAAATTAAGATCTGTCAGTCTCTAAGCATTCATTAAGAACCTACTGTGCTAGACACTGTATTAAGCTCTGGGGATACAAACAAAGGTAAAACCAATCCCTGTCCTCAGTCCCATTCTAATGTGGGAGCCAACATGCCAATGACCGGCTATGTTCAAAGTGCTTACAAGGTGGATTTGAGGCAGTCTGAAAAGGGAAGGTATCAGCAAAACAGGAGAGCAGGGAAGAATCTGGCAACAGGGGAGATTTGAACTGAATCAAAAGGGACCCAAGGAAGCCAGGAAATGGAAGTGAGTGGGCAGTGAATTCTAGGCAGGGAAGATAGCCAATCAAAAAGCATAGAGTTGGGAGATGGCGTCTTGTGTGCCATGAATATCAGGGAGGTCAGTGGAGGGGGATGGTAGAGCATATGGAGGGGCAGGAAGTGTTGAGAAGACTGGAAATGAAGGAAAAAGTCTGGTGGGGAAAAGTTTTAAAAGCCAAACACAAGATTTTATATTTGATCCTGTAGGTAATAGGGAGCAACCTCAGGTTTCTGAAGAAGAACTAACACTAAGAACTGTGCCTCAGGATGATTGTTTTGACAGCTGTGGGAAAGATGGTGTCCAGTGTTATGTACCCATTACTTTTGCAAGGACAGTGACAGAGTGGTATGAAAATGGGGCACAAAGTACTAAGAATGATCTCCTTTTTGACTGAATATAAACATTAATTTAATGATTGGTACTTGGAACGTGAGATCCTTGTCAAACAACTGAGTCAACATACTGAATAATTTCCAAATTGATTCTTCACTATCTATGACACCAGAAGACAAAAGGAAGCTGCTAAATGGAAGGGTAGCAGATCCTGGAGCTTGCAGAGTTGACTTATCGTTCAAAGGCAATAAGCTTATCTTGGATTGCAGTGCTCAGGATGAATATTGAATTGCAGTGTACAACAAGAGCCTGAGGCAGAGGGGGAGAGGTTAGGAAAGTCTAGGAAGAAGTAGACAAAAACCCCTCAATGAAAGCAGCATATACTTGAATCTCCCTTGTGACTGTGATGCAAATGGGCATAGGAAAGAGGATATCAAATTAGAAGACAGGATAAAAGTAAGAAAAATATACCTCATACAATTACACTATCCCCAAGTCTGTCCTATATAAACAAGCTACTGCAACCCCCAAATTTAAAAATGGGTAAAAGAATAGATATCAACATAGACTGTCACCCTTTTATAAGAGAGTTTAGTGAATCTAAAGCAATCACTGCAAGAAGAAAGCCTAAAGAGCATAGAAACTGCCCAAGTCAGTAAATACTTGATCTGTTAGGTACAAGAGATTTGGTAGCAAAAGGAAGTAATAATTTAGAATATAAACTAATTTTGAAAATGTTATGTATAAATGTGATACTTCATTAAACAACAAAAAACAGTCGAAGGGCAAGTAAGTTTCCAGAAGGCTTGATGAGAAAGGACCCATTCCTGTGGCACTTAGGGATGAAAGTCCATGGAGAACAGCAAGGGATAGGGATATAAACAGGGCCTCTGCTTTTATTCCTCCAATGTTATCTGCACTTTATAGTCTTAGAGAATTATGTAGATTATCCAACCAGCAAATGAACCTCAATCTTCCTCACTTGGAGACTGACTCTATTCACTGTATAACACTGCCTGTAATCGAGAGCAATAATTGAACAAAAAAATGGAAAGAATTTTTAGATTTGTCAATATCTCTTTAATAAACCGTGTTATCTATCAGTGGACACAGAACCACCATATTTGGATTTTAACATCACAGGCAGGTCCTTATCTCTGCATGAGAAAGAAGAAAAGACACCCAAAGAAACAGATGGTAAGAATAGCTGGAAGAGATAGAATACACATAGATAAAATCCATTTCTGTGCTATAGGCAATACTGGTTTGAGAATATTGGGAGACTGACTCTCAAGGTAACTGAAAGAAGAGAAGATAATGAAAAATTGGTGGGGGTTGGGCATAAATAACTATATACATACATATTTATCATCTTTGTAAAACATGAGAATGATGTAAATATATACCTGAGGCATTCTTGATAAAGTACCAGAAGGAAACAGACTTTTGCAAATCATATTCTTTGGCAGAACAGTATACTTTTATAGTTTACAAACTGAATGAAAGGTTTAGAAAATCCAAAATTCCATGGGCTTATTTGTTGGTTGATCTATAAAAAAGCATTTGACCTCATAGAACAAAATTCTACTTTAAAGGTTCTCCTCCATAGGAAAAAACCAAGTGGTTGAAGAATATTGTGTAGATTGGTATGAACTCACATGGATGCTACTTTGAGCTGATCCATCAGTGTGTTTATTTTGGACAAACATATATGTACAGTGAAATGGACTCAGAATTGAGTAAGAAAATGGGAATGGGTTCAATTTATCTTTAGAGAATCATGGGTATTTTCATCAACCTCAAACTATTTCCAGATACCAAGACCCATATTTATAACATCATTATTCTTAAAGTGATGCCATATCCCTGAAAATCATGATGAAAAATCCATGTTGTTGAACACCCACAGAGCAGCAGAAAGATTCATGGTAGGCATAAATAGACTACAGCATATTGGGCATGATGGGTTATAGACAAGACATAGTACAAAAGATCTCATCAATGAGATGTATGGACAGAAAAGGATGTGTCAGACATAAAGGAAAGAGAGTTAACAGATGGACAACCTGTTTGCTGTACTAATGGCCATGTCCAGTGTCTTTGCCAAGAAAACCCCAAATGGAATCATAAAGAGTTGGACATAACTGAAACAACCGAACAACAACAAACATTAAGAGATGTTAGAGAAAGACCCTTAGCATAGTTGGGCCCCTTGTTTATGTTAGGACAGGGACAAGAATCAGACAGGATGAGAAAATATAAATGTATTGTGATTTGCCCCACTGGAGAGAGTTCATGCATCAGTGAGGTCATGGATCCATGAGACTAAGGATAGCCTGGAGAAGGGAAAGACTGGAAGTAGGGAGGCCACTTGGGAGGCTGTTGTCATATTCCAGCTGAAACATGATGATAGCCAGAACTAGGTCAGTGGCTAAGTGAATAAAGAGAAGGAGATGGCTGTGAAGTATGTTGTTGAGATGGAATTGATAAAACTCAGGAGCTGATTGGTTATGGGGACTGAGGAAGAGGGAAAAGTTAAGAATAATTTTTACGTCATGATGCTTAGTTAATAGCTGGGAAGATAGTGGGATATTCAACAGAAATGGGTAAGATTAAAGAATGAGTAGATATAGGGGAGAAGATGAGTTTAAATTTAGAGGGATTAAATTTGAGGTGCTGCTTTGCTGTCTAGGTGGACCTCACTTTTCTTTTTTTTTTTTTTTTTGACATTTTGTAACTTTATTTAAATGAAGTTCAACTTAGTTTTCATCCACATTGACTGTCTGTAAGCTTTTGAAAGTGGTGGCAGGCACATAAGTAACCAACATATAAAGCTTGTTTGGTGAATCTTCATCCTCATTGCATTTCCTGGACAAACACACTCAGATACGGTATGGAACATTCCTTATTCCAAATAGCTTTGTTGAGTCTGGTGTCAATGCATACATCTTGAGTTTCCATTTCTTTTATGGTAAATTTGCGGATTTCCTTTAGAGCTTGAGGAGCTCACTTTTTGAAGCCTGCACCATGAATCCTCTTGTGAATGTTGTTGGTATACCCTCTGGTCACCACCTCATTGTTGGTGGAACATCCTTTCTTCTTCTCTCCACCTTTCTTTGCGGGAGCCATCCTGCCTGGGACCAGGTCAAAAAGGAAGGCAAGGACCTCACTATTCTAAGAGGAAATTAGAGACATGATTCAGGAAAGAGATTAGGACTCATATAAATTTGGGATTCATAGACACTGATAATTGAATCCATGAGAACTGATGAGATCAACAAAGGAGAATATAGAGAGAAGAGAAGAGGACCTCTAACTGATTATTGAGGTATACTGATGAGCAGGAGATGGGCAATGATGCAACAAAGGAGACTGAATAGCCCCAACTAATATAAGACAACAAAAGAGCAATGGCCCCTGGAAGCCAAGAGAAGAGAGCACCCAGGAGAGGGTGTGTGTGCTTCACAATGGCAAAGGCTATAGAAGATTGGTAAGGATGAGGACTGACTGAGAACAGGCCAGCAACTCAAGCATTTAGGAGACCATTGGCAACCTTTGAAAAAGTAGTTAAAAGGACAGTGGGGAGATCAGACACTGGATTGCACAGATTTGAAGATAAAGCAAATATTTGAATAAAAGCAAATATAGACTGTTCTTGTGGGAAGTTTAGCAAGGAGGGAGAAGATAGAAAGATATAGAATGAGTTGAGATCAGAATAAATTGAAGATCAAGAAAAAAAGGTTTTTTTAGGAGAGTAGAGACGTTTTCACATAGTTAGGGAAAAGATTGAAGATAATATTAGCTAATATTTATATAGCATTTTAAGATTTGTAATATACTTTACAAATATTATCTTGTTTTATCCTCAGAACAACCCTAGGAAGTCAGTGCTCTTATCCCCATTTTACAGATGAGAAGATGGAGGCAGAGTGAGATTAAGTGACTTGCCCAGGGTCACCCAGTTAATAAGTGTCTGAGACTGGCTTTGTACCTAGGTGTTTCTGACTCTAGGTCAAGTTCTCTATTCACTCTACCAACTAGCTGCCTCTTTGAGAGGCAGGAAAGATGATAGAAGGAACGGGGTTGATGGAACAAGTTTCCAAAAGAGTCAAGAAGAGAAGGTTTAGGAAGCTGTAGAAAGGTTTTGAGGTATGGAGGAAAGTCATTGAAGAAGCTCATGATGGCTGTTCTGGTTTTTCTTGGCAAAACAAGAGAAGACCATCTGCTCAGCAAAGGAAATAGGGCTAATGTTGGGGATTTGAGAGAAGGAAAGACTTGGAACAGTCACTCAAAGTGCTCGAGATTAGAGAGATATAAGAAGTTGTTCCATAGCACATAAGGAACAAGGTTTTGTAGTAGGATCAATAAGAATGATCGATATTATTAAATGAGATAATAGACAAAAGTGTTTTCAAACTTTAAACCTTTACATAGAAGGTAAATAATAAAAATAGTTACTTTTAAAAATTTTATTCAGCAGCATTTAACGTTTCTGATCACAAGTTGCATGGTGGGGGTAACCCAAGGTTGAGGCCTGGCAGGGCATGAATGGTGGAAAGCCAGTTGAGTAGGGAAATCTACAATGGTTAACTCCAGGGGTAATAACATGAACAGAGGAAAATGAGGGCAGACTTAGGGTGATAGACTCAGAGAATAGGGAGGGAAAGGGAGGTTGAAGGTCAAAGTGAAGACTTGGTTAGGGAAAGGATTTGAAGCCTAAGAAGAGATGGAAGAGCAGAAGGATTATGTGTAGAGCTATAAAGTAAATGCTGAGCATTGCACATCATGGAAAGTAGCAAGTGTTTGGGGGTCATGGGGGGGCTCTGAGAAGTGAACATTCCTGTTGGTAGCTGAATTGGAGTAAAGAACAGAGACTGTGAGAGTTGAGGAAGCTGATGAACTTCACAGAATCATAAGTGTGAATACTGAAGTTACTCCCAGTCATCCCCCCTTCCCCATCCTCACAGCTCCCCAGTAATAGCCAATCCTTCAGCAGCATTAAAGACTCTGGGTCCTGGAGCTATGCCTCCTCCCCCTGAGAGCTGCCCTCTAGGTGAGATTTCCTTTCTCTGCCATCCAATATCACAACCCTTGTCTTAGACTCGAAAGGTCCTAGGAATGGCTTTGATGAGCTTTGTAGATGATGGTGGTAAACCCCTGGGTCTGTAAAAATGATCTGCCTGAGGCCAGTGAAAAGAACTGATACCTTTTGTTACACATGTTCCAACTCAACTTTTGGATTATACCTCAACTGTTCTGTGTTCATTTGTGTCTTCTAGGTTTTTGAACATTGAATCTATCACCTCACCAAGCAAGGAGAGCTCCAGCCTCAGCCCAGTGGTGTGCAGAGATGGCCTGGGAGTACTTTTCCCCTTGGCAAAGTCAGGCATGGACATCTTAATGCCAAGACCTCCCCACTTTGTCACTTGGTCTTTCCAACTTTGCTCAGTCAAGTAAGTAAAAAACTTAGAAAGTTTCAACCGCTATCCATTTGGGGCATTTCAGTTGTAGGACTTTGCCTTTGACTGAGATTTCAGTCAGCCTTGGATCACTTACAGATTTTTCTCCCCCTCTGCTCCTATTAAACATCATAATGAGGCATCTTCAATCAAAGCAAAGCAAAATGTCTTTGTATTGTCCCTGAAGATAGTCATTGTTCTTAGGGGCCATAAATTCCATTAGAAAATGTTCTGAATATCAAAATCCTTGAGGTTGCTAATAGATGCTCGTCAAGTGAGATGCACAGATGAGGGAGGTGGCTAATCAAGAGAAGCTCTCCACTGGCTGGCTGGGGAGGGGTGTGGGGCAGGCCTCAGTCTACACAGTCTTTCCTAAAGTTGGGTGATAGCTTACTGCCCAGAACTTGGCAGTTATCAGCTAGCTGTTGACTTCAAAGAGGCCATTTCTGCCCTACCATTAGTGGGATGTGGCCTCCAAAGGGTGAAGTCTTTGAGTAGCAATGGCTTCTAAATCTGCTTCTTCTGGGTCTACAGATGAGCTGTGTAAGGAAATACAAGTTTGACAAAGTTGAATGTGGACTAAGAGGATCTGGGTTCATATTCTCACTCTGACATTTACTACTTGTGTTAATTTAGGCATTCAATTAATCAAGCAAGAATTTGGCAGGTCCCTGCCATGTACTATACATCATTCTGGTGGCTAGGTATACAAATACAAAAAGGTAGACAGTGTCTGAACTCAGGGAGCTTAGGATGGGGAGGGGTATAGCATGAATGAATAAATGAATGAATAAATGAAAAGTCTGTCAATAAGCTTTTGTTAAACCCTTACTATGTATCAGACACTATATTCATTACTAGGGATACAAAGAAAGGCAAAAAACAAACAATAATAAAAACAAATAGGTACCCACAAAATGTAAAAAGACTGAATAGAAGGGAAGATGGAAGGTTCTAGCAGCTGAGGACACCAGGAAAGAACTCTTGTAGAATTCTTTCTGGAGATGGGTAAAAGGTAGGAAGCCTGGAAAGGTAAGAAGGGACCAGGTTGTAAAGAGCTTTTAATGCTGCAAACAAAGAACTTTCTGCTTAATCTTGGAGGTAATAGGGAGCCAGTGCAGATGGAAGAAGGGCAGGAGGGTGATGCTTTAGGTAAGTGGAGAATGGATTACAGGTCCAGGTACACGGTGGCAGTGACAGTGGAGACAGATGCTGTGAGGCTCAAACTGACAAGACTTGGCAAGAGATTGGATCTGTAGGGTGAGTGTGAGTGAGAAGTCGAGGGTGATGCCTAGGCTGAAAGGCTGGGCAATTGGGAGGATGAGAGGGTTGAGGGGAAAAGATAATGAGTTGTTTGGGAAATGGTGAGTTTGTGATGCCTAAGGGACGTGCAGTCTGAGACATCCAGGAGATACTTGGTGATGCAGGACACATTGCAAAGGCTATGAAGTAAGCAGGTGGCAATGAACTGAAGGCAAGTAGCAATAACACCCTTTTCCCCTAGAAATTTAGTTGTAAAAAGGAGAAACTGGCAATAATAATGAGGGGATAGTGGCATTTAGTAAGTTTGTTTAAAGGAAGGGGGAGATCTGGGCATTTGCAGGTGGCAGGGGAGGCGCCAACGGATAAAGAGAGCTTGAAAATTTGTGGAAGAGGAAGATGAAGAGGGCAGGTTCCTCCAGAAGAAGGAAAGGATGGGGTCAAGTACATGTTGGGGGTGGGAGAGGTTGGCATGGGCAAGGAGAAGAGTTTCCTCTCCCTCTGGGACTGGAGCAAAGGAGGAGAAAACAGAAAGATGATTTGACATATAGACCTGGGGAGAAGGGGAAAGCCATAATGGATGGCTTCAGTTTCTTCAGGGAAGCCTAAGGTGAGAGGGAGAGGAACAAGGGAAATGGACACAAGGAGGCCTGAGGAGGCAAGAGATGTGCACTAGACGCTCAGAAGGGTGTGATAGACAGTCAGTCTTGGAAGAAGAGAAGACTTCTCATACAGCAATGCCTGCTCGGTCAAGAATGGGTGACCTGAATCTGCAGAGGTCTCAGACTGCACTGACTTGAGTCACTTCCTTCAACGTCATTCAGCCACACAAGAACTGAGCCGAGGGTTCAGAAAGGGATAAGAAGTGCAGTGTAGGGCTGAGGCTTCGAGGCAGGAATCTCTAAGTTCTAGGTAGTGGAGGTGAAATGCTTGTGGCTGCTGACCTGGTAAAGGCTGTGGCCATCCCTCTGAGGCTCCCTCCTGAGTGTCCTGAAGCCCTTATTGGCTCGTCCTCCTGGTTGACTCTTCTAGTGCCTGGTTTGTCATGCACTGTTTTCTAAAGGCTTTTGAACAGTTAGAGAGGCAGCACAGAGCAAGGCTAGGGCTGACCCTCAAGCCAGAACAGACTCTGGGCAGCTCAGTCCTATCACCTGTCACTGTCCTAGAAAGTCCCTTAGCCCCGGGATTGGAGAGAATTGCTAGGAGGTGTTTCTTCACTTCCAGGGAAAGCATTGACCAGTTGCTCTTCCTCTCCTTTGGATGGAGTGCCCAGCTACTGTCTCTGTGCTGTCCTCTCTCAGAAGCCAAGAGGTGACACTCAGGAACTTGACTTTGAATGTGTGTTTTCACCCCAGTTTTTGCCTGCCAAGAAGTGAGCTCATGCTGCCTCCTTGATTTACACCTTCCTCCCTTTGGAGTACCAAGTCTCCAGGGAATGGAGTTCTTGGCTTTTGCCAAGAAAGTGAAGCTGTTAGCAACTTCTTTGGAGTGTCAAACTTTCTTTTCAGTTCTGGTTTTTTCAGCAAGAATGTTTGAAAGTCCTCCACCTCACTGAATGACCATATTTTCCCCTGGAACACTATACTCAATTTTGCTGGGTAGGTGATTCTTGGTTTTAATCCAAGCTCCC
>CM053582.1:56932321-56960325 GCA_028627135.1 Pseudochirops cupreus | reverse complement strand
CTCCACTCTAATTTTGAAGGAGTTATTCTCTTCAGAATGCTTTTGAGATTATTTTTCCATCTGGAAAAGTTGACTTTTTAAGGCATTCTTCTCCTCATTGGCTTTTTGGGCCTTTTTTGTCATTTAAGTTAATCTATTTTTTAAGGTGTTAATTTCTTCAGTCAGATTGCTGACTCTCTTTGCATGATTTTCTTGCATCATTCTTATTTCTCTTCCCAATTTTTCTTCCACTTCTCTCATTTGGTTTTCAAAATCTTTCTTCAGCTGATCTCTAGATTTTTGGCAATCTTCATGTTTCTTGGAAGCTTTTGGGGTGGGAGTTCTGACTGTGTTGCCTTCCTGCCTTTCCCTGCTTTGTTCCTTCTTTTACCCGAAGAAGGAATCCTAGGGTTTGGTTGCTGTTCTTACTTTGCTTCCTATGCTTATTCATGGTCGCCATTCAATGGTTTTGTTTTTGTTTTTGTTTGTTTTTTTAGTTCTGTGGAACTCTGCTTCCAGAGGGAACAGTTCTGTCCCAAATCACCGGGGTTTTCCCAGCTGCCGGGGCTTTTAGGAGGCTGCTGGGTACCTCCCCAGCTTTGGCTCACTGAAAAAAAAACAAAACCTCAGGACCACCACCCAAGACCGTGATCCAGATCCAGGCCGCTCAAGGTGAGAGCACTTGGCCTCTGAATGATCACTTGGCCCCCCTGCTGTCTGCAGGCTGGGAGCTCTGAAGCGGCAATGTGGAGGCGGGTACAGAACCTCTGCTTCTTGCTTCTTTGCCCTGGAGGCTGCTTGGCCGGACCTGCTTTTCTTCCCTAGTTTTTAGCCAAGTTCCACTAATCTGAGTGCCACAGCTGTCGCAGATCCGCTCTCCTGAAGCTCCAGCTGTGGTGGGGCTCCATTCATCCAGCCACCCCCGGGGCAAAACTGAAGTTTCAGGCTGGGCTGGTTTCTGCTCTCAGAGTTGAAATGGTTGCTTTGAGCTGAGCTGCCTTCAGCAGGAAATATATTTGTGTGCATTTTAGAGCCCTAGAATTTGTTTAGAGTCATATTTTTTGAGTATTTGATGTGGCTGTGTTGGAGCTGTGATTTCTTACTGCTCCTACACCACCATCTTGGCTCCACTCCCCTAGCAACTTCTTTGTAGGAAAAGATACAGGTGCCCTGACATCCCAGCAGCCACAGTGACCTAATAAGCCTTTCCTTCCCAGATCCGCTTTGCAAGAGCTAGGGGTGATTGCCGTGAGGCCAGAGGACTCTTCTTCCTGCCTTTTGGGCAGGGAACTTGGGAGCCCTTTTCAGTTTGGATACTTCTTTAGATCACTTTGGCTCTGCCTTCTCTTCAGGAGTATAATCTGAAAAATGGCATAGCCTGAACACACTTGGGAAGAAATAAGTTGAGTATAGGCATTCCTGAGCCATACTGCATATGAGGACAGAAAGCAGAGCTGCCTCATAATGGCGGTACACACACACACACACACACACACACACACACACACACACCATACACAATATACACACATACCACATGCATATATACACAAGACACACAGACACACACAGACACACACAGACACACACACACACACACACACACACACACACACACCCTCTGTAAAGGGAGCCCTGAGAATGGCGTCACAAAGAATGGCTAGAGCCCTATCACAGAATCACAGAGCAGCTGGAAAAACCTTTGAGATGATCTGTATCAACCATCTTATTTTACATAGTAGGACAAAGACCCTTCCCTTCCCGATTCCTTGAATTAATGGGTGAGAGTCTGTGGAAGGTCATCCAACATCATGGACAGGCTGGAATTCTTGCTTTAAAAATTCTCATTCCTACACTACTGCTTGATCCACAGCATGATGCTTTTTTGACAGACTCAAAGAGACTGTGCATTAGTAGGGAAGGGCAGCTAGGTGGTGCAGTGGTTAGATAGTGTTGGACCTAGAGTCAGAAGACTCATCTCTTTGAGTTCAAGACTAAGTTCAGACACTCACTATGTGACTCTCAACAAGTCACTTCACTGTCTCTGCCTCAGTTTCCTCATCTGTAAAAGGAGCTGGAGAAAAAAGGGCAAATCCTTCCAGTATCTTTGCCAAGAAAACCCCAGACAGGATCATGAAGTATCAGACGTGATTAAAAATAGCAAGACTGGAAGAGAGTTCACAGAGCAGCTAACTGAACACAGACCTGAGCAAGGATCTTCTCTCTAACCTAGCTGATGAATGAACAGTGGGATGGGGGAGTGGGGGTGGGGAAGCAACATTCTAGTCATGGGGGCAAGGTATTAGGAGATGAAAGAAATGGAAATGAGGCTCATAGATTTAGAATTGGAAAGGACTTCATTCATGGTGTCCAACCCCCTCCTTTTACAGACGATAAAACAACCTGAGGAGAGGTAATGAGACTTTTCTAGGTCCACACAACTGGTGAATGTCTGAGGCCATGACCAGAGCACATTCCTTTGCCCCTCAGTCTGTCCAGACCAGTTCTTAATGAAGACACAATGGTTCTTAATCTCTGCTTCCTGCTGTGATTGTTCACAAAACATTCCTTTATTAATACAAGTTAGATTTTTTCTTCCCCTTTCTGGAAACTGGAACATTTGCCTTTCTCCAGCCCTGGAGTACCTCCCCAATTCTCCACATTCTTTCCAAGTCCCTGACTGTTTGTTGAATACTGAGGCCCATCCTTTGTATAGGCCTGGGGGCTCACTTCCTGGGGCCTTTCAGATTCTGGTCCTTTTGCTGTCCTTTCCAGGGGCCAAATTCTTTTCCTTAGCAAAGAGTAGAGAAGTAGAGTTCAGTAGCAGGGTCACCACAGGTCCAGAGGCTGGCGGTTAGCGCTGAAAGGTCAGAGTGTTTGGAAACTCCTTCATCCAGGGGTGATGGGACCCTGGGGAAAAGGGGATGGATTTTCTCCATACCCATCAACTCATATGAAATATTTCTAAGCCAGAAGGCCAGAATACTGACTCTCAGAACTATAGAGGCTGGGGCAGCTAAGTGACACAGTGAATAGAGGCCTGGAGTCAGGAGAACCTGAGTTCAAATCTGACATCAGACACTTGACACTTAACTAGCTGTGTGACCTTGGGCAAATCACTTAACCCCAATTGCCTTGCCTTCCGCCCTCAAAAAAAAAAAAAGAACTATAGAGGCCAAGAAGGTTGGGGACATGTACCTAGCTAGCTTTGGGCTCACTCTAGAATGTTGATTCAGGAAAGTTACAAATGTCCAAAGGTGAATTTGCTTAATTTGATGATGCCAGAGCATTGGAATAGTACATGGATTGTATAGGCAAAGAATTCCCTAGCCCAGGAATGGGAGAGTTGGGGACATGGAAAAGTCTTGAGGAAGAACTGGGTCTAAAGCCAAACTACCTCACTGCCTCCTACAATGAATCATTTGGGCTATAGGCCTGAATATTGTAACTTTCTCTCTCTTCCCTTCTCCCTCCCTCCCCTTTTTTCCTTTCCTCTTCCCTGGTTCATATGCTCTGTTGCTTAATAGCTGTGTAACTTTGAGCAAGTTACTTCCTCTTTCTGGGACTTACTTTCCCCTCTTTTAAACATGTCCTCTGAGGTCCCTTCAAGTTCTAGGTCATTGACTTCTGATGAAACCAGATTGTCTGTTTGCTGATTCCATGCTTCTTTGTTGATAGGTGGCCATAGGGAGAGATGAGTGATCCATGGTGGCCCCTGCCATCTCTATGCCCAGATACAGGATTTCCCAACAAAATTGGCCCATGTTGGTAAGCTAGGCTAACAGAGGAGCTTTATGGGTGATTCCAAAGAATGGGTGGACCCAGATTCCTTCCTATTTGACTCTGGAATATGCTTTCATGCTTAGATGAACTAGGATTTCACTGATATCACGATCATCCTCTACCAGTTCAGGTCAGTAACACCTTCTTCACAAATATGGCCTAGAGCAGTGAGATGCTCAAGAACCAGGATGTTTCAGAGGCAGGACTTGAACTCAGGTTTTCTTGGTTCTAAAAGCCACCTCTGCATCCACTTTGCTGTTGTGTCATTCAGTCATTTTCAGTCGTGTCTGACCCTTTCTGACCCCATTTGGACTTATTTTGGCAGATATTGGACTGGTTGGCCATTTTCTTCTCCACATCATTTTACAGATGAGGAAACTGAGGCAAACAAAGTTAAATGACTTTCCCAGGGTCACACAACTAGGAAGTGTCTGGGGCTGGATTTGAACCCAGGTCTTTCTGACTCCAGGCCTGGCATTCTATCTACTGCAGCACTACCTAGCTGTCCCTAGCAACAGAAACACAAACATAAAAGTAAAACAGTTCCTTCCTTCCATATACTTCCATGGGAAAGTAGGGAGGAAGTGGAAAGGAAGGGAGAGGATGATATGTCTACAGATAATTAAGTATATGTAAAGTAAATACAAGTGATATCGGGATGGTAGCATGCTAGCAATGTATGAGTATTGGGTACAGAGCAGGGGAGCGTGTGGATCAAGAAAGGCTTCATAGATGACATACCAGTTGAAGACAAACCTTGGGTGGAGCTAGGGATTCTAGCTCCTTGTGAGGACATGGGGGCCAGCTAGGGCAAAGGCATGGAGGTAGGAGATGAAATGTGTTCTGAGAGCATCAAGTGGGCTTCCATGGCTGGTATGCAGAGTATTCTGTTACTTCATTAGCATTGATTGGCCACATCACTGATTGAGTACCAGTTCCTCCAAATCCATCCTACCTTGGATTGTTCTGCATATATCTCTGGTCTCCCTAACTAGGTAAGAGCTTGGCATGGCTGTTAAAATCTTTCCCTATATCTCACATTTCACAGTGGTGAGCCTAGTTTGCTAGACATATCATTGTAAATATTGGTTGATGTGAATTCCCCTAGCACACTTTGAACTGTAAATCCCCATTCTAAAGAATCTCACTGCAACAAGGATTTAGTTACAGACCCTGAGGAAAGCCAAGGCCTTCCTCATACTGAAGGCAGCTGAATGAAGCTTTCTCTGCCTTCCTCCCAGAAAGCCGGAGAGATGGGTGGTATTAGGGGCAGAAGACAATTTCTTGGCTATCTAGAAAGTCCCTTTAATGCTGGATCAAAGCCTCAGGTTTCTTTGCCTTTGTTCTCTCTGACTCAGGGCAGTTCCTTCTATTAGGCCTAAAAGTTATATTCGGATTTGGCATCCTCTGGGCATTGTTCTCTGAGCCTTGCTTATCCAGAATTATACTGTGCTATCTGCATTGCATCCCTTGGTTTTGCTGTCCTCAGCCCCCACTCTGCTCAGCTAGATGTGGGGCCAAAGGACTTAGTGGGCATCTACACTTGCTTCCATCCCTCTCCCTCCAACTTTTACCTGAAATGAAAGACATGCTTGAAATCCATGGCAATTTGGAAGCAAAGCTCAGTTCACTGATAAGGCAATAAGATACAATGGGAAGAGGGTTCAATCTAGGTTCATCTGCTACCTCTGTAGCCTTGAGCAAGGCACTTCATTCTGACAAGCCTCACTTTTCCTCTCAGAGGTGCAGACAATGTCAATCTGATGGCAGGAAGTGAAGAGGAATTAGGAAGCCTCTTGAAAATTAGGGTGAAAGAGAAGATTATAAAAATTGGCTTGAAGCTTAAAATAAACAACAACAACAGACTAAGATCATGTCAACTGACCCCATCACTTCCTGACAAATAAAGGGATGGAAACAGTGTCAGATTCCATATTCTTGGGCTCAAAGATCACTGAAGACGGCAATGGCAGCCATGACATTAAAAGATGCTTGCTCCTTGGAAGGAAAGCTATGACATACCTGGGCAGCAGACTAAAAAGCAGAGACATCACCTTGCTGTCAGAGGTCTATATAGTCAAAGCTATGGTTTTTCCAGTAGCGATGTATGACTGTGAGAGTTGGATCGTAAGGAAAGCTGAAAGCTGCAGAATTGATGCTTTCAAACTGTGGCTCTTGCCAAGACTTTGGAGAGTCTCTTGGACAGCAAAAAGGCCAAATCAGTCAATAGTTAAAGAAATTAATCCAAGCCATTCACTGGCAGATGAAATACTGAAGTTGAAGCTTAAATACTTTGGCCATGTAATGAGAAGAGGGGACTCCTTGTAAAAGACCCTGATGTGGGGAAAGATTGAAGGCAAAATGAAAAGGGGATGGCAGAGGATGAGATGGATGGATAGTGTCCCAGAAGCAACATACATGAGTTTGGACAGAAATTGGGAGATAGTGGAGAATAGAAGGGCCTAGCATGCTGTGGTCCATGGGGTTGTGAATGAATGAATGACTGAACAGCAACAATAACACGAGCAGTCTATGTTTATAACATGAATGCAGGGCTGGTTCATCATTAGGAAAACTGAAAGTATAATTGACCTTTTCAATAACAAAAATCGTTTGACTGTATCAATAGATTCAGAAGAGACTTTTGACAAAACCCAACACTCTTTCCTATCTTAAAATGACAAGTAGTATCTATGTCAAACTAAGAACAATCATTATCTAAAATGGGGGTTAAGTAGAAACCTCTCTAATAAGATTGGGGTGAAGTAAGAATGTCCATTATCCCCATTACTATTAGATATTGTACTAGAAATGCTAGTTGTAGCAATAAGACAAGAAAAAGAAGTTGAAGGAATAAGCATAGGGAATGAGGAAACAATAGTATCACTTTTTGCTGATGATATGGTGATATGCTTACAGTACCCTAGAGAATCAACCAAAAAACTGGTCAAAAATTAACAACTTCAGCAAAATTGCAGTATATAAAATAAACCCACATAAATCTTTAGCATTTCCATATATTACCAACAAAGCCTAGCAAGAAGAGATAGAATGAGAACTTCTATTCAAAATAACTGTAGATAATATAAAATAATTGGGAGTCTACTTGCTAAGACACATATAGGAACTATTAGACCAAAAATTGCAAGAGACAGATCTAAACAATTGGAGAAATATTAATTGGGTAGGTTAAGCCAATATAATAAAAATGACATTATCATCTAAATTAATTTACTTATTCAGTGCCATACCAATCAAACTACCCAAAAATTACTTTATAAAGCTAGAAAAATAATAATGAAATTCATCTGGAGTAATACAAGGTGGACTATTAAGGGAATCAATAAAAAATGTAAAAAAGAAGGACTAGCAACACTATATTTTTAATTTTATTACGAAGTGGTAACCATCAAAAAGAATTTGGTACTAGTTAAGAAATAGAGTGGTTGATCAATGCTGCAGATTAAGTACACAAGACACAGAAGTGAGTAAGCCCAATAGTCTAGTATTTAATAAACTGAAAGATCCTAGTTATTAGGGGCAAGAACTTACTATTTGACAAAAGCTGCCGAGAAAAGTAGGAAGCATTCTGGCAGGACCTAAGCATAGACCAACATCTCACTGTATACCAACCTCAAAATGGGTATATGATTTGTACATAAAGGGTGATATCCTAAACAAATTAGGGAATCATGGAATAAATTTCCTGTCAGATCTATGGATAGTAGAAGGGTTCCTGACCAATTGAGTATAGAGAGGTTTATGAGAGGTAAGATGGATAATTGTGATTACATTAAATTAAAAGGTTTTTGTACAAACAAGATCAATGCAGCAAAGATTAGAAGGAAAGCAAGAAACTGGGGGTGGTGGTGGTATTTACCTTGTTTCTCTGATAAAGACCTCATTTCTCGAATATATAGATAACTGAGCTAAATTTATAGAAATAAGAGTCATTCCCCAATTTATAGGCCAGTGTAGACTAGGGTGCAACTAGCATTGGCCTAAGCACCCTCCTCTGCCTTCCAAATCTCCCACTCCTGTTCTCTCCCCTGAGTACACAGAAGGAACTGTGGCTTAGTCCTGGAACCTACTTTCTTTGGCTACTTCTTTCACCTAGTGGCACCCAACTCTTTAGCAGCTAGAAATCTTGAGGTTTTTCCCTGGGTGTATTTCCACTACCTCTGCATGACAGGTGAGTTTTCCCCTAATGCTCTTCCTCTCATCACCTCCCACTCCCCTTATCTCATGGATTGCTTCCCTCATTCCCAGTGACAATGTCCTAGGTACCTCCTTTTCCACTTTCCTTAGGAGCCAAAAAATCTAGTCACAGCTTCGAGTTTGGCACAGAATGTCTCATCAGCTAAGAAAATGTCTTCCTCCAGTTACCTGTCCTTTTTTTTAATTTAATGAATGGCCTCAACAATGAGACAAATGGAACAAAGAGAACAGTTTCCCCAAATAGGGCTCATTACAGCTTGGAAATGAGTGAGATTGAAATGGGGCCAGTTTTTCTTATTCCTGAAAGCATCTCCAATCAAATGGCAGGCCCCTAAGAGCACTCTCAGGGTAGAAGGCAGCCTCGGCCTTCTCATCTTTAGGACATTATGAGCTCAAAGCTAGCCTTTAAAAGTACAGTGAAGGGATGAAAGGAGAAATTACCGCATGATCAGAGGATGTCTGAGAGCTGAGTAAAGGGACATGAGATGGGAAGGAAAAAGCAAACTGAGACTTAATCATGACTTTGGAACCCACCTATTTTCTGTCTCTAATGCACCATAGGACTCCTCAGAACTTCCGAGTGAACTCTAAGGCTCCTGACTGAACTGATCCCATTAATCAATGAAACCCCCTTATTTCAATGCTTGCAAATTTGACCCATTAGATTTGTCATGTTGCTGCCATTCCAAGGCCCCAAGGTTGACGTGTGTTTCTCATAAATGCTTTAGAAATAGTATTGCTGTTAGCTGGCAGATGAGTCTTGATGGATTCTTCTGTGGAAAGAACTCCTATTTTTCCTAAGTGCAAAGTCCCTGTAATAAAGGACTAATTACTCTGCTCTCTGGTTTTTGACATATGAGAGGTCGATGACTAGCAAGCACTGAAACGAGGGATTTTATATTCTTTAGAGACACTTTCCAGGAGTATCCTGGGGTCCTTGTAATGCAGGCCAGGCTCCTAGGCCTGAGGATCATTCAGGTTCAAAGTGAAAAAAATGTCCCTTACGACCCAGAGATGCCAAGATCTGGAAGGTCCTTCTGCATCCTCAGACAAAAGTTAACTATTTAGTACTTGCCAAAGGCATTCAGAGGTATAGGCAGGCATGTTACCAAGGAGGTCTTGTGATGTTCTTTGCTCCTAAGAAAGACATGATGGGGAGGACATTGAGGTACTATGTAAAGAGTGCTGGATTCGAAGTCAGAGGGTTAGAGTTCAAATCCCAGGCTTTCCTAGCTATGTAACCTTGGATAAGTCATTTCTCTTGCCTTGGCCTCACTTTCTTCCTATGTAAAATGAAAAAAAAAGCCTAGATAATCTCTGAGTGTACTTCCCACTCTAAATCTGTGATCCTTTGGTTTGCACATAATCAGCATTTTCATTCATTATTTCATCTCATATGTGACTAGGAAAGGAAGAGAGCTGCTCATGTCAAAAGCATGGGGGATGCCCCAAGCTATGAAAAAACCAAGAAAGGCCTCTAGCATGATGGGATGGATCCTCTATGGGCATTTTCTAGGGAAATGTTAACAAGAATCATGCAGGATGAGAAAGGACTGATAGATAGTACATTTGTACCAATGTAAGGAGGGTCCAGAGAGATGAGATAGCAAGCCCCCAGGCTATGTGTGAACATTCACTTGGCTAGAATGTCCCATTCCTCAACCTTTTTGGACCATTGGGCTACCTTAGTGTCTTCTTGATTCCCCTAAGGTAAAGTCACATATAAACATGTCTGCCAACAGATCTAACAGAGCAGGGTATAGATACAAAGAGGGTACCCTGGGAGGTATTACAAGGCAGTGGCTACTTCTAGAGTGGGACAGGGAAGAGGGGTCCAGAAAAAGCTTTCTAAAGGCCATGTTTGGTCCTGAGAGATTGGAGAGAGGGCATTTGTGGCCCGAGGAGGCCCCTAGAATTCAGGAGAATGAGCTTTCTGCAGAGATGACCAAAGTAGATAAGGAAATATTAAGCAGGCACTCCCTGAGATGTTCTGAATCGGGCCTTCTTAGCCTGGCTGATACAAACTTGTTTTTTTTTAGTATTTTGATAACTAGATTTTAAAATAATTGGTTTCTTTTGTAATCCCTTGTATTTTACTTTATATTTCACTTAAGCACATTCGGTGAAGAGGTCCATGGCTTTGTTGTTCAATAATGTTTCAGTCGTATCTGACTCTTTGTGACCCCATTTGGGGTTTTCTCAGCAAAGATGCTGGAGTGGTTTGCCATTTCCTTCTCTAGCTCATTTGACAGATGAGGCAACTGAGGCAAACAGAGTTAGGTGACTTGCCCAGGGTCACACATAAGAACTATCTGAGGCCACATTTGATCTCAGGTCTTCCTGACTCCAATCTACCAAGCCACCTCACTGCCCTCATTTTCCCAAACCTCAGCTTACTTGTCTGTGAAGTGGTTATAATATTTATACTACCAAGCTGACAGGATTGAATGTGTCCTTGAGAAGAGTGCTTCATACACTGTCAACTACTATATAAATCTAAGCATTTGTGACTGCATGAATGTGAGCTTTAATGAAGTCCCCAGGCTCAGATGAATTATGTCCCAGGCTGTTGAAAGAATTCCCAGATGAAATACCTAACCTGCTGTCACTGATCATTGGGAAAGGGAGAAATACTAGAAGCCTGGAGACAGGCACAAAGCCCAATTTTCAAAAAAGTGTAGATTGAGGAAAGCACAGACTGGCAGGCTTGATGTTTATTCCCAGAAAAATTCTAGAGTAGTTTCTAAAACAGATGGTTTGTGAGCACTTAGAAAACAGACCAATGATTGCTAGGGGCCAGAGTGGGTTTACAATGGAAGAATTATGCCAAATAAACTTCATTGCCTCTTTTTTTGTTTTTTAATAGGCTTATAAGACTGGTAAGTCAGAAAAAATGCCACAGACATAGGTGAGCTTGGTTTCAACTAGGAATTTGAAAGTGTTTTCCCTAGTATTCTTGTGGCCAAAACAAGAGCTATGGGTGGGTAGATGCTGGACGTTGAGTTGAATATAACACAAAGCTAGATGAAAAAGGATAGTGGTGGAAAATCTTTCAATAGAATGCAAACATCGGGGGACCTGGGACTACCTCACTTAGATCTATGGATCATCGGGCACCTAGCACAGTGCCTGAAACATAGTAGGAACTTCCTAAACACTTGCCAAGTTGAATTGAACCACCCCCAATGAGTGTTGATCAGTAGAATGAATGTTACTGAGCAGATAGCAGTTTTGAATGGGAGGTAGGGAGTGATTCTTCCCATTTCCATCTTTTAGGTGTTAGGCATACTGTTCTTCTGATTTTGCTTACTTTGCTCTGCATCAGTTCACACAAGTCTTCCCATACTTTGAAGTCTTTGTTGTCCTTTTCTTTTAACAGCACAGTTATAGTCCCTTATATTCAGGTACCACACTTTGTTTAGGCATTCCCCAATTGATGAGTGTTTATTTTTGTTCTAGTTCTTTGCTACTTCTGTGCAATATTATCATTGGTAAATTGAATGGAGAAGAAAAGTACTTTTTCTCAAATGTCAGAAAATGAGTAGGGATAGTTGAACTCATTGGCTAATGGGATCCAAATCTACTTAACAGGTCCAAAAGTGAAGTCCTGTATTTAGATCCAAAGAATCAATTGCTGACATTTAGAATAGAGGAATTCTGATAAGGGCTTTAGTAGACTACAATTCTTCCAAAAGGAGTTAACAGCTGCCCCAAACATCTCAGCCTACATAAATGACTGTAGACTAGGGTTCTGATCAAGGGCAATAATGGTCCCACTGTATTCTTTGCTGGTCAACTCATACTGTATTGTATTCCATTCTGGGCACCACATTTTAATGAATGGATGGATAAAAGCATGCAAAAATCTTTATTAGGTGCTCACAGTTGTAAAAGAGGCAGGGAGTAGCCCCACATGCAGTGACAGTAATAAAATATGTGTGGTTGATGGAATTACAGCTAGGGTTAGGATGTCATGGAGTTCATGTAATAACAAAAAAGAAACTAAGAAGGTTAGAGACTTGGAGGAGGTTCTCCAGGGAGGTGGTCTCTCATTCCTTAACACTCCTCTAAGTGATTTGGGTCACGGGCAAGGTGGCTCAGAATACCCCCTTGGGAGCCTTTTCTCGTTTGGCCTCCCTTTAGTCTCTGGACTTCTCTAAGTTAGCTCTAAGGATATATAATTATTTAATTTGCTTATATAGGCTTGCCTATTTATGGAAAACTCACATTTTCCTAGGGGCATTATTAGAGTATATTTCTCTCTCTCTCTTTTTTTTTTTTTATAAAAGTTCAAACTGAAATTTTGCCCACTCCTCCCCCTAAATCTCAGCTCACACTGAAAGAGCATATTTCCTTTCTCTCTATAAAGGTCAAAACAATCTCTTCTCAAATCTCTAGTCACACTGGCATTAATCACACAGACAATGCTATAAGCAGCCAGCAGCATTTTGAATATAATCAGATTTGTGGGCATAGATAATAATGTGAGGAGGGACTTTAATACAGGAGGTAAATGTCCTAGCCCTGGTTGCTCTGGGCTAGCAGCATGGAAGGTCAGACCTCTGGATCCCTCCTTTAACTGAGCAGTTCTTGTGACCTAGCCCCTAAACGTGTAGGAAGGAAAGGGAGAGATAGTGGGCATCTGGAGATCAGACACCTTGATCAGTCCTGCCAATGATTCTTCTTCCCTCTTGGTGTACAAGATGGATGACCATTTCCATCTATCTGCCTTCTCTCTCCCATAATTCTCTAAGAACCAAGTTCAAAGAGATGTCACCCAGTTGTTGGCAGACTCTGGAACAGAGGCCATTCATTCATCCTTTTCTTTGGGCAGTAAACTGGGTGCCAATGCTTTCACAGGTGCTGAGTGATAGTACTACAAAAGCTAGTTGCCTCCTGGCCTCAATGATCTTGTATTCTAATGGGGGAGACAACATATGTAGAAGTGTGGTGTCCTCGGAGGCGTCCTCTGGTTTGCAAACTTACAGGGATGGTGAGTGGAGCCACAGGAGAGTAAATTCACATACCTTTTCTAGTAACAGTGGTGATATGGACTGGATTATGGTTCCAGAGCTAGAAATGGCAAAGAGGTAGCAAGAACATGTGCTGTAGAAAGGGATGATGGCTGAGTTATAAAGTGAAGCATAACTGGAATTGTCTAGATACAGTAGCCTAGGCGAGGTCCTCCCCAGTCGGAGCAACATAGGGCCCCAGGAATATATTTCCAGCCATTAAAAGGTCTGGACATTGTCTATACTCCCTGCCCCAAGCCTAGCCTTTAGTAGTAGGCAAAATGGCCAGCAAGAAGATGGCCAGGGTGCAAAAGAAAGCCGCTACTGAACTGGAGTGTGTCAAGAAGGGTGAGGTTCTCCATGCCATGTTATATGAAGAGCCAGTGTAGACACTGGAGCTGAGAAACCATGGAGAAGAGAAGCCACAGGAGGTAGGTCATGTTGTCGAGAGGTGAGAGGGCTGGGTCAGCTTGTTCTGCAGAGGCCCCAAGGACAGACCTTGGACCCACTGGTGGCTGTTGTCAAAGCTGGAAAACTTGAGGACAATGAAGTCGGCTAACAATCATTGAGCTAAGCTCTTAGAGGGTGCTCCTGTCTTGGAAGGGAGGGTAAGCTAAAGGGGGTTTTCACCTCTGCTGTTGAGATTCCTTATTCTGAGGACAACTTGGGCTTAATGTCACTGAACAGAGTTGCTATTAAGCAACCTCAATCCTGTGTTTGTTTAAACTGAAGGCCCTTTGTTTATTACAGGCAGCCAAGCAAGAAAAGTTAATGGGCTTTTTAAAATCTAGAAATGTAAGCTATATAATGGGCCCTGGTGCTTAGATTGCCAAAGCATGGTTGAATTGAACTTCAGTGGCATTTGCTATTAGGGCCCAGGCTGCTCAGGAGTCTTACCTGATTGACAGTTCCCATGAAGGCCCCAGGCCTTGCTTCTGCTAATAAATGCTTCTCCTTCACAATAGACCTAGAAAAAGGGCCCTAATTAATTGGTTAATGGCTGTTCCCTTTTGATGGACTATTAGCCCAGGTTCAAAGAAAAAAACAACATAAGTGACTCTTTGAGAAAAGGGGGAAAACCACAAAGGAGCCTATTGGCGGCTTTCAAAGGAGGCCCCTGCCCCAGGGGTCTTACTCCAGGTGGTCTTTGGTCTGGGCACTGGTTGGGCTACTTTTATTACGAATTACTAATTGCCCTTTCTGTAGCCTGCTGAAGTTTAGCAAAGTGCCTTCCGAATGTTATCTCTTTCGATGTTCACGTGGGAACAGCAACCTGGTGATGATGATGATGATGATGATGATGATGATGATGATAGCAGCTAATACTTATATAGTGTTTGCTTTGTGCCAGGCACTTTCCAAATGTTAGCTCATTTCGTTCTCATAACAACCTTAGGAGTCAGGTGCTTTTATTGTATCCCTTTTACAGATGAGCAAACTGAGGCAAACAGAGGTGAAGTGATTTGCCCAGAGTTACCCAGCTAAGAAGTATCTGGAGTTAAATTTGAACTAGGTCTTCTTGACTTCTATCCTCCGTGCCTCCCAGCTGCCCACTATACAGATGAGGAAACTGAGTCTTAGATATGAAATGGCTTGTCCTAGGTCATGCAGGCAGCTTAGTGTTTTACAGGTGAAGAAATGAGGCTGAGGGAAATCCAGTGATTTGTCTGAGGTTACATGGTGACATTTAAACCCTTATTGCTCCCTCCTTCTGGATCCCAAGGCCTCTGTCCTTCTCAGCCTTCCACCAAGCTCATGTCTCTTTCACTGAAGTTTGGGTTCCTCAATATGTGAGGCAACTTTTAGAGAAGAGTGTAACTGAAGTCCCTGCTCTGTCTTCACACCTTGATGTGTCTGGGGCTAGAGAGAAGAGCCCTCCACGAAAAGGGAGGACTAAGCCTGGCTTCATAGACCTGTGATTGAGGCAGAAAGCAGAGCATAAGTGGCAGAGTCCCAGGCCTCAGCTCCACTGACCTTCCCCAAACACCATCCTTCTTGGGTACAGCAGGTTTGGATGGCCAGGCTCTTGGTCTCCCTTCTTTTGTCTTGCGTCCAAAGCCTTCAGTTCTCATGACAGCTAATGAAATGGAGTTCAATCTAGTGAGCAATTGTTAAGCTCCTACTATGTGCTAGGTTTGGGGATACAAAAGGGAGAGGAGCATCACTGACCTCAAGCAGCCTCCATTCAAATGGGGGAGTACAATACATTCCACAAAAGTGATTTTGTGATTCCTAGCAGCATCCACATGCCCAAAGGGAACTCAGCTGTTAGGACCATGGCCAGTTCCAGGCATAGCCAGAGCCTCAGAACTCTACCATTCATGGGATCACTATTGGTAGAGAAGTAGCAGAATCATTGGGGATGCTTGATGTTGTTGTGGCTGTTCTCCTTTCTTTGTATCTCCAGCATTTGGCACTTAGTAGGTGCTTAATAAAATACCAGCCAGCTGATTGTTCATGTTGTGGTCAGGCAGACAGAATTGGGGGAAGAATCTAGCCATAGCAGGCAGCACAGTGAAGGAGGCCATCTTGTCTCCTAATGTATTCTACCCTGCCTTTCCCCGTTTCTCAGTCAATCCATTCTGTACCTCTGTCCTCCTTTATCTTTGACACAAATATGTACATTCAAGGCCCCATTCAGGTACCTCCCCTGAACCTGCCCTGCCAATCAGCATTTCACGATCCATGCTCATCATAGCTTACAGTACATTGTGCCTGGGGCCAGGAAAAGCAGAGTTTAAATCCAGTCTCAGACAACAGTATAAAGTTGAAACAATTTAATGTCGAACTATTGAAACAAACTACAGCTAGGTGGTGAATAGATTGTTTAATTTAGAGTCAAGAAGGCCTGAGTTCAAATCCAGCCTCAGACACTTCCTATAGTTATATGACCCTGAGCAAGTCACTTGGTATATCTTTCCAGTCTGATTACACATTATTTCTCTTCACTCACTCTGTGTTCTAGTCAGACTGGCCTATTTGCTGTTCCTTGTACATGACTTTACACCTCTTACCTCCATGATTTGATATGACTTCTCCCTGTGGGATACTCTCCCTTCTCACTTAACCCTTCTTGGCCTAATTTTCCTCATCCATAAAATGGGGATATAACGGTACCTACCTCACAAGGTTATTGTGAGGATCAAATGAGTTAACATAGTTAAAATGCTTTGCAAACTTTAAAGAGCTATATAATAGGCTATTGAACAAGTAATTAAAATTCAAAAAAAGGGAAATGGACAACAGAAATAACACTGACACCAAATAAATCATTTTATCTAAAAATGGAACACACATAAACTAACTGCCCCAGCAAGGAGAAAAAGAGCCCAGAAAGGAGCTTAGCAAACATTGGTCTCACTAACCAAAGAGAGGGGGAGAGCTGCCAAAGGTAACTCCAGGATAGAATACACACTCGTTTGAAAATATTATGAAGGATGATGGACAATTATGAGCAGTATTGTATCATAAAACAGTGAAAAGCAATGGAGGGTGAAACCAGTTTAAAGAAAAGCTTGGCAAGAGATCCAGCAGAGCAAAGGCATCCCAAGGGCATTTCCAAATGAAAATGGAAGGACAACTACAAACAAGAGAAAAACAAGAGAGTTGTGAAAGGCACCATAGCATAAAGGATAATGGAACCCCCATGCTCAACCCCTAACATCCCAGTCAAGGACATGTTTAGAAAGAAGGTTAAAACAGCACAAAAGACAACAAAGACAGGCAAGGCAGCTGGATTGGATTGAGTATGCATACGGGAGAGCCCTACTAAAGATGACACAGTTGTGAGGACATTGAGAGACTAGGCTATGAAGTACGGGAAAGAGGGGGGCCATAGGAGAGGTATGAGGGAGAACAAACTTCCCCAATTCTCCAGAATCTTTATGAAGGCCATCTCTACCCAAATTGAAGGCATCCTTGATGAGGGTTATAGTGGGAAGCAAGTGATGGTCAAGGATGTACCACGTGTCACTCACCTCACAGTTAATTGAGAGAACCTAAGATCCTATTGTGCTTATGGATTCATTCAATAAGCAACATGTTGCTTTACAGGGCTTTTTTGCAGCAAGGTCATCTTCCAGGTTTATAGCGAAGTCAGTCAAGATTCCTTGGCAGTACTAATGGCAGATATGCAACTATAATTGCCCTTTTCTTGAAATCCTCTGCTCAAGAAGTTTCAGTGGCTCCCTAGTGCCTCTAGTCAAATCTTCTCAGGTGACTCCCTGGATAATCTGAAAAAAATGGATCCAGGCTTGAGGAATTAATGGTTGAATGTATTCTTCACAGAGCAAGAACTGCTATCTTCATATTCATCATTACCTAGCATAGCTCAGAAAGGTATTCTGAAGTTTGCCTCTGAGTGGAAACCCAGCAGGCAGAGGAAACTGACTACAATGGTGTGACCTTTGGCTACTCATTCTATAGAGAAAAGATCCCAAAGCATGCCCTCATCATTAGGAACTATTCAGTATGTCTAGGCCATTAACCTGGGTCTGTGGAAACAGTGTTGGATTTGGAATTATAGTCAGGGTTCAAATCATCACTAGCTCTTCTGCTTCCTTGATGTGTGTGACCTTGGGGAAGTACCTTCCTTCCTCTAGGCCTGAGTTTCTCCTGGAAATAGAAGAAGACAAGGCCTGTGAGGGGTTTGGGCTGGACACTTTGCCTTCCATTTCTTGCTGTTCATCAGTGGTTTGCTTTCCTGATGCTCTGCTCTCTGTGCAGCAACCCCTCTCTATTTCCCTCTCTCCCACTCCATTGCTTTCAAGTCAATGCTTTTCAAAAAGTTTTTGTGGCATTTGGAGCTCTCCAGAGAAAGAGTGCTACTTAAATTTGCCAGGAAAGAAATAGGTGAAACATCAATTTGGGGAGCCATATTTCCCCACCACTGGGCTTTGGCACAAGTGCTGAGCCCCCCTCTCTTCTGGGCAATGGTTTCTCATTGGTAATTACCTTAGCAGCCCCTTAGCTTCAGAGTTTACCTTACTAGACAACAGAAAAGTCCCTCAGCTTCATCCGGATGCAGTTAGAGCCAGGTAGTGGAGGGGCGGCCTTGCAGTTCAAACTATCAGCAGATCCCTGAATCACCAAACAAACCTCGTTTAGCAGGGAATTTGAGCAGTCCTTTTGCATGCTTCACTTACCAGGCCCTGGCTTCAGCTCACTGGGGAAGGAAGATTAATTGGTTCTTAATTGTGGGTGATAATTTTCAGTGCAGTTAGTGATGATTTGGAATACGCAGAGAAAACAAATCAAAAGCTTTCTAAGCTTGCCTTTCTCCCCTGCCTTCCTCAGTCTGTGGTGGTGGCTCAGCCAGAGCAGGCACCTGGGGCTGAGCTTTCCTCCAAACTGGAGAATAAAGCTGCAGCCAGACAAGGAGGAAGTCCTGGGTAGCCTTGTGCCAGCAGGGTTCTCTGCTTTGGTATGTGGTGGCAACTCTGTCGACATTCTCATTGCAACCACAGTCTGCTGATCAGGCCCAGACCAGATGCCACCTATTAGTTTGTAGGGAAGATGTATTTAAGCAAGTGTATATTAGCCCTGCAGAATCCTTTCCTTCTGCCTTTAGCTCCTGTTGGTAAGTGTTCTATCCAGTGACAAACCCACACACCTGTGCTCAGAACAAGCATGAAATCTAACAATGTCCCGAGGTAATGCAGCCCCTTGAAGGCCCTTCTGAATCATTAAGGACTGAATCTGGCGCAGGCAAGTTGGAAGTTGATTTGTGTGCCCTCCAATGCCTCCCGTTTGGTCAAGATGACCCCAGCTAGTCTTCTACAGCTCTGGCATTGAAGCTCAAGGTTGCCCAGGTCTTGTCTGCTGGATCATGCCTGGGAAGTGTCTATGATGTGAGATCTAACCCAGGCAAGCAGAAGGTGAGGGGAGTCCTCAGTGGACAGGCAGCAGACAAGGCGGCTCAGGAACTCATCTGCTAGTGGCCTCAAAGGCCACTATTTGTTGGAGCCTCCTCCTCCAGAATGATAAGGTTTTGCCACTTCAGAACAATGACTCTGGGCAAGTCAGTCCACCTATCAGCACCCCAAGCACTTCTCACTGGGAGACCTCTGCCCCAAGAAAATTACAGGTCTGGTCTAAAAAAAAAATGTGTGTATATACATGTGTGTTTATATGCATAGACACACATATGTTCCATGTATATATACATGTAAATCTGTACACACAACACACATAGGCATGAAATACACATGTGCTTAACACTATGCTTCATAGTACAACATTAGGTACAAAACAACCCATGCACATAATACTGTACTATACAACATAGTAATATATACACATATAGTACATGCATGTATATGATACTAGAGTTCTAATGCTCTAATATACAACACAATACATGCACAGAACACCATATAATTCAATCATATATACATACATACATGCATGCATTATAGACTATGCTACATAATACAATGACATGTGCATGTAGTGTGTGCATGTACACACCACTATACCACATAATATAGCATACATATGTAATGTATGTGAATTAGTACAAAGCTAAATAATATAATATTATGTGCACAGTATACATACATGTGTAATATAAGAATATTCATATGTACACAGTACACCTATACCTCTGTGTGTATATATACACATATGCACATGCAAATACACATATTTATACACACACACACACACATATTTATTGAATCTTGTATGAGTTCTATGGTACCTCTCCATTGTCCATAATTCCAAATCCCTCTCACCTGAAGAGATCGACTCAAAAGGAGCTGGCTGAAGTGATGCCTTGATGAATCCTTCGATATTTCCACCTTTGAAATAGACAGTTTCCATGGCCATATTTATTAAGTGACTATTCATGCATGAGGCATTGTGCTACAGGAACAAAAACAAAAAGGCAAAGGAGGGTAGGGAGGGCAAAAGCATTTTTAAGTGCTTCCTATGTATGTGTTAGACACTGTATGAAAGAGCTTACTAGAGGGATACATCTCAGACATAGTTAACTAATTTCAAAGTATCTACAGAGCGGTTTCAGGAGGGAGAAAAGGCTAATAAATGGAGAAGAGGATGGGGGAAACTGAGAAAAGGACTCCTCTAGGAGGTAGCTTCTGGGCTATGGGTCTAAAGGAAGCTCGGGGAGCTGTAAGGTGGAGGTGAAGAGGACATTCTGGACATGGAGGACAGCCTGAGTAAAGGTATCAAGGAGGTAACCTCTATAATCCTTTTCAGCTCCTCCTCATGTACAATTCTATGACCTAAGATTAGAATTACTGTTTCATTAAAAAATATTTCCATACTCGAGATTGTCACAGAATGAACTCTAATTAATGGAAAGAACCAAATCTGGAGGCTGATGGCTGACTCTGCTACTTAGCAATGAGCACTTCCTTGTGCAATTTGTTTTACCTCAGTAGATTATAGATTGTGTTACTCAGTGGGGAGTTGGAGGCCTCAGGTTTGAATTGTTGCCATTCCACTTAATTGCTCTTCCTGTGACCTTGAACAAGTGTATTCTTCTCTATAGAGCTTTGTTTCTTCATCTATAAGATGAGGCCTTTGAGCCAGGTAACCTCTCAGCTCCCTTCTAGCTCTGTTGATGATCTCCTAGACTCCTTCCATCTTGAATGCCTCTGATTCTATTACCTTTACTCCCAAATTAAGGTGAACTAGGAAATGGGGAAGTATGTAGATGAAGGATTGTATCTGCCTACTTTTCCAGCCTTATATAGGATTACTTCCTATGTGCCATCATGAATTCCTCATTCCAGGCAAAATGGACTAGAATCTCCCACCTCCATGCATTTGCACGATTTGCTTCCTGTTCCTATTATGTTTACCCATGTCATCTCTACTTCTCAGACTCCCTGTCCTCCTTCCCAGCTAAGCTTAGGTACCCACCTCCTCTGTAAAGCCCTTGCCTTATGTCCTGGTTATCAGCCTTCTTTTCCATTTCAACTGTCCTATTACTAGAATCTTTGTGGACCTGTCCTTCCCTCCACCCCAAGAATATAAACTCCTTGAGGGCAGGAATTGTTCCCTCTGCATCTTTCTGTCTCTCCTTAGCACTTACCCATAGTAGAAAACATGTTGAATTCAATCGAAACCTGTTTGTGGCTTTCTGAGAGAGTGCTTCTGCCAGCCCAAAAGAAATGATATTCAGAAAGTATCAATTTAGAAAGTTGCAGACTTTATTCAGCACTTTGGATAAGGACCATAGTGGGGGACCTTGATTTTCCACAGCTGGGCTTGGCCAATGAAACCACAATAAAAATCTCCAAACATCTTAGATCCATTAGTACCCAAACCTTAAGTACCTAAAATGGAAAGCTGGAAGGAAATCTCTTGGAAACAGCTGCTCTTGTTACCCTCCGGTTCCTTCTTGGGCTCCATTTAGCTCAGCAGGAGTGTAAAATCAAACAAAAAGTTGTTCCATTAGGATGATGAGCTGTCGACAGGCTAGTTACCTGCTGAAGAGGAAAGTTCTCCTAAATGTGGCTTCCAACCAAAGTTAGCAATGACTTCTCTGCTGTCATGTTTCTTTCCAGAATAACTTGGAAAAAGTAAGACTTTTCTAAACATTTCCCTGTAGCTTCCACCAGCCGAGGGACACAGGGCACCAAGATGGAATTTCCAATAAACTGAGGAGCCTGAGATGGACTGGATACACCCCAGAAAGCAAAATGAATTACTTGGGAATCTCAACAACAGCCCATTCTAGTGACTCCAAGGTGGACTGCAGCTACTTTCCTCTGCAGATTATTTTTGAGAAAAATCACATGAACAAAAAAAAAATTCAGCTTTTACCCTGTGCCAAGCATCAGGGATACACATAAAAAACTGAGACAATCTCTGATCTCAAGAAGCTTTCATTCTAATGGGAGGAGCTAACACCTATGGAAGAGGTGTCAGTTCTTCCACCTCTCATAGTCTGCCTTCTGCCCTGAAGTCAAGTCAACAAATATATATGAAGTTCCAGGCACTGTCAACCCCCAACACTCAATGGAAGCTTTCTTCTCTAAGGTCACCCACCAGTCACCTCTTAATCACCACATCCAGTGACCTTTTCTCCAGACTTGATGCTCCTTGTCATTTCTGGTGCTGCTGACACAGTTGCCCACTCTATGCTCCATTGACTTCAGAGACACTGCCCTCTTTCGGTTATCTTCCTACCTCTTTAACTGTTCCTTCTCTGTCTCTTTCACTGGCTCTTTCTCTTCCTGACCATGTCATTGGCATATTGCCCAGTGATCTCTTCTAGGCTAGGTGCTGCCTGCTTCCCTCCCCCTTTGCTATCTATCTCCTGTTCTGTCCCATGTCTGACTTCTCTTCTGAGCTCCACCCCCACATCTCCATGTGGTTGTCCTCCCAGCACTTCATCCCTAACATGTCCCCCTCCCCCAAACTGACTTCTTTGTTACTAACTCACTTCTGCCTCTGGTACCACTATTCACTCAGTCACTTTCCCCATTCAAAGTCTTTGAGTTCCCTCCCCCTAATTTCTCACATCCATCCAATCCTCAAGCCCCATCAGTTGCACATGTGAAGCATCTAAAACATCATCTCCTCTTCTCTTCCTGCTAGTACCACCCTAGCATAAGCTCTCAGTACCACTCCCTTAGACTATAGGCTCTATTCTCTGTCACTCTCCCTTTCCAGTCCATCACTCAGGGCCCTGACAGAATCAGCTTTCTTATGCACAAAGCTGGTTGTGTCAGTCTGATTAAAAACCTTTTTATTGGAAGATTGGATTACCAGTGAGTCAAGTTCAAATTCACCTAATACCCTATATGATACTCATGAGACATACTGTGGTTGTGGTTCTTTGAGACACCTGCCTTGTCCACTGGGGTAGAAGCTGTGGCTAATGAGCCTCTCCCTTGCAGAGAAGAAGACACAGCTTGTTTAGCCTTCTGTGCCTCAGCAAGAGTCCTTAGTTGAGAAGCTTCCTTCAGAGACATCCACAAATGGTCTTTCATCTTCTAAAGGTGCTATCATTAGTTATCTTCTCCATGGAAAAGAAGAAAACAATTTTAAACCTTCATAGGTTTCTCTAGAAGGTCCAACAGACTAGGCTGCAATAAGGTGTGCTCTTTGAACTCTTCTTCAAACTCTTCAGTTAACTCCTTTTCCTTCTCTGATCTCTTCTCCCCACGTTTCAGAACTGAACTCTTCTATGTTCTCTGGGGCTCTCTATTTACCTAACTTAGAGACAAGAACCCCTTTTAATTCTTAGGACTTTGACCTCTGCCCAGTAGCACCTTCTGTTCTCTATCAAATAGCAATGGCTCTGCTGGCTAAATAATGCTGAAAAATGCTATGTGCTTTGTACAGCAGCAAATCACAGAGATTTACATCCTTCTTCTAGTAAAAATTTGTAGCCTCAGCAAATTACATAGTGCACGTGAACTTTTATAACATACATTATTGACATCATGAGAAATAGAATGCATTTACAACTGCACTGACAATAGGATCACAGTATTTAGAGCTTGAGGGACCTCAGGGTCCATCTGATCCAAGTCCTTCATGTTAAAGATGAAGATGCTGTGGTCTATGGGGAGTAGGGAGGAGACGTGTCCAAAAGCACATAGTGGGTAGAGACCAGAACTCAATTCTCAAGCTTCTCTGGCCAGCACTTTATGCCTTACACCTTCCTTTGCTGCCTTTGTCTCAGTTTTAAGGTAGTGGCTTGTGCTACCTAAGGATGTCCTGGTCACTGTCATTCTTCAGTTTTGATAATATGGAATAATCAAATCCCACTGTAATCATCAAGCCCTACTGAAATAATGGAATTTGGCCAATCATTTGAGGTCACTTAATCCTAAGGCCAGTCTCTGGCCCAATTTGGGACTCTGTCCTTCACTCTTCAGCCCCAGATGGAGCTCATTGCTTTGTCCCTCTTCCTCAGGGCAAGATTACTGCTCTTGGAATAGTACCATTTTCTGTTCTACCAAGTCTATTGAGACAAATACATGCATCTAAGAAAAAGGCACTGTGCAAGCTGTAACTCTGCAGATAGCTAAACCAAGGCCCCTTCATTAATTGGTTTATTAAAACAAAGCACCAAGAGCTGGTAAGTGCATACAGATTGAGAAGCAGAGTGATAGAGTGACAAGTCTACTCACAGCAGGGCAGGCCTGGGTCCAAATCCTTTCTACTGTGTGGAAAGATAAAGAAAAAATTAAGATAATATAGGTAAAGTGCCTCCTAAGCCTTAAGGCCCCAGATAAATGTTATCTCTTTCCATCATTATTTACTATCATCATCATCATCATCATCATCATCATCATCATCATCTCTGACTTTGCTTTAGAATCAAAACTCTCCCATTTCTGACTTCCCAACTACTTCTGCAGGTCAGTGTTCCATTGGTTCCCCAATTCAGCTCAATGAACATTTATTAAGCACCTCTAGTAGGTGCCAGGGATCCAAGTATGAAAAGCAGCATGGCCCCTGCCCAAAAGGAGCTCAATGTGGAAGGCAAAAGGGAAACAACATTGGCAGTAATAAGTCATGCTGCTTCCACAATGTCCTGTGCAATCCTGTGGTTCCTAGGCCAGTGCTAATAGCTTCCTGAAACACAAATCAAGAAGGGCCTAGATGTGCTCTAGAAAACAGAGCCAAGTAGGACAGCCTTCACCTCCCTGTTCGCAGCCTGCTTGTATTTACAGAGTAGAGGCCCCAACAGCCAGGTCCCTGTACAATTCTGCCCCTCCTGTGCAAGTGCCAGTCCAGAGCTAGGGCTTCCCAACTCTGCTCTTGTCATGGGAATACCCTACTTTTCTCTCTCCTGCTCCTTAGCATCCAACATCAGAAACCACTCTTCCCCTAAACCTACTGCCCAAGCACATACCTCTCTCATCTTTGATCTTACTGCAACACCTAAGTAGGGCCACTATTACTCTTGATAGACCACTGCTCACAGGCCAGGGACTCCATCTCCAGCTTGATCAACATCAAGTCTGAGGCTTCTTCCTGCTTCTCTTAAATAAGACTAAAGAGCTAGAGGTGACTTCCCTTTCTGGCAGTCTCTGGGGCACACCTTTTTCTCTTTCTTCTCTTCTCTCAGTCCTCCAGTGTCCCAAGCTCCTGAAAATAAGTATGTCATAAGGTAGAATATCATAAGTGCAAAGGAGAGGTACACAAAGAAAGGAGAGGTCAATTTAAGGGCAATCTTTATAGAAGAAGTGGCAGGTTCTTGATTGCCCTCTTCCAGGTTCTTGCAAATGTTTGACTCAGGAATTTCTAGGTTAAACCCTAGGGAGTTATCCTTCTCCTTGTACACATTGTACCATGGGTCAGCACTTTCCCACTCCACTGACATCTGAAAATGCATTCCTCAGACCCCAGGGGAAGCCTCATTCACATCTGACATTCCTCTTAAGTCAGCTGTTCCCTGCTGGGTAATTCCTAGTATACTTGCTGGTCCTTGGGTTTCCCCATTTTGGCCTCTGGGGCTCAGCACTCCTAGAGAAGAGCTCAGTTTTCTTTGGATGGTCCCCCACCAGCTGCAAATCTCAGAACTCTCTCGATGGTTTGGGTGCATGGCTCTCATATTTCAGCTGTTAGTGTTTCTCTGTAGCTCTCTCCCCATTGTTCTCTCTTATAGTTTCAGATCTTCTTAAAGATAAATGTCAGTACTTATAGCTTGAATTTGCTGCACAGAAAAGTATCTGTCTCTTGTATCCAATACCTTCTCTCCAATCTTCCATTGTTTTGTTTTTTGGACCCCTCTGACAGTTGCTTAAAACCTACCCTTCCCAGAATGGGATTTTAAATACATTAAACAAAATCAAAATATTGCTTTTTAATTTCATGCACCCTAGGTTAAGAAGCAGACTCTACTGCCATAGTTACCATCATCACCTTCCATCTTGATTGTCATAGCCTTCTACTTGTTCTCCCTGCTCCAAGTCTCTCCCCACTTCAATCCATCCCTCATATAACAAGGAGGTTTTTCTTAATCACAGGTCTGAGCGTAGCATTCCACTGTTCAGTCAACTCCAATGGCTTCCCAAGTGCCTCTAGGATCAAATATGAACTCCTTTGGTTAGCTTTTAAAGCCCTTCAAAACCTGGCCCCAATTCATCTTCTCAGCCTCACTGGACATTGCTCTACTTCCTACACTCGGTACTTCAGCCAACGTGGTCTTCTCTCTGTTCTTCCCACAGGAAATTCAATCTCCATCTCCATGATTTGCCTCCATGGGCATTCCCCATGCCTGAAATACACTCCTTCCTTAACCCCATATCATCAAATCCTTCTTTTCTTTCAAAACCCAGCTCCAGCAACACCTTCTGCATGAAGCATTTCCTAATCCTCCCCAACTGCTTGTGCCTTCCCTGCCAAACTACCTTGTATTTCATTACTTTGTAGATAGTTGTATTTATTCTGTATATACTTTTTATGTTTTTATCTTCCTCATTAGACTATAAACTCCTTGTGAGAATGGCTTATTTCATTCTTTGCTGGTTAATTGATGAATTGGAACCAAGTATTTATACCTGGCAAAGCTGTTTACCCTAAAGTTCAGTTTAGGAGAAACCCATGAATAAGGTGTGGTGGACTATCCCTCTATAGTCTGCCTCTAGAAGTGTTGGTAAGTAAAAGGCAAGTGGATACCTTTAAGCAAGGAATTGACCCAACTAAGTAACACTATGAACTTCCCCTTCCCCAAGGGCAATAACCACCAAATCTTTTGGGGAGGCAGGAGAGTGATTGTAGCAGTCACAGGTATGTAGCAGTTTATGGACTCAGAGCTCTGTGACAAATGGGATCTCTTTGGCTCCTTGCTGTCACCAAAGAGCAAAGATTTGGCCCAGCTCATACAGCTAGTAAGGTCAGAGCTGAGACTTGAACTCGGATCTATTACCCCTAAATCCATTTCTCTTTCTGTACTTGAGGGATAATTCCAAAGAGAGAGAAGTAACAGCACAGTGCTATTAGCTGCTCAGACACTGTGGGGGTAAGGTGGATATCCTAAAGCATGCTACTATGATCTAGTAGCTGTCAAGAATGAAATCTTAGGATGAGAAATGGGTTGGGCTAAGCAGAGACTATAAGTAACCAAACCAATGGAAATATTTATTATAAATCAATGCTGGTGACCTAATTTATAGCCTGGGCTGCTTCTTGGGGAGATTGCATATATGTAAGGTGCTTTACACAGCCTCTCATTGATTGAATGAGGTCACTTTGAAGGCTTTCCAATAGTATGTGGAATCACTTTGGGTTAATTAAAACCTATCCCCCAAATGCCACCCTTGAAATGAAGCAAGCTATAGCAATTATTAGGTGAGTCAGGTTCCTATAGAACACCAAGCCCAGGGCTCATCAGATGATCATTTAAATCTGCCTGGTTTGATGGTCCCACATCCAGCTCTGATCTAAGTTGTTCCGCCTTGGTTCTCTCTGTACCTACTTGACTTCTCCCCCAGCTATTATCCCTCCCTGCTTCTTGATCTGCCTCTTTGCCTTTGTGCCCAGTGGCCCTGCCTCCTCCAGCCCCCAACTCTTTGAGGGGGATATTAAGTTGGAAGTCAGTTTTTCTTTACAGGCAGAACAGAAAGGAACACCTTGGTTTCTTGCCTTTGGGTTAAACCTTGAAATTCTACTGGATCAAAACTTGGCCAAATGGCTTGCAAGAATGCCTGGGGTTTGCTGATTTGCAATTGTTTGGGCATGAACATATACAAATTTAATATAAAAGTGAAATTAAATATTTTCTTGAACTCTTTAGGTCCCAATGGAGGGTGGACCTCCAGAGGACTTCAAAACTGTTTTATGAGCTCAAGTGGAATCCTGTTATGTTTTTTGTCACATTCAATAAAACTTGTCTTTTAGCCTTTATTTTATTAGCCTTAATGCTTGCATGATGTTTGAGGGCCTATTTGCTCCTACCTTAGGGAAATTCTGGACGGGCATATGAATCAAGAGTCACTTATTAAGAAATGTGTTCTTTGTAACCTTAGAGCTGTGGTTCTGAGCCACAGGTTACATAGAAGAGTATTCCCGATGGGCCCC
>CM053582.1:56911122-56931821 GCA_028627135.1 Pseudochirops cupreus | reverse complement strand
TGTTTGATAGTATCTTGATTTCTCATGAAGTCATTTGCTTCCATTTGCTCCACTCTAATTTTGATGGAATTATTCTCTTCAGAGTGCTTTTGAGATTCTTTCTCCATCTAGCAAAGTTGACTTTTTAAGGCATTCTTCTCCTCATTGGCTTTTTGGGCCTCTTTTGTCATTTGAATTAATCTATTTTTTAGGGTATTGATTTCTTCAGTCAGATTGCTGACTCTCTTTTCATGATTTTCTTGCAACATTCTTATTTCTCTTCCCAATTTTTCTTCCCCTTCCCTTATTTGGTTTTCAAAATCCTTCTTCAGCTCATCCCTAGCTTTAAGGCTATCTTCATGTTTATTGGAAGCCCCTGGTGGGTGAGATCTGGCTGTGCTGTCCTGCAGCCTTGGTCCATCTTTTCTTGAAAGAAGGAATCTAGGGTTTGGTTGCTGTTCTTACCCTGCTTCTTATGCTTATTCTTACTCATGGTTGGTCAGTCTGTGATTTTTTTTAAAATCTCTGTGGGGCTCTGCTTCCAGAAGGGAAAGCTCTGTCCCAAATTGCTGAGGTCCTCCCGGCTGCTGTAGCTCTCAGGAAGGTCCTGGGTCCCTTTCCCACTTCCGGCTCACTGGATAAAGAAGACTCACACGTCCAAAGCCCAAGACCGCGATCTAGATCCAGGCCACTCAACACGAGAGCACTTGGCCTCTGAACGATCGCTTAGTCCCCCTGCAGTCTGCAAGCCAAGGGCACGGAAGCTGTAATGTGGAGGCAGGTGAAAAACCTCTGCCTTTTCGCTTTCCCACCCTGGAAGCGTTTCGGTTGGACTGCTTTTCTCCCAAGATCTCGCAAGCCGCACTGACCTAGTTCTGATCACTGCTGCAGCTGCCACCAATCTGCTCACCTGAGGCTCCTCGGCTCCTCTTGTCCAGCTGCCCCTGGGGCTCAGCCAGGGCTTCAGGCCTGGCTGGTTTCAGTTCACAGTGCTGATATGGTTCCTCGTAGCCGAGCTGACTTTAGTGGGAAGTATATTTGTGTGCGTTTTGGAGTTTTAGGATTAGTTTAGAGTCATATTTTATGGGTATTTTGGGGTGACTATGTGAGAGCTGCAATATGTTACTGCTCCTACGCCACCATCTTGGCTCTGCCCCCTTAATTATCATTATAACAAGCATTTGGTTACATTTTTCATCTTGAAGAATCATTGGCTGTCAGGGGACAAAGAGAGAAAGAATTGCTACTTGTGGTTAGCATCCCCTTCTCCCTTTGACCAGCTCCTTGAAAAGGACAAGAGTTAGCAAGCATTCAAAGTATTGGGATAAAAACAGTTTTATTTGTATTTTAAATCAACCAAGGCAAAAAGAGAATTGAAACACTTCTTGACTTGGGCCCAGTATATGACATGTATAATCCAAAATGACGTCCAATAACACGTCCACAACAGAACTCATGATCTTTACTCCAAACTCTCCTCAGAGCAATGATTAAATCAAGGTTGCATTTTAACACTCCTCCCTGGTCATCACTCCCCTGATATGTGTTGTCTCCCCTAGGGCTGTCTTCCTTTTTGTACATGGATCCCCAGCACTGTGCTTGGTACATGGGAAGTATTCATGTGTTTCTGTCTCTCTTTCACCTGCTCACACTCACACCTCTTCTGAACGTCACCATGATCCTTCCAGAGTCCCAGGTTCCCAGCCTCCTCATTATCAAGCCCTCACTCTCCCTAACCCACAGAGCTCATCAGTTGCCAAGTATCAGCCACAACATCATCAGATAGCCTCTCGCCTGGGTCAGCCCCGATTGCCTCTACCCTGGACAATTATGAGAGCCACCTAATTGGTCACTCTGCCTTGAGTCTCTCTCACCTCCAACCCACACTCTATACATTCCCCAAAGTGATTTTCTTAAAGCACAGATCTGTGTATGTTATAATCATGTTTATTAATCTCTGGTAGCTTCCTAGTACCTTTGGGATTAAATATCAAGTCCTCTGTCATTTCAGGTCCTTCATGGCCTGGCTCCTTCCTTATCATACCCTCTCACACACACTTTAAGTCAGCCATACTCTTCAGCCTTTGATGCAGCTAAAGTCAAGGCTCAGACAGTGTGCTCTAATCAGGGCCTTTTGCTGATGTACCTAGTGGATACACATAAGGCCAGCTCCCTAAAGATCCCCTGGAGTTACACTCAAAAGATTTGGGTCTGAGACTGTGACTGCATCCAAGCTTTTTGCCCCCCAAACTTCAGAGACTTAAAGAGGACAAGTCTCTCATTAGATTATTGGCCCTGTTGATGGGGTATTGGTGTGCCTAGGTTTGTAACATCCAGTTGCAACTTCAGTTGTAAAGTTACACCTCCTCCAGCCATAAAACTGTTAAGTCTGCCTCTTCCCTGAGCAGCACTCTGCTTAGCTGCCATAAACCCTGCTTGTTACAAGAACAAGACATACCTATGAATCTTTCACCCAACCATCTATAAGCAATTAGAGAAATGTAAAGCTCCCTTGTTCTAGTGGTCAGTCGCACCTATGAATCTTTCAATGCACTATCAGTAAGCTAATTCCTCTCCAATTAGGCACATCCTGGATCCCCAGTTAGTCTAGCTTCCAACATTCATCTTGTCAAACAGGACATTGATGGGTAACAGACTGGGTACCTCTCATTCAGAATTGACCGCTAGTTGACTTAGGTGACGTTTCAAAGCAAAAACCACACCTCCTGGTAGCCTCCCCTTGGGCTTTTCCCCAGTGAATTATGGGCAATATGCCTGCGCAGTAGATATGAAAAGTGCATGTCCCTTTAAGCACTGATTACTCCTTAACTCCTCCCTAAAACCACCCTTATTCACCTAGTTAGCATAATTGATACCTGATTTATGTTATTATGGCTATATAATCTGTATTTCTAATTCCCGCATTTTTGCAGGCTTCTTAAGCCCTCCTGCCCTCTGAATAGTGTAACAATAAACTTTTACAATCATTAAATGGAGTTCATGATTCTTTCCTGAACTATCCTCTCACCCACATCTCTGCACACACCTGAGACTGGCCCTTAGGTGGACCTGCAACAAGCCTTCTTGTTTTTTCTCACATATGACAGTCCAGCCCCCATGACTCTCTTTACTCCCTGTCTCTTTACCTCCACTACCACAGAATCCCTAGTTTCTGCTAAAATTCAATTCAAGCCTAGGACATATCTCCTCCCATCTGCAAGCTAGGTTTTCCAGATACCCTGAGGGCCACAATAGCACAGACAGCCCCAAGTTTGCCCAGGACACAGCAGACTCAAATATGGAAACATAATACTGTCTCAAAAAGGGTTTTCAAAGGCCTGATCACAGCAGTAGGTAGATCAGGCAGAATAAGGTTGTGTGGACACCTTTGAATCATCTGTTTCACTGATACTCTGCGTGGATACTTTTCCCAATAGTTAGCACATTCCCTTCTCTCTCCATTCCTGTGATACCAACTGTACTATGCCAAAGCATAAACTGCACTCCCCCACCAGCCATCAAAGTCTGCTCTCTCATTCCCATTCCTCTCAACCCTCCCCTCCCCATAATGTCCCACTCCAGACCTTCCACTATGCCCTTTGGAATGCCTGCTCCATAATTAATAAATCTCCTTTCATTTCAAGTCTTCCTTTTTCACTTCTTCCATTTTCTTGTACTCATTGAAACCCCTGATGATGTTATTTCCCTGGTCATTCTTTCCAGGACTAGTTGCCCTTTGGCTCATTTCCCAGACTCATTGGCTATGGTGGAGGAATTGGAATACCCCTTGCTCCTCATTGCTGTTTCTCAAGTCTCCCTCTGTCATCATCACTCAGTAACTTCTCATTTAAGCTTCATTCAATCCAAATTTGTCACCTAGCCCAGATTGTGGTATCTGCTATGTACAAAACCTAAAGAAAATTTCCCTTTCTCCCTTTGAATTTTTTTTTAGAATTTCTATTTATTCTGAACTTAACACTGCAGAAAATAATGTGCATTTTGAGACTCTCAGAAGAATAAACAAAAGGAATATATTTGAAACCCAGCATCTTTATTCCATACTGCTTGCCTTTTTCAATGTATATACTAAATTCTTGATGCTATTCTGCTTGTCTGTATCTCTTTCTATATCTCCTACGGTTTTCTTTTGTGCCATTTAAAAAAAAGTTTCAATGGCTTTTTCCCTCTTTGAGGGGTTTTTACTATTGCTTCCATCACTCTTCCTTATAGCCACTCCTCCCTCATATCTTAATTTTTAAAAGAAAAAAAATGTAACAAATGAGTACTGCCAAGCAAAAGAAATCCACACAAATGTGGGACTCATTCTGTACTCCAGGCCTATCATCTGTATAAGGAAGTAGATAACATGCTTCATCAAAGGCCCTCTGGAGATACAGTTGGCCATTGGTTTGATGAGAATGCTGAAGTCTTTCAGAATTGTTTTTCTTTATATTGTAGTTATCATTGTAAGAATTATTCTCTTGTTTCTATTCACTTCATTTCAGCATCAATTCATATTTCCCAGGATTCACTGAAAGGGTCTGTTTTGTAATTTTTTGTTACAGTAACATTCCATTATATTGCTATGCCACAATTTCTTCAGCCATTCCCCAACTGATGGATTTACTTCACTTTCTAGTCCTTTGCTTTTTTTTTTTGCTCTTTTTAATTCCTCCTTCAGGTTCAGGAAGTTGTTTCCTTGTATCTATTCCCTCTCCAATGCTACCTGTCCTCCCACCCCTCCTCCATGCTCATATACTCTTCTCATGTGTCTTGATTATGAAAAATAATCCATTTCATCCCTTCTTCCTCTTTTCTATACTAGAATCAATCTGTCCCCAGAAGTACAAGATGGGTAGGTAAGGAAGCAAGCAGTTATTAACTGACTATGCATTAGACACTGTACTAAGTGCTTTTAAAAAAAATCTCATTTGATCCTTACGAGAATGGTAGGTGCTATCATTATCACCCCCATTTGATAGTTGAGGACACTGGGGTAGTCAGAGGTAAGCAATTTGCCCAGGATGACAGAGCTAGTATGTGTCTAAGGCCATATTTGAACTCAGATCTTCCTGACTCCAGGTCCAGTGCTCCATTCACTACTCCACCAGCTGCATCTGATATATAGAAAAGAATAAACAGAACATAATACAAAGTAAACAACACAAGGAAGGCACGGGAATGAAGATGGATTGGGAATGGTTTCCTAAAGAAGGTGGGATTGTAGTTGCAACTTGGGGAAGCTAGGGAAGCCAAGAGGTGGAGATAAAGGAGGGCCTGCCAGGCATGGGGGACAGCTAGCAAAAATGCTAAGAGCCAAGAGATGGAACACCTTGTTTGAGGCACAGAAAGGAGGCCAATGTCACTGGTATTAAAGAGTATGGGTCAGGGGAGATGTTAAGTTCTAAAAAGACTGCAAGGGTGAGGAAGGAGTAGGTTTATTAAGGTTATAGAGGCTTTGAACACCAAATGGAAGATTTTAGGCTTTTATATCTTATCCTGGAGGTGATAGAGAGCCAGGGAGCCATTTGAGTTTATTGAGTGGTTCAAGGAGGTAGGTGGGTAGAAGGACATGGTCAGACCAGCGCTTCAGGAAAATCACCAGTGGCTGACTGGAGGATGGTCTGGAGTGGGAGAGACTTGTGACAGGCAGATCAATCAACAGGCTATTGCAATAGTCCAGCCAAGAGGTGATACATCAGGGAGATACTGCACCATGGTGGCTGTTGTATCAGAGAAGAGAAGGGAGTGTATTTGAGAGATGCTGACAAGGTGAAATTGATAGACCTTGGCAAGAAATTGGATATAAGGCATGGGAAATAGTGAGGACTCAAGTCTGACAGCCAGGCTGCAAGCCTAGGTGAATGGGAGGATGATGGCATCCTCAACAGTAATAGGGAAGTTAGGAAAAGAGGAGGGTTTTTGTGGAAAGATGATGAGTTCTGTTTTGGACATCTTGAGTTTTAGATGTCTATGGAACATCCAGTTCAAGATTTCCAATAAGCAGTTGGAGATGTGAGCCTGGAAGTCAGCAGAGAGATTAGGTAGAATTGAGAATCATCAACATAGGTTTTACGATTGAATCCATGGGAACTGATGAGTTGCCAAGTGAAGTAGTATAGAAGGAGAAGAGAAGAGAGGCCCAGGACAGACGCCTGAGGGACATTCACAGTTAGTGAGCATGATCTAGAAGAAGATCCAGCAAAGGAGACTTAGAAAGAATGACTACCTATGTAGAAGGAGAACAAGGAGAGTGGTGTACAGAAAAGCTAGGAGACAAGAGAGCATGAAGGGGAAGAGGGTGACTGACAGGGTCAAAGATTGCAGAGAGGTCAAAAAGGATGAGAACAGGTAAAGGCCATTAGGCATGGCCATGGAAAAATCTTAAGTAACTTTGGAAAGAGCAATTTCTTGTTAGTGATGAGGTTGGAAGCCAGACTATAGAGTACTATCTATTCTCTCTTGGTTCTCTTCTTGCTTGTATAACTATTCATTCTTAATATGTTTTGTTATATTTTCATTGATGTTACATCTAGTAACTGTGGATTTCCCCCAAGATTCCCTCATGGACCTTCTCTTTTCCTTCTATACCATCTCATTTGGTCATTTATTAGCTCCCATGGATTAAATGATCAACTCTAGGCAGATGACAATTCCTAGATCTATTTATCCAGTCCTATTCTCTCACCTGAGCTCTACTCCTGCTTCATCAACTACCATTTGGATATTCAAATAGAATTTCCCACCATATCTATAAAAATATTTTCAGCAGCTCCTTTTTACATAGTGGCCAAGAATTGGAAACTAATAATTCTCTATCAATTTGGGGAATGGTTAAACAAATTATGGTACATAATTGCCATGGAATATTATTTTATTGTAAAATATTATGAAAGAGAGTATCAGTATTAAGTGATGCAGACTGAAGAGAGCAGAGACAGGAAAATAACTTATACAGAAACAACTTTGTAAAAATTAACAATGTGGCTAGGCTTAAGAACTCTGATGAATACAATGACCAGCCATGATTATAACATACTGGTTATGAAGAGTGTTAGCCATCTCCTAACAGAGAGGTGAGATGCTCAGAATATAGAATGAGACACATACTTTTGGACCTGGTCAATTTGGGAATTTGTTTGCTTGTCTATGCATTGTTATTACAATGGGATTTTTTTTCTTTAAGTGTATGTGGTAGGGTAGGGATGCAAGGGAGAAAAACGTACTTGTTAGTTGAAAAAATGAATGAAAGCAAAAAATATGTGCCCCATAATCATAATCATCCCAAATCCAGTTCCTTCTGAATTTTCTTCTAACTGTTGAAGGTACTACCAGCCTCCCAGTCACCCAAATTAGAAACCTCATTCTCCTCAACCCCTTTCTTTGTTGCTCATCACCCCATATCTAATCCATTGCCAAGTCCTATCATTTATTTCTCTATCAAATTTCTTTCATCTATTCCCTTTTCCTCACTCACATGGCAGCCATTCTACTTCAGGTGCTCATCACCTTCTATTTGGTCTCTGTGCCTCAAGTCTCTCTCTTTTCCAGTTCATCCAGCACAAGTCTGACTGAGTCACCATTCTTCTCATTAAAGTTCAGTGTCTCCTTATTACCTCTATGACCAAGTCTCCATTCCTCTCGCATTGAAAGCACTTTACAAACTGGACCCTTTCTGTCTTTCTAACTTTCATGTGTTAGCCCCTCCACATACTCTTTGTTCTAACTGTACTGGCCCTGCTTACTGTTCTGCAGACAAGACACCTTCAATGCTTGCGGTACTCTTCTATCTGATGGCCACTTCTAAGAATCCATGCTTTCTTTAAAATGCCACCTTCTCCGAGGGGCCTCTTTTGGTCCCTGTCCCTCTCAGGCTACCTTCTACCTCCTCTGGATTTCCTCTTGGACAAACTGATTTATTTACATCATTTCCTCCGTTTGAGGGGAGGGACCGGTTTGACCCCTTTGTGTCTCCTGCCATTAGTCCAGGGACCAGGGCATAGTGAATGCTTAATACTAGGTATTAAGCATGAGGTCTCAATTAGTGCAAATAATGAGTGCCCTAAAGTGGCTGCATGTGTTTGAATCCACACTACTAGAAGTCATTATTATGTAAAGTATAATAACCAGTTACAGCCCAATGGAAATATGTAGCACGAATTCAAATACATTCTCCCATTTCACAGGATTCATTCATTATTCACACCGATCAGGAGCCGGCTAGAAATGCTTACCAATGGATGATTACATGAGGCTTTTTCTGATCCTAGCAGCTGCTAGTGCCCTATCTTTCCAAGGTCAGATAGATGTCAATATATGCATGAATTCTATATGTACACATTGCCTCTTCCCGTAGAAGGTAAGCTCCTTAAGGATGGGGGCTTGGACTTTTGTCTTTGTAGCTTTATCATTTAGTACATTGCTTAGCATGCAGTAGGTTCTTACTAAATATTTGCTAATTGAGTACATCAGAGGCATAAACAAAGTTTTGTTGTTGGTCAGTCATCTCTGACTCTTCATTACCTCAGAGACCATAGAACCCTAGGCTCATCTATCCTCTATTATCTCCTGAAGTTTGTCCAAGCTCATGTTTGTCATTTCCGTGACACTCTCTATCCATCCCATCCTCTGTCTGCCCCCTCTCCAACATCAGGGTCTTTTCCAATGAGACCCATCTTCTCATTATGTGGCCAAAGTATTAAAGCTTCAGATCTATTATTTGACCTTCCAGAGAAAAGCCTGAATGAATTTCTTGAAGTATTGACTGATTTGATCTCCTTGATGTCCGAGGGATTCTCCAAAGTCTTCTCCTGTGTCACAGTTCAAAAGCATCAATTCTGTGGTGCTTGGTATAGTTCAGCTCTCACAGCCATACTTGCTACTGGAAAAAACCACAGCTTTGACTATATAGACCTTTGTGAACAAAGTGATATCTCAGCTTTTTAGTGTGCTGTCCAAATTTACCAGACCTTTCCTTCCAAGGATTTGCTAATGTCATGGTTGCAGTTTCCATTAGCCATGATCTTTGAGCCCAAGAATATCAAATCTGACCCCTCTTCCATTTCTTCTCCTATTTGCCAGGAAGTGAAGGGACCAATTGCCAATATCTCAGTTTTTTTATGTTAAGTTTCAAGCCAGTTTTTACACTCTCCTCTTTCACCCTCATCTAGTGGCTTCTTAATTCTTCACTTTCTGCCATCAGAGTGGTATCATCTGCATATCTGTGAATAAACAGATAAACAAAGCATCTTGTGCTATTTCCCCAAAAGAGGGGTATCACTACAGACTTTGGGGGATCAGAAAAGCAGACAGTAGATAATAATTCAGCTAGGCAGAAACTGACCCAGTAGACACCCAGTAGGGTACGCCAGGACTAGGAAGTAGTATGAGTAAGGATCAGAACAGAAGTTTCTTGAGTGTGTATCCAGCTCCATGGTGGAGCTGAGTTCCTTGGATAGGATTAGTGGGACAGAAGGCTGGAAAGGTCAGGAGGAATCTGACTGTGAATGGGATGGCCTTTAATGGGGGACTAGGAAGTTTGCCTGATGACACTCCCAACAACCACCTGTTCCACTTTTTACTATAAATCGTCACAACTCAGGGTCTCCTACAAATTCATGTTCTGTGTTTCTAAGAAGAGATCCCAATGGCTGGTTGAGGGCAGGAGACCTTCTTTTGGGGTCTCCATCCCTTCTTCTCTCTGGTAGCTGGGGAAAAAATCCGAAGGGACCAGTCTGCTGGAAGATAATAAGATTAGCTCTTAAGGTTAGGGTCAAGGTCCCAGTGTTGGCTTCCTTTCCTCTGGAAGACTACACCTAAAAATAAACATTGCAACTAGGATTCCTAAGAAGCTTTGGGCCCCTGGGGCAACCCCTTGGTTGCCAAAACTGGAGTGTGATCTCTCAGCTCAAGGAACTCAGCAGCAACCTAATCTGTATAGGTTTTCCTCTCTTCTTGCCCTACCCCCACCATGGTCCATAAACAAAGTCAGCTCTGTATTAGCAATGATCTCATCTATCTAGCAAACCATATTTTTCAAAGTCAGTAACCCAGAGGTACAATGTATAAATAAAAAAGAAACACTTAGCAAGCAACCTTGCTGTAAGGGCAATAACATAAAAAGGGAGCAAAGAGAAGCCAGAATCCAGGCACTCTGCTAGCCAGCAGAGGCTGCTGAGCTTCCATATCTCCTGGGAAGCATGGGCATGCTGCCCCTGCCCTGCCCATTCCCCTTTTTCTCCTCTTTGGCCACTCTCCAGAAAGACTTTTCAAACATCCACAGTATAGGAAACAGTGAGCCCCCTAGGTCTGATTCCCCAGGAAGAGGCCTCTTACTCTTAGGGTCTGCCAGCCTTGCCAGAAGGGATCCTACATGTGCTCTTGGACCTGGACACATGAAGTAGGGGAGGCGGCAGAGGCATAGGGGGGCTACTTCAAACTTCTTTCCTAAAGCTTCCTGCTACCCCATGTACCTGTTCCTTCTCAACAGTGCTCCTTGCCTCATACTTCATAAAAAAAAAAGGCAGGCCACCTGTCTCCCACAATTCCATACATCAAACCACCCTGGCAGCTGGGTGGCACTGTGGATAGAGTGCCAGGCCTGGATTGGGATGGCCAGAGCTCAGATTTGCCCTAAGACTCTTCCTAGCTGTGTCTCTGACCAAGTCATTTAACCCGTTTGCCTCAGTTTCCCTATGTGGAAAATAATAGTGCTTTCTCCCAGAACCTTTGGACCCTCAGGGCAAGGAAGCCTTGGGCCTGACTCATGAACCTGCCCCATCCCCAAGCTGCTCATGGGACCCAGCCCCAAACTACCAAAGCCCCGACCTCTGTACTGGGAGAGGGAAGAGGGAGGGATCCATGGGAATAAACAGTAACTGTCACATAATGAGCTCAAGGAAGAGACATGAGGACACCGCCCTTCCTTTCTCAATAAAGATCACTGCTGCTGATGTTTTCCTTTCTAAAAAGCACCGCATATGCTGCTTTCTGTACGTGTTGTCTACCTGGGAAGATATAAGGTCCTGAGAGACTGTTTTCCTATTGTCTTTGCTCACCTCCACCCCCTTCTCTCCCCTCCTCCAGCCACCGCCTACTTCAAGGCCTCAGCTCCTCTCCCTTGGACCAGTGCAGCTGGCTCCTAATTGGTCTCCCTGCATCTGACCTTTGGCTCCTTCTCACAGCTGTTAAAGCCAGATTCCTGAAGCACAGGGCTAACCTTGGCCTTGCCCTATTTGAGGACACACAGCAAACTTCTGCTTGCCTGTGAAAGCCCTTTATGAGCTGACTCTAACTTGTCTTGATAGAATGATTTCATGTGATTTCCTCCCAAACTTCGTTTTCCAGTCAAACTAACTTTCTCCTATACCCAAAACACCTTCTCCTGTCCTTGTGTTTTCCTTCCCATAGGCTATCTTCCATGGCTCCCGAGCTCGCCTCCTCATCTCCACCTTAGAGAATCCCTACAGCCCCCCTTTTTGGAGGGGGCAAGGCAATTGGGGTTAAATGATTTGCCCAAGGTCACACAGCTAATTTTTTGCGTCAAGTGTCTGAGGCTGGATTTGAACTCAGGTCCTCCTGACTCCAAGGCTGGTGCCCTATTCACTGTGCCACCCAGCCACCCTGTTACAGCCCTTTCTGATGCCCACCCCCTCCACTGAAATCAGCTTCCATTTACCTTGCATAGATTTCTGGACTCAAGAAGACCTTAGTTCAAATTCACCTTCAGATACTAGCTGTGTGACTCTGGGTGAGTCACTTAACTTCTGTCTGCCTCAGTTTCCTCATGTGTAAACTGGAGATAATAATAGCACCTACCTCCCAGAATTTTTGTTGTTAGTATCGAATGAGATAATATTTGAAAAGCATTTTGTAAACTTTAAGTATGCATATATGTGTGTGTGTGTATGTGTGTGTGAGTATGTGTGTGTGAGTATGTATGTGTGTGTGTGAGTGTGTATGTGTGTGTATGTGTGTGTGAGTGTGCATGTGTGTGTGTGTCTGTGTGTGTATGTGTGAGTAGATGTGTGTGTATGTATGTGTGTGTGAGTGTGTATGCGTGTGTGTGTCTGTGTGTAAGTGTAAGTGTATGTGTGTATGTATGTGTGTGTGAGTGTGTATGTGTGTGCATGTGTATATGTATGTATATACATACACAATTATCATCATCACCAGTTGGTATTCCTTTATCCGTGTACATTTTGTCCTCCCCCCACCCCAGCAGAACAGAATCTCAAAACCTTTGTCTTGGCAGAACCAACATCTAACACGTCACCACACAAATGGTAGGAGGCTGAGAAATACTTATGGCCATAAAGGAGATGAAATCAGAAAGGGTTTTCTGACCAATAGACAGATGTGAAAAAGCAGGAATGTGGTAAGGCTAGAGGAAGACAAGCCCCCCCAACTTTCTAAAGGTTGGTGTCTAACTCTTCCCCCTCCCACACCACTCATCTGCATTGAAGAGGGGAGGAGTTTTAGAATTGAGAACCCGAGTTAACCCAAGTCCCAGGAATGATTACTAGGTATAGTTAACCATGAATGATTTGAACAGGACAATATAACAAATGCTGACCATAAGCCTGGGGAAAGCGTCTGGCAGAAAGACTCAGAACCTACCCCAGGAAGCTTATTTCCAAGAAAAGATGAATCATGAGAGCACCTGCTAGGCAGCTGGACTCTCTGCTCTATATTAGAAAGAGTGTGGTCCCTGGAGCAAGGAATCTCCTGCTGGGGATGAAGGGCCTTCTAGCTGGGATTCTGAAATGGATAAGATGAGTAATATGAAAAAATATGGCAGGCAATGAATAAGACAGAATTTTGTTAAGAAAAAAAAAAACCCTGGAAGGTAGTAGCTATTTTCTCTGAGAAGATTTAACTGGCTAGTGGCTGTGGGTGGGCTTCTGCTCTAAAAACCCTATAAAAGCCTCATGGCTTTAAAGCAGGGGTAGAGGAACCTGAGGCCTCAAGGCCACATGTGGCCTTCTAGATCCTTAAGTGCACCAAAAGGGCCACATGTGGTCTTGAGGCCTCAGGTTCCCCCACCCTTGGTTTAAACTAAGAGAACCCTGAGAGCTTTGGTTGAAGCTAGAATCTGAGAGAAATTACATAAAGATGTGCCCAGAGTAGCAGTGCCTAGCAGTGGTCACTGGAGATATCTCAAGTCTCTGTGGGATTGGTGAGAGCAGTCCAATGACATCACCAGAAGATACAGGAAGTCCTGAATCTGGGAATGAGCTGTCCTCTAGCACTTCCTCTGTGTGTGCCAGTGGGGCCTGTGTTTATGGAGGGAAACATATGATTGCCTCTTATCTGACTACTTTCCATTCAATGTTTTTACTTGGAACTAATTGTATCCTTGGGCTAATTAACAAAAGTAAATAGATCTGTGCGGTTTGAGTGCATACAGAGTACCTTGAACATAGTATCCATGAGTTGGGGACCTACTCTGTGAACTGGGGATGGTGGTGAAGGGATGCTCCTGATGTCACACTGAACTACAGGGCAGAAACCAAGGCCCAGAAAAGTTGTCATTGTTCAGTATCACACAGCAAGTAAGGGGATCTGGAATTTCTCAAACTCAAGACTTCTGACTCCATCACCAATGTTCTCTTTTGAAGTTCAACTGAACTTTGGCTAGGGTCAGCATCTTGTGCCTATTTCTCATCAGCAAACAGATGCAAATGTGCTCCCACAGAAAAAGGGGCAAAACTGACTGACTCATACAATACAGGGCTCAGGACTCATTAGCTAAGTAGCAGAAATAGGCCATTTCAGACACAATGACATTCTAGTTTATCTAGCCTACTTGACCCAATACTCAGGATCCCAATTCTTCCATTCTCCCCGGGGGTTAGCTTTGCTTGCTACCTTGCGATCATTCCTAAGTATTTCTATTCCACAGACTGGAATCCCTTTCTGCCAATTTCTATAGCTGCCATTTCATCCACTGACCATGCCTGCCAGTTACATCTCCAAGAAGAGTTTCTGTTTGGCTGCTACCTTGTCTGTCTCTACAACATTCTCTCAAGAGTGAATTCTGATTGGCAGCTCTTGTGTTCCAGGATGGATATGGATTCACAGCATTTCTATGCTAATGGGACCCATAAGATATGTGAAGACAATGACGTTCTGCTTTGTTTCGATCAGAATGGTGATCAATTTCCATTGACCCACCCCCATCGTGTTACCCAGCTGTCCTTAAGTTACAGCAACACTTGCCTAGGGTCAGTGGCCCTGTAGCAAAGTGAAGGGAACGTTCCTAATGTGATGTGTTTCTGAAGATTGTTAATCATCATGAAACTCAATTAGCCAGCAACTATGTCTTGGACTTGTAGAACACAAATGATTAGGTCTTTAATTTGTAGTGTCTGAACACTATGTAAATATCCCTACAACTGGCAGATAGCATGCCACTCACATTTCCCTTTACCTAAGCCTTAGCCAAGGCAGCTGTAGAGACAGACTTTCAGATGAGTCATTAATAAGTAAAACCACAGCCTACCAAGGTGCTAACTGCTTCCTGAATCTCAGTTAAGTTAGAGGCATTAACTCTTTGGAACTGTTTTCCCTTAATTCTGTTGCCAGCAGTCAACTAAGTTCATGGCAAACTGCTGAAAACCAAACCAAAACAAAAGAAAACAAAACCAGCTGCTTGTCGGAATTGCTGGCATTCTCAATACGGATTCTGCTGGCCTAGTATCCAGAAGGGCTCCTGAGGGAATGGAGGTGACCAAGTCAATTCAATGCAACCACACTCAACCTTTTACTAAATGCCTCTTAGATGGCAGCACTGGTGATCAAAGGGTCCAAATAGCAGATCTACAAGAGGCATCTGGGTGGTCCTACTGTTGAGGTCATAGTTGGGAAAGTTGGTTCAGATTTGAAAGAATTCACTTAGACCTTCTCTTTAGCCAATGGGAGCTCTATTGATGCAAAAGCATATGGGCCTGAGATTTAGCAAGGAGCTAAACAAAGGCACTGATATAGGAAAAGGACCGGATTTATATAGACAGAAAACTACACAGCCTGTAGGATGGTGATGCAGTTTTAGGGTTTCTAATGGGGGTCGGAGATTTAGGGACAGGATGAGGAAGATGGCTGACACAAGATAAAAGAGACAGGGGAAATTTTATGACCCAGGAAGGGGGGGAGACAAGGAATTTTACGGTCCAGGATAAGGGGAAGTTTTATGGTATACCAAGATAAAAGAAGAGGTTTTAAGACACCTTCAGACTCAAGAGGGCTTCCCAAGACACTGAAAAGGCATCCCTTAATATTAACCCTTAGGGCACCTTTGTATCCACATCACTAGAGCCAAGAAGATGTGAGTTCAAATCCAGCCTCAGACATTTAGAAGCAGTGTGACCTTGGGCAAGTCATGTAACCTCTATTTCTCTCAGTTTCCTCAACTGTAAAATGGGAATAATAATAACATCTACCTCCCAGGGTTGTTGTGAGGATCAAATAAGCAAATATTTGTAAAGCCTCAATATGGTGCCTAGCACTATAGAAATGGGAGCTATTATTATGTCATGCCCATGGCATGAATTTGGTTCAATAGTACCTGATACCTTCTAGGCCATGTTAGTAGGCCATGGGGCTACTAAGACAAACAGAAGACATCTTCAGCAAGCTCTCATTTTCCTGGGAGGGAGGCGACATGCCCAGGAAAGGAAATATAAAAATATTTGAGGAAGAAAAGAATATTAATATTTTTATTGGCTATTCCTTCTCTGTGCCACTTTCTGTGATGCCACACCAAGTTATTGAATCTCAGAAAAAGAAAATGCCTCTCAAGGCATCCAACACAACCCTTACCCAAACAGGAATCCCATGTATAACATCCCTGCTTGAAGAAATTCTGTGGCATTCAGTTCAGGTCAGCTGAATGGCAGTGACTACTAGACCATCATCAGGCAAAACCACTCTTCTGCTAGGCACCAAGTCTTCAGCTATCCCTATTGAATAATATGTGCTGGGCTCCTTAGAGGTGTCTTGGAAGCCTGCTGATACCATTCAGAAAGGCCTCCAGCTCTGAGCATTCAAACTGACCATGTTGGTCAGAGCTTGGAATCCTACAGGGCAGAGAGGAAAACTAAATATTATAAGATTTTCTCCCTATCTCCCATAGGTGTTGGGATATTTGTAAGGGGAAACAAGCAGTTGTAGCTTGGCAGGGACTACATGGGGATTCAGGAAATAGCCCAAGGCTTGCAACATAATGATTTGAGGGTCTGAAAATCAGCATATATGTTGTGAGCATGATAGAATGGAAGGAGAAGCAAGGTTGGCATTGAGGACTCTTGGGTCTGTGCTGGTGGCAAAATAGAGATTGAGAAAAGGAGTAAGTTCAAGTGAGTTTAGAGGTTGAGGGTTCGAGACCCTGGACATGGGACTGAGTCTTGGGCCTTAATGTTCTTGGCGTATTCTGAGAGAGAGAACCCCCTACTCCAGTATAGAAGATGAGGGGCTGAAGTGTAGGGTCACTATTTCAGCATGGTCAGAGGAGAGAAGCTGAGAGTGAGGGAGAATAGAGTCTGGTGACCACCAAGGCTGTGGGTCTCATTGGTAATTCCTTTCCTTGGTGGGGATGCAAATGTGAACATGGTGAGAAAAATCACTGACTAGTTGCTATAGTTCCTCTCTCACCACCCATCCCCAGGCAAAGAATGCAAGGAAAGAGTGAGCACAGAATGAGCAATGAGGAAGTTGAAAGATCAGATTCTGATGGGCACAACTCATCTGAACTGTGGTCTCTTTAGCTCACTTACACATTTGTTTTAAAATGATATCAAAAGACTTTCTCATTGCTTGGGGTGGGGTGTGACGAGGTGGGGGGGGGAGCAGGAGAAGAGGAAGGTGCCCTGGGCCACCTAATCACTTATGAAGCAATGGTTTGTGCCAAAGTGTCAAATGAAATAAATGACAGATTTTGAAATTCTTCCTGTAACTTTTTCTTTTCACAAATGCCCATAGATCAAGCATCTCTATCATCTGCTACATTCATGGTCTAAATGTTGATTGAGTGTTCATCTCTGAGCAGATAGGAAGGTCATCTACCATCATGCAATGGCTGGTGTGGAAACATGACCAATGGCTCTGCCCATGGGCTACAGCAGTTGTTGGCACCTCCCTCTGCTACTATGAGTGTGGATGTACCTTCACGTTGGTTTGTATGCTAAGCCTCAGAAGGAGCATGGGACATGCTTAAGGTTCACAGACTTTGCTCTTGAGATACTTCCTTCTTTGTTCTTACAGTTGACTAATCATTTGCTTCTCATTACTCAAGAAACTTACCCATGTTCATCATAGAGAGCATAACCTTGCCTGAGAAGTTACAGCAAAATTACATTCATTCTCAAAGAAGAATTTGCTTTTTAATTTCAAGTTACAATACAGTTATAATTAACTTTTCACAGAAAAAAATTTCATTTACTGCCATTCTCCTTCTCTCCTGATGAATGCATCCCAATTAGCACAATCAAAGAAGTATTGTCGGAAAGTTGTGATAGCCATGGTGACCTGGGGAAGACAGATTTCTTCTTGCTTTCGACAAACTTCTTGTTGGCGGCTCCATTTCCAACATTCTGTAGGCAGGAAGGAAAGACTCCAAAGCCTGGTTCCAAAAATCCAGACTCTGTGTTCAGCACAGGGACTGGCCTTGAGAATTCTAGATGAAGGATGGCTGTTCCAGAGAAAAATAGGAGCAAGAGACCCCAAAGGTAATTGCTAGGAGAAGATCGGGGCCATTAGTCTAGTGTAGTGGAAAGGGCAAGGAGCTGGAACCCAGAATTGTAATGCTGACTAGGGAGGACTTTTTTTTTTCTTTTTTAAGATTCAGTTTTCTTTTTTTTTCTGATCTGTATTCTCTTTTCTCCTCCCTCCCACCTCCACACACAAACACTGAGAAAAAAAGAAAAACAAAACCTCTGCTACAAAGATGCATAGCCAACCCAAACTCATGTGCCCATAACATGTGCCCATCTGCACTCTGAGTCTGTTACCTCTCTATGAGGAGGTGGGGTCATAGGTTTCATCTTGGGTTATGATGACTTTCAATAGAGCATAGCCCCACTTAGAACCTCAGCTTCCAACCTCATCCTCTGTGAAATAAGGCTGGAGCAAATGATCTCTACCAATCCTTCCAAGCATCTGAGCATCATCCTGAGGAGAAACCAGAGAGTGAGCCTCTGGGAGCCAGAGCTTGAACTTTCAGCAGCCAAGGGGTGTGGCTATAGTTCTGCCATTAGTGTTCATGACCTTTAGATCTAAGGCTCCCCAAAGCACAGGATAGGAATGCAGAGGACCCCAACTAGACACGACACATTTGCATTCCCGTTCTCTAGAGCAGAGGCTTCAAAGACACAATCCAATGACAGTGGAACTGGGAAATGGTGAACACAAAGAAATACCGATACAATAAGACAGAGATAATAATATGTGGTTTTCTGAGTCAAAATGCAGCCTGAAGGGATCCTTTGTTTCTATTTGAGTTTGATGGAGGGGAGGGCAGGGGATGGGGAGGGGGACTTGGGAGATGGGGAGGCCACACTTGTCATATTCTAGTTTTTGGAGGGCTGTCCTAGGAAAGACAGATCAGCTGGGTTCTCCTTTGCCTCAGAGGGCAGAATTAGGAGCAAGGTGCAGATTTTAGAACAATATATGGAAAGATTTAAGAATGAGAGGAATTGGTAAGCAGAATGGATTGGAGGCAGTCAGCTTCCTCTCTGGAGGTCTTTACACAGAGACTGGAAGATTTCCTGCCAGGTACAAGTGATGGGACTGCTCTGGCTTCACTTTCCTTCCTTCTCAGTCTTGACTCTACAGCTAATCAGGCCAAACTCTACACTGTTGTCACCTCTCAAACCACTTGCTTCCTTGCTCTACTACAATCCATGCTCCCTCCCTGCTGAACTCCAGAACTAGAGTCCTCCCACCATCTCTCTCCTCTACTCCTGATCTTGGGCTGCTCTCAAGTGATCCTTCACTACAGCAAGGCAAGCCATTTCACTCCTTCCTACTTGATTCACTATTCCACAATGGCTTCCCTCCTCAAGTCTCCAATAGCACCTCCCTCCTAATTCCATCAGCTAAAGACCTTGCCTCATATTTCATTGGAAAAAAAGTCCCTTCTCTATGAGCTTCACCTTCTTTTCTCATCCCAGCTTCAATCTCCTTCTTAGTCTTGTCTCTGAGTAAAGGGCTCACCTTCTCCTCACCAAGGCCAATGCCTCTACATGGGTCCTCAGTCTATCACCTCCCATCTTCCCCAGAAGATTGCCCCCACTTTCATCCTTTCTTTCTCTAGAATTTTTAATCACTCTCTATCTACTTATTCCTTCCCTAATGCCTACAAACAGGCTCACATATCCTCCACCCTAAAACAAAAATCATCTCACTATACCCATTCTAGTTAGCAAGCTCCATCTTGTTTCCCCCCAGCTAAAGGATAAAAGATAAGTATGGGGCTTGTGATTTCATTGCTATGGGGAACTCACAGTTTGACACCTTCTCTGCAATTTGGAGTTGCCTAGAAGACTAAGAAATGAAGTGATTTGCTCAGTGTCTCTGAGCCATTAGGGGTCAGAAGTGAGAGTGGAAGCCAGGTCTTCCTTGCTCAAAGGATAGCTCTCTATCCACTGTGAAACACTTCTGCTCCCTGGCCAAAGTCCTTGGAAAAGTTCATCTCCACTTGGTGTTTTCACTTACTCTCATCCCTTTTGAAGTCTCTGAAGTCTGGCCTCTGAAAGATAGCAATGATCCCTTAGTCATCATATCAGATGACCTTTTCCCAATCTCCTTCCTCTGGGATCTTTCAAAAGCAGCTGACTCTGGTGACTACTCTTCTCTCCTGGATAATGTTTGGGTTTTTATGGCATTTCTCTCTTAGTTCTCCTCCTACCTGTCCGAGTACTCCTTCTCAGTCTCCTTGGCTACATCATTCATGGCACTTGTGCTTGTGTGTGTGTGTGCCAAGGCTCCCTCCTAGGACCTCTTCTCTGTACTTTCAACACTCTCTCAGAGACCTCACCAGGTCCCATGGATTCAATGATTAACTCCTAGTTTCATATATCTAGTTGGAGTCTCTCTCCCGAGCTCTAATTCCCTGCCATGAACTTCCAATTACATAGTTCACATTGGATGGCACATTGGGTGCCACATTGGATTACATTTGGGCATCTCAGACTCAGCGTAACCAAAACAAAACTCACATGCCCCCCAAATCTACCCTTCTTCCTAACTTCCCTATTGCTGTGGAGGGCACAGATACCTTTCTAGCCCCTTAAGTTCACCATCTCATCCTCAGCTCCTCATTTTCCCTCCCCTGAGATGCCCAATCAGTTGGCAAATCTTTCACATCTGTCCCTTCTCCTCACTCACATTGTCACCCTCATAATTCAGGAACTTGTTGCCTCTCAATTGGACTACTGTAATAGCACACTATTTAGTCTGCCTGCCTCCAGTCTCTCTCCTATTCCAATTCATCCTCCATTCAGTCGCCAAAGTGATTTTCCTAAAGTCAGTCTGGTGATATCACCTTTCTACTCAAAGAACTCCAGTGTCTCAAATAGAAGTGTATCAGCAAGCACCCTAGCATACCTAGGGCGGCTACTAGCATAGGTTCTTAGATCTGCTTTTCTAAAGGAAAGCAACTCAAAGTGGGTTAACAATCTTACTTTAATCAAACATATTATTTACCTAGTTCAGGGGGAAAAGTC
>CM053582.1:56885807-56910622 GCA_028627135.1 Pseudochirops cupreus | reverse complement strand
GCTTGTTCAATTTCTTTTTCTGAGATGGGGTTATTTAAGTAGTTTACTTCCTCTTCAGTAAGTCTGGGCAGCTTGTATTTTTGTAAATACTTGTCCATTTCACTAAGATTGTCAAATTTATGTGTATACAATTGGGCAAAACAATTCCTAATTATTGATTTAATTTCCTCTTCATTGGAGGTAGATTAACCCTTTTCATTTTTGAAACTTGTAATTTGGTTTTCTTCTTTCTTTTTTTTTTAATCATATTGACTAAAGGTCTATCAATTTTATTGGTTTTTTCATAATACCAGCTCTTAGTTTTATTTATTAATTCAATAGTTTTCTTAAATTCAACTTTATTAATCTCTCCTTTGGTTTTCATTATTTCTAATTTAGTATTTAATTGGGGATTTTCAATTTGCTCTTTTTCTAGCTTTTTCAGTTGCATGCCCAATTTATTGACCTCTATTTTCTCTATTTTCTTTATGTATGCATTCAGCGATATAAAACTTCCCCTAAGAATTGCTTTTGCTGTATCCCACAAGTTTTGGTATGTTGTCTCATTATTGGCATTCTCTTGAATGAAGTTACTTATTGTTTCTATAATTTCTTGTTTGATCCACTCATTCTTTAGAATTAAGTTAGTTTCTTTCCAATTAGTTTTTAGTCTATCCTTCCATGGCCCTTCACTACATATAATTTTTATTGCATTATGATCTGAGAAGGATGCATTTAATATTTCTGTCTTTCTGCCCTGAATTGTGAGGTTTTTGTTCTAGTACATGGTCAATTTTTGTATATGTGCCATGTACCACTGAAAAGAAGGCATATTCCTGTTTATCCCCATTCAATTTTCTCCATAGGTCTACCATGTCTATCTTCTCTAAGATTCTATTTACCTCCTTAACGTCTTTCTTGTTTATTTTGAGATTAGATTTATCAAGCTCAGAGAGGGACAGATTGAAGTCCCCCACTAGTATCGTTTTGCTATCTATTTCTTCCTCTAACATACTTAATTTCTCCTTTAGGAATCTAGATGCTGTACTGCTTGGTGCACAAATGTTTAGTAATGATATTGCTTCATTTTTGATGGTGCCTTTTAGCAGGATATAATTTCCTCCCTTATCTCTTTTAGTTAGATCTATTTTTGCTTTTGCCTTATCTGAGATAAGGATTGCTACCCCTGCTTTTTTTTTTTTTACTTTAGCTGAAGCATGATATATTTTACTCCAGCCTTTTACCTTTACCTTGTGTGTATCCCCCTGTTTCAGATGTGTTTCTTGTAAACAGCATATTGTAGGATTATAGTTTTTAATCCATTTTGCTATCCACCTCCATCTTATGGGAGAGTTCACCCCATTCACGTTCACAGTTAGGATTACTATCTGTATCTTTCCCTCCATCCTGTTCCCTCCTCCGTTTATGCTTTTATTCCCTCCCCCCTTCTCCCTTCCCCTTCTTAAATTTTCCTTTTGATCACAGCCTCCCTCAGTATTCCCTTCTTATCAGCCCCTTCCCCTTTTCCTACCCTTCCCCCTTACTACTTCTTCCCTCCCTTCTAACCACTCCCCCCTTTCGTGTCCCTTCCCCCCTCCTACTGCCTGTAGAATATGATAGATTTTTATACTTAATGTAGTATGTCATTTCTTCCTTGATTGACGAGAATAGATCTCATGCAATACTCCTCTCCTTCCCTTCTTTCCCATTATTATGATAAATTTTATGTCTCTTCTCGATAGAGTCCTATACTTAACTGATTATGTTATTCCCTCCTTGCACCAGAACCAATGAAGGAAAAGCTCACATAATGCTCATCTCCCTCCCTTCTTTCCCTCTACTTTAATGTTTTTATGCCTCTTTGTGTGGCATAATTTACCTTTTTCTGCTTCATTCTTTCTTCTTCTTCCATTGCACTCCCTTTGCAGCCCTTAATCAGGTTTTTCTTCTTATCATCATTTTGTGTAATTTATACCCATACCCTCTATTTTTCTATATCTCTTTTAGATGTTGCCATAGGTATAGAATTTACAATATTAACAGGTATCAGCTTCCCATATAGGGGTGTAAACAGTTTTCTCTTATTAAATAACAAGTTATGTGTGTGTGTTTTTTCCCTTATTTACTTTTCTATGTCTCTCTTGAGTCTTGTAACTGGCGGCTGAATTTTCCATTGAGCTCTGGCTTTTTCATCAGAAAGGTCTGGAATTCTTTTATATCATTGAATGACCATCTCCTTGCCTGGTAGATTATGCTCAGTTGTGCTGTATAGGTGATCCTTGGTTGTAATCCAAGCTCTTTTGCCTTGAGAAAAATCATATTCCAGTTCCTCCTATCTTTCAATGTAGAAGCTGCCAGATCCTGTGCGATCCTCACTATGGTTCTGTGATATTTGAATTGTTTCTTTCTGGCCACTTGTAGTATTTTCTCCTTTACCTGATAGTTCTGGAATTTGGCCACAACATTTTGCAGACTTTTCAATTTGGGATCTCTTTCAGGAGGTGACCTGTGGATTCTCTCAATTTCTATTTTACCCTCTGCTTCTAGGATCTCAGGGCAGTTTTCCTTGATGAGCTCTTAGAAGATGTTGTCCAGACTCATTTTTTCATCATGCTTTTCTGGTAGACCAATAATTCTCAGATTATCTCTCCTGGATCTGGTTTCTAGGTCAGTTATTTTTCCATTGAGATATTTTACCTCTTTTTCTAATTTTTCAGTCTTCATGTTTTGCTTGACTGATTCTTGGTTTTTCATAGAGTATTTAGCTCCAATTTGGTTGATTCTAATTTTTAGCAAATTATTTTCCTCAGTTTTTGAAGCTCCTTTTCCATATGTTCAGATTTCATTTTTAGTTCACACATTTTTTTTTAAGGAACTGTTTTCTTCATTGTAATGTTTTTCTAATTTTGCAATTGTGATTTTAAAAGAAGTGTTGATTTTATCTTCTACCTCTCTAATTTGGATTTCAAAATTCTTTTTGAGCTCATCTAAGAATGCTTTATGGGCTTGAGACCAATTCATAATCCCTGTTAAGGCTTCAGCTGTGGGTGTGGAGTCAATACTATCTCCTTCTGAATTTGGTTCCTCCCTCTCACAGTAATAGGATTCCAGAGTCTTTGTCTTTGTAGCCTGATTTTTACCCATTTTTAGGCAGGACCTTAGCCACGCCCTTCCTCTGGGGTTCCCAAGCCTTTGCTGTTTAAAATTTTGCTCTGGGGTAATAATTACTGTGTTTTCAGGGTCAGAGGCTGGGATTGCAGCAGCTGGAGTTCACTCTGTCATCCTGGTCCCTGGAAGTTCATTTAGGGGCTTTTTAAATTTATAGGCTGTGAATTGGTAGTCGCAGGAGTAGCTGCTGCCCCTGCCACAGGCCCTGCCTTTGTGTCTTACCTAGCTCTGTATGATCCCTGCCCTGCAGTGATAGGCCTGGGAATGGCCCTTGTGGGTGGCTTCCACATGCCATGTCATCCAGGCCTCTTCTTGTCTGGGCCTCTCCTCTTGTTATTCTTGAGTCATACTCTACCTGACATTTGCATAGGCCTTCAAGGGGACTTGCACATGCCAGCTTGAGGAAGAATTTTCTAAGCATAAGAAGAAAAAAACTCACATCTGGGTTACAAAATCTCCCCGGATTATTTTACTTATTAAAAATAAAACTAAAAGGCAGGAAAAAAACAAACAAGTTATGCATGTGTATCTGTGTGCATGCACGTGTGTAATACTAGAATAGGAAAATTCTGGAATGCCAGCATGGAGAGGAATCTAAAGAGTATATAGTCAGATCTCTTCATTTAAGAATAAGGAAACTGAGGCCCAGAGAAGGGAAGAGATTTACCCAGAGTTGCCTGACTAGGGAGCAGGTCTACTAGCTTCTAGTACAGAGCTCTCACTATGGGTTCATGGCTTCTTGAAGGGTAGGAAACATATGCAGTCAGATTTCTCTTTAGATTGTCCTTCGAAGCCTAGAATGGAGGGCCTTTGGCACTACTCTCACCGCTCCCAGTTTATGGGGAATGTATTTGTATTTGTGAATTGTATGTAAAACCACTTTCAGTTATTCAGTTTCTATTTGAGCACAAGAGATTCCATATTTGAACACAGTAGCAGTCAGCAAAGCAAAACAAAAATAGGAAATATTTACTTTTGAATAGAAAAAGCCTGAATCAGAGGAACAAATGGTTTCAGAAGGCATCTGGTTGAAAGGGATTCAAAGCCTTTTCTTATTTTACCCTTAGTTGAGCTGGGGAGCTTTTCACTCCTGGCTTGTAACCCTCCATCTTGTGGAGATCTTCTGTCCTACAAGTTTGCAGATGACTAATTTATCAAGAACAACACAAACCCATGTCTGCCCTAGCATAAACATGACCATGTGGGAGCTATGAAGATATATAAGGCCCAGCCCTGACGTCAAGCAGGGGAGCTATGATGTGAACTCAGACACCTTTGATCCCAAACAGAACAGGACAAGTACATCATGAGAATAAAAGCCAAGAGTTCTGAGGCTCCAATAAGGAGGGATTGCCTTCTAGCTAGATCAGAGGAGCTTTTGTGGAAGAGGTGATATGTGAACTGGGCTTCACAGGATTGCAAAAGGGAAGATAAAGAGGGAGGAGGGAGGGTTTTTTCTTTACTCAGACTTATACACATATGAGAAAACATGTGTGTGCCCATGTGTGTATGTACACTGAGTTCAAAGGACCTCAGGGAACATCTAATCCAATCTAACCTGTACACAATGGAACCCCTGCTGTATTATACCTGACAAATAACTGATTTGTCCTCTGAAGACCTTTCAGGAGGCCTGAACAAGGCCTACTTCAGGACTGGTCTCTTTGTTAGGATCTTGTCTTCTGGCCTCTGCTCCTGGTTCTGCCTTTGGGACCAATGGCATCAAGTCTAGTCCAGTCCCAGCTCCAAGTACACTAGAAGCCAGCTCCCATGTCCTTCCCAGAGGCTTCTTTCTTCCAGGCTAAACCTACCCAATTCTTTCAACTCATCCTCATATGGCATGAACTCAAGTCCATTCAGCATCCTGGTTACCCTCTGCTTGCCATTCTCCAATGGATTTATGTTATGCAGAACCTATGAGGCCTTAAACCAAATACAATACTCTAGATGAAGTCTGACCAGGGCAGAGGACGGTAGGACCCTTCCCTCCCTAACCCTGGAAGCTCTTATCTTCTGGTGTAGCCCAAAATGATATCAGCCTGTTTCAGTGTCACATCATACTGCTGCCTCTACTGACCTTACAGTCATGTCCTTCCTTCCAGTGCCAAGGTGGGACATTACTCCATGGAATGTGGCTTGTACTGTCAAGGCTGGACTCAAGGTCCTTTACTGACCTGGTGGCCTTCTCTGGATAGTCTCCAGATCTTTTCTAAGCTGCAGCCCCATAATTGAACTAATATACCTAATGTAGTATCGTCACTGACCTCTGGGACTTATTGCTTCTCTTAATCCAACACAAGATCAATTTGCTTTTATTACCGTCCTATCCCACTGAACCCTTAGACCATAAGATCTTCTCTCCTGTACTTTGTGAAGTTGTACTCAAGGGGAAGACTTTATAACTCTATCAAGATTTATGTATTATGTGTAGACAGAAATGGTTTGTGAGATATAGAGATATAGATATTTTATATACACACATTTATATATGTATATATTTACATATATTTATACATGTATATATACATATATGTATATATGTGTATATGTATGTATGTATGTATATATGTATGTGTGCATATTTTTCCCCTTGAACCTCTGAGTTCATCAGTTTCAGAGAGACCTCTCCAGTGAAAAAATTGCCTCTACCAAAGCAAGTATAGCTCTTTAGCACCTTCTAGTCTTGGAGAGCTGCTTGGGGAACCAAGAGGGGAAATTAGTTGCCCAAGATGGCATAGTCAGCATGTATCAGATGTAAGACTTGCACCAGGTCTCCCTCTTTACAAGGCTGACTCTACATATCATTGCAAGCTGCTTCTTTCTATTTGTCCCTGGAGGGTGACATGTCATCAGATGTTAGCTCAGCCTTCTTACAACCTTCTTCTCTCTTTGGATCCTGACTTTGCTATCCAGCACGTTGGCAATCTCTCCCAGCTTTGTGGTGTCTGCAAATGCAAAGGACTTCCAAATGTGCCTCTGTGGGAATCATTCATAGAAATGTGACACAGTGCAGAACCAAGCCCAGATCCTTGGAGCAGGCTACTGGCGACCTCCCACCAACTTGCCTTTGAATCATAATGACTACTCTTAGTCAAATGGTTTTAAATGCATCATCCAATCCCCCATCCCTTTACCTTGGTTGAAGGAATTAAATGAGCTGCTTTATTAAATGCTTTGTTAAAACCCAAGTAATTCCTCTGATTTACCAGCTTAGCAAGCCTGTCAACAAGAGAAATAAGGTTAATCTAGCTTGACCTATTCTTGAAGATGTCTTGCTGGCTTTTGGTGATCATCTCTTCCTTTTCTAGATATTCAACAAACCTCCCTTCAATTCCTATGAAAATTCTAGATTACATCATTAGCAGCAAACTTACTGGCCTATGGCTCACTCCTGTGGCCTTAAGGCCACAAAAGGACCTTCCTTGCCTTGGGGTGAGCAGCACCCCAGTAGCCGTATTTGTTCTGTCCAATGCAAAAGTTTTTCTCCTTGGCAGAGAAACAGAGGCAAACCAAGACTCAAGCTGCTTTGTCTGGTCTCTGAGGTCCATTACCTTTTGTCTCACCTACTCCAATCCCTGCCATCCTGTGATCTTCCTCTTCCCCTCCCCACCCTTATCGCTAAAAAAAATCCTGTGAGCTTTAGAATGTCTGATACCATTTATGCTCTAATGTGCTTTGATATGTGGCCCCTGGTCCATGCTCTTGATAGATATGTAGGTATGTATGCCTGTGTGTGTGTATGTACACACACACACACACACACACACATATATATGTATACATATATGCAGTACTTTCTGTTGTCAGTCATTTCTGTTTGTCCCTTCAAGGCTCTTTACCCAAAGACCCTCCACCATGCTCCTTCTACTCCCCCTCTTTTCCGGCTTTGTTTATATGTGTATAACTTCCTAGCATACAGTGCTAACCTATCCACTCCCTTTTAGCCACCCTGCTAATGGTCAGTATAGCATGTTCATCTAGAATCATCTTTCAGTGAGACATTTCATGTTGGGGCTTCATTATGGAATAGATATGGGTATCAACATAACCAAACTCAACGCGTCTCATCTTTTTTGACTCTGAAGACTCTTTTGTAATAAAACATTTTACTGCCCCCATGTAACCTTAGGACCCCCAATTTAGAGCTGGAAGGGACCCCAGAGGTTATCTAGCATGATGCCTTCATTTTACAGAGCAGGAAACTGAGGCCCAGGGAGGTCAATTTGCCCAAGATCACATGGGCATGAGGAAGCAGAGCTTGGCTTTAAAGTCAAATTTTCTCATTTCATATCCTGACCTGGTGTATTCCTTATGACAATGATGCACTGGTCAAAGTAGGAGTTCTTAAAAAGGATGCAGTCAGGCTTGCGGATGTGCTTCACCTCCCCAACACACACACACACACACACACACACACACACACACACACACACACACACACACACAACTTCCAAAGGCCTTCACCTTGCTTCTTTCCTTCCAGCTGTCTTTGAAATGGAAAAACAAACAAACAAACAACTCAGTTCTCTTCACTGGAGAAACAGAGATCTATACTGGGAGGAAAGAGGTCATTTTCAGTGTTTTTACAACGTGAAAGACCCATGGATTCTCCTTAGAATATCCCTCCTGACTGGCCCCTTGCAGCCCTTCAGAGGCTGGGTCTGAGTGCTCCATAGTTGGGAAGAGGAGACAAGCCTCTTTCTGGCTCCTGGAAGGGAACCGGGCAAGATCTGTGAGGACTCCTCCTGGTGACGTAGCCAGAGCAAGACAAGACAGAGAAGAAGACCACTTCAGTTTTTCTAAGTATCAAGTGAGGATAAAGATTCTGCAGGTCGAAAATAAATCAATAGAATACCAACAAAAATGCGGCAGGAACTTCATGCCCCAATGCCCCTTATCTTCCAGAAAACAGCAGCAATTCTTTCTCTTCTCCTGAATAGAAGATGGCAGGTTATTTCCCAAGTTGACTTGTTCCTTACTTTACACTTAATATTCTGTCCTGATGGAAGACTGTATAACTCTTCCTCAGTTTCCCCAGGCCATCCCTACATTGCCCCAGGGTTTCCTGCAGTGGATGAGAGAATAAAGGAGGATAGCAAGCATCATCTTTGTCTCACTCACGCCCTGCTCCAGGTCCACCCTCTAAATGCTTGGGATCCACAAGCTTGGGTCTTTTAATATTTTGATAAGTATATACATACATCCATATATACCTATACACACACAGTAGGTGCTCTGTCTGCAACTTTACTGTTGCCCTTTGTTTTTATGCCACAGTTGTTTGTCCTTAGTTTCCTATTGAATCCTTCCTTGCAGGAGTGAAAACATTTAATCAAAGCTGACAGACACAGCAATCACATCTGACAGTGTATACCACATTCCCCACCAGTAGAACCCCCACTGTGCATATCTCTACCATTCCATCATTCATCAACCTTTCACTGCTCTTTAACATTGTTTTTCTTTGCATCAGTGGAATCATTTTGTATACTGGTTTTGTTTTCTTCCCTCCCACATTCCATTGAACTCTTTATTTTTGGTCATTTTTTGGTGACATAGCAATGTTCCATTACGTTCATATACTGCATTTTATTCATCTATTTCCCAATTGATGGGCACCTATTTGTCTTCCAGTTTTTTTGCTACCACAAAAGATGGTGCCATGGATATTTAGATATACATGGGCCCTTTTTACTTTGACCTTTCTGGGTGTATACCCAGTACTAAAATCACTACAGGCCAAAGTATATGTGACTCTTCTCCCACAATTCTAGCTTTTTTCTTCTTCTGCAATGGTTGGAATCAATTCAAAATTCTACCAACAATGTACCAGTGTACCTATTTCCCCCCAGACCAACACTGACTATTTCTCTCTTTCATCATTATTGCCATGTTGAAGTATTTTTATGGCTCCTCCCAGTTCCCAGAATTCCCCACAAGAGAGGATTAGGGATATAATACAAAACTGAAAGCCAGGGCTTCACAATAGTGTCCTAACAATATAGTGTGTCATGATGACTTGACTTATTAAACCAAGATTGTTGGCTGAGGTAGATGTGTCTATGAAGGTCACAGCAGCATGAATGTGAGTCCCCTACTACCCAAATGTGATAAGGCTACAGTTGTAAGGTCAGGAACAGGTTAAAGGAAAGATCCAGAAAGATGGCAAGGCATAGGTTATGCTAGTCAGATTTTTAAGAGGGTAAAGACAGCCCTATTGCAAAGACTACAGCCTCCTAATCCCCCACCCCCAGCCCAAGGGAGCCTATTGGATAGATACCATGACTTTCCCAATGGCCAGTATCTCCTCCTTTTTCCATTGTGAAGTTTGGAGAAGTGGAGCTAAGTATGATGAGAGTTTCATAGCAGTGGGCACAGGGACAGTTGGAGGAGACAGAGCAGCAGGGGGCAGGCTGAGGCAGCCTGACTCCTATCGTCTCCTTCTTGGCCCCATTCCCGGAGTTAAAGGCCCTCTTTGTCTTTGGTTCCTAGCCTGCCCCTAAACCTCTCCCTTGTCCTGATCAGATCTCAGAAGGTCCTGATAGAGCAGGAGTCAGGGAAATCAAACTGTCTCACCATCCTTGGACACCTCTCAGAGGCCTAGACCTGACCCAACCTGAAAGCAAGAGCAGATGTCAGCCTTCTCCATGACTTTTCCATTCCATTCCATTCCATCCCGCACTGGACACAGATCAGAGAGATGGCATTTGTCTCATGCTACTTGCCAAACTAGGGCCTCAACTTTGGTTTCTCTTCAGCAGCATAGGACTGCTTGTTTTGGCCTTTAACCTAAGCTCTTAGTCATGGAGTTAGGGAGGGGGCTGTGAGGACTGCTAGTGCCACTGGTCACTGAAGCATTATAGGGGCTGAGTAGGAAGCCTGGGGGGAGGCCACTAGTCCTCCCTGGAGCTCAGTTAGGAGAGAAGTAAGGAAGCAGAGGGAGACAAGATGGAGAAGGAGGAGAAGACAGTGAGAAAGGAGGAGGAAACAAAGAAGAAATAGTTAGGCAGGACCATAAAGACAGATGGCCACTGACCTGCCTCAGGGACTCTTCATAGATGTACCTGGTCTGTGGTTACCTTCCTCCATCCTTACCTGCAATTCCACACACATAGATATCTCATTGGAACATTCTTGGCTCTCCTTTCCAATCTAGTATCAGATTAAAACCTATAACTCTTCTTCAATGAAAAGAGAAAGTATATATAGCTGTATTTATGGTAGATATATCCACTTTCAATATTATAAAAATCCTTTGAGATTAAGATGAATACATGGTGCCTATATATGGAATACCCAGGAATCTAATCTGCAGAGAGTTCATTGATCTGATCCCAATTATCAAACTCAGAAATTCTTGAGAATGGATACCCCGAATACAATAAGCAAAAAAAGGACCCCTCACTACCAATACTAGACACACCAATAACAAAAAAGGGGAAAAAGTGAAGGAGGATCTGGAATTCAATCACACACAGAAGTCATGGAGGTGTGAGTTTCCAAGTTGATTTCATCTTGCAGAATGAAGAGCTTCTGAAGATAAGGAAGTCCAGGAAAGTTTCAAGCCCAGTCATCTCCCCACTGTTTCTCCTAAGCTGGATCATTAACAGTGGAATGAGTAGAATTCCAGCATTGATGGAGATGGAAACCTGCAATAAGTGACACCATCATCATCAACGAGCAGCCAAGAGAGTTCCTGGAGAGAAACACTCAATAGAAGATTGATGCCATGGGGTGCCCTTGGGTTGGAGTTGGAGGAAGTGTGCTCCATTCACTTTGATTCACCAGGTGGAATCTGACCAGCTGCAGGCATGGTACCTTGAAGGAAACAAATAGACTCCCACAGGCTGTCCATCAACACCCCAAACCACAAAAGAGGTGGAAAATAGCAGGTGGCAACCAGCAGGCTAGTAGTCGTTTGTCTTCTTACTGTAGCTTTTTAGAGCTCTTTCCTCAGGGATAAATCCATAGTCTTCTTTATTTCTGCAGCTCCATATAAAATCAGCTTTTGGGCCCAAAGAACAGAACAGGGAGATACTACTGGTCAGATCTATCCCAGATGGAATAAATAATAGTGTTTTACATTGAAGCTGGGAAGGAGGGCGAGCCAGAGCTGGGACTAAGGGGGCGAGGGGGCAACTTTGCTGAGAATAACCACTTCCCCTGTCACCTTCCTGGCGTGATACTCACTCCTACTTCTGCTCCCACCAGAGGAAACCCAGAATCCCTCAGGCCTGGCACCCGCCTTGCTATCTGCGTCACTGGTGTGTCTCCTCTATGACCCCTGGGCCTTGCCATCTTCCCCAGCTTGGCACGGTGTGTGGCACATAGGAGACATTTAACAGATGCTCATTCGTTCCTCCATCTATCCATCCATCTGTTCCTTCATTCATAGGAAGAGGAGAAGTGAAAGAGCAAGTGGGGAGTTTGAATGTGGGAAACTGCAAGAAGGAGATCTGGATGGTTCTGTAACCTCTCAAAACCTCAGTGTCTTCATCTGTAAAATGGAGCTATTAGCACCAAACTTGTTTGCCTTTTGGATCTTCTTTACGTGTGCAAGATGGAAAAGGAAGGTCATTGGAGGGACTAAATATTGGGAAGGGTGGTACTCAAGCAGTGTTATGGTGGAGGTGAGAGATGGAGATGGCATGGTGTGGGTACAGGCCATTATGAAATACTGGCTGGAGGGTCAGGGGACCCAGAGTTTCTGGAACAGCAGAAGCAACAGGGCCAGGCTAGTGGGAACTTAGACTCTCCTGATGTATAGAATGTTTCATATATGATCATTGCTGGAAGGGCCCTAGGGGACCACCTAGTGCCCAATTCCCTCCTTTTAAAGAGGAGAAAACAGGTCCAGAGAGAACCCAACTAGCTGCAGGTCACACAGCTTGTTTATGGCAGCAAACACACTAATACCTTGGTTTCTTGACTCCCTGGCAGTTGCTCATTGCCTTTGGGGTCTGGTGTGTGTCAGCAGTCAACTGAAGGAGAGGGGAACTGTAAGAAGACCCTGGTGAGCTGGCTGGTGCAGGCTGGTGGAAAAGTGGCTTTAATTAATAAGGGAGATGGAAAAGAGAAGAGCTACCCATGTGACCAATGACCCTGTAATTGCCAACTCCAATGGTCTCTTCTCAGTCTTCCTCTTCCTTACACCTTCTGTAGCTTTGCCACCTCTTCTTTGACCTCTTTGGCTTGTTATTCTTTCTCTCTAGATTTCCATGATGTTCTCCTTCCATTTGTCTGACCGCTCCTCAGTTTCCTTTGCTGTATCTGTCCATGCTGCTGATTGGGGGTGTTTCCCAAAGCTCTGCCCTGGGCCCTCTTCTCGTCTCCCTCTATACTATCTTACTTGGTGATCTCATCAGCTCCCTTGGATTCAGTTGCCATTGATGTTGATGATTCTCAGAGCTATTTATCTAGCCCTTACCTCTCTACTGACCTCCAGAATCACATCTCTAACTGAATCTCAGACATCTAAAATAAGATGTCCCATAGACATCTTCAACTCATCATGGCCCTAACTTAACTCATTCTCTTTTCTCCCTTCTGAACTTCCATATTACTGTTTAAGGCATTACCATTCCACCAGTTTCCCAGGCTCCCAACCTTGGGGTCATTTTCCATGCTCTGCTCTCCTTCACCCTTCCCATAGCCATTCTGGTGCCAAATGTTGTCATTTGTACCTTTGTAGCATTTCTCCTACATGCCTCCTTTTCTCTCCTCTGACACTACCAACACCTACAATACCTCCAACAAGGTCATTTGAAAAAGGAGAAATACTAGCAGCTGGGGACAGGGACAGAGACAGGGAGTGGGAAACCAAGAAAGGATTCCCAGAGAAATTGGCATCTCAGCTGAGCCTTGGAGGAAGCTAAGATTTCTATGAGGCAGGGGAAAGGAAGGAGTTGAGTACAGGTAAAGATGGGAGGGAAGAGCTGAAATGCTGAGTTTGAGAACCGAAAGTCAGCTCTTTTGGCAGGAAAAGTATGTTTGTGAAGTAGAATAATGAGGAATATGTCTGAAAACGGTCGGAGATAAATGATGAGTGCCAAACAGGAGAATATGTATTTCATCCTAGATATACCCAGGTGCCCCTGGATATTCCTGGACTTTAGGAAGGGGATTTTTTTTGGCAGCTGTGAGGAGAATGAATTGGAGAGGACAGAGCCTGGAAGCAGGGAGACCAATTAAGAGGGGATTGCAGTGGTCCAGATGAGAGGTAACGAGCAGCCAAACTCAGGTGATGACCATATGAGTAAGGAGAGGGACAGATGGGAATGATGATAAAATGAGATACTGGATGCAAAAGAGCTTTGAAAATAAAGTTTAACGTGCTATGCAAATGAAGGAGGTGGAAGGTTATAAAATAAAAACTTAAGTCCCATCTGTCTTTACAGACCCCATGCGTAATACCACAGGGGCAGAGATGTAGCACTAGAATGGACCTCAGAAATTAAGCCAAATCTCCTCTTAGAAGAGGAGAAATTGAGGCTCAGAGAGGGGAAGGGTCTTGCCCAAGATCACACAGGGAGCCAGGGTGCAAACCTAGGTTCTTTTATTACAGACCTGTTGTACACATCAAGCCCAGAAACTATGATTTCATCAATATGGAAAATGTCCATATGAAAAGTTCTTCCACTGATGTCAAATAGCAAGTCCTCTGTCTCTGACAATCTTGAAGAGTGATCTGGGTCACTAAGAGTCAGGATGTATTAGAGATGAAACTTGATGCCAGGTCCTGCTGACTCCAAGCACAGTCCTTTATCCACTAGGCTTCACAGGTTTATATTTTTTTTCCCAATGAATTGCTTGAACGAACCAGTGTGTGTGTGTGTGTGTGTGTGTGTGTGTGTCTGTGTGTGTGTGTGTGTGTGTGTGTCTGTGTGTGTGTGTGTGTGTCTGTGTGTGTGTGTGTCTGTGTGTGTGTGTGTCCCCTGTTGAAGAGCTGGCAGAAACACTTACTCCTCCCTGCCCCAGATAGGATGTTAAGATAAGTAATGATGTGAAATACTGTCAATGAACCAATATTTAGATAAGTTATTGAAACATTCTTTTGTTGAATAGGAGCAACGTATGCTATAGGGAACTTTTTTCCTTGGGAAAATGGCCTCAGAGGTTCCATTTCAAACTCCCAAGTTGGACAAAGGCCATGATCTGGGGTGCCCTGGTTGGTATTCTGTGATCATTTGAAGACTATGTTAATTGTAGAAGAGGCAGGAAAGCCAAATGCTCAACTTGATGGACTTCTGAGTATTCTGCAAATAGTGGATGGGAAGGGGCAACCATTTCTATACTTGCGCTGGTGAATGCCCCTAAAGGGGAAGGAGGCCATTCTGTTTCACTGTTCACTTCCAAAATTGAGAGCTCTTCCTCTACAGTAAAAGAAAGAGTGTAGACCAGGTGGTCTCCCAGATCTTTTCCAGATCTCTTTTCTTATAAGTCCTGTGAACTTAGAGCAAAAACCATGGAATTTCCCAATCACCAAGCCATTGCTTTTCACTCACTTGTGGACCTCATGGGAGAGATCTTCCCTCAAAGTCCTCCTCTGATGCCCCAGTGGGATAATGGAGGTACCTCTGGGATCCAGAAGGCTATATCAGTGGAGATGCTCATCACATCTATAGATAAAAGCAAATTAGAAGGGAGAGTAAACCCACTGAATGACTGAGTCAGGACCCAGTCATATTATAAGAGACTAGAGGAGGAGGGATAAGTATAAAGTTTTACAGTTAAGTTCAAAAAGTTACCTTTACAAGGAAGAGATAGAAAAGGCACAGTTAGACTACAATCTATCTAAAAGTGGTCTGGGATTTTCAGTGGAGCACAAGGTCAATGTGAGTTACCTTTGGTATCATCTTGGGCTACATTAAGAGGGGTAGAGCTTCCTGGAATAGGGAGGTGAGTCCTGCTGTACTTTGCTTTAATCAGACTTCATTTGGAATATTGGATTCAGGTACAGGTGCCATATCATAGAACAGCGGTTCTCAACCTGTGGGTCGAGACACTTGGGGGTCACAGGGGTCACCTAAGACCATCAGAAAACACATATTTCTGATGGTCTTAGGAACTGAGACACCGCTCCTCTATCCATCTCCAGGCGGGTCCACCCACATGCAGATATGCCCACATACAAGTATTAAAGGATAGCCGCATTAGGAAGGTTGAGAACCATTGTCATAGAAGAACATCGATAAGCCGGATGGCATTGAGAGAAGAACAACCAGCATGGTGGAAGACATTGAGTCCATGATATGTGAAGATCAGTTGAAGTAACTGGGGATTTTTTGCTTGGAGAAGACTCACAAGGTATGTGTTAACTGCATTCTGAGGCTGCACTGTGGAAGAAGGATTCTATTTCTTCAGTTTGTCTCCAAAGGGTAGAATCCAGAACATTTAAATGTAAGAGGTAAATTTCAGCTTTATGTGAGAGGGAAAAAACCCTTTTTTCCCCATTGGAACTGTCCAGCAGGTGAGAGGCTCCTCCTCTTCGGAAGTCTTTAAGCAGAGACTCGGGAACCACTTGTTGTGGCTGTCAGTGGGAGTTCCTTTCAGGTACAGCTCAGATTAGAGGGTTGTCAAAGCCTTTTCCAAACTGCAAATCTGTAATTATCTGAGAGAGTCTACCTGTTCCTTCAGATTGTCATCAAAGACAGCTTCAATTCATGCATGGACCCTTCTTATCAATTTATAGAAATGAGAAAAGCCAGCAATTGTTGATAACTTTGAAGGGTGATGATGAGTAATAATAACAGCTAGTAATTAGTTATCGCCTATTACATGCCAGGCACTGTGCTAAGTGCTTTACAAGTATTATCTCATTTGATCCTCACAACAGCCCTTTGAAGTACACACACTCTTATGTCTTTTACAGTTCAGGAAACTGAGGCAAAGAGAGGTTAAGTGAGTTGTCCAAAGATACACAACTGGAAAGTGGTGAGCCTGGATTTGAACTTAGCTCTTCCTAACTCCAGGTCCAGCATTCTCTTCTGTGCATCACATAGCTTCCTCTAGAAGCTTGAATTTTAGAAATTCTTTTGAAATCTTCCCTGCTTTACATTCTTGCCAATGGATCCCCAAGTGCCTCTCAAATGGCATCATTTCTACACCATTGATTTCTTTGCTAGGCATTTGGTCATGTGTGGCTGCTTTTCCCAACTTCCCATTTCTAAATGCCAATCTGACCTTAAAGTGAGATCTATTTAAGCCTTCATTCTTACTGGGCAATGACTTGGCTCCAATCTTCAGTTATCATCTGGTAACCTTACACTCAATACAAATACAGTGTCAGTGGGTCAGAACAAAATGGCAGAAGGGATGCTGACAAAGAGACATTTATCCTGTCCCACGTAAAGAATTCTTGTGTTTGATAGGTTGCTGATGATCTGTTACTTGTTCTAATGGAAGAATGGGAATAAAGTTACAATTAAGTCCCTCCACCCCACACCTCTTGCCTAATGTGAAATAGCGATGCCCAACCATAGTGCTCATGTCTTCTTGTGAAGAAAAAAGGAATAAACCATCCCAATAGGTCTCATACATTCAGAAATGTTCTTGTCCAAGAAAGAAAACTATTTCTCCATTGATCTATACCAAGGGTGGGGAAGCTGTGGCCTTGAGGCCACATGGCCCTCTAGCTCCTCAGGTGGGGCCCTTTGACTGAATCCAAACTTCACAAAAGGATTTGTTCTGTCAAACTTGGACTCAGTCAAAAAGCCCCACTCATAGGAAGGTATAAGTCCTATACCTACCCAAGCAATATGCAAAGAGCCAGCTCTCATCGGGATGGGAGAGTAGGTGAAGTTCCTCCTCCTTTTCGCCCTTTTATCATCCCGCCCTTTGTCCCTCCCCACTCCTAACACCCTACAAAAGTTATTTCCTTCCTTAAGCACAAGTATGAAATGAAAGCCTAGTAATATTGCAAATGAACCCAAAGCACTAGACACCTAATGACTAAGAGAACTTGTCATGTTAAAGGGAGAAGAAACATCAATATGAGGGAAAACATTTCTAATGTGGAATTCCAGACAATTTGGCAAGGTGATGAGTATATCTCAATTGTATGAGTATATCTCAATGAGTATATCTCAAACAGCAAGTGCCTGTTATGTTCTAGGAATTGTGCTTAGCACTGGGGTGAAAGAGACAGAAACAAAACCATGACAGTCCTCAAGAAAATTACATCTGAATAGAGGAAACAGTATGTATGTACATGGTACAGGTAGAAACAGAATGTAGACACAATAAATAATGATAGTTTGGGAAGGGAGGGCACCTTGGCACCTTGGGCTCTCCAGAAAGGTTGCATATGGGTGGGGGTGCTTGTGCTAAATCTTGAGGGAACCTAGAGATTCCAAGATATAGAGGTGAAAAGGGAGAACATTTGGGGTGCAGAGGGGGGGACGTCAGTGCTTCCCAAAGCACTTGGGAGATGGGTTATTATTTGTGAAGAATACCTGGCAAGTCAGTGTACCTTGACCATAGAGCACATGAAAAGAAAATGTGATGGTAGTGGTGTTTGTCCTTCATTGTCCAAGAGGACCAATGACATTATGGGTGATGTCTTGACTTGTGTGGGAATTGAATTTAAGTGAAGCAGATCTGCACAAGGTCGTCAGCCTCACTCTCTCTTCCTGAGTCATCAAAATCTCGTGCCAGGGCAAAAATCAAGAAGATGGGCAATGGCCTGGGATGTGGTGGACAACCCTGTCTCTTTGATGTCTGACCCAGCTAGCTCTAAGACTCCATTGGAACAAATCGTTCTCTTCAGCCCATTCCACCAGGGGAAGTTTTCATATGTTTGGGGTCAACATCTCTACCTCACTGGCAGGTTTGAGGCCTGTCAGTTACCCTCAACCTGGTTTAGCCTGTTTGCCAAGGGGGCTGTGGCCACTGCACATTCTGTAGCTTCTTAGATGCACATATGAGAGCTGGGTGTAAAGTGGGATCCCAAAGGTAGATGAGCAGCCCTGACAAGGGTTCGACAGCCCTCACACCAGAGGGATTCGTCCTCCCTGAACACCCCAAACACACTAGGAAAATGTGTAAGAAGACTAGAAAGGTAGGAAGGGGCCAGACTGTGAAAAAGCATAAAAGGCCAGAGTTTATATTTAATCCTAAAGGCAATAGGGAGTTCAGGGGAGGGAAGGAGTGATGTGACTGTACCCTCCTTTTTGGTAAACTACTTTGATAACTCTGCGGAGGATGGAATGGAGTGGCGGGAACACATGTGCTCTAACCTGGGCAGATTTAGTGAGTGGAAGAACATCATACAGAAGATAAAGGACCAGAGACGGCGCTTGGAACTACATAGGCCCAACTATGGAGGGTTGCTCAGTGGAGCTACCATCTCTCCTCCCACTCTCTTCTGAACTCTAACCTCATCACCCAAGTTACCCATGATCTTTTACGTGCCTTTGCCCAATATTCATCCTTTTGGACCTCTCATCACCCTCTTCTCCTCTGGGTTTGAATGACAGTGCTCTCTCTCACTTCTCCTCCTTCCTATCCAACTGCTCATTCTCAGTCTCCTTGGATGAATCTTCATCCAGGTATAACCACTAATTGTGGCTGTCCCCCAAGGCTCTGTCTTGGGCTACATTCACTTTTTGCTCTGTACTTAAAGTATTTGTGAATTTAAAAATATATTACATAAATCCATGTGTTTGAATGACTATTTCAGTATAATTGGTTTCCTTTGTAATACTGTGATTGAAGTTTGTGTTTTTAAAAATGTCATTCTGAGAAGGGGTCCATGGGCTTCACCAGGATGCTAGAGGGATCCAGGACACAAGAGTTAAGAACCCCTGCTCTATACCATCTCTTCCATTCTCATTCATTTCATGATCATATCTGTGGAGATGATTCCCAGATCCATCTGCCCAGCCCTATCTCTTATTCTCAGCTACAGTCAGTCACACATCTTTACTGCTTGGACATGTCAAACTGAATATCCCATGGACATCTCAGATTCATTCTGTGTGAAATTGAACTCATTCTTTTTCCCTCCAAACCCTCTTACCCCTCCTCACTCCCCCTATTACTGTTGAGGGCAACATTGTCCTCTTAATCACTCAAACTCACAATCCCAGGGTCATCCTCAAGCCTCCTGCTCAATGAATTCTAATGGCTCCCTATTACTTCCAGGATAAAATACAGAATCCTGGTGCCTGTTAAGTTCTGCCTCCTGGCTTCTCTGACTTCCTTCCTGACTCAGCATAAGTTCCACTCTCTGCAATCACTCACAAGGCTAAGACCTTCCTCTCAAAGACTGTTTTCCACTGTATAGAACGTGTTTGGACGTCATTGTTTGCAGGTTGTTTTCTGATTAGAATGTAAACTTGGATGGCAGAGACCAGATTTTCACCTTTCTTTGTGCCCCTAGCATTAAGCACAGTGCCTTGCACGTAGTGAGGGTTTCATAAATGCTTGCTGACTCACTGGCTAAGACAGAGTTCATACCAGGAAGATCTACAGGGAAAGCAGGCATGAAGAAACTTGTTCTTGGCCACAGGAGCTGTTGGCACCTTCCCATTGAGGCCTAATGTAGGGAGACTTGCTATGGCCAGCCAGAAACAATATGTGAAAAATAAATGGAAAGAATGAATCAGCCTTCATTTGTGAAAGAAAGCAGAATGAAGGAATGAATTAGAAAGCATTTATTAAACTCTCATTGTATGCAAGACACTGTGCTGGGGATACAAATGAAAAAGCAAGATGGACATGCACACTTTCTCTGTTCCAAGTGCTTCATGTATATTGTCTCATTTGATCCTCAGATCAATCCTGTGAGGTAGCTAACATTCTCCCTTTGTACAGAGAAGGAAATGGAGACTGGTTTAAGTGACTTACCCAGGGTCACACAGCTAGTAAGTATCTGAGGTGGATGGCACACTAGACCTTTTCTGATTTCTAATCTAAGTCACTAGCCATAAGGTAGAAGTTTAGGTAACACAGTCCACACCCTTTCATTTCTGTTCACCAAGGACACACTTCTCGATCCCCATTCGAAATCATGTATCTACTTTGTGTTCATCTCATTGAAAAATCCACGGACAATGTTTAATGAATGAGCACAGAGGCACAGAGAAGCCTTACCAGAACCAGTACCATAATGACTGAAACATCTACCTGAGGTAAGATTTGAGGTAAGCATAGGCAAATGATTATGTATTTGGAGAACAAGAAGAACCAAATTAATTTAACAAGTATTTCCCAAAAGCCTCCTTACTATGTGCAAGACACTGGTGATACAAATATGAAAAATTCCTCTCCTTGGGCCTCAGTTTCTATTAAATGAGGGGGTGGATCCCTTCTAGATTAAAATCTGTGGTCCTGGGCAGAGCCAAGATGGCAGCATAGCAGCAGCAACATATTGCAGCTCTCACATAGCCACCCCAAAATACCCATAAAACAGGACTCTAAACCAATACTAGAACTCCAAAATGCACACAAACTTGGGCATGGTCAACAACACCACATTGCACATTTCCTCTCCTTTTTGTCTTGGCTTGGTGGATAATTTCAGGGTGCCCATCAACCCTCTGGGGAGGCCAGCTGTTTTTCAGGGCCCATAAAGGAGCTGACTGGTGAGACAGAATAGGTGGAGACTATTCATGGATGAAAACAATCCAGTCTACAAAATAGCCATGAGCCATCAACCTGGCTGCAGTAAAAATGGACCAGGTATGATCCCCCCTCTTACTGGGACTCAGCCTGCGTGGGAAGAAGACTAAAAAAGTCCCACAATTGTGAAGAAGGCCAGTGATTCTGCTTAATCAATAATAGAAAGCAAAAATACTTAGCTGTGGTAATGACAGACAGCTAAGGAGAAGGCACTTAGTGTGGGCTGCATTAATGAAGTAAGCCTTGAGATATGGACACTTTGGCTGCCTCTCTCCCCTTTCTCAGTCTTGTAGCCCCATCCTCCCCTCAACCTCAAAGATATTTGAGGGTAGACTTTCATGTACCCACCTAACCAGACCAAACCATGCTAGCACCCACTTAATAATAGGGGAAGAGTGTACTTGCTGTCAATCACTGCTGCCAAAATGAGAACAAAGAAAAGATTGGATGGAAAAATCAAATTGTTCCATGATTTCTCAAAGGGGAACGATGACATTGTCATGGAAACCGTGGAAGAAAACCCTAAATTGCCCTACAAATGTCACCCCTTTGTTGGGATGTTTTTCTATACATCTACATACATATGTGTATACACACATATTTACAAGTTCATTAAAATATTTAAATAAGACAAACAAAGTGGAAATGTTAGCTCATGTAAAAATATTTTGTAACCAATATTCGATGAAAAAAGGAATGGCAGTGAACTTGGAGGGAAGTATTCATCATAGTAAGTATCCTCAGTAGAGAATCTGTTAAAAAAAAAAAAAGATCTTCTCTGCACCAATACCCAACCTGGAAAGATAAGTGACTTGTGCAGAAAGTGAGACAGATGAGCTGATTGGCATGTACCAATATTCAATTTTCTAATGCCATCTAATTACCTTGTTAGCATTCAATATCATTGGCTTCCTTTTGTCTGTTTCCAAACAGAATGAATGCTATGCTAAAACAAGGAAATTGAGCACAGATACCCTAGGTTACACAACCTGTTCTTGCTCATTAGCAAGTCATAATAGCTTGACATTCAAAGGACCACCATCCGATAATTTCATCAACCCTTGTGTACGTGCTGAAATAGCAAAGAACTATATCAAATTCATGAAATAAAACTAATGTCAAGTTGAGTGTCTTGTACGTAGTAGGTATTCAATCAACATTTGTTCAATAAATAAATTCCACAAACATTTATGAAGCTCCTACTGTATTCAAGGCACTGTGCTAGGAATTAGAGATACATGCATGACAAGGAAACTTGCCCTCAAGGAGCTTATTTCTGCCTCTTAGAATTGCTGTCTCCTACCAAGGTTCAGTATAAGGGCCACCAACATCAGACCTTTCTTTATTCATCCCCCATCCCAGTTACCACCAATCATTAATGTTTTCTCTGTGACATACACACACACCCCAAAACTCTTCAGTATTTACCTGAAGTCCTGGGTGTTCCCAGGAATCTTGGGCTTACCTGCCTGTCACTGGTACTTTTTTGGTGTTTCATGTTGGTGGTAGTGAAGAAGATGGACCCTTTCTCTACAGGGATGGCTCCTCTCAATGATGGCTACAAGGTCCACACTAGAGCATGGCTGATGGCTTGTGGGGAGGAGGGTCACTGATGTTCTCAAAGTTCTTGAGCTTAGGGTTCTGGGCTATCTCCATCAGGGTCTGAGGTAAAATGGCAGTCAAGTTGATAACAGTGGTTTGACTCACCTGACACATGTCAGCTCTTGTCTCTCTGGGCTCCTTGAAGCTTCAGCTGGGTTGGGTTGAAAGGAATATGTAAGAAAATGAATATGTGTGGTGAGAAAACATTCTGTGAACTAACTGCCTCCTGGCCACTACCCCCTTGACCAGTAACCCAAGCAGGCTTTGTTTAGTCATGGTTACTAAGTATTTCTCTGCCCTGAGTTCCAGAAGGGCACATGGTAACAGAAACACTTCTCCTTTCCAAAGAACACACTTGTCACCTCTCATTGAAAAATCCACCAACTGTGTTTAATAAATAATCTAGCAGCATGGAAAAGCCTAACAAAGTCCATAATGATTGAAATGTCTACATGAATTGAGATTTGAGGAGTTAGGGTTGATTTTTAGATCAGTGCTAGGATAACTCTAAGAGCCTGAACTCAGAGTTTCTAGAGGATGTTAGTTGCACACAGTATCTTTTTCCATCTTCCAGGGGGAAAATTGATCTTGATATTAATTCATTTAACACTAAGACCCAAAAACCTAAAATAATTGTCAAATAGTCTTTCTATCATTTCAACAAAGTAGAGAGACAGAGCTTCGATATCCTGTTCATAGACACACTTAGGAGCTTAATAGTCTCAGGGTGGGTGGAGGAGGCTCACCTATTTGTAGAGTTCTTTGGGAACCATTAACATCTTGCAAAGCTGTGGAAGTGGGAGCTACATTGTTTTTTGAATGTATGCATTTCAGATGAGGGTGACATCCCTTGTATGTTGGTCTGAGGTTGTCAGATATAGATGGCAACTGTTTGTACAATAGGACTCCTTCAAAGCCATAATGACAATAAATTATACCCCTGAGGATTTCAACCAACATCCATTCACTCCCCCTCTTAATGCTCACCCAACCCATTCAAATCCTGAAAGTAGAGAGAATTATCATCCTCATTGTATAAACAGAGAGATGGATTAGCCACATGACAAAGGGGTTGGGTCAGAAGTGAACAGTGAGGCAGGGAAGGAGCATTGAAGTGCCCCCTTGGTGGGACACCAACAACTGAAGATGAAGTCACAGAGCCAGGCATGCCTGTCATCTTGTGGAGCTCAATGAGTATTCCATAGCTAGACTAAACTGCATTGTCAGACTGGAAGCACGCAAAGAGGCAACGTGTTACTTTGGGCAAATGAGGAATATGAATGTAGGCACATTAGAGCTGCCATTAGACTCAAGATGAAATGGTCATCCAGGAAGTCAGTGCTGAACCACATGGTGAAGGTTAGAGTCACACACTCAAATGCACCTGCCTGCCTACTAGCTATCTCAAACAAGGGGTTCTGTAGGTAGCTCAAACTCGACATGTCCAAAACAGAACTCATTATCTTTTACCTTAAACTAATGTTCTTCTGAGCTTTTCTATTATTGTCCAGAGTGGCACCATCCTTCCACCAACTCCGTATCATCCTGTGTGCTTCCTTCTCTCTTAGTCTGCATGTTTCCACTTAATTGCTCAATCTTGTCGTTTCTACCTCTCTCACATTCATCCCCTTCTTTCCACTCCCATGGCCACATGGGAATTCAGGCCCCCAGAACCTCTCATGTGATAAACCCACCTAGTGAAAATGCAGAGCAGGAACCCTTTTCTGGGAAGTGGTCACCTGGGTCAAAGGTGACAAAGGCTTGGAACATAGGTGAGAGAACTGAAAAAGTAAAGGAATTGAGTTCAATATAAGATGGAGCTTCATGGTTCAAGCCACTGGTGTGTGCATATGTGTGTGTATGTGAGTGTGTGTGTGTGCAGGAGTGAGGGAATTATAACACACGAGCTGGTTGGTGGTTCCCTTGCATTGGAGGTCATCTAGATGACCACTTCTCAGGAATATGATAGACACAGTTCATGCTTTGGGTGGGTAGGGCTGGACTAGAGGACCACTAGGGCTTTTTCCTTTCCTTTTCTTTTCTTTTTTTTTTTAATTTTTTTTAAATTTTATTATAGTTTGCATCATTCATTTCCATAAGATTTTGAGTTACATATTTTCTCCCTGTCTCTCCCCCATCCACCTCCCCAAAACAGCTATCCTGATGTGTCCCCCCTCCCCCAGTCTATTCTCTCCTATGTCACTTTTTGGTAGGGCAGGATGGATCTCCCAACTGAAGTGCCTGTGTATCTCAAGTTCCAGTTGGATGTAGTCAATAATAATAATAATAATTGCATAGATAGATAGATAGATAGATAGATACACATTCATAACATTTGATTATGGAACTCCAGATTCCAGATTCTTTCTCCTCCTCCCTCACCACCCATCCCCACTGGAAGGACAAGCAATCAAATACAGGCTGAACATGTGAAATTACGCAGA
>CM053582.1:56843122-56885307 GCA_028627135.1 Pseudochirops cupreus | reverse complement strand
GAGAGAATAGACTGGGGGAGGGGGAAACACTGGGATGGCTGTTTTGGGGTGGTGGGCGGGGAAAAGACGGGGAGAAAATATGTAACTCAAAAAAATTTAATAAAAAAAAGGAAAAAAAAAAGAGGTGATCAGTGAATTCTTTCAAGTTCTGTTTTGCCCTCTGGTTCTAAAATATCAGGGCAATTTTCCTTGAGAATTTCTCGAAGGATGCTTTCTAGGTTCTTTTTTTGATCATGGCTTTCAGGTAGTCCAATAACTTTTAAATCGTCTCTCCTGGATCTGTATTCCAGGTCAGTGGTTTTTCCAATGAGATGTTTCACATTGCCTTCTATTTTTTTCATTTTTTTGGATCCATTTAATTGTATCTTGATTTCTGGTAAAGTCATTTGCTTCTACTTGCTCCACCCTAATTCTGAAGGAATTATTCTCTTCAGAAAGCTTTTGAGATTCTTTTTCCATCTGGCAGAATTGACTTTTTAAGGCGTTCTTCTCCTCCTTGGCTTTTTGGGCCTCTTTTGCCATTTGAGTTAATCTATTTTTTAAGGTGTGGTTTTCTTCAGTCAGGTTATTGACTCTCTTTTCATGATTTTCTTGCATCATTCTCATTTCTCTTCCTGATTTTTCTTCCACTTCTCTTATTTGATTTTCAAAATCCTTCTTAAGCTGCTCTGTGTCTTGTAGGTAGTCTTCACGTTTCTTGGAAGCTGTTGGTGTTAGAGTTCTGACTGTGTTGTCTTTCTCCCATTCTATGCTTTGATCCTTTTTGTCCCCAAAGAAGGAATCTAATGTTTGATTGCTGTTCTTACTTTGCTTCCTTTGCCTGCTCCTGTTGCTAGTCAATTACTTGATTTTTTAGCTCTGTGGAACTCTGCTTCCAAAGGGGTAAACTCTGTCCCAAATTACTGGGGTTTTCGCAGCTGCCGGAGCTGTTAAGAGGCCACTGCAGCCCCCACCAGCTTTGACTCACTGAAAATGCACTCCAGGACCACCACCCAAGACCACGATCTCAATCCAGGCTGCTCAACACAAGAGCACTTAGCCTCTGAAAAATTGCTTAGCCCCACTGCAGTCTGCAGGCCAGGAGCTCTGAAGCAGCCACGTGGAGGTGGCTGCAGGGCTGCCACTTCTGCAGCTTCCTTGCCTTGGAGGCAGTTTGGCCAGACTGCTTTTCTCCCTCAAATTTAGTTGAGTTCCACTGGCCTTTCACTTTGTCCTTGTTTTTTATGACTTGATAATTCTGAAAACTGCCACAGCTGCAGCTCATCCACTCTCCTAAAGGCTCCAGCTGGGGCCTGTCCTGGCCACCCTGGGGCAAGCCGTAGTTTCAGCTCCCAGCATGCCTGGATGAGCCCTTCCTGCTGAGCTACCTTCAGTGGGAGATTAGTTTTTCTGTATTTTTGTGAGTTTTGGAACTCTAAAATTTGTTTAGAGTCATATTTTATGGGTATTTGAGGTGGTTAAGTGGGAGCTGTGGAACCTTGTTGCTTCTTTGCTGACATCTTTTATCTCCTAAAACAAATCAATTTAAATAAAAAAAGAAAAAAAATGTTTACAGGAGAATCTTAGGAAAGTTCAACTGTATGGCTGCCTCTAATCTGCTGTCTTAGCTAGCTTCTTTCTGCCCTTGCCTCATTTTCAACATACACTTCTCTCTGTACCTTTATGACAATTTTTCTTCCAACTGCCCAGCTGGCTTTGACCTACTACTCTAGCTGAACTTCTGGCTTCTGCCTGATTCCAGTCTTCTGATTACTGGCCTGACTTGACACAATTCCCTACCAGCATTTCTCGCTTCTATGGATTCTCTCAGCCTAACCAGTCATGTCCCTTCACTCCTGCCCACTGATTCCAGACTTGCCTTTAGCCCTCCCAGAATCACTGAATACTGTCTATGGCCCACATGACAGTGCAAATGTGCCATCCTGCTCTGCCATGGTCTGCAATTCCACCAGGGATTGGGAGGGACAAAGGGAGCTTTTGGAAATGGCTCTCTATGCTCTTATACTATTCTTAGTGCTTTGCATTTTAGTCCTTTTAGATCATTTTGTTAAAACAAAAGAGAATGAAAGCTTCAAATTCAATGATTAGCTCCAAAGAACTTAACATTTTCAGTGTGAACCAGTTCCCCCAGTCTTGTAATGAACTTTCAGTTTTGGAAAATGACATCCTTGCCACCTTTGCACATAAGTGTTCTCAAGTTCTCAAGCTGAAGATAGATGGTGGAATGCTGGAAGTATGCACCCTCAATTTGATGCTTGCAGGTCTCTCAAGTGGAGCATCTCCTACCATTGTCTCCATTTGCCCAGTCACTCCTTGTTCCCTTGGTCAGGCCTCTCTGGAAGGCTAGCATTTTCATCACTCCAATGAGAGGTGATCTCCAAGTTTCTTGCTGTAGGGTCTTCATTTGACCTTCCTAACACAAGATCCCATGCTCTTAATCACATTCCACACTGCCTTTTCATCAGGGAAGAGTATTGATGGGCCAGATATATGATGAGATCTTCATGAGATGTTTTTGCTGATATTTATATTAGAAAAAATGTTTCATGTGTTGGCTTCATTCCCAGGTCTCCCTATAGGGGAGTTATGACCTTCTGCTTTATGTGCTTGTGTTTCCCTTGGGTCTACATGTTCTTAAAGAAACTTGACTTCTGCTTTCCACTCAGCTACTAACTCGCTGTATGACCCTCTACATATCATCTCCTTTCTCTGGACCTCAGTTGACCCTATCCATAAAATGACATTAAACTTGGATGAGTCAGTACAAATTCTTTGTTTATTTTCTCCTCCTATTGGATGAGATTTTGCTAGAATTCACTGACTTGTGGCACTCATGCACCTATCTTTGTGAGCACAAAAAAAGGGAGGGAGGGCACCAGTGACAGACAGACTCCCACTCTGCATGCAATCTGAAGTATTCCTAAGGAAGTACAACACCAAGTTGTGCATACCCTTCAGAAGAGAAGGCATTTTGGGCTGGTGTAGCTGTAGAGAGCACCAGGAGAACCCAACAAACTGGCAAGACCAAACAAGTTGTCCCCAACACATTGAAGGGCCTACTGGTGGAAAACTCCCAGGAGGATACCTTCTCCCCAGTCTGAGAAGGTGAGGCTCAGGCAGGGTGGGAAGGCATGCCCATGTGCACAATTTCATGGCACTACTGAGGTGGCCAGAGAGATCCTCAGCTCCCCTTGTCTCACTGGGTGAGTCTTCATGGGTCTCACAGGTGAGTCTTCATGGGTCTCACAGGGATCCTTTCCCAAATTTGAATCCCTTTGGGAATCCTGTAGCTTGTGTAGCTGAAGCTCTGGGAGTTTGAAACTGGGGCAGGGGACAGAAAGTGTGACTCTTCCTTTCCTCTTGGCCCCAGCTCACTGTGTGATTTTGGATGTGCCATTTTCATTCTCTGGGTCCCAGTTGCCCCCATCCTTCACATGATATTAAACTTAATCATCTCAAAGGGCCTTCTTAATTTTATGTTTCTGAAATACTATATGTTGAAAAATTAGTTGAGCTCCTCCTCCCCTTTTCAAGTAAGAATGTGTTTGCTTGCAAAACTGCTTCAAGGGCCTTGGATAGCAGTCCTCATAATCCTGTCTATTTAGCAGCTATAACATTTCAGTGGGAGGTATACCTTTATTGTAGTTTTGGAACATGCTGCCCCCAATTACCATAGAAACACACTACAATTTCTCCTCCACATTATTTCCTTTTAGAAGTCTATCTCTCTTCCTTTCTCAATGAGAGAGATAGAGACGGACAGATAGAGAGAGAAAGAGAATCAATCCCTTTATTCCCCCTTTGGTTAATTTACCAAGAAGAGCCATTGCCAACTGCAAGTGTTATAGAATGAACTCTTCTTCCCCCTAAAAAAAAAACAGAACCTATTAATAGCCATTTTAATTAAATATGTTTTTCTACCTAAAATTTAAATAGATGTTTTGGCATTAGACATTTCCCCAATCTCCAGTAATTTCCAGGCCATTCCTTTGGCAGGATTTATGCTCACTTGGATTAGAGACGGTCAGGCTATGCTCAGTTTCAATCGATGTCCGATTAGGTACACTGACCCAAGCAGCTGAACCAAAGCAGCTTCTCAAGGTGACTCGATCTATAAGTCTTTGTCTTCCTCAGCAGCAGGGCCCAGCTTTCGCCTCTGGATTTCAGAGATCCTTTCTCATCATGCTGCTTGCCAAGTTGTTCCAAGCTTCCCTTCTGGATTTTAAAGCAAAAGCTCAAGCAATAGTTCTAATTTGCTTTTCTGAGATAGGAGAGCAGGATGTAGTCTCATCAAATGACTTCTGGGCCTTCTCCTCCTTGGGGAGCTGTACCTTGTGGGCAGAAAACGGAAGTTTTGCAAAGACATTCATTTTCCAACAAGGAAAGGAATGCTTAGTTCAGTATTTGTTGCCCTCCTGAGGTGAGGTGAATGTTCCAATATTAGGGGAGACTTTTTATAGCCCACATATGGGTATTTGTGTTTGACAGGCCTGTCCTACTCAGTGGGAATGGTCTTGAATGTCTGCTTTTGCTCATTACAGAATCCTCTGCTGTATTCTCCACATTGAGATGGTCATTCATCAGCCTTGATTACCATGGTCCAAATGTAAAAAGCAGTTGGTACCTCCCATTACCTGTGTCCTTCGTCAGACAAAGCCCATAAATCCCCGTCTGCAGCTCCTCAGGAGCCTGCTTATGTTGACTACTGAAGGACCCACAGTACCAGACTAATGCAAACTTATTATTCCATTCCAGAAAGCAAGCCTGCCCTTTGGACAATATGATGACGTAGATGTTTGCCTTTGCTGCCCTCTCCTTTTCCTCTGGGTGCCTCTTTTGTTGTCCTCATTCTCCTACCCTTCTTTCTATCAAAGGCTCCTCAGCTGCCAAATGGAAAGGCAGTAATAACCTAATTCACACTAAGGTACAAATGACTCATAACACTATTGTCCCTCCTTAGAATTGTTTCATTTTAATGGGGTTAACCCACTTAATCCAAAGGAATATATTTCAGGCATTCAGATGGGTCCTCCTAGAGGCCTCATGTTTCTTCAGTATTTTGCCCTGAGATTTGTGGAGGTCAGAGGACTTGTCTCATATTCACCTCTGCCCCTACCCCCAACCCTCCAGGGTCTCACGCAGTGTAGTATGCAGTAAAAGCTGAGGACTGACTGACTGATTTCTAACTTATCTTTGGTGATGATAAACACAGTTGTTCTGCAGTCCTGGAGAAGAACACATCATGAGAATGAAGGGCAGATGCACGTATCTGTCAGAAAGTTCCTTACAGAATTTTCTAGCTGAAAAAGAATAGAGCATGTGTTGGGGGAAGGGGAGGGAGGAAGGAAGGGAGAGATGCAGTCTGGCAGTGAGACAGTCATAGCCATGGGAGCTAGAGTCCATTCCCTTCAGGGGCTTTCAGGGCTGGGGGGAGGGAGCACTGAGTATAGCTATGGAGCAAGGTTAAATACAATGGGGAGCAGAGGCTTAGCCCTCATCTGCAGGCACTTGCAGTCTGCTGGGCTTCAGATAAGACATTGACATTCTAGACTTAGCAGCAGAATGCTAATCATGCCAGAGGAAGAGCAATAAACAAATATGTGCATGCTGGGGAGGGAAGGATTCAATATTAATTAGCAATAGACCATCGATATCTAGGAGTCAGCAGTCATATTTTGGCCTCACATCTACCTTGGATGACAGGTGGCTGGAAGCATTTCAAATATCTAGATAGAAGGGTTTTTTAATCTATTAGAACCAACTTTGACTCTTGACAAAGGCCAGCAAACAAGCAAGCACTTTGCCATTTTGTTTCCTGGATTCTCCAGTGCTCAGTCCAACAACCATGTCTTCTTTTTCCCTAGTGAGTCCTGGGACTTTGAGAGAGCTGAGAGTGCCTTCCCTTGCTAGGAGAAAGGGAAGAGATGAATTGCTTCATCCCTGGCATTATTCCCCAGTGTGCTAGTCTGGCCTTCAGTGCCACATTTGGCAGATGGTAGAAATTGTGGCATACTTTACAGCATCCATTCACTGACCCCTTGTTTTCTACTGGATTCTTGGCTTCTGGCCACGTAAAGACAGGTGCTGGTGGGGGTGCATGGGGACCCCATGTTACCACCATACAAGCCTGTTATAACACTAGACAAAGTCCTCTTAGAGGCCAATAAAAGTCAACAGCAACTGTCCCCATGGGCTTACCCAGAAGAACAGGAATATCCTTAGCATGTCATGAGGATATCAAGGAGGGATGAAAAAGATCAGAAATGTAGTTATTGTCAATCATAGCTATTCCTGGAAGAAACAGTGTGCTAGGGTGGCAAGAGGGCAGATATTAGTCAGGAAGACTTGGATTCAGATCCTACCTTCAATAGTTCCTAGCTTATGTAACCATGGGCAAGCCCCTCTGACCTCCAGACTCTCTCTAAGACCTGTCTACTCAATTATAGACAAGTTATAATCTGAGTTGATGTAGGGAGTTCCTATTTTAATAAATCCATGACCTTCAAAGAAAAGGGAGAATGACCTATTTGTACAAAAAATATGTATAGTGGCTCTTTTGATGGTGGCAAGAAATTAGAAATTGAAGAGATGCCCATCATTTGGGGATAGATGAACAAGTTATAGTATATGGTTGTGATTGAATACTATTGTACTATAAGAAATATCAACAGGATGGTTTTGGAAAAAAAAAAACCTAGAAAGAATTATATGAACTGATGCAAAGTAAAATGAGCAGAACCAGGAGAACATTGTAGAAAGTAATGACAATATTGTGAGAATGAGCAACTGTAAAATACTTAAGTACTCTAATTGAGACAATGATCCAAGACAACTCCAAAAGAACCATGATAAAAAATGCTGTCTACCACCAGAAAGAGAAATTATGAAGTCTGAATGCAAATTGAAGTATACTTTTCTTGCACTATTTATTATTCTCATATGTGTATATTTTATTTTGCAACATGACTAACATGGAAATATGTTTTGCATGACTTCACATGTATAATCAATATCTTATTACTTGTCTTCTCAAGAGGTGGGGAATGGATAGGAGAGAAAGAGAATTTGGAAATAAAAATGTTTAAAAATTAATGTTAAATTTTTTTAAAATATAACTGGGAGATATTTAATGAAATATATATAAATATTTTTTAAAACTAGAAATAAAAGAATCCATGATTTTCTGATTTATTCCTATCCCTGATAGCTTTTCTTTACCTCCTGTTCTCCTCCCCCCACCCACACCAACCAAGAAGCTACAAAGAATGTTTTGCTCATTACCTGCTCAGATATTTCTGATAGAGGAATGTTATCTAAGATATAAAGAGAATTGAAACATTATATAAGAACAAGAGCCATTACCATTTGATAAGTAATCAAAAGATATGAGCAAGCAGTAATAAAAGAAATGCAAGCTATCAGCAGGCTTAGGAAAGAATGTTTCAGTTTGCTACTAATAAGAGAAATGAAATGCCAAACAGTTCTGCAATTCAACCACTCACCCTTCAGATTGGCAGATCTGACCAAAGAGAAAAATGACTAATGCTACAGGGGCATAAAAAGACAGGCATACTAATGCATCATTGGTAAGCTGTGAATTGGCCTAATCCTTCTGGAAAGCAATTTGGAATTACTCTAGAAAAGTGACTAAACTATCCACACTGTGACTCAATAATACCACTCCTGAGCATGTATCTCAGAGAAGTCAATGACACAGGGAAAGATTTGACCTATAACAAAATATTCATAGCAATGATAACAAAGGACTGGAAACAAAGCAAGTGCCCATCTATGGAGTAACAATGGAACAAATTGGGATATGTGAATATAATATAACAACTTGAACAAGGTGCTAAGTACTTTTTTGCTTGCCATTACAATTGGCAACTTAGAAGAGAAATTTGTGGATTGATTCAGAGTAAAGTAAGCAGAGCCAAAACAAATGATATGACAGCCACCATAACATAAAGGAAATCCATGCTGGAAGACTTTGAAGCCCTGATCAGTACAATGACTGTACATGACCTCAGAAGACTCTTGGCAGGGAAGTGGTAGATTGCAGGTACAGAACGAATCCTACGTTGTCAGATTTGGCCATTGGTTTTATTTGTTTAACTGAATTGTACTTCATTGTTACAGAAGGTTGGCATCATTAAGAAGTGCCAGACTTTTCAAAATAAGAATCAATAAAACATTGAGAACATGCTGATTTCTGATCATGGCACTATGTCCTATGAAGGAAGACCAAGCCAAAGTGGTAGTGGGCATATGTCTTTTCCCTTTGTGACCCAGTTTCCCTCTCTGTGAATAGATGGTCCCTAAGGAGCCTCATTCCAGTTCTGCCATTCTTATACAGCTTAATATGTCAGTGCATCTTAAAATGTGGGTTGTGACCCACAGTTTAAAAAGTGCTGAAGGGGTCACGAGGGGAAAACATTTTAAAAACCTTGTGATATACTATATATATGGATCCATCTTAGAGCTAAGATGACATAAGTCAGCTTGGTGTCAGTTCATTTTATGGAGGTTTGGTCCGTTTTTCAATCCATCCAAGATCTGTGCTTTTGTTCCCCAACCAAGGCAGAACTCAATGTCTCTGTGAATCAGAAGCCAGTCTTTGAGTTGTTCTGATCAGAAAAGCCATTGGCCTTTAGCCAACCTAGTGATGAGCCTCTGAAAACTTAGCTGGGCTGGTCCTCAAGTGGTCAGTGTGATATGGCCTCTGCCCTTCCAGCTGGGCAGCACCTGCCAGATTTCTCCCTATAGTGGCACAATCTTGGAAGAGCCAGGGTTTCCACCCCTCCACAATGAGCCATTGAGTTCCAAGGTGGCTGATAGTTTGGGGAAATAAAATAATCATGAAATGAAAAAAAAAAACCCTCCGCCATAATATAAAGATGATGTCATTTCAGAAGAGGCTACATTGAGTGCTGTTGTCTGAATACCCAGTCCCTTTCCTGCAGGTGCTTATAGTCTGCTGGGGGATATAGCAGTTGTTTCATATCTGTAAGCATTTAGTCAATGAGGGCCTTCTAGGTGCTGCCACTTTACTGGGTGCTAGAGATACAAAGATAAAAACAGAATAGTCCTTACTTTCAAAGAGTTTATACTCTATTGGATGAAATAGCATCTGCCTAGATGAATAAATATAAATTATGCACCAAAAAGAGCAGAGTAATGGGAGAGGGGGCACACAACTGGGAGAATCAGGAAAACCTTCCTCTAGGAGCTGGCTCTTGAGCTTTGAAGTGAATTTGGACTTCTAAGAGGCAGAGGTGAGGAAAGGGAGCCAATTTGATTGGAATGGAGGGTACTGTGTAATCACCCTGCTGAGAAGAAGGGGTTTTAAATGCCTGACAGATGTGTTAGTATTTTGTTGTAGAAGCTTCTTGATCCTAGGAGTGGCATGATTAGCCCTGCATGTTAGGAATATGAATCTGGCAGTTGGATGGAGGATGGAATGGAAAGAGGTCATGGTGGGGACAGTAAAACCAATTAGGGGCCTGGCATCATGGGCTAGGCAAGAGATGCTGAAGGTCTGAACAAATCCATCTGGTCTTGTGTGAGTGGAGGGACATGGAGTTAAGATAATGTGGAGGTCAAATACATAAATCTTGGCAACTGGCTGTGGGTGGGGGAGAGGGGAGCATTGTAGACTTGCCAGGAGAGAGCACTGATAGCCCAGGGGCTCAAGAAAACCTTCCATTACTAAGAGGTACATATGGTAAAAGAAAATAAGGAGTGTAAGAAGTAGGAGAAAGGAGACTTTCTATCCCATGCATGAGGGCCAGCCCCCTCTTAATAGGGGCCATGAGGCCTGGGAAGATGGAGTGACGTGCCCAATGTTACACATTGACTTTGACATAGTTGACTTGACTCTCACTTCCAGCTTAGTGTTTTTTCCACTGTGCCACAACTCAAACCAGAAAACAGTTATGAAGTCCCTATTCTATAGTCAAGGCCCTATGGATGCAAAAAAAGCATTGAAGTAACCCCTGCCATCAAGGAGCTCACCTTCTCGAGCCCAGACATATCAATATGAAGTCATCTGAAGGAGGATTGATGGAGGCTTCACAAAAGGTGTGACTGCCTCTGCTGAGCTTCCAAGGAAGAAACGGGCTCTGAGGGGGTGAGACCCTCTGCAAGGGAGGATCAATGGTGGGAGATGACTCCTGTAAAAGCACAAATCTGGGGAGCAGGAAAGAGGATCCAGTTGGAGGAGCTGATGGCAAATCTGAGGGTAGAGGTGGGGTGGGGAATGACCAGCAGGGAACATTCCAGTTTAGAAGAGATCTGAGGGCTCTGTATGTCACCTCAGGAGACACCATCGTCAGGATGAATGTTGGCCCCTTGGTAGCACAGCCCTGGGAGATGCCGCTAGTGAAGGTATAGAAGAAGAAAGGGATGGAAAATCCCAAGAGGATGAACAGCCATATGGGAGGACAAACACAAAAGAGCAACGGGGTGGAAGCTAAGGGAAGTGAGAGACTACATTAGGAGGAAGTGGTTGACATCTTCAACAGCAGTTAAGAGACTCTCAGCAACTTGAGATGGTGAAGTTTCAGCAGAGCAATGGGGGGGGGGGGCAAATCACAAGGAGTTCAGAGGCGAGTGGGTAGAAGGGCAATGGTTGCAGACAGCTTGTTTTCTGATAGTTTGGGAGTGAAAGAGAGAGAGCTGGAGAAGAGGGGAACAGGCAGCTGCTTAGGGTCACTACATCCCAAGGTCTCACGGTGCTGGACAGTGACTTTCGTTCAAGGCTAGCCTAGTGTGCAGGCCCATTCCATCTCCCCACACCAGAGCTGGGCATGCTCGTAGGGAGTCCAGGCAAGTTATCTGGGCTATTCATCTCCTGGTGATCAGGGTCTGAGGCTGACCTTACCCACCACTCCAGCACTATACTTTAATAGCAAGGGGGTGAGACCCAAGCAGAAGAACCCCTGAATGAGTGGCTTATGCCCAGCTCCCAGATGAACTCATCATGTGAGGTACAGCCCCTTTCTTCCTCATTTGTGACTCGGTGCATGCTTCCTGGGGCAAGAATTTCTCTTCCAGATGAGTCTATCTTTCTCTTAGAAGGGGTTAAAGAAATCACAGTCACCTTACCCGGAGCTGAACCATTTTATTCTTTCAAAACTTGATTCTCAAAGAACCTTTTAAAAGCCATGGAGACATCAGGGAAGTCACTTTTAGAACAAGATTTTATAATTTAAAATGATCTGAGGGAAATGACTGAACAAATTGTGGTACATGAATGCAATGTACTGCAACATTATTGCACCTTGAGAAATTATGAATCTGAGGAATTCAGAGGAACACAAAAAGTCTTGTCTGGATCATTACAGAAGGAAATCAGCAGAACCAAGAACACCAACTTTTACACCCAGTAGGCTGGTGCAAGGGAAAAGAAGGCCAAAGCAAAGCAGAGCACTTAAGGCCTAAGAAAGTGAATCTGGGCCCCAGAGAAGGCACAAGGAAACAGTGCAGACCAGAACACTGAATATAATGGCATATGATGTCTGCTGAATTATTTTTGTCACAATGGAGGATTCTGTTGTGTATAGGGAATATGATCTAAATATTGCATTTTAAAATAAAACGTATCACACCTATTTTTTCAAAAAGATCTGTTTAGGGGTCCCACTTTCGTTAGAGCATAGATTTTGTGCTGGAAAAGAGCAAAGCCATCATATATTTCAACCCTTTCATTTTTAAGATAAAGACATTAAGACCTAAAGAGATTACATGGATTGTCTGAGGCCACCATAGCAAGGCCCAGGGTTTGAACTCAGGTGTCCATCCCCAATCCAAGGATTTTTCTACCTCACCAGAGGGAACTCCCATGCTCGATGATAGACCATTTCTTTTGGGCCTCCTCCAATCTCTCCTTTTCCCTGTCCTTCACTTCCTCCTCTTCCCCTCCCTTTCTCCCTCTCCATCCTATAGTATATCACCAGATAGCCAACAGATTGCATCGGTCATCATGGGGCATCATGGAGACAAGCCATCTACTGAACCTTGCAGAGGAAGGTCTAGTTTTTCAGTGTGCCCTGGCACTTGTGGACATGTTAATTACATAAACACACATACCTTAAGTAGAAGTGGGGCAGCATATTGAACACTGCACTCCTGATTTTCAGCCAATAAGGAAAAGTGAGCTAGATGTTCCAGAAGGGATTTTAGAGAGACAAGAGAAGGCCCCAAACCAGAACAAGGGATTTTTGCAAATTTAGTTAGGAGTTGGGGGATGTGGAGGCCATGTGACCTACCATGACTGTAGCTGATCAAGGATCAGGGGTGCTCCACACTTCTTGGCAGCTGGGGAAAAGGTAAGTCCTTGGAAAAGGGCACCATAGTGACAGAAAAGGTGCTATTCTGAGGACCATCATGCCAATGGTGGGCATGGGCTGGTATAGGGCTGTAAGAAGCACTGTAGGGAGTGATATGTAGCTGCTCCCTCTGACCTGGCAGCACCTTGGGACAAAGCTTTGGTTAATTCATACTGGTTCATACTCTGTCATGACTCTTCCTCTGGTGGAGTGATGAGGACTAGAATCAAGTGCTGGATCATGGGGGAGGCAATGAATACTATCAGAAGTGAGAGAAGGGAGAGGGGGATGTGGCCTCCAATGTTGTGAGGAAAAAACATGCTGAGTGGGATGTAAGATAGGAAAGGCTTCCTCCTCTGTGCTCTGCTGAGCTGGAGTGGGGACTGGAAGCATCAGTCAATGGAAGGAAATAGAAACCAGGATGGCATATCCAAGGGACAGTGAGGGACTTGACTTGGGGAGTAGAGAGAATTAGCCTAGCCACTTCTGTGCAATTTCCTGGACTGCCCCCCAAAAGAGCAGTAGAGCCCCATCATACTGGGGGAGGGCAGGGTGCCCCCTTCCATGGCAGGGCACATCCAGGAAGGATCCTAGTGTTCCTCCTGCTTGCCAAAAGAGCTTGGAGGCACAATCAATTTTGACCAAATGGCATTTGGTTATCGGCTACTGGGACAAGGGGGCAGGAGAGAAGAAAGACAGCCTAGAAGGCTGGCCTTGGCTTTAAAGGTTTAGTCTCACCAGCAAGGAAGGCTTTGTTGGTGCTTGGAGAACTTTAGCTCCAACATCAGTCATTCAAATGAAGCAAATGCTTTCTCTGAAGCTGCTCTTTGACATTTTGGAAACATCAACCCCAATTGCAGATTGTCAAATAATCCCAAACATTGCCTAGAGAGGCAAGGGGAAGGAAGGTTCTCTTAGACAAACAGCTATTGAATTTTGGGTGTTGATCCTCCCCTCGCCCTAAACCCAAGGGCCATTTGTTTCCTGTCCAGCCCAGACATGCTTGTTCAAATGTTTGCCTCCATCCATGACCCCAGAAAGGAGTTGCTACAGCCCTAAGAACCTGGGAGGGGGGGGGGAATTGTGCTGGCCTCCTGAAGGTCCCTTCCAGCTGTAAAAACTATAATGATCAGCTCTTTACAAGAGACTGCTGTCTTCTAACACTAGGGCTTCTGACAAAGGTCCCATGACAGTAGGTCACTGTCCAGGGGGATCTCAAACCCTTCTCTAGCAAAGTTCCAAGTTGCCACCTTCGCATCCCCTCTTGGCAATGTGCTGGCTTCCCCAGTGGGGAGAGTGGCTGATAGCAGCTGTCCTTCCTAAACAAAATCTCTCCAATTCGGTGATCATGACATCCCAAAGGAGTCCAGCACCTCTGGGTGACAACTGGGTCAGTAGGAAGCCACAGTAAGAGATGACAACACCCCGGGGATCAGGCGAGCCCCTTGACTTTCGTTTGCCAGCAAGGTCAAGCTCTGCTCTGAAGATTTAGAGCAACTGAGGGCTGGTGAATGATCCTTTCTGTTCAGACTAAAAGTTCCTATGCACAGATGTCTTGCTCTTATCAAGCCTTCAAAAGTTCTTCCAAGAGAAAAAAATGTTGCTCTTATCTTTACTTAAGGTTGTACTTACATAATTCTCTCCTCTCTGTCAGTAAAATAGTGACTAAACTGTCACTGATGTACTCAGGGAAGGTTAAAGAGGGTAAATGTCTTTTGGGACAGTTGTTCACTTGCATATGATTTTTATTGACCCCATTTGGGGTTTTCTTGGCAAAGATACCAGAGTGGTCTGCCATTTCCTTCTCCAGCTCATTTTACAGATGAGGAAACTGAGGCAAACAGGTTGAAGTGTTTGCCACACAGCTGGTAAATGACTGAGGATGAATTTGAACTCAAGGCCTCCTGACTCCAGGACCTACACTCTATCCAATGCAATGTCACCAAGCTGTACTTAGCCCTACCTAGCTCTCAGAGTTAGCGAGTAGAAAAGTGGATTGGAAATGGTGTGTCCTCATATGACTAAACCAATCTATCTTTTGACTCACCCGTAAAATGACCCATTCCCACTGCATAGGAATGCCATGAGGACAAATGGATGCAGGGATTCAGATGAGAGACCAGAGTTTGGTACTCATAGCAAGCTTTCCTTTTCCTAATGGGGTATGTTGGTCACTCTCATGTGGTCATGGGCAAGCTTCCACTGAAAGAGAAGCTGTTCTATTTTATGAACCTCTCTTCTGTTGTGTCTACAAGAGAGCAAACAAAAATTCAGAGACAGGATGGACTAGGACCCACCCTTTTACCATTTAGAAAATGGGCAGAATGAGAGTTTATGATACAAAAAAAATATAGGAAATACCTATTGTACACAGAGAACTATATTGGGTCCTAGGAATCTTGGAAAGGACCTTCAAGATGGTCTGGCTCAATCTTCAGCCCTCCCCTGTGCCCTTGGGAAGTCCCATTAGGCAGTTCTGCTCTAACACTCTATTTGTCTTCCCTCTTATGTTTCAAAACACTTCTTTTGGTGGATGAAAGCAATTTTTCAGCTAAACTTTGGAAGATTGTCTGTCAGTGGGCCAAGCTGTCATTCTGCTGTCCATTTAAGGCCCTCTCCAGTACTAGGCTGAAGTGGAGAAAGAGGAGAGGGGAAATGATTTTGTCAAACTGTGCTGACCATTTGCTTTCCAAGACTTTGCTTCACAGACCCAGCTTTCATCATTCCCTCTTCATCTGTGGTCACTCATGATTCCTCACAGTCCATACAGATCTGGTGCTTAGCTTCTCGGGAACAATGTTTATATGGCTTTCTGTAGAGGTGTGTGTGTGTGTGTGTGTGTGTGTGTGTGACAGTGACACACGAGCATGCCTGGGGGAAGGAGTGATTGTTCTACGTAAATAGGGCTACTGGTGTATTCTGTTACCAGAGATATGTCCCTGTATGTGACCTTAGCAATGGGCCCCAAGTCCTTGTGATCCTTGCATTCTGGCTGTCTTCCCAGCAGCTTGGGCCATTGTGCAGGCAGCTGAAATGAGGTCACCAGTCCTGCTGCAGTCTGTTTCACGTACTGTCTGTAGACACAGTCTAAGTCCCCTTCCTGGGCTAACAACCTGATCAGACACACAGCATCTGTCACATTTGGACCTCAGGCTCCCCCGCCCCGGATGTTGGCATCAAGGACACAAACGACAGAAGAAGGAGTCCAGGAGACAAACAAATTCTGTACTTAGAGAGGGGAGAGGACCATTTCCCTGTATGGAGGTGAAAGGGGGGGAGCTTTTCTTTGAGTCAGTCTCATTTCCATTTGAGCTCAGGAACTTCAGGCTGACCCATTGTACCCAGTGGTGTCTGCAGCACAGTGATGTTTTCATTAAGTAGGGCTTTCAAAAAATCTCTATAAGAAAAGCACCACCATTTGAGCTGTATGGTTGTGTAATATGATGCATAGCGCCAATAACTCCAATTCTGTGTATTTAATCCCAGGTGGGTCAATTAGCTTTGGCTGATGGGTCCATGTTGAACATCAGGAAGCTCGTCTTCAACACCTCCCATAAGTAAGTCCCCATGCTGGTTCTGGGGAAAAAGAGGCATGAGGATTAGTTATAACCCTTGCCCTCAAGGAGCTCCCTCTCTGCCTGGAGAAATAGAACACAAACCCACACAAATCAGTAAGTAGGCAAGGCAGCAGAATATAATAAGTGCCTGGCAGGCGGCACAGATAATAAGGAGCTAAGAAGCAGGGTAATTTGGCTTGCTTGTGGAAGTAGCTCCATTAGTCCCACCTGGTCCTTTTCAATCTTGTATCCAAGTTCATTTGCATGGCAACCCAGAGAGCATCATAATAAGGCTGGAAAGGATTTTCTTTCTAAGGTGAGATCACTAAAGCCTAGGACCCTCAGGGAAGGCTCCTAGAAGGAGATAGAGCCTTATGCTGGTCTGGAAGAATGGGAGGGCTTAAGTGAATTCAAAATAGGAGGCCATTCCCTACCCCCACCTCCACTAGCCATTGCCAGCTACTTGATGGGTATCTCTACTTGGATGTCCAATGAAACATGACCCAAATCAAATTTATTGTCTCCTCCTGCCCATGTGAAACAAAATGCAGAAGCAAAGTTCTCACCCCATTCTTCATAACTTGTCTAGAGTACCACTATTCTTTCAGTCACTGAGGCTCAAAGCAGAGAAATCATCTTCACCTATTCCTTCTTCCTCCCTCTCCAGACAATCAGTTGCCAGGTTATCTGGTTTTGGTTCTGACTTCATCTCATTTCCCTTTTCTCATATTCCCCCAGCCTAATTTTGGACCACAAAGCTTCTGGCCTGGGTGAAATTCTGTCCTCATTCTGTTGTAACCTCTCTCTCTGCATCTCCATTCCAACTTCTACAGAGCTGCCTATCAGATCAGAGAACTCTCCCATAATGCCGCTGACCTTAAGAAGCTTCAGTGGCGCTCTATTGCTTCTAAAAGATAAGACAGAGTCCTCTGGAAGGGATTTCTAGCCCTTTCAAATTTGGTTCTAAGCTGTCTTACCAATTGATTTCCCATTGTTTTACCTCACATGCTGCGGGCCTGGACTCCTTACTATTTCTTACACATGCTATTACCTTTCCAGACCTTTGCATGGGTTGTCTCCTCTCCCTTAGGACCCCTAGCTCTCTTCAGGGCTTCAAGGCTCCTCTCTTCAAGGCTCCCCTTAATAAAAGAATTTATTCTGTAAAACTTGGACTCAAAGGGCCATACTTGGGGACCTAGAGGACCACAATGTGGCTTGATGGCTACAAGTTCTCCACCCCTGGATAGATTGTCTGTTGACTTTTCTATGAACAAGTTCTTCCCCATTGGTACAGAATGTAAGCTTCTTGAGGATAGGGATGGTTTTCTTTTTGTCCTTGGGTCCCCAGATCTTTGCAGAGTGTGAGGCATATGGTAGGCTCTTAATAAGTACTTGGTGAATTGGATTAAAAGAATTCGAATGGTATTTTCAGAGGATAATTAATAGCTCAATGTGCCTGGAGCAGAGGGTTAGGGCAAGCTAGCTGTAAGAGGTGCACCCAAGGGCCAGGACATGGGAAGTTTTGCCACTGACAGAAGCCCTGATCCTCAGTTCTCACTGGCAAACATATGCAGGGTGGTCGCTATGAAGAAAGTTCTAATGGGTTAGGACAAATCTATCCTTACTCCTGCTTCCCTCCCTGTGCCCTAGCAATAGCATTGCAGTGTCTGGGGGCAGAACATTAGTGAAAAAGGAAAATGGTGTTTTCATCCTTGAATTCATTTTAGTGCTTGGTACAATAAAACAAAACTTTACAGATAGAGAATTGGGGGAGGGCATGGATGGTGGCAAATACCAAGAGCTTTTGGTGGGCTTCCACACTCCAAACAGTCTGCAGTGAGCCTCAGCAGCCAGAGACCAAGGGAGGCATCTAGAGTCTTGTGTCCAGTTGTGGGTGCCACATTTTAGGAAGGCCAAGCTGCAGTGCATTCAGAGAAATGTGCCCAGCTTGGTAGGGGCCGGTCAAAAGGAATGAGGATAGCGAATTGAGAAAAGCCATAAACATGGTGACAACTCAGCCAGAAGGAATGGAAGTGGCACAAGGAGTAGCTTCCATTGGGCCTCAGTTTTCTCACCTGTACAATGACGCAGTGGCATGTGTGCTTTCAAGCTCCTTCCAGCACTAGGGCTCATCCCCTTAAGGAGAGGGGCCATAAGGAGGAAGCCGAGCAAAGCTGGTAGGAAAGGGCAAGGATCTAGGATGTTCATGAAAGACAGAACCATCAAGGGATCACAAGGAAAGCAATTAGCAAGTTGTCTGTTTGGTGAAATGGAAAAAGCACTGACCTTGGAGTCTGCAAAGATATGAATTAGGATTCTACCTCCAACACTTACTCATTGAATGACCCTGGGCAAGTCACAACGTCTCCTTACTTCAGTTTCCTCAACTGTAAAATGAGGTGGTGGAGGGGAGACTGGGCCCTTCCAGTTCTAACTCTGTGATCTTATGATCCTTTTACCACAGCGTTGCTGAGCCTCAGTTTCCCCATTTGTAACACGTGGATGTTAATAATACCTACAGTACTGATAAGTGAACCTCAGAGCAACCTATGTGAGCCGCTGTACTTGTGCTGTTGTTAGGCTGGCGGTAGGGGGAGATTGAGTCAATTGGGGAGGAAAAGAGATGGAAGATGGAACAGGAAGCCATGGAGGGGTCTGTGCCTAGGGCAACAATTGACACTAAGTTGAGGGAAGTAAGAGGCAGAGACAAGGTTCTCTAGTCTAATACCTTCATTTTACACAGAAGGAAACTGAGGCCTGAAAAGAAGTATCTCCAGGTCGCACAAGTAAGTAACTGAGAGACAGGATTCAAAGGCAGATCCGCTGACAGCAATTGTTGTTGCCTTTCCATCGGAACACAGAATGATAGAGTTCCCAGTTGGCTCATTCCTTTCCCATTTGCTGGGTCCCCACTTTCCTTCTAGATCTTTATGACTACATTCAGTGGTTGCTGGCCTTTGGCTTTCACTGGTCCTCTACATCTGCCTTTGGCAACCTTGGGGTAGAGATATTCAGCCTTCCCTTCTGGGAAAGGGGCTGTCGGTATGGCAACCTAAGCCTGGCAGAGGTGAGGACAGGGCGTACCAAGCTGAAACAGAGCTTCTTGGGAACAGAGGGCAGTGGCCAAACAAATTCTCTTTTCTCTGGGCCTCTAATATCTTCCTCACTAAATGAAGAGGCTGAACCCAGTGGTCTCAGAGGACCTCCTTTGGTTCTCTAGCCCTGCCTCCAGTGAATGCATCAGCGATCCTATCTGCCCAGGCTCGAATGCACAGGCTGGGCTCCGTCTAGGCCCAGGGCAAGGTGCCATTGAGGAGGCTTGCAAGTGATTTCACACTGCTGACCACAAATCCGAATCAAGGCTTCCAAGTGACTGGGAAGCAGATACGGAATTTGAATCCTAATAAGATCAGGTATTTCCATAGCATTTGAAACATCTCAAAGCCTTCCACCTGGGCTGTTTCAGTACAGCCTCAAAAACAGCTCTGCCAAGCAGACAGGGCAGCTCTTCTTCCATCATCCCCTGAGGCCTGGGCAAGGGGAGGAGGAGACAGGAGGATCGTTTTGGGGGAATTGGCTGTGCAAAGGAGCCCAAGTTTTCTGTGCTTCAAAAATAAATAGGAATATTCCAAAAGACTGATGGGAATGGCTTTAAACGTGCAGAGTTGACTCAGTGAAATTTAATCCAAAAGAATTTATTAAGCATCTGCCATAGCAGATGAGGCACCTTGCTCGTGCTAAACAGCCTCTGTCCTCGATTGTCCAGTCTTATATTCTCCTAATGCCTGAGATTGACACATGTTTGAAGGATTGGGCAGCTTTCATACACTGGACCTCATTGCGTCTCCTAACTGCCTTTGGGGATGGAGACTAGAGATATTATTTCCACTTGACAGAAGAGGAAACTCAGGCACAGAGAGGTGAAATGGCTAGGAAATGTCAAAGGAGGAACTCAAGGCCTGGGGCCTCCTATCTCCAGGCCTGGGGTTCTCTCTGTTCCAGCCCTCTGCCTCTCAGGGGCTCAATCAGCCATGGGCCAGCTGCAGAGGTAAAGGGAGCTCTGTGGAGCTCCTGCTGCCAATGGGCCAGAGGGTTCAATGATGTGGAGACAAAGTGGCCTGGCTGAGCAATAAACAAGGGAAAAAGAGCTAGCCACGTATAGAGGAAGGATGGAATCAGGAAGACCTGAGTTCCGATCTTGCCTCAGACACTTAAGGATTGCATTACAGTGAAGGGATCAGTCACTTTGCCCCTGAACCTGTTTGCTCATTAATAAAGTTTGGTTCGTAAGAGCTTACTATCTGCCTCCTAGGCTGGCTGTTAGGCTCAGATGAGATGAGGCCTCATGTGTGTTGGCTCATATAGACCTCTAGGGAGGGTTGTTGCCTCCCCCATTGCAGCGCCTTTGGCTTTTATTTCTCTCTAGTGCTCACTTGGCCCTAGCCCAAAGGGGATGTTTAATAAATACTTCTTGAGTCACAACTGTGTGTTGCCAAATGCAGAGAGCCATCTGTCAGTGATCATGAGAGAGTGACCATAACTCTGGAACCCAGAGACCCTTATTGGAGGCAGAGGGATTTGTTTTAGACCATCTGATCCAACCTTGTCATTTTGAATGTGGGGAAAATGAGGCCCAGGGTCAAATGAATTTGCCTCAGGTCCCATAGTAAGCATTCCATCTGCTATCTGAACCTCGGACCTCCAAATTCAAATTTAGCCCTTCCCGCCAATCATACTTTTTAGAGGTTCGGGCAAGGCTCCAGGTCTTTCAGTTGGCATCAGAGGCTGTTTAACACCAAGTTTGTCAGTGTGTTATTTTTCCTTCAACTTTTTGCAAAGAGCAGTTTCTGAGCTCTTGGCCCTGCCAGAGCAATGTCTGATGATGGATGATGAACCCCAAGCCTCACTACTCAGGCTGCAGCAGCGGAACTGAGTGTCGTCACTAGGCGGCTTGGAGGATGAGCCAGAAGGCAAAGGAGCCCGCAAGGAGAGAGCAAGACTGGCGGCTAATGTGCCCTGTTCCTTCCCATGATGAGCCACTATGAAGCACTTTGCTTTCTGGGGGTGTTTGTCTGACAGAGGGCAGAGAGGGCATGAGAAGGGAACGTGGGCAGACTGTTAAGGAGCTGCAGCCTGCTTCAGGATTTCACAATAGCCGTTGTTCCAGGGATGGCTCCAGGCTGGAGGCATGTTCCAGAGCAGAGGCTGCCCTCCCACACTGAGCCCTTAGGGAGGAGACAGAAATAGACACGTGTCTTGGCAAAGACCACAAGCTTCATATTAGGGAGAGAAACCTAGAAAGGGAAATGCATTTTCAGGTTTCACAGACATGATTTACCAGTACTGGACTCATCTGTGCACATGCCCATTCCTATGCAGGAATGCAGAGAATTCCCTGTTTTCTAGTCATTCATTTATTCTTTCAACCAACAAGTCTGAAGGGTGGACATTCTATACAAATCACTGTGCTCCGGTGGCAGATTGTGGAGGCACTGAATGCCAGGCAGAGGCATGTGAATACTCTCCAAGAAGGGGTAGGAAGTTATTGAGAATGTGGCTAGCACAGCCTTGTATGCGGAACAGTGCTTAGGGGGCCTGACTTGGGAGCACTGCACAGCTCTGTCTCAGTTTCCTGGTTTGTAAAACAGGGATATAATATGCATAGTAACCTGACTCACAGGGTTCTTGGAGACAGTGTGGTGTAGTGCACAGCGCACTAGATCTAGAATGGAGAAGACCTGAGTTCAAATCTATATTCAGATACTAATTGACTGTGTGACCCTGGTCAAGTCACTTCCCCTCTGTTTGCCTCAGTTTCCTTATCAGTAAAATGAGAATAATCATAGCCTTTGCCTCCCAGGGTGGTTGTGAGGATCAAAAGAAATGATTGTGAATTGCTTAGGGTTAGCCTTCCCCTTAGCCTTCCCCTTCCCCTCCTTGTTAGGAGACTCAAGTAAGGTCCACAATACTTTGTCAACTTGAACACACTCCCTCCTTCTTCTAGGATGTGGTTGGACTCTCTTCTGTCTCCCTTCTCCCCCTCCCACCCCCAGAAGTGAGAGCTGGCTGTGGATCCAAGCCTTGTGTCTGACACATACTTAACCTCTCACTGCTCAAAGCATCTCTCTATGACAATAAGTTACAGAGATGATGGTGACTGTCAGTGGTGAAAGGTATTTCCTTACCTGGAATCCCCTATCCCATGGAATCACTGGTCCTGTCCTTATAGATGAGTCAGCACTGTGCCTTATAGGCATTGAGAATGCCCAGAAAGGCACCACCAGGCCCTGCCCTCACAATGCATATACTAGTAGAGATGGCATGTAAATAACCAGGTGCACAGAGAAGTGCCAGCCTTGGAGAGGGAGGCTTTGACAACGGGTGGGGGGGGGAAACCAAGAAAACTGAAGGTGGCATTTAAAGATTGGAGCTGATGCCTGAAAGAAACCAGGTATTAGAAGAGGATGAAGAGCATGCCAGGCAGTAAATGGGTTTGTCAATGTCTGTAGTAAGATTTACTGGTATTTCTTGAGTGCCTTCAAGCATGGGAAGAGTGGGGCTCTGCATACAGGGATTCATGGCAGAAAGGCTGCCGGCTGCCTTTTGAACTCTGTGCTTCTCTGAAGGGAAGTTTACTCAGCCTCCCTGCAAATTCTCAAAGCCAGTCCCACCTGCTGTTTGAGGAAGTGGCAGGATTTGTTTGAAGCTTGAAGAATAAGCTAAATTCGAAGAAGCAAGGCCCTGAGAGGACCAATTTCCAATGGGCAACAAGGAAGCCATCAAAGGAAGCATCTCTTAGCACTTTATTGTATCATTCTGGGAAACAGTTTCACATTTTGAAAAGCTATAAAAAATCCACTAAAATGTTATTAGGTGAACCTTTTGACTTTTATGAACCAAAAAGATATCCCTCTGTTCTCTGCTTTCCTCTGTGGGCATTCAGAACTGTCGACCTTGGGCCATTGAGTTCGGTTCCTTTCTAAATTTTGGACCAGAGATGGGCCCAGCAACATTTTAAGGAAGAACAATTGTAATGAGTTTCATAGTCGATGCTCTTTTGGGTGCTGTTTGTGAGAAAGAGGCATCTGTTGCCTTCTTCCAAGCTATTTTGCCTCTAGACAAGTACATGTGTATCTGGAAGGCTACTTTCCCTGTGGCATACACTTTCATTTTGCACATTGAGGATGTCCTGTGCCACAGAAAGAACTGTAGACCTGGAATCCAAGGATATCAGGGTCACAGTACTATGGAAAGGACCTCAAAGGTTGGCCGGGTCAGCTCCCTCTTTTTCCAGATGGGTGCAATGATCCCCAGAGAGGTAAAGCAACTTGTCTAAGGTCACACAGCTAGTAGATAACAAACAGTGGATGAGCATTTATTGAGTGCCCTTGTGGGCCAGGCACTGTGCTAGGTGCTGGTGGAGCCAGGATTTGAACCCAGGTTCTGTAGATTTCAAATCGATCCCTACTGTATCGTACTGCCTCCAGTGAAACCCGCTTTGGACAAGTGATAGTGCTGATACTCTCTAGTGGTGTTAAGTCACTTAATCCCCTGTTGGTCTCAGTTTCTTCCTCTCTAGAATATCCCTTGTGATACCTGCAGTGCCTCCCTTACTGCCTTCTGTGAAAAGCAAGTAAGCTAATGAAAAGAAAGCATTTTACAAACTTTAAAGCTCTGAATGCCTGGTGTAATCAAAAGGGGAAGCATTTTTATTTGAGTTACTAAGATGACATAGAAGTTACATATCTGTGAGTCCTACCTCTGACTTCTTTACAGACTCATTGAAGAACAATGTCTATTGGTAGGCATCACTACTTGAGCAGGAGTCCAGCAACTTTCTCCCTCCAGCAAGCAGGTTGATTATTTTCCTTATGATTAGTAAATGAAATTGTGTTTCCATTTTCATAAATGTGTATGTGTGAATTTTATACATCCTGAAGTTCTACTGGGTAGCCCCATTTAGTCAATGGGGATATCTGATCTGTTATAAGGAATAGGGGAGTAATTAATGGCAGTTAAAGGAGCTCGAGGGAGAGGGGAAAGTGGGCTTGATCCAAATCTTGGTGGGTGGAGAAAGTGACAATCATGCCAGGGGAACCTAAAGGTTGGGTAGTAGTTAGAAGACATTTGTAGCCAGGTTCCAGGGCCAGAGAGGTCAAGAGGAAATGTCATAATTGGGCCAGTGGAGAGAGTGTTAGATTTGGAAGCAGTTTAAATCCTACCTTAGCTACTTATTCCTGGGTCACCTTAGGCAATCCCTTTTCCTTCAGGGTCTTGATTTCCACCTCTGAAATATCAAGGTTCAACTAGATGGCTTCTGATGTCCCTTTCAGTTGACTTCACTAACCACAGCATGAACAGGAATTCCAGATGTTAAAGGAATGATGTTTTGACTCACACAATTTCTTCATCTCAAACAGCAAGTTTCTCTCTCTCTCTCTCTCTCTCTCTCTCTCTCTCTCTCTCTCTCTCTCTCTCTCTCTCTCTCTCTCCTCCCCCCCTTTCTCTCCCTCTCTCATTTGTCCTGTCATTGCAGAACCTGGACACAAGTATAGTCCTCATTCAGCATGGTTGAATCAAGCAAAGGTCAAGGCTTAAGGAGATCCAAACAGATGGTTAATTGGTGAATTGTCTAGTGGGGTTTTCCTCATGTAGACATCAATTTCTCTTCCCAAACAGACTGTGCACTTCTTGGGGGTAGGGAATGTCTTGTACTCCTTTGACAATGAAGAAGATGATGATGATGAAAGAGATTTGTGCAGTTCTTTGTCTGCAAAGTACTTCATTTGCATTATATCTTTGGATCTCAACAGCCCTGTGAGATTGATACTACAAATGCTATTATCCTGATTTCATAGACAACTAAACTGAGCTTAGAGAAGTGATTTTCCCGGGCTCATGTAGTTAGAAAGTGTTTGGATTTGAGTCCTACTCCAGACACAAACTGACTGTGTGACTAAATGGGGATATTATTTTACTTCTCAGGCTTACTTCCCCCGCTATGAAATGGGGATAATAATAATATTGCAGGGCTTCTCAAACTTTTTCCACTTGAAGACTCTTTGATACTTCTTAAACTGTGGGTGGTGACCCCTTATGGGGGTGCACTTATTTATAGCACTAACTTCATAGGGCTATTAGGATCAAATGAGATCAAGTATACAAAGAGTTTTGAAACCCCCAAATCACTGTGTGATGATGATTACAAAATAAATGCAGGATACGCTTCCTAAGAAGAGTACAGTCTTGCTAGGAAAGGAAAACAATGTCTGTAATAAGAAGGAAGACAAGCAGGGTCTGAAATTGGAGACAAGAAGATTGGAGTTCAAGTTCCACTTTTAACCCATGTTTACTTTATGATCCTGGTAAGGCTGTTAAGCTGTGCGTATGTAGATCCTAGGTAATTCTCTGACAGTACAAATTCCAGTTAAGCTACCCTGTACAGAATTGGAGAGAGTTCCCACACTGGAAGTTCCCCACCTGGCTAAACTCCCCAGTCTAGACCCAATAAAACAGGGAAGAATAGTTTCTATAGGGAGTGCTGAGCACATTGGAGACATTTGAGAAACACTTGCTGACTGATTTATTCCTAGGCTTGAATTGATCACAATGTCAATGTTTCCTTTTGGTCTAGATATTTTGATTGACTTTGTGAAGACACAACCTGGTTTTGACCAATCTGTCCCTTTGATGAGTAAGCTGGTCAAAAACAATAGCTGACCCAGAGTTTAATGTGCTTCCTAAAGAGGCAATGCGTTTCCTGTTGCTCCTAGTACTGTCCTGTTAATAGTCTTTTAAAAGCTCCCTTTTCTTGATAAGGTTATGGTTTCAGGAGAAGTTGATGTTTTCTGGCTTTGAGACAGTGCAGAAATGCCCCTCTTGCCTTTGAGGTCTTGAACCGCTTCATTTTGCAGTAGATGAAACTGGGGCTTAGACAACTCAAGTGATTTATCTAAGGTGACAGAACTAAGATTCAAACCTAAGCCCTAGGATCCCAATTCTAGCTGTTAGAACTGGGGCTGTCTTTATGGCTGATGATTAGATGGCATCATGGAATCATTCAAATGTACAAAAAGACCCCATGCTGTCCTTTCACCCCTTAACCATTTGGTGAGGTCAGATCAATCTGACTTTACTCCTCCAGAAGTCACCTTGAAGAAACTGCTCCAACTGGCCACTTTCTCCTGCATTTTGCACCTCCAAGTATGCCGTGGCATTCTAGAGGAATGTGAGAGTCTTTGGATGTGATTTATGGTGGGTCTGAACAGATCCTCCCAAACTGGGTTTGTCTCCAGCTGTACCTACATCGACAAGGCAAGTCAAATCAGCCAGTCAGTTTTGTTAAACAGTAAATTAATGACAAGCCAGTCAAACATCCAGTTCAGCTGGAACTCAATTTGCCTGTTTGAGCTACTCTAAAAAGTAAAACAAGTCTCTCCAGGTAGACACAGACTGAACCACCCATCCCTTTTCTTGCTAAAATGAAATCCTTCAGCCTCTGCAAAGTCAGGCATTCCTTCCCATCAGAAATACTAGCTAACTGGTTTCTTAGATAGACTTTGAGATCATCCCAATGAGGGAAAATTTGCTAGATACAGAGGAATCTAAAGGAATATATCTCTAATGATGGACTTTAGATGCAATAGGTATACTGGCTACACAGTGCCACGCCTGAAGTGAGGAAGACCTGGATTCAGATCCTGCCTGTGACACTACTGAGCAAGGCACAGAATCAGAGAGTTAGAAGGCACTTTGAAGGCTACCCAATGCATTGGGTATGGGAGCAAGAACCCTCTGGGCCACAGCCCTAGTCTTTCCATTGTCTGGAAGGTCTTTGGTGAAGGGGAATCCACTACCTCCTAGGCAGCACATTGCGCTCTTCCTATCATTGTTGGGTAATGTTCCCTTAAACCAAAGCCAATGTTCCTTGCCTCCCCCTTTCCCTATTGCCTCTGGTTCTCCCCTCTGGGACCAAGTAGAACAAGATGATGATGATGATGATGACTGTTATTACCACATCACCACCATCATCTAAATTTCATGAAAGCCCTTCACATATATGTAATGCCTCCTCTCATCTATCTCCCACATTTGAAGACCAATACCACACTGTTCCACCCCCTAAGTCATCTCTTATCAATCAGTCAATGTGTGCTTATTAACTACCTACTATGTGCCAGGCACTGCACTTTGGGCTCAAGATACACATACAAAGAATACATAGTTCTTACTTGCAAGATGTTTACATTCCGCAGGATAAACATTTCCAGTCATTTCAACCAAGCCTCTGATGATCTAGTTTCTCCATCTCTCACTATCCTGGTTAAGGGAATATAAGATTTCGACTTGATAGAGACCTCTGAGATCATCCAGGCCAGTCAGAAATCACAGAATAGTAGACCTGGAAGGGAGCTCAGAGATCAGCTAGTACAATATCCTTGTTTACAGATGGACAAACTGAGGCCTACAGAGCAGAAAGTCTTGCCTAAGGTTACACAGGTAATTCAAAGCAGAATCAAAATTTGCATCCAGATCCTCTGACTGCCAACCCAGTGGGCTTTTTCCTCTAGCAGAATAAATGCTCCTCTCTCCAAAGTGTATCATGACCTCCAAAGGAGCTGTCTTGGCCAGCGTTGAATGCAGAGCAGGGGCCACACACACAGCAACAAGCAGCTCTTTCAGTATAGGCAGGAGAATAGAAATTTTGCCCTAGGGACAGATGCCTGGAGAGATCAACCCTCCTGGACTAGATGCTCTAGGTTTTATCAAGGTAGCATCTCCTTTGGTATCTCCTTTGGTCTGCACCATCCTTGAGGAGGAGCTAATGCAAAAATGTTTGTCCCCAATTTACAGAAGAATTCTACTAAGTAGCTTCTTCAAGGGCTCCTGGCAAAGTGGTGGCATACTTGAAATCTTGGGCCTTGTGCTGTTGCGTGTATCCTAGAGAGTGTTGTGATGCCGCGTGCTTGTAAATGAAGGTTCTGTCCTCCCTGGCTGTGCACAGACTGAGCCCTAACTTTAGCTGTGGCTCCTACCAAGTGGAGTGCTTTGTAATCCCATACATTTTATTTACTGCATCTAACAACATGACTCTGAGAAGGGATACAGAGGCTTCTGGATGTTGCCGACCCACCCAAGTGATATCTGACAACAGAAGGCGTGAAGGAGTCATGGCTCTTATCCACTCCACAGAGTTGTGAGCATCTCGAGAGATGATCAGTGCAGGTCACTTTGTAAAGCCAACTTTGAAGTGTCTGTAAGTGGCCACTCTTATTACCACTCCAGTGTTGTGATGACATCAGGGTGACACACCCCTTGGAAAAAATATAGAATGACTTTGAGAGGATACTCTTGTTGTTGCTATTCCGTTGTTCAGTTGTGTCCAGCTCTTTGTGACCCTGAATGGGATTTCCTCGGCAAAGACACTAAAGGGGTTTGCCATTTCCTCCTCTAGGGGATTGAGGCAAACAGAAGTTAAGTGACTTGCTTATGGTCACACAACTAATGAGTGAGGTCAGATTTGAACTCGGGTCTTCCTGACACTAGGTCTAGAGCTGTATCCACTGAGCCATCTATCTAACCTTGGGATGTCCCCTCATGCCATCTAAAATAACCTATAATTTTCTTATTCATTTCACAGTGCAACTGGTACTAGGATGGGTCAAGTTTTGGGAAAATGGATTTTCAAGAAGATTTAAAGGGGCCTTGGGTATATTGGCATTGATTTTGGAGTATGGCCAATCACTTGCATAGGTCTTGGTCATGGAAAGATATTTTTCCCCTATAAAAATTTCCTCTACCTTGATCCCATGACTCTCTTACCCTGGCCCTCATGGGTTATCAGGAGATATAGAAGGAGATTCCCAGCCTTCTAAGTGCTTCCATCCCTCTTCCTTCAGGCTGTATGGGAGACCATAGCCAAGAATGGTCCAGGCTGAGAAGGGGGGCAGTAGGTTGTTACCTGCTTTGCTTGAGGGAAAGAGCCTCTATCTGGCTCAGATCTCAGCTCTGTATAATCTTGAAGGATTAAAGGGATAGGCCTCTCTCTCCTTATCTCTTTTTAACTCCAGCCTGCCACAGAGAGCGTCAGATCTAGGCTGGAAGAGGTAAGTGAGATTGCAGCAAAAATATTGGTCAAAGTCCCTAAGCCAAAGAAAACAGTGTGGTCAGTTTCCATCTTTTGGGAGTCAGGTTTCCACAAACAGATCATTCATGGATATGCATGGGTTTTCAGGAGGCCATTTTGGTGATGCTGGCAACAATTGTTGGTGTTGTTTTTAGGGCAAGTTTTGAATGCCAAAAAAAGGCTCCCCTTTTACTCTTAAGGAAGCTCCCCAATTTGGGAGAGGATCTTTGTCCAGTGGAGAAGCAGTCTCATGAAACACCTGCTCTTAGTCAAACCCACATTGGCCACTTTGGGGTGAAGGGCCAGAAGGCCGCTGGTGGTAACAGCTGGTGGACAGCCACTGCTCCTCTCCTGCTTGGCCCAGCTCCAAGGTCCATCCTGCCTCCCTAGAGGAAGAGAGAAAAACACTCTCATGAGGCTTCATGCTTATTTCTTAGCATCTCTACTAAACAAGCCAACCAAAACCAGCACTTTTGCTTCTGTTTGGCAGCTTATAGCTTAAAGTAGTGGCTTCTACCTTTACTTCTGTCTCCAGTTCAGAGCTGGATGCTGACTGGGAGAAGCTCCACTGACTTCTGGGCCTGTGTTGCTATCCTTCATTTTCATCCTTGCCTCTTACAGGTAATCCTCCCTTCTAGTCCCCATTACCTTGAGGCAGTGGAATGGATTATCCAATCTGTTTCACTTAAATGACCCCCAATTCAGCATCTCTTCATCTTATGTGCCAGGCAAAGAAAAGGCTGATGAGAGAATTCTGTCCACAGTCCTCCCAGCTGCTCTCAAGGACTAAGCCGAGGCTGATGAGCCAAACTTGGCTGTTTCCTATGACCTGCTGGTCATCAACATGGGTCCAAGTGTCACTTGGCTTTCTTGTCATTTTGGTTAACCTTGTTGTTCCATGGGAGGGAGGGAGGCAATGGGCTATGATATTGAAGGAACCTTGTCTATGTAATTATTATCATTTTGACAGACAGTCTATTCTAGAGAGAGATTCCTTTTGCAGAGAAAGATATCCAGTGTTTTCAACGACTTCTTTCTAGATCTGTCAATCTGGGGGTCATGAGGGAAAACTAGGTAGAAGAAATGTGTCATATCTAGCTGTGCCACAAGTGAGCTAATGTGCTTTGGAAACATTAGAGCATGATGCGAATTTTGTCAATTTTTCTTAAGTTTCCTAAGTGCCTTCCAACTCTAGAATCCTGTATTACTCACTGTCCAATGTATAAGATTCAGTTACCTGATAGTGATAGGGAATCTCATAATTACCTCCATCCACTGCCTGAGCCCAAAGAGTTCCAAATCTCAGTCCTCAGCTGTAGGAGGTCCCCACCTCCCCCGCCCAGGTCAGTCTTGGCTGTTTGAACTGAGGGATAGAGTAGAAGAGTTCCCGTGTCCTTACCTCATTCCTTCCCCCACCCCATACCCCCATCCTCTGTCATCAAGACTGATGGGAGCTTGGCAACATAGACACGGGAAGCAGCTTCTCCATTGGGGTTGGCATTGAAGGAATAGGAATCACTTCAAGTAAAAGACATCGTTTCCTGCCCAAGAAGTGAAGCAAAAACCCAAAATCAAGACAGTGCCCTTTGATCTTCATTTATCGAGGCATTTATGGCCCTTGAAAGTGCAGTTACTTGAGTTGAGAACTCCTCCCAACTCAAAAAGCATGGATTGTGCACCAACACTGTATTAGATGCTATGCTAAGTCCTGGGGATACAAAAAGAAGAAAAAAGAGAAGAAATGGTCCCTAAGAACTCAGCATTATGGGATCTAAGTGGCTCTGACAAGGATTTAAGTACCTCCCAACTGTCATTAGCCAAGCTGGGTCCTAGGGATGCAAAACCCAAGCCCAGGCTGCCAGAACCCAGTTGGTCACAAAATCATTTTAGCTATTATAAAGTTATGGGATTTTGTGTCTTAACAATGGTCCCTCCACCAACAGAGACTGCAACCCTTTTATAACTTAATAGATTGTTTTAAAGAACTACTTATTCAAAGGATGCAGCTGATGAAGCCTTTGTTTCCTCATCTGGGTAGTGGAGATAATAATTACATATGATCCAAGCTCATAGGGTAGGTAAGGTCCAAATGCGGTAACAATGTATATGGAGTATTTGGTAAACTTGAATGTATTTTAGAAATGTTACTTATTACTACTATTCCTCTGAGGGTGTGCTTCCTCAAGAAGGGTCAGCACCATAATACTTTGTATTCTTCCAATGTTCTCTCTTTCTCTGATATTATCACTGTACTCTTAGGGATCTGTTTGTGTATGTACCCTTCTGTTTCTTAGGCTCTGAGTGTCATGGATTGACTGAGAGCAAGAGGCTGACTCCACACGGTGGGCTCATGCTCCTTGGGCCTTTTCATCTCCTTCTCACATCCTTCCTACTCATGGGAAACAGCAGCCTTAGGCAAAGGGATGACTTCTCCTGGCCCTTTGCTACACTCATCCTGACATTTAGTCTGCCTTTTCAAGTAGCCTACCTCCATGATTCATGTTCTAGCGGGTGTTCTGAAATGCTTCCTTAGAGTTGTATATGTTCTAAGCTGTACCTGCCCATGGTGAGGGGGCTAGTTACATCCTCCCTCAGGCATTTCCTTGCTGTGTAACTCAGGCTGTCACCTAAGCTTGGTTAGCTTCCTCTTGGTAGGAAGTGCCTTACTATTGGCGGCCAGTTTATGTTCAGCCTTGGCCTTCAGCTCTTCTGTCACTTGAAGTCAAAGGTCCAGTTTGGTTTCCATGATGCCCACCTTCAATTTCATCTCCACTCTATCCCCACCCTCTCTCCTATTACACATTCACCCCACTCCCACTTTCTACCCCTACTTGTGCTCTCACTTCCACTCCTACATCTCAGCTCTACCTGCACTCACCCCCATCCTATCCATACCTCCCACCTCTAGCTGGCTCTCACCCCATTCCACACTCACCTCTTCCCTTTACCTGTATTCTCACCTCTCACCTTCTACCATCACCTTTACTCTCAAATGACCTTTATTTTCTTGGAAATTTCCCCCACTACCACCACATTTTTCCATCTCCAGGGCCCTATCTCATGGCTCCAGATATTCTTGTCAAAGGAGTTGGAAGGAGGCATTAATGCTCCTCCAATCCAAGTCCATCATTGTTTTTCTTTAAATTAGAACAAGGCCTAGGACTGAAATGAGATTTCATTATTAGAGAGGAAACTCCCTCCCTCTGTTTTGGAAATGAAAGTGAAATTCCTTCCACTTAAAACTGAACATTTTAAAAGGTAACAATCTAAAATGTCTTTAAGATTGGATAAGGACTGTCCTTTTGAAAGCTGACATTTGCTTTAGGAGCTAGGGAAAGGAAGTAGGTTAGCTGCCTGGGGCAGGGAGCAAGATAGGCAGATTAAAGGATGGCCTTTAAACCTGTCTCCCTCAACAGTTTTAAAGCCCCCCCCCTCCCCTTATGGACCTAAAGTCTCCCCTCTCCCCAGGGTTTTAAAGCTCCTCCTCCCCCCACCTCATAGCCACAACTACCACTCAAACCCTAATGCCCATTAACACAATGAGGGCTGACAAAGGATTGAGCCAAATTTTGTTTAATAATGAACCAGGGTGATGAGGCAGCAGTTTTAAGCCAGAACTCCAGAGGTGACAGCACCCCTTGGGTAGTTCTCATATGCTGGGGATTAGTCTGAATCCAGGCCAGGCCATGAGGCTGACTAGCAAAGGTCTTCATAGTTGTAACATCATGGAAATTTTCTGGCAGAAGTCTAAGCAGTCTTAACACCTTGGGAATTTTCTGGCAAAAGTCTTCATAGTTGCAGCATCTTGGGAATTTTCTGGCAAAAGTCTAAACAGTCTTAACATTTCAGGAATATTCTGGAAAGGGCTGATGAATTGTAAGTGATGAACTATAAGGAGGAACAGTCTTGTAACAAGTATTGACTTTTTCTTTGTTACTTCTGGTAGGTGTTTGGGTGCGGGCTTAGAACGTGGCCTGTTGGCCCAGGCCAGGGCTTAGACTCGGAGAAGTTCCAGGAAGTTTTTATAGCAGATGGCAATCCAGTCAGTCTGGTTGGTGGCCCACTGCACATTGTTGATCTCCCCGGTGGCAGTGTAGGTCAGGATAGGGTCTTCGGCAGCATGGGGCGTTTGTTGAATATCCCAGATGAGGGCTTGGCGGTCGTCAGAAGCACTACAGATGTGGCCTGCTAAGTGGGGTGCCCAGGTTAGCCCATTGACACAGGCCCCATGGCGGTTAAGGCGGGCCATAGGTGAGCCAGGCATGCGCAGATCAAGGACGGCCACCTCGGTGGAGTCCATGGCCACGGTAGCCAGGTAGTTGAGGTCCTGCTTGTTCCAGCCAAGGCGCAGAAGTGGCTGACGCTGGGGTTCCTGATACACTATAGTGCTACGGTCAAGTCTACGCAGGTCAAACAGCCGCAGACAGCCATCACCACCCACTGAAGCAAATACATCTCGGCTCCCTCCAAAGGCGATGTCATAGACTTCGTTGTTGTGGGAGCTAACATGTGCCTGCCCATGACCGGACACTCGGCCCAGCACCTGGCGGGTCTCCAGAGCCCAGACGGTGCACGTGGTGTCGCTGCTCGATGTAGCCAGTATGTGAGGGTCTACGTCATTCCAGTCGAGAGAGGTGAGGGGTGAGCAGAAAGGAGTATTCTTGTTAGGGTTGAGTAGGCACTCAAGCTGGGGCTCCAAGTCAAGGGCACCAGCCCCAACTATGGAAGCCGCTGAGGCCCCATTGATTCCACGGCCACGCCCTCGGAAGATACTGCCCCCTAGTGCCTGGGCCCTATGGATAGATCCTCTGCCCCTGCCAATAGCAGGAATAATATCGCTGGGACTCATGCAGCGCCACACCCGCAGGTAGTCACTGCTGGTGGCCAGAAGGTCTGGGTGGATGCCCTGAGGATCAGGGATCCACATTATCTTAGTGACGGGGTAGGGGTGCTGCAAGGTGTAGCTGCACACGAAATCCCCCCTGGTATCTACCCAGTCAGCCGCCAGACTCACAATTTGCACCTTGTTCCCATACTCCTCTAGAAAGCTTCCCAGTGCCAGGCGGAAAGGCCGGTCAGCCCTCACACTCCAGTTCATGGCGTACACGGTCCATGGAGCTTCATACCTGTATATCTGGCGGTACTGATAATCCCTTCGGGACATTGGATGATCCAGCCAGGACATATTGCAGGCCTTGATCCCCCTTCACTCTCCAGGAAAGCTAACGTCGGCCTTGGCCACAAAGTTGGGGTTGGTGAGCAAAATTGCCACAGCCCAGGACAGAAGGAGGTGTGAGGATCTAGGTGGGGCCGAATGCTGAAAAAGTGCCGGAAGAGGGTTCAGGGGTCATCGGGTACTTCCCCCCCCCCCCGGAATTATGATGCACAGGCTCACCCTAGCGTTTGCCAGGTTCAGAAAGTTTCGCAGTTCAGCACCGGTGATAACACTAGTTTAAATAAACAAAAACAAACAAATAAAAACACCTCCTTCAATTCCTTCCTTTTACATAGGAGAGAATGGAGGTCCATAAAGTGGGGTGGGGTCATCCCCAAGTCATAGGAGCATTGGATGGTGAGGACCAACGGCAGGAGGACCTAACTCTCTTTGCCCAACAAATAGCTCTTCTTTTCCACGTATTTGTTGTTCCGTAAGTGCTAAGAGGCCACTATTCTCCTTGATCTTTTCTTCCCCAGCGTCTAGTACAGAGGAAGCACCAAAATCATATTTGTGACTATCGATAACATTTGCATCAAAAGTGAATCTTGGCCAAAAAGTTGGGTTTCTCTTGCCTAGTTTCTCTCTAACAGTGGGTGCTGTCCAGTTTAACATATGAAGAAAGCCTGGCCCAGAGAAAAAAGGCTGTTTGCCTATGACAGAAACAGCATTAGACCCCAGCTGTTCTTTCCACTTTACTTGACAAGCAACATGGAATTCTGGAGAAATACCTGAATATAGAATCAAGAAGTCCTGCGTTCACCTTCTGTCTTAAATACTAGGCATGGGCTCCTGAACAAATAACTTCACCTCCATGGGCCTCAGTACTCTCATTTGTAAAATGGAGAGTGCCAGTACTCCTCATGTTACAAGATTGTTGTGAGCATCGAAATAGACAACATATGTAAAGTGATTTTCCAGCCTTCAGTTATAGGAATATCAGTGACTCAACATCATTCTCACATATTTTCTGTTCCTATAGGTAGTTTGCATGTCCTCCCTCCTCAAACTATCTTGCATGTACCTGTCTGGCTAATATGGCTTCCACCACTAGAATGTAACCCTCCTGCTTTGACTGCACTTTTGTATCCCCAATACCCAGGGACTCAATTAGTCACTCTGCTTGTTTTCTCCTAGGCAGTTTACTCCATGAGGAAAAAGCAAATGTCTTTCTTTTTAACCATTGAACAATTCTACCACAAGACCCGCAGGCAGTAATAACAACTGACATTTCTGCAACACCCTACAGCTTACAAAAGTCTGTGCATGCTTTGGCCCATTTGAGCTTCTGGATGTTGCAATTTCATGATGTGTTGTGGCAGCACCATCTCAAAGAATTCAGTCACACTGCCTCTAATCTGACAACAGGCATTTTTGAGGATAGATACCCCTCAGAAGCAGGCTAGGTTCCATGAGAAACCAGCAACTTAATAAGACAACACAGACAAATTTATATTGTATTGATGCTGACACCATAACAGAAATTATCAATGTTGAAAAGGCAGGAGGAATTTGTTAAGGGATTAGGTAATGGGGAAGGATTTCTTCTACAGTTTAGTGGTCAAACATCCTGCTCATGCTGCCCTCTAATTGGCTAGCTGTTGTGGTCCTGTTTGGTCAAAATGGATAGTTAGACTTTGTGATCCTGTCTTGAGCTAAATGGATGATGTGATTGTGGTTGACTACAAGAACACACCTATTCAGATATGTGAACTGGATCTGGGGCCATTGGCTAGCTAGGGGCAATGATTGTATTGAGCCTGGGGGCCTGTGGTGTGATTAAAGCCAGATTGTGTAGTTAAATCGGGACATGCCTGCTGTTCAGTGGGGTCCATAAAGAAATGAGAATATTGGGGCTGGGGTCAGCTTTATTAAGATTCCATCATTTCCCCCCCCCCCCAAAGAGCTGGGGCCCAAATTCATTTGGGAAAAAGGATGAAGGTCTCTGCTTCCATAGCTTCTTCAGACTAGCAAGGGGCATAGATTTGGCCCTACCCCAATGGCTCCCAAGGAGATTGACTGGAACCATGCATAGGCCACATTCAGGGAATGATGGGTGAGTATGGGCTACCCACTGTAAGTGAATGGCATGAAATCTAGAAGACACAAATCTGACAGGCAAGTTCAGAGTCCAAATGTAAGGAGAAAGAAACCAAGAGCTCCATGAAGCTATATACTTTGGACACAAAGGATTATCTGAGATCCTAACAGGCATATGACTGGACCAAATACCCATTCATTAACTTGTTTAGGATATAGACAGGAATATAACTTTTATTATAGTAACTCATACATATCCCAGCCTTAGTCTATGGGATAATGATTAACATTGTGTTTGTACCTTTGTTTTACAAACTCTTTCCCCTTTGTCTAATTATTCCCATATAATTCAAAAAGAATATGCTATTCTGGGGATTTAATCTTTCACATGAGTATGTAGGCAAATAAACGACAAGCTGGAGTAACAATTTACCCCATTGTTTGGGATATGGAATGGCTACACATTCAGATTGAAAACAGAAAGATTTCACATACTTGCATTGTGCTCATATTTTTTACTGACCACTTGCTCTGGTTATAGAAACTTGCTATAAAAGGAAAAAGCAGAGGCATGTCAGATATGACAGGATAAAACACCCTTAGCTCTGCTTGAATTCAGAGAAGAGTCACAGTTATCAATTTCACCTCATAGCCAGAATCAGGAATAGCCAGGCGAAAAATATTCCTTTTCAAAGGAAGACAAGGGAGAAACTGAGCCAGGAGGGTCCCATCTTAGATTGAGGTTAAAATGATCCTCTCAGCTTTTCCCAGAATCAAACCTCCACCAGTAGCAGGATCACATTCCCTCTGAGTAGCTTGTGGCATATCTCTCAGATACTGATTTAATGCAGAGAACTATATCTAAATTCAAATTCAAAATAAAATCAGTGTGGTCCCCAGGTCTTTTACCTCAAATAAATAGCAGGTGTCACCAATCACAGCTTAGAGCTAGATACAATTATTTTTACTTTTATGGAATTGCAATAAAGCATTAAAAATTTACCATGATTTACATATACAAGTGATTTCACTTAACATCTTTCACTTTTTTTTCAAATTTAAATTTATCCTGGTATAAAGACAAATAGAAATCATTTCTATATTATACATAAGCTTGCAATTTCTCAGTAATCCAAGTTCATTATTTAGGAACTCCATAACCCAAACCAACTTTTAGTTTTTCCCAGGGCTGATGACTTTGCCCACCAGATGATTTTCCAGGCCATCTGGCAGATTTATAAATGGGGGGGGGGGCGGCTGGACAAGATGGATGCTGGGTTCCATCCCCCAAGTCTCCAATTGTGTGATGATCTCTGAAGTCCCTTCTAACCTTCCCTTGATTCCTTTGTGGTTTTCAAGGTGATTTGAGACTCTACCTCCGCTTTCTAGGGGCATAGCATTTGGAGACCCCAGAATGTACACTTGGAAGCTTTACAATGCATTTTACTAACAATAATCCTGTGAGGTAGGCAGTATATCACCCCCATTTTAAAGAGGAGGAAATAGAGGCTCTGTAGGGTAACATGACTTGTCCAGGGTCACACAGTTGACACTGCCACCTCCTTTCATTTTTACAGATGAGGAATCTAAGACAGAGAAATAAAGTGACAGAGGTAGTATGTGAACACAGGGCTTTCCAACCCCATATGCCACACTGCTTCAATTAATACATATTGAAAGGAATTGAACATGTGAAAAAAATCCATCCATTGGGCAATACCCTTTTTTTATTATGCCTGGTTTCCCTGTGGCAATGGACGCCACATAGCTCCCTCCCAGCAGCTGGTTTTCAGATTCATTTTCTTTGCACAGACTGCAGGGATATGGGGTAGACCAGGAAGGGGACTAGAACCCTGAACATGGACCCAATACAGTTGAGGATTATTCACTACAATCAGTAGTCTACAAAAAGCTACAGGAGGGGTCCTCCCTCTGGGCTGGAGGTGCTATCTGGAAATTTGGCCTAGACTCTAGGGAATGAGCTAGGCTGGGGGAAAAGTGAATTTGCAAATCTCAGACCAAAATTTCCCTGCAATTGATGAGCATAGCTCAGATTCTGTGTCAATTTGACTGGCAACTCGCAATTTCTTAATGTCATGGAACAATAATAGCCTCTTTCTCCCATCATCTTCCCAAGGGAATAATCTTCTCGAACAAATACAACTGTGCTTCAGCTTGAGTTCAGCAGGCTTACAAAATTTCTGGAGAAAGTGCATATATGTAATCAAGGGTATAATTTAGAAAAGTGTGTATTGCAGAATAGAGATATAAAGTTAATTAACATCACAGTAATTATGCCTCAGAAAGGTGACAGTAAAGAGGTTTGAGTTGCTGAGTATCTAATGACGCATTTATGTTGTTTGTGAAAGCTTCAACATCAGAAAAGTGAGAGGATGAACTGGGCTTGCACCAAACCACATCACCCATCAGTAGGAAAAGGAAGAATTCTTTAGCTTAGGCTGCTTGTTGGAACAATTTCCTCTTAACAGAATTGAATTCAGGAACCAAAGAATACATTCACTCATTGCTTCCCAAGTACAAACTGTTATTCTTGAGTCTCAAGAACAATTTAGAGCCCTCTATCCTCAAAGCCCCTTTCCCCAGTTGTAATATCATTGCTGGAGAATTTTTCTGATTGATGTGCACTTCCACAAGCAGAATCTTTTCAGCCTAGATTACTGTCTTAAAATGCAATCATCTCCCACTTGGCCTCCCTGCCATACCTCCTCATGCTCCAGAATTTTACTTCATGTGTTCCCTGGGCCCTCACTTTAATTTATCAGTTTGTATCCATTTCTAGCTAATGGTAATCCAAACTAATCAGAAAAAGCTAACTCACCAGTCCAGCCCATTCTCCATTCAGCTGTCAGTGGTCTTCCTAAAAGTACAGCTCTGGATATGTCCCCACCTCCAACCCCTTTCAATAAACTCGGTGGCTCCCCATTACCTCCAGGCTCAGATACAAAGTCTTCTGGTTGACATTCAAAGCCTTTCCTAACCTGTCTCCTCCTCCCTTACCAGTCTCCTTGCATCTTATTCCTCATCATGTACTCTTCAATCCAGTGACCTGGCCTGCTGGCTCTTTCACAGAAGATACTCCATCTCTGGCTCCAGGCCTTTGTCTGGTTGTCCCCCAGGCCTGGAACACTCTCCTTCCTGTTTCCAAGCTTCCATGGCTTTCTCCAGGCACAAGCTAAAATACCACTTTCTACCAGAAGCCTTTTCTCATCCCCAATGATGCTAGTGCCTTCATTCTCTTACCTCCAATTTCTCCCATCTATAGCTTATTTGTTCACAGTTCTTTCTATATTATCTGCCCCATTACAATGTGAGGGCAGGGACTGCCTTTTACTTTTCTTTATATCCCAAGGGCTCCCTGGAACATACTAGGTGTTTAGTAAAAGTATATTGACTGAATGACTAGAAGAAACAGGGATGACTGTATGAGGAGGGGATGCTGCGTAGTCAGGCTCTCAATTGCAACCAAATCTGATAACATTGGTCTTTAAGACAGAAAACCTGGCAGTCTCACCTCTGGCATGTACCAACCATATGTCCTTGGACAAGTCACATTACCTTACAGAGCCTCTATTTCCTCCTCTTTAAAAAGGGGATAACATACTATCTATCTCACAGGATCATTCTTAGAAAAATGCTTTGTAAACCTTCTAACTGTACATTCTGGGGCTCTCCCAATACTATGCCCCTAGAAAGTGGAGGTAGAGTTTCAGATCACCTTTAAAACCATAGAGACATCAAGGGAGGGTTAGAAGGGACTTCAAATATCATCACAGAATTGGTATAAATCCAAGCATGAGCAACTCTCCAGAGTCTGACTGTTGCTGTGAATAGCTTTACGGTTCTGGTCACATAATGTAGTGAACTCTCTATTTATTCAGGAATAAACTAAGGCAAAACATTCACAGAAACCAAAGTGCAGCATTCATAATGATATAACAATTTATCACTAAAGTGGCCACTTGGTTTTAAACTAAAGATATCATTCAGTAAGTTTTTAACTCAATCGTCCTAAAGCAGCAATCCTCCTTAAGGGACACAAAGTACAAAGATCAAAGTTTTCCCATCCCTATGTCACATTGTCTTAATCTCTCAGTCAAAAAGTCTTCTTTCTTGATTGGAGATTAGTTTCCAATCATCCTTAACTCAAACATCCTTAAGGGGTACAAGGTACAAAGTACAAAGTTCTCCCACCCCTAGGCCACAATAAATCAAGATCTTCTCAGTCAGCACTAAATATAGAAGGAGAGGTCTTTTCATCTTGGCTCAAGGCTGGCTCCCAGATTCCATGGCTCCTCTTCCATGGTCCCAGCTCCTGCCTGAATCTACTCAACTGTTACCTGGATTCATAGGCAGTCAGCTCTCAGCTCCTTGTCCATCTCCTTGTCCAGTTCCTCATCCAGCTCCCATTCCATGTTGAAGCTCACAGTGTCCAGTCCACCTCAAGTCCTTTGCAGTTTCTGTTTCTGGGAAGACAGCTTAACAGAGCCAAAACACCATTCACACACATTGCTGGCACCATCATCAATTCACTATCTGACTGTGAAATTAACACAGACCCACAAACAAGGCCTGAGAACTCAACACAGACCCACAAACAGGGTCTGAGAACTCAACACAAATCATCAGTATAGTCCCAGGACCTCTAAAACCCCCCTCCAAGATTTCTGTAAACAGACAAGAAAATCCTCTTTCAGGGCTTCTATACAAAGTGTCAGAAACACAAATCAACATAGACAGAACAGACAAACAGAGTGCCAGACACCACAAGTTTTCCCCTTCTCAGCTCTTCTCTGTCCTAGCTGTGCTCACCTTTTTATCTGTTATTAGCTCCTTCCTGTTCCACCCACCTCTTACATCTTTCCTGTTCGGTTTTTGGCAAGTCCCTCCCACTGTGGGATTCACAGGTTCTGTTTCTTAACAAAGACTTGATATAATCAGGGCTAGGTTCAAAGACACTTTAACTGAGAGGTGCTAAATAAACAACTTGAACAAGGTGCTAAGTACTTCTTTGCTTGCCATTACAATTGGCAACTTAGAAGAGAACTCAGTGGCCATCCATCTTGTCTAGCCCCTCCCCATTCATAGAGGAAGAAATGGAACCTGAAAAGGTGAAGTGGCTTACTCAAGATAGCAAGATAGATGTCATGATAGATAGCAAGCAGCAGAGCAAGGGTTATAATGAACAACTGAACATATGTGCTAGTCCCAGACAAGGGGACCTTGTTCTATCCAGTCATCAAGGGCTGTTCTTGGTTCCCCTGAAACACCCCAGGGAAAGCTCCTCTTGGCATGCTCATACCTCTCTTGATTACATACACATACATAAATAGGAAGCAGGGTTCACCAAATTATCATCAAAGAGTGTTTTCAGTGTTCTTTCATCCACTTCTAAGCTATTTTAGGATTTTCCCTGACCCCTCATGCTTTGCCCTGTCTTCCTAGGGACTGTACTATATCATACCAACAAAGCCTATATTCCTCAGATATCTCTCTATGCTCCAGAATTTTACTTCATGTACTCATGGGCTCCTACTTTAACTTACCAGTCTGCATCCATCTTTACCTAATGGCAATCCAAACTAATTAGGAAAAACTAATTCATATAAGTTTGTTTTTAAATTAACTTTTGTTTATTTTTAGTTTACATCATTCAATTCCACAAGATTTTGAGTTACAAATTTTCTCCCCATCTTTCCCCTACCCAAAACAGCCATCCCACTGTAGAACCCCTCCCCCAATCTGCTCTCTCCTATATCCTCCCCCATCACCCCTCTGACTTTCTGGTAGGGCAAGATGGCACTCTATACTCCAGTGCCTGTGCATCTTATTTCCCAATTGCATATTAATAATTTTATATATATATATGATATATATATATACACATATATATATGATAT
>CM053582.1:56818702-56842622 GCA_028627135.1 Pseudochirops cupreus | reverse complement strand
CTCTATGTACTCACATATACACATACTCAGATATGTGTTTGTATGCATATATAAACCCTCCTATATAGACATATGTGTATGTATATGTATATATACATTTGTATTCCCTTCACCTATCCTCATACTGAGAAAAGTTTCATAAGTTACAATTATCATTTTTCCATGTTGGCATGTAAATAGTTCAATTTTGATAAGTTCCTTATGATTTCTTTTCCATGTTTGCCTTCTTATGTTTCTTGCATTTGAGTGTCAAATTTTCTTTTCGGTTCTGGTTTTTTCAGGAAGAATTCTTGAAAGTCCTCCACCTCATTGAATGACCATATTTTTCCCTGAAACATTATACTTAGTGTTGCTGGGTAGGTGATTCTTGGTTTTAATCCTAGCTCCTTTGATCTCCAGAATATCATATCCTAGGCCCTTTGCACTTTTAATGTAGAAGCTGCTATATCCTGCGTTATCCTGATTATGTTTCCACAATATTCAAATCATTTCTTCTTGGCAGCTTGTAGTATTTTCTCCTTGATCTGGGAGCTCCAGAACCTGGCTATAACATTCCTAGGAGTTTTCTTTTTGTGATCTTTTTCAAGAGGTGATTGGTGAATTCTTTCCATTTTTATTTTGCCCATTGGTTTTAAAATATCAGGGCAATTTTCCTTGAGAATTTCTTGAAGGATGCTTTCTAGGTTCTTTTTTTGATCATGGCTTTCTGGTAGTCCAATAATTTTTAAATTATCTCTCCTGGATCTATTTTCCAGGTCAGTGGTTTTTTCAAGGAGATATTTCACATTACCTTCTATTGTTTCATTTGTTTGAATCTGTTTAGTAGTATCTTGATTTATCATAAAATCATTAGCTTTCATTTGCTCCAATCTAATTATTCTCTTCAGTGAGCTTTTGAAATTCTTTTTCCCTCTGGCAAATTTGGTTTTTTAAGACATTCTTCTCCTCATTGGCCTTTTGGGCCTCTTTTGCCATTCGAGTTAGTCTGTTTTTTAAGGTGTTATTTTATTCAGTCATGTTGTTGACTCTCTTTTCATGATTTTCTTGCATCATTCTCATTTCTCTTCCCAATTTTTCCTCCACTTCTCTTATTTGATTTTCAAAATCCTTCTTGAACTCCTCCATGACCTGTAATCAGTTCATATTTTTCTTGGAAGCTTTTGGTGCAGGAGTTCTGACTGTGTTGTCTTCCTCCCATTCCATGCTTTGATCCTTTTTGTCCCAAAAAAGGAATCTGAAGTTGGATGGCTGTGCTTGCTTTGCTTCCTTTGCTTGCTCATGTTGCAAGTCAATTACTTGACTTTTGAGCTCTTTGCCACAGAATTCTTTTTCCAGAAATGAGAGGTTTTTCCCAAATCGCTGGGGTTTTTGCAGCTGCCAGAGCTATTAGGAAGCTGTTGTCTCTACAGCCCCCACCAGCTTTGGCTCACTGGTCACACACTTCAGGATCACTACCCAAGACCGTGATCCTCATCCAGTCAGGTTAATGCAAGAGTACTTAGCCTCTGAATAGTCACTTGGCCCCCCCTGCAATCTACAGGCCAGGAGCTCTGAAGCAGCCAAATGGAGGCATCTGCAGGGCCACCACTTCAGCTGCTTTGACTCTGTGGTCAGAGGGCCAGACCTGCTCCTCCGTGCCCCCCAAATCCAGCTGTGTTCCACTGACCTTTTACTTTATTTTTGGCATTTATGGGTTGATAATTCTGGAAACCACCACAGCTGCTGGTGATCTACTCTCCCAAATGCTCCAGCTGGGCTGATCAGACCACCCTGAGGCTAAAACCATGGGCTCATCATGGGGCTGGGCTGGGCTCCCAGTGTCCTGCAGTGAACCCTTCCTGTCCACCTGCTGGGCTGCCTTCAGCCGGAACTTTGTTTCTCTGTCACTTTGTGGCTTCTGTATCTCTAAAATTTGTTTAGAGTCATATTTTATAGATATTTGAGGTGGTTATGGGAGGAGCCACAGAGTTTTCCTGCTTCTATGCCACCATCTTGACTCAACCCACATAAGTTTTTTTTTTTTAAAGAATGTTTTGTTAAAGCTGGGATCTCAAAGAACCTCCACATTGTAAAAACCCTTGGTGACCATCAACCCCACCTGGTACCCCATCATGAAACTTGTCTATAATATCCAGCCTTTGACTTGAGCACAATAAGGAAAGCGCCACTTCCAAAAATAGGCCATTTCACTTCTGGATTGCTCCCATTTGTGGGACATTCTTCCAGTGATTCTAAAATGAGGCTAATTTACCTTTCCTTTGATAGCTTTCCAGATACTCAAAGACTGCTAGTATGTCTTCTATGAGTCTTTTTTTTTCCTGTGGGTTAAACATTCCTAGTTACTTAACCATTCCTCTAATGACATGGACTCAAGGCCTTTCATTATCCTGGTCTCTCTCCAAAGGGCATTCTCCCAAAGGTGGCTTCCAGAGGCATTCTGGCTAGGTGGCTGCATCAGGAGTCCTATCTAATCCTAACTCCACATCAGCTTAGGAAGGTAAGAAATGTCTTTGGAAATATTGAAGTAGCTTTTCATAGATTTAAAGTGCGACAGAAGGTCAGCTAGTCTAATACCTCATTTTATGGGTGAAGAAACCTAGGCCCATATAGGTGAGGTGATTTGCCCAAGGTCACACAGGCAAGGATTTAAACCCAGGTTGTCTGCCTCTAAATCCAGTGTCCTTTTCATTGTACCATGCCCATAGAATACCTGTGGAAAGTGAAGAAATGAGTAAACACAAAAGATCACCTGATATTACTGAGACAGCTTTAAAAAAAGCCATAAAAGTACAGACAGAAGATCAGACAATCAGGACAGCTGTGAAATCTGCCAGCTGAGCGCAGGGAGTGGTGCCTTGTCATTTTACACACAGTTCTCTCTTTTGATTTTACTATGTAGGTAATTCATTTGGTGTTCAGATTCAGGAAAATATATCCTATTGTACTTAAACACCCCCAAGAGAAAAGAAATTGTCAGCAGAAGGGATATTATTTGGTGTTGGTCATGGCCAAGCCTCTTGGCTCTCTTCTTGAAAGACGTCTTGATATATATCTATATATGACTTCAGATTCATTTGCAAGTCTTTGACATCCTACGTTTCTTAAGCCCGAATAATACATTTCACATTCCACCCCTTTTATGTCTCATTCCCTCATACCTACCTTTGCAAAGAAGCCACCAAGTACTATAGTATTCCCCTAAATTGTTTTGAGGATCTTATGAGATTGTATAGAATCTCACCCCTCCATTCTATACAACTGGCATTGATGCAGAAAATCTGCTATCTTTGTGGTCTTCTTTGCATATCCTTATCACGGGCACTACAATGGATCAGATGTCCCATGAAATATTGTATCATGTTGCCTTTGGGTGCTCCAGAAAACTGATTCCACCAACACCTTTAGTTGTCTTATCTAGTTGGAAGACATAAGGCAAGGTATGAGGCTTCATTCCATTTGAATCTTCCTTCTCGTTTCCTTTCTAATGAGAATGGCATGTAGATGTGGTTCTGTTTCTCCAGGAGTGCAACAACTCAGTGGGCTCTATCCAAAGACCTCATGGTGAGAGTACTAATAGCACTGAAGAAAATGACCTAAAGCCTGGGAGTCCCAGCACTTGGGCCACTTCTTGTTCCATTCTATGACTGCCACCACCCCAGAAGCCAACAGGTGCTATATAGTCCTAAGCACTCTTTGGGGTCTGGTGTACTTCATAACTTTCCATGGCTAATGGTGGTAAGCCACTTTGTACTTAGCGAGGTTGGCCCTTAGACAGTCAGCACAGGATACTTTGATGGTTTGGTAGAACCTTTTGATATGCTATTTCCTCTGTTGGCCCAGCATCTAAGAAGCCAGGCTACCCTCCAGACCACAGGAAGCCATGACAGGAGGACCTTAGAGGAGGAATGAGATATAAATAAGGAAATTTAACATAATAAATGAGCTTTCCCAGATTGCATGGCAATGGAGGCCCACAGGATGACTCATAGGAGTTTACAGAACCAAGAATCCAGAGGGAAAGGGCTGTTCAGTCAGGGGATCCTTCCAGGACCATTAGGTAACACCATGGAGACTGTGAGGCACCCCATGGTTGCAAGGGCAGCAAGACTTGGGTTTCTCGCCTTGAGCTCCACTGAAATGTTAATGTCTTCCTGACAACTGAGTGCTAGACAGGGACAACCTTATCAGTAGGAAGAATACATAGCAGCTTTCAGAAAATAATGCTCAAATACTAAGACGCTAGGCCTGCCCACCGACTGCCTGTCGTGGTATTTACCATATACCTTCCAGGTCCTTTCCAGCTCTAATTCTCTGGTAGGAGTTCTACCATTGGACAGTTATTTCTTCTGATCTTTAGGCAGGCCCTAGCAAGATACAAATAATCCCTGAAAGGAGTTTTATCCTAAGCCTTATGATAGACTCTAGTCTAAGATAAAATACAAGGCCTCATATTCAACATTTAAAGCTCTTCACAGACTGGCTCCATCTTCCCATCCAGACCACTATCATAGCCACCCACCCACCCATGCACCTACAGTCTGTGTTCTAGGCCAACTGCCCTCCATGTCCTTCCCTTTCTATAGCCTGGCTCTTGTGTCTGGGCCTTAAGACATGCTGTACCTTATGCCTGGAAGGCCATCATTCTAACCCTATCTCTTGGAATTCTCAGCCCTTCAAAGCTCAACTCACTCCACTATGTTCTAGATGAGGCCCTTCCTGATTCTTCTATCCCTTACCCTTTGTTAGCAGGCTTCCCTAAAATTGCTTCATGCTGCTTCCACTGATAGAACCGGGCTCTTCAAAGGCAAGGGTTATTGGGTTTTTGTCTTTGCCCCACAGCAGCACCTCCCACAAGACTTGATGCAAAGTAGGTGCTGAGAGAGATTTGATGACTGGAACTTCATTTACTCACCCAGTCCCCAATGTATCTTTAGTATCTTCCCTCAGTAGTCCCAAGGTCCTGTGGTACCACTTTTCTTTTTGAAACCTTACTGTTTGGTGGGTCCTATGGCAAATGATGGGTTGAGATGGTGGAGAAAAATGCAACTCTATGGCCTTCAAGAGACATGCAGTCTAGTTGGAAGAGATAAGACCCACATAATGGAGAAGCGAATAAGTATCCAAGATTGTTTCCCTTCCAACACTTGTTATCTCTCTCTCCCTTTTCCTGTGCCCTTCTTCCTCCTTCTCCTTCTCTCTCCTCTTCCCTTCCTTCTCTTTCCCTCTCCCTCTCCCTCTCTTCCCCCCTCCCTCCCTTTCTCTTTATGTCTCTCCCTCCCTCTTTCTCTCTCTCTCCCCTTCTCTTCCTCACTTGCCTCTCTTCTTCCTTCCCTCTCTCTCTCCCTCTCTCCCTCCTTCCTTCCCTTTCTCTTTCCATCTCTCCTTCTCTCCTCCCCTCTTCCCCTCTCTCTCACCTTTTCTTCCTCTCCTCTCCCTCTCCCCCTTCTCATCTATGAATCTACCTTCTGCTTAGGACAAATGCCCACATTCAAGAATGTTGTGTTTTAACTAGTTTCTCTTGAAATGAATCCTGATCAGATAAGATTTCTGGAACGCCATTTCTCCTGGACTCCTTGTCATTCATATGGATATGAATATGATAAATGAGTGGCACCCTCCCTCCATGAGATCTAGTTGTATTAGAATTCGCCTGCTCTCCTTTTGGAAAATGAGGTTTTTTGAAGGTCATCTCTTTTGTCTTGCCAGTCTCCACCCCAACGTGTTGTCCTTGAATCCAGATCTTGTCTAATTAGTGAGAAGCCTATATATAAGTCAGACCCCTTTCTCATCCTCCACAATATGAGTCCTTTGCTTGCAGTTCACTGAGAGAAATCATGGAGCTGGGCCCTCGGCAACCTTTCCATCCACCTGATGCCCTTGGCCTTCTCCACCAGCAATCAAGTTAGAAGAAGTGAGAGCATGTCATTTTACCTGGCCGCAAGTGAAAGGGGTTGTCCTGTCCTGGAGGCCTGCCAGTGCAGATGGCATCTCCACTTGCCAAGGATGCTCTCCAAACGACAGCTCAAGTAGGGGTCAGACAAGCTATCTGTAGTCCCTTTTAGCTCCAAGCTTCTTTAATTCTAACAACTGAATGGAATGGAATTGGTGAGAGGCCCTGAGCTGCAAGCAGGGGCTAGGTGCCATCTTGCAAGTTGCCTTGCCCATCCCCTTTCTTCTTTGTTGCTCTGCTTTCCCTTTCTCTCAGTAGGTCAACTCCCAGTCAGAGTGTAGTAAAGCAGAAAGATCACTGGAATTTGAGGTCAGAGAATCTGGATTTGAAACCTGCTTCTGACTTGTTAGCTGTGTGACCGTGGGCAGGTCATTTCTATTCTCTGAGTCTCAGGTTCTTCTACTATGAAATCAGGTTGGACTAGATGAGCTCTGAATCCCCTCCAGCTCTAAACCTAGGATTCTGCGATTCAAATCTGGCCTAAAACCAGGAATCTGCATTGGCCCATTTCCTTCCTTTTCCCCACTGAGCTGGTCAAGAATGTAACCTGGAGGGATGGGACTGTGGCCTTTTTGAATCTTTAGCCTCAGAACCCAGCACAGTGCCTGGCATACAGCAGGCACTTATTAAATGTTCTATTCCCCTAAATATCCACATTCTCTTTCCTCTCATAATGCTTGGAAAAGCATGGTTATATTAACAAAACAACCACCATTGCCGGCCGCCTTGCTTTACTCTCCTGTCTTGAAATACCAGGAAAACAATGACAAGTCAAATAAACATTCTCAATGATGTGGTTTTCAACCAAATGCTCCCAGATTTGTTTTCTGTCTCTACTGTTTCAATCACATTTCTCTACTTTTCCTTCCAACTCTTCTTGGGTATGTGCATGTGTGGATGTGTATTTCTTCTTCAGTGATCTACCACCTAATGAGAACAAAAAGGTACTCCAACACCAATTTTATTGAACTCAAAGATATTTCATCTACATACAAGGAGGCTGGGAAGTGGGAGCATCTTTAGTAAATTCCAAAGGGTCCAATTGCCTTCTATTGATGGGCAGTAGTAGGATTTTCAGTGGTGCTCTGCTGTCTAATTGGAGTGTTAAAAGTAGCCTGTTCCTGACAGAGCAGGTAATTTCAAGTCTCCTTTGGTTGGAATATCAATCACCATCTTAAAAGGTAGAATTGGAGAACTTGACAACAAAATAAAATGCTTTGACTGAAGGAGGGCCTAGTGTTTTCCAAATACTTTTCAGCAGGGTGGAAAGGTTCCATTTGTCATTAGCCCATATAAAATCAGTCATGCTTAGATTTTGTCTGGTCAAGTTGATTATAAAGAGTTTGCATTGCTTCATTTCTTTCTGTTGCTTTACTGAGTTGCCTTCAACAAAGATTTGGCTAGAAAATGTTAAGGACTGAGCATCATGGAGGTTGTGGAAGACATAGAAACATACAAGGATATCAAGACTCCCTGATCTCAACTTGTGATTTAGAATCATAGGGCCACTGAATGGGAGATCATCCAGACCAGGGCTTCTTGATCTTGTGTGTCGTGTGGACTGTGTGTATATGTGATGATGAACCTCTTTGGCAGTCTAGTGAAACCTATGAAACTCTTCTAACAATTATGCCTTTAAACACTTAAGATGCATAGGGTTATAAAAAAAAAACCAATTATATTGAAAGTTATATTTTTTAAACAAAATTCACAGATTCCAAGTGAAGAACCCCTAATTTTAGACAACTACCTCTTTTTTTAAGATAAGGAAACTGAGTCTGAGAGGATAACAGATTGACCCACCAACCACATAGTTTATCTAACAGTAGAATCAGGATTCAAAGTCAGGTCTCAAATTCTAATTCTAACTCTTAAAAAAAAATTGTATTGATCTTTCTGTTAAAACATCATTGTCACCCTCCAGTGACTCCATCTATCACCTTTCTGCCCCTTAGGGCCTTCCCTTGTAACCAAGAAGTATAATTAAGCAAAACAAATCAATCCATTGGTCATGGTTGATGACATATGCCTTGATCTGTACCTATAGTCTAGCACATCTCAATTTTCTGTTTATATCCCCACTACCTACAAAAGTGATTGACATATAGTAAGAGCTTGATAAATGTTTTTTTTTAATTCATTCATAATCTTTTGAACATGTTTCTCTAGCCTCTTTGTTAATTTTTATTCAATATATTTTAATATTTATTAGTGATATTTTCTTTTTCTGTCTTATCTCTCTTTTTGGAGTACCTGGACCCTACTTAGTATTCATTTCATAGAAAGGTTTTGGGACAGTGACTTTACTTTCATGTCCATATGGATGGTGTTATAATCTGGTCCTGACTCAGGGTACACTTCTGGTCATTTAAGTCTGATATTAGAACAAAATTTACTCATGTGTTTACTCATGGGCCATTCGACAGTTAGCAAAACTGTGTTTACTTAGACATAACACAAGATATTCAGGAAGGGTACAGCATTTACCTCAGATAGCTGCAGCCCCCCTCACCCTCATATGGAAATGGTTGGGTCATTTGGGCAGGTTGTAGTTTTTTGTATGGCCATGCAACAACTTCTCAAGGACCCCAGTTCCACAAAGATCTTTTTTTTATACCCTTAAATGCCCATGAAGCCACATTAACACAGCCTGAGGACACCAGGAAGCTGCTAACAGCGAGTAAGCTTAAACTTTGGCTCCTGAGACAATCAGGTCTTGTCTTGAGAACAACTTTTTTGCCTGTTAGGGAAAGAACTAATCTAATCTATGTGGCAGGGGACAGGGAATGCTGGTAGATATTGATCCTGTTACAGCTTTTTTTTCCACTTCGACATTTCATTTATGGATGGTTCAATTTTTGTTGTTGAGGTTGGGATGTTTTAATTCTCCATTGTTGTTAGTTTGGATATTTTATTATTTTTTGTAAGCATCCATTTCCATTTAAATAATCATTTTTGTTGGTATGGATTGGCTGTAACATCTGGCCTGGAATACTAGTGTTATAAATCAAAATCTATGTGCTCTATCTAGGGAATAACCACGCTTGCTGGGAATCCAGGATGTTTCATGAACTTTATTTTACATTGATTCTGTAATGAATAAATGAGTAGCCTCCTGGAAGTGACTACAAAGGATTAAACAAAGGCAAGCTCTTTTCATGATGTTTCATTTAACTTCCGCACTATTCCTCCCTTCTGAGCTGGGATTTCCCCGACCTGCCCATTAAGCATGTGTGTTAATGAAAAGTCAGTGACCATCCCCCAACTGGTCAGAGGCAGCCTAGATCAGGCCCCTCTTTACAGATTTATGCCTTCCTGCATGTAAACACCCATTGTTCCTATAGAATCTGTGGAAACCAAACTTCCAACATTTCTCACACTAGGCTCCATGATCCCATGGTCAAGGATTCCACTCCCCACCCCCCAAACCCTCAACCAAGACCATAGAGTCTAAGGGGGGGAAGAAGTGACCTTCAGGCCTGGCTTCCTACCTCTTGCCACCTCATAGTGTCACCTGCTGTGAGGGAAGATGTCTTTCATCTTTATGTGAAAGCTGTAAGGAGCACAACTGGGCTCAGGTAGATTAAAAGATACGGAGTGTACTAGCTATGAAGTTAGTGGGAAAAGGATGCTGTCAACCAAGTGGTAGGCTGATGGAGAATGTACATGCACAAGCCAGGCTTCTGGTTCCTAGGACCACGTCCCAAGAATCTCCAACATGGGTGACTCCAGCTTAGGTGATTTGAGCATGCGTCAAATCCCATTATACCTGTATGGCCTTGGACAAGTCACAACCTTCTGCATTAGTAAAAGAAATTTGTTTATAAATGGAAATTCTCAATCAGATGAAATTATGAGCCCAGTTTAAAAAGTTCTAAACAGCATTTAGTTTCATAATCTCAATTGTTGTTGGGTTTTTTTTTTCAAATTTTTCTGTAGCTAATTATTAATTTTTAGTTTGTCCAGTGAGGGGGCTATTCATTTATTTTTAGTTGTTGTTTTTTTTTTCATTTATATTACAGGCATGGCCAGCACTACTATGCCTATACCCAAAAGAAATTTTAAAAAGAGGAAATGGATTTATAGGTGTAAAAATATTTGTAGCAGCTTTTTATGAATAGCTCAAACCTGGAAACTGTGAGAGTGTCCTCCTATTTGAGAATGGCTAAATACATCATGGTATATAAATGGAATGGAATATTATTGGGCCATAAAAATGTTATCTCATTTGATAAGATGAGATGATATTGAAATAAGATGTTTGTAAAGTGCTTGGCACAATGCCTGACACATAATGGGTGTCTAATGCATGGTTACTTCCTTCCCCACAGGAAGGTAGGAAAGTTTCCTTGACTTTCCATGGCTTCAGATACAAACTTTTCTGCATGTTTATTGTGCAAATAAAATCTTTATTATATTTAGTGTCTCCATTAGATTGTGAACTCCTTGAAGGCAAGGGCTGTCTTTCCCATCTTTTTGTATCCCCAGTGCTTAGCACAATACCTGGCACAGAGTAGGCCCTTAATAAATGTTTATTGATATGGATGAAAACTAATGAAATGAACAGTTTCAGCCAACCAAGCAGACCTGTGTAAACCAATGCAGAATGAAGTAAGCACAACTAGAAGAAGAATATATATAACAGCAACATTATAGAGAAAACAGCTTCGGAAACCTTTAGAACTTGATCAATGCAATGATAAACCACAAGTCATAGGACTAAGGATGAAACATATCCCCTACCTCCTGCTGGAGCAGTGGTAGAGAATGGGGAATGAGGACACAGATATTTTTGGACATGGCCCATGTGGCAAATTGCATTGATGAACTGTGCACATTTATTATGAATGCTTTCTTTTAAAAAATATTGTTTGGGGGGAAAGAGGAGTGAGAGAGATAATGAGTGCTTGTAAAGAGAGACAAATAAACAGAATTACATGCTAACTCTGAATGTCTTTTGTACATTGCATTCCCAGTTAGTTCATTGATCTAGTCTGTCTTTCTTTTGTTGATGAAAGTATTTAGAGACAGAAACTTTCCCCTAAGGACTGCTTTGGCTGCCTCCCAAAAGTTTTGATATGTTATTTCATTGCTGTCATTTTCTTTGATAAAAAATATTTATTGTTTCTATGACTTCTTTGACCTACTCGTTCTTTAGAATTAGGTTATTTAGTTTCCATTTAAGTCAGAATTCTTTCTTCAAAGTTTCCTTCTTGATTAATTTTTATTATGTGGACTGAGTTGAACATTTCTGTCTTTCTACTTTCATTTATGAGTACTTTATACCCTAGCACAAAATCAGTTTCTGAATGTGTGTATGTATATGTGTGTACATATAAGTATGTAAGTATACACTCCACATGATTTCAATTTGATAATAATAATAATCACTAACGGTTTACCGAAACTAATTTTTTGATCACTTCATTTAGATCCTTAAGTTCTTTCTAGTGTATCTTTCTAATATATTTGTCCAGGTCTGCAAGGGAGAACTGTGAAGCCCCCAACAATTGTTTTACTGTCTATTTCTTTCTATACTTTGATTAGTGTCTCCTAAAGTAGTTTGATGTTCTCTGCATGAATAAATGAATAAAGAGTTTGTAAAGCACTTACTATGTGCAAGTCACTTTGCTAAGAGCTGAGGATGCAGATAGAAAAGGCAGTCACTGCTCTTCTGGTGCTCCCATTCTAAGGAGGGAGATAACACACACAGAAGCTGCAAGTCAGATAGAGAAGTCCCGTGATCCTTTGGGCACAGCAGCAAAGCTGATGATCATGTCCCTTCTTTAATACCATTTCTACTGATCAAATGATATCAATTTCTGAAGTGCCAAGGACTTTGAGGACAAAAACTCTCTTTGCTAGGTCTTCAGGAGCTGTGGCTGTGGCCCTCTTGGGGGCAGTTACTGAGTCACATCTCAGTAGGAGTTGCTTCCCAGGTGGATGCCTGAGGGTGCTGGGCTTGAAGCATTGCCCTGCCCAGGGCTCTTAGGCTCAGTGTCCTGGGCTGTCTCCATCAGGACTGGGGTGAAGAGGGGGAGATGGTACTCATATTTTTGATGCATGTGTTTAGTATTGATGTTGTTGATGATATTAAACATGATATAGTTTCCCTGCTTTTATCTCTCTTAATAATGTCTGTTTGCGTGGTTTGAGATTATGATTTCAGTCCCTGGGTGGTAGTAGTTTCTGTTTGCATTCAGCTGAAAAATAATAAATTCTACTTCAACCCCATATTTTAACTGTGCAAATCTTATGTTTTAAGGGGAAGGAGGCATTTATTTAGGGTCTACTAGGTGTCAGTCACTGTGCTAAGTGCTTTACAAATATTATGACATTTGATTCTCACAACACTGTTAAATAGGTGCAATTATTATCTCTATTTTACAAATGAGGAAACTGAGGCAGACAGGTCAAGCAATTTGTCCAGAGTAGCATATATAGTAAGTATCTGAGTCAGAATTTGAATTGAGGTCCAGCACTCTTATCCATACCACCACCTCATCAGGTTCTGCTTTTCTGATCCTTTCTGCCACTTTCATCAATTTTATGGGTGAGTTCTTCCCGTTCACATTCATAGTTATGGTTGTTAAATTTATTTTTCCCTCCATCAGGGTCTCATGATATTTCTTCTCTTTATTTATCATCCCCTTTAAAAGAAAAAGAGGAGGTTGAACAAGGAAGAGGTCACCACTTAGTAATATATAGATTGAACCATATGATCTCAGTCCTCTGCAGTTCACCTCTGTCCATCCCAGTCTTTTGAGTCTTTCCCCTGCTCTCCTCCACCGCTTTGGTATTTAGCCCTCTGTAACTGAGGTTTGTTTTACTTGCCATTATTCCCTCACCAATTCTCAATCTCTCTTGAACCCCTCTTTGCCAATTCCATGGTCTTGCCTCATTCCCTGTTTACTATGTTTTTCTACCTTATGCTCATTGCTTCTCCTGAAGCCTTTCTTTATCTGTCTCAGATGAGAGTGGGGTTCATAAAATGCCTGTCATTCTCTAATTAGAAGAAATAGTCCAACCTATTAAGGACCTACTATGTTCCAGGCACTGGGAATTATAAAGAAGAATTACAAATTAAGAAATAATCAAAAAGAAAGACCTGACCTCTTAAGTTAGGCTAGATAATGAACCATTGAAGGTAGGAGATTGGACCTAAGGTCAAAGAACAGGACTCATGATAAAGGGAAGGCCATTGGGACCAGTGTGGAGTTTCCCATCTGATGTCCATCTATCCTCTTCTCCCTCTAGCCTTTCTTTCCCAACCATTTGCTTGGGGGACTCATTATTTAAAAAGAGGTGTGGGAGGCTGCAAATTGATGAGGAATATTTGGTGAAGTTTACATAATGAAGTTGAATAGCTAATTGAAGGTCAGAGGTCAGTGATCAGTCAGTGTTTGGGGAATTGGGTGGAATCAAGGTTGGACTAGGTTTTAATGTCTTTTCTATCTCCATTACTCTATGTTACAGATTTGGGAACCATCATCATGGAGAGGGTAGCTAGAGACTGAGGAATAACATCTGGACCTTGGTACGGGAAGAAGAGTGACTGAAGGAAACAGAAAGAACAAACAAAGAGGTAAATGGGGGACCTCATTAGTGTCTTATCCTGAAAGCCAAGGGCATTGTTCAAAGAATGCCTCACCCTTCTTCTCCTTATCTCAATTTGTATTGGGTTGGGGTTCTTATTCTGATCTTCTTTCCTCCATCAGTCTAGTCAGGTGACTTGGTTCAGGAAGCCTGGCTTTTTTTTTGTAGCTCTACCACTGATTGGACAAGTCACCTCCCCTCTCTGAGTCTCAGTTTCCTCTGTTGTAAAATGGAGGAGGTGGATTAAGCAATCTCTGAGGTCCCTTCCAGCTCCATTGGTTAATTGTTTGCCGCCCAAGTCTTAGTTCCAGAAGAGGGCAAGGACTCTGTCATTTCCTTTGTTTCCATTAGAAGAGCTAGCATGGTGCTGGGCATGCACTAGGTACTGTCTGGTTCTTTCCATTGCTATTTGAGTCTCCAGAGCTCGGCTGCATTTTCTTCGCCCAGCCAAATAATCAAACTTGTGTGGGTTTGCACAGGAGAAATTAATATAAAATGAAAGCTTGATTAATTATTCCCAGGTTTCAACTAACAACTTCTCCCGCTATACCTGTGTGTTAATTTATTTTAGTGTCAAGTTCAGTTATCTCTAATCATTAGAAAACATGTTTAGTCTTTCCTGAAACATGTTCACTTAAGTTGTCCCTGCAGTGATAGCTGTTGCACAGTCAGGTGCAATAAAACTTTTCTGCCAGTTGGTAATTTTCCTCAGAAAGTGTTTCCCGAATACTTGAGAAGAATTCTTCTGATTGTGAGAGCACCTGAGAAATTCTTGTTGCTCACTTATCCAGACCCTGTGCAAAGCCCCAGCATCATAGCCAGGCATAGACTGGCCATGGGTCCTCCCCTGGGCCCCCCCCATAGCCTGTTGTTGCTGAGCTGTTCTTCCTGCTCCATGTGGGAGCTCTGGCACTGATGTCCACCCTTGGGAGGAAGGAAACTGTAAGCACAACATTTCTGAGGGCATCAGATGCCAAGCAAGCATGAGACACTTAGCAGTGCTTGGCTTGTGTGGGCAGTCTACAGATGTGATGGCAGAGTGTATCTCAGAAATATGATGATTAAACCTGCCCAAATCCCCTCTGTGATGCCCATACTCCAGTGCCCCTCCTTGCCCAAATTGTAGTGACATTGCCCATTGACTTTACCAAATCCCCTCTGTGATGCCCATGCCCCAGTGCTGTTCCTTGCCCAAATTGTAGTAATACTGTCCATTGGCTTTACCAAAGACTCCCACAGACTGGTGTTCATTTCTTCTATCAACATGAGTCCTGAGGTGCTGGGTATTTGGAAAGAGTCTCTGGGGAACTACAGCAGTGATTTCAACAACTCACATCACAAGGCCAAGGCTCCGTGACAGAAAATACTTTCTGGATTCTCAGAAGTGCTGTGTTTTTTGCTGCCCAAGCCAAGATTGTCTCTTTGGAGAGGGAGACCTAGAAAAGCTTGCATGTTTGAAGTAGGGAGCATTTAATTTCTTCCTTTTTTGCTTCTTTTTCCCACTCCCTTGCTCAAGAAGCTTCAGCTGCTCCCTGTTGCCTCTAAGGTACAATATAAATTCCTCTGCTTGACACTTCAGGTTCTCCCCAGATATGCTCCCTCCTTTCTTTCCAGTTTCATTCCGTTATTCCTTTCACATACTTTGCAACATAGTCAAGCAGGCCTATTTGGTGTTCCTAATACACAGCATTCAATTTCCCACCTTCCTACAATCTGTTCTTCTTCCTTGGAATAGGTACTTCCTTCTCAGCTCCCTTCTCTGATAATCTTTCATAAAAGTTCAGTTTAACTGCTCCCTCTCCTGTGAACTTTCCATTTTCCCTTGCTTTACACCCCCCCACCCCCACCCCCTTAGTAGCACTCTCTCCCTCCCCAGACTACCAGATACTTATACATCTCTGTATGTATATTATGTATTTCTCAATAGAATAAAAACTCCTTGAGGGCAGGAACAGTTTGCTTTTTGTCTTTGTATCTACAGAGACTTACACAGTGATTTGTGCACAGTAGGAACTTAATAATAATGGTAATATAGTAATTACAACCAATTGGGGATCTGTGGTTTTCTCAGAGTGAGGGGACCCCAAGGGTAGGAATACCAACTAAGAACCTTCTAAGCCTGAATAGAGAAGCCCTAGGGAGCTGCCTGAGGCCCAGAGAGCTTGAGTGACTTGCTGATGGTCACTGAGCTCCTCAATGTCAGAGACAGAATTTGAACCCAGGGTTTTCTGACTCCTGGTCATGTGCTCTGTCTACTACTCTGAGAAATGGAGGTATGGAAGGTGAAACAACTTTGTAAGAGTCGCAGAGCTTGGTTTTCTCTCAAGTCAGTGCTATTTCTCTTATGGCATGCTGATGAGTTCAACTTATAGAGCCATGGAAAGCAAGGCCAACCTGCATCTTATTTGTCTCTCTGTCTCACATGGCATTCTACATATGAGAGATCCTTAGAGAGTGTTTTTAGAGAGAAGGGTGATCATTGGTGACCACTGGTGTTTGTCAGGACTCAGAAATTCCAAGGTCATTGAGGAATGTAGGGAAAATGTTCTTTTCTGAGTTAGTTGCCCTGGAATTTTCCCCCTTTTGTGTGTAATGTTGTAAGGCCTTCAGTTTGGAGCCAAGAGGGGTAATGGTAAGGCACAAAACTCAAAATGAGAACAGCCCTGCCCAGGTTCAGTTTGGAGGCTCCACTACATACTAGTGAGCCACCTGGAGCATTGTCCTTCCCCTCTCTGGGCCCCAGTCTCTTCCTTCTTGATCTTCTGTTGCTCCATCTCACAATCCTCTATCACTGATGAATTTGGGATCCTGGCAAATATCGCACCTGAGCTCTAGAACCAGCCTTTTACTTCCTTTATTAAAAAGATCATTTCAAAAATGTGTCTGGGCTGAGAGAGACCAATTTGCTCTTTACTTTGTGTCTGCCAGTAAATGACTCTTTACCACAGACTGGGAGAACCCTTAGCATGGTACAAAAAGGAGCACCCCACCCTTTTCCCACCAGGTCACCATTTACATTTGCCAAGTGCAACACAAAATTTTTAAAAGTACTAATAACAATAATAATGAGCAATGGGGGTTTCAAATTAAGAATGCCAAGTGAGCTGGCTCATCAGATACCCACTTGGAAGAACTCACCTCATCTCATAGAAGTTGTCCATTGAAGCCTATTCTTTGGTATTTACTGGCTTAGCAGCATGGCCTTTGTTCTCATTCAGATACTCTGTAGACCAGTACAGATGGAACTCTGTTTTACAGCTAGAATGACTGGGCTATGGCCTAGTAGAGGAACATGTCTTAATGGACTATCAGATCCTAATGGCTCTGGGAGTAATTACTGGCTCTCCAAAATCTGTTTCCCTCTCAGGAAGTCAGAGAACAATCTCTCGCCAATGTTTTCTTGAGAAAAGGGGAAGTGTGGGAGTGGGAAAGGAGGAGAGGATGGCTTAACTGTGTTAATTACCCCAAATGTTCCCTCATTCTTATGGGACTCACCTCAAAACGCTAGAAATGAGTCAGATCAAATAAGATAATTTCTCTCTGAATAATGAAAAAACCATCAGGATTATTAAGACATGCCACCAGGTCAATTCAGTACTCATCACAACCTGCCAGGGGAGCTCAGGTAACAAAAGGCAGGTTGGTAGTAGAAGGTTGGCTCCCAGTGCTGCCCACAATGGTCTGAGTCTGCCTGCCCTCTTGTCTCCAAACTGAAGACTTCACAACACTACATGCAAAAGGAGAAAATCTCATGGCAACCAAGTCAGAAACGAATGTTTTCCCTCCATTCCTAGAACATCCCGAGCCCTGAGCAATGCCAATGATTCTCTCACCCTTCTTTCCACAAACACTCTCTAAGAGTCTCTCTACACAAGGCCCCATACAAGATGCAAAGACAAACCAGATGTAGACTGGCTTGGCCTCCCAGGGCCTTGCAAGTTGAACTCATTGGCATATTTTATTTTATTTTTTTGCTTTTTTTTTTTTTTGGAGGGAGAGGGCAGAGCAATTGGGGTTAAGTGACTTGCCCAAGGTCACACAGCTAGTAAGTGTGTCAAGTATCTGAGGCCGGATTTGAACTCAGGTCCTCCCAATTCTAGGGCCAGTGCTCTATTCACTGTGCCACCTAACTGTCCCTCATTGGCATATTTTAATAAAAACAGCATTGACTGGAGTAAAAATCGCAATTCCATGACTGTGGACAACTTGCTTTACCCCTCTAGGTCCCAGTTTTCTCATCTGTAAAGTGGGGAAAATACATATTGTCCCTTGTAAGAATGCTGTGAGGAAGCTGCCATTATGCTTGAGGTACTCTAGTATTTTTAAATGTTGTCACTGTAGAAATTCTTCTCCTACTTCTGCCTCCTCCTCTAGGCATTCGATTTCTCTGAAGCTGTTCCCTTCATTGTTTCTTATAGAACAGTAGCATTCTATTATGCTCATATACTGTGGTCCTTGTTTGTCCTTCATTCTGGAATAGGACCATGGCATCAAGGAGGTGATGCCATGACTTGCAAGTAAATTGGATTTAAGTGAGGAGGACTGTGCAAAGTCACTAACCTCACTCTCTCCTCCAGAGCCATCTGGGTCCAGTGGCAAGATATAAATCTGGATGACTTCATGTGGCCCTAGAGGTACTGGGGAGACCTAGGTCTTTTTAAGCTAAGGTCTTTCCCAGGTCTCAGTTTATCTGAGGCAACACCCATTCAGTGATTAAGGCTAGGTAAGAAGAAATGAAGCAAAAAATGACTTCTTTTACCTAGTAAAAAAATCCATCTGGGAGGGGAAGACCCTCAGGATTTCTGACCAAAATAGAAACAATTGCTATTTATGCTCACTCTGAACTCAAACAATGACTAAATGAAGATTTGTCTGAGACCTATTGTTGGTAAATCAAGGAGAGTCAGATTGATTTGGGTTTAAGGCATGGTCCTTAAGAAAGAAATCCAGACCATAAACCCCAAGATATCTTGTGAGGTTTCAATGCCTAAAATTTATATTCCTTTGAGGAGAGCACATGCTGGTAAGGGTACTATTCCCTGTGTGGACAGAGGGAGGGGAGGGAAGGAGAAAAGGAGTGAGGGAGGAAGGGAATGTGGGAAGGGAGGGAAGGAGGGAAGGAGGGAGGGAGGAGCTGCATTGCCCAACTGGAGCTGGCCAGTTGGGTCCCTAGTCAAGCAGCTACGACTACTACTCACAAGTTGTTTATCCTTCTGAAGAGGACCATGACATTGGGAATGTGATGTCATAACTTGCAAGTGAATTGGATTTAAGCGAGGCAGGGCTGTGCAGACTCACCAGCCTCAGTTTCTCCTTTGGAGCCACCTGGGTCTAGTGGCAAGATATAGATCAGGATGACTGGAGATGGCCCTGGAGGTAGTGAGTAACCTTGGCCTTTTTAAGCTAAGGTCTTTCCCAGTATACCATGGACTAAATATGCAGAATGAAACACATTTTAGGACCTGGCCGAGGTGGAAAGTTGTTTTGCTTGACTATGCATACTGTTACAAGGTTTTGCTTTTTTTTTTCTCTTTGCCAGTGGGAGTGAAGAAGTAGGAGGGAAAAAAGCTTGTTAATTGAAGGAAATTTAATAAAAACAAAAAAACCCCACACTTCTCTGTGCTGAGCAGAACGAAATTAAAAGGAGATTCTTTCCAGTGCTGAAAATCACCCTCCTGTTTCTATGCTGGATTCCTGAGGAGTGGGGGGGTGGCAGTTTTGCCAAACTGAAAGACCAAGAGGAAACTGAGAGATTCCCCATGCTGCCTCTCCATTTCTCCTCTCTCTTCATTTTTCTGTCTAGTTCCAGTAGCATGGCACCAGCAGCTGTGTGGATGGAGACAAACATAGGCAAAGGGAAATGGAGAAAATGCAGTATGAATTAAAGCAACAGAAAGAGCTCATCTGACCAGTGGAAATAGGCATGGACCAGTTTCCTCAGGAGCCCATTTTCCCTGGAATTACTTCATCTTCACTTTCTTCTGCCTCTTCAACCATACAGTCGTCTCTTCACAAGGTCCTAGTTCTGGATAAGGGAGCTCATGAAAAATGTAGTTGAAATCCCTTTTGTGGTATCAGTGACCACTAACTGATGCATTTTGATCTTTCCCAAGGTAATCTTGTGATTTCCTTCTGTGGATTGGAGGCAGTGTAGCAAAGTGAGAAGAACACTAAGTCAAGGCTGATAGCCTGCTTTAGTCCAGGTTCTACAGTTAACTAGTCATTTTCTTGTTCCATTTAAGGTTCAGTTCAACGCCCCCACCTACCAGAGGCTTTTCCTGATTCCCCTAGAGGTTAATGCTTTTCCCTCCCCTTGTAAAGGCATGGAAGAGTAGATAGATAGTTGGTCCAGAAGTCTTAAGGTGGAGTCCCACTTCTGACACCCACTGACTGCATGACCCTGGAGAAAGCAACTAAGCTCTCAGTGTTCTGGGTAGCTCTTGGAGACTGGAAGTTACTGAGAAGAAGTGGGCCCTGGGAGAGGAGTTTTTCTCATCTTGGAGTTCCCTGTGTCAGTTATCACAGGTCCATTCCCCATCCTCATTAACTTTCTGGGCATTTTGGATTCCCTGGAATGTAGGGACCTTTAAAAAATTCTTTGTATCTCTCCCACCCAGTGTAGTGTCTGGCTCACAGTAGGTATTTTGTAGATGCTTACCTTGAGTGAGACCTTTCATCTGTCACTCAGCCATTTGATAATACTTATTCTGTGCCACATGCTAGGGATGGAAACTCATTCTTCCCTACCCAGTCCTTGGTGGTCAACTTTAGGAGTACTTTGCTACCCCATTCAAAGAGTTCATCTTTAGCACAAAAGTAATGTTGGCACTTGTCCCAATGATAGATTTGGAGACAGAAGGCCTGACCTGGAGTCCTGTCTTGGTGGAGTCAATGCCACACTCAGAATCAGGGACAACTGACTCTGAATCCCAACTCATACATTTGCTAGTTGGGTCACCCTTCGTCTTTTTGATCCTCAGTTTCTTCATCTAGGAAATGGGGGTTATAATGTCACTAACTTCACAGGATCATTGTTAGTCACTGACTATAGATAACTTTCTTCTCTCTGAGCCCTACTTTTCCTTTATTAACAAAAGGATTAAAAAGAAAGCATTGAACTCATGACTGTTCCCTCAGAAAAGGTTTCATGTCTAATGGGTTTGGAGGTGGGATTACACATGACATGAAATAGAATAAAGACATTATGTGGGAGATATTCAGCAGGGATCTCATTCATTGGGAAGAGAACCATCTCAGGAGGAGGCTTTTGTCCCGTGTTCCCTGTTTCTCTTTCACCCAGAGGAAAGGTGATGATAAGGATTGGCATTTCTGCTGAAACTGGCACCTCATCTGGCCCAGCTGCATAGACAGGTGCATCATGGGGTTCCCTCTCATTAGATTGAAGGAGAACTACATTTTCACCTTTGTGAATAGGGGATGGGTCACTATCTTTGGAGCTCATTAGGTTATTTGTTTTTCATTGGGGGTGTAAATTAATTGGTGGCTTGTTGAGCTAGTAGAGAGGGTCCCTGAAGAGGGGGAAGAAATGGAAGTGTTCATTTTCAGCAGAGGTTAGACTGGCACAATAAAAGTGAGTCACTCAGAAAATGTTTCTAGTTCATATTATATTGGAAAACATCAATACTGTCTTTCCTTAGGGCTCTTTGCAGCTCCTGTGAATTTCGAAGAGGCAGCATTTGCTCTGCTGAAATCTGTACTGATTAAGAACAGCTCTGCTAACCAGGCATCTAAATGTGAGAAGGGTTTCTTTTCTCTGAATCTGCTTGCAGTGTTCTGATGCCAGGCTGTCTCCATCAGGGGCCCCGCTTTTGCACTCCTTATCACAGGAGCATGTCAGCCACAGGGGAGGGAGCAACCTCATTTGGGAGGTGCTGTTGTCCAAGTCACTGCAGTCTGGGGCCTGGAAAGCCACAGTTAGCAGGAGAGCATTTTCTTGCAGTCCTGGCTATTTCCCATTTGCCGGTTGCTGTCGTTGGTACCAAAGGGTCTGGCTGGCATGCAGTCAGAAATTTCAAGTTGGGAAGTACCTCCCCCCTTTTGAGTAGCAGCTTCCCATCTTACTGAAGAGAAAACAGAGCCCCTTGGGGATGAGCTAGTTAGTAGCCCAGAATCCAGATTTGAACCCTGGTGTCCTGCCTTGAAGTCCACCTGGCTTTCTATTCAGTTCTGTCTGTGACTTTGATCACTTGCACTGGTGTTCACTGGTTGATAGAGTCTAACAATGACATAGGGAGGGAACAAAATCTCTCACATGAGAATGGATTGCAGGACAAACCCAGTATTGGTACTTTGGTATTTTATAAAGGAATTAAATAAAGAACATCCAGCTAGTTTGACTCCCTCATCTTACAGTGGAAGAAACTGAGATCTTTGAAACTTGAGTCTTGCCCAAGGTCACTCAGATAGAAAAGTGGGAGGGGCTGAATTTGAACCCAAGTCCCTGACTCCAAATCCAGAGGTTTCCCCCTTTTATTGCCACATGGAGGCCTCTTCCAGCCCCTAGGCCATGCTGCATGGTTGGCTCCCACACAGCAGATAGCTGGAGGCGGGTTCTAGGTGTTACTCTAGTACCAGCTTGCTGCGTGACTTTCCTAAGGCAAGTTGCCTCCCTGGAGGTCAGTTTCCTTATCAACAAATAAATGAACACACATACATACCACACATACACATACCATGCACACACCACACATACACCATACACACCAGACACACACCAGATAAGCACCACACATACACACATACCACACATACACGCATATCACACACACCACAACCACACATACACATACCACAAATATGCATACCATACACATAACATGCATACCACATACATACCACACATACACACACCACACATATACATACCAGACACACCACACACACCAGACACACCACATACACACCAGACACATAGCACACATACACACGCACAGGACACATACACACATACCACACATGCACACATATGACACACACCACACACACATACTACACCACACACACCACACTTACACATACCACACACACATGACACACCACACACACACACACACACACACACTGGCATGCCATGCTGGTATCCTGTCAGTGGCACATTGGGCAGAAATTCCCACCCCCCCAGACTCTCTGGGAGGGTATGGAGGGGGTCTCCCAGGATGACAGGATGAGGAGACCTGCAGTCAGTAATAACCACCCTAACTACCAAAGACTAGATAGTATGATGTGAAAGCCCAAAGCATTCATGTAAAGGTAGGTAATGTTTTGACTAATAAATCAAACTTAGCACAATAGAGATATGATGCATTCCTCTAATTAAGAATGATAATAATAGGTGGGTAAAGCCAAGACGGTGGCATAGAAGCAGGAAAATGCCACAGCTCCTCCACAACCACCTCAAATAGCCATAAAATATGACTCTAAACAAATTTTAGGTCTCCAAAACTCACAAAAATAGAGAAAAACAATCTCCCGCTGAAGGCAGCTCAGCAGGAAGGGCTCACCGCAGCACATTGGGAGCCAAAACCAACACAGACTGAAACTACAGCTTGGCCCCAGGGGCAACCAGGATGAGACGCAGCTGGAGCTTTCAGGAGAGTGGATCAGCTGCAGCTGTGGCAGTTTCCAGAATTATCAAGCCATAAGAATCAAGGAAAAGTGAAAGGTCAGTGGAACTCAGCTAAATTTGGGGGAGAAAAGCAGTCTGGCCAAACTACCTCCAGGGCAAGGAAGCAGCAGAAGCAGCAGCCCTGTAGCTGCCTCCACATGGCTGTTTCAGAGCTCCCCACCTGCAGACTGCAGGGGGGGCCAAGCAATTGTTCAGAGGCTAAGTGCTCTTATGTTGAGCAGCCTGGATCCAGATCATGGCCTTGGGTGCTGGTCCTGGGGTGCGTTTTCAGTAAGCCAAAGCTGGTGGGCGCTGCAAAAAAACGGCAGCCTCCCAATAGCTCCAGCAGCTGTGAAAATCCCAGAGATTTGGGACAGAGTTTTCCCCTCTGGAAGCAGAGTTCCACAGAGCAAAAAAAATCAAATAATTGACTGGCCAACATGAGCAGGCAAAGGAAGCAAAGTAAGAACAGCAACCAAACTCTAGATTCCTTCTTTGGGGAGAAGAAGGATCAAAGCATAGAACGAGTGGAAGACAACACAGTCAGAACTCCCAATAACATCCAAGCAACATGTAGACTGTCTAAAAGTAATAGATCAGCTTAAGAAGGATTTTGAAAACCAAATAAGAGAAGTGGAGGAAAAATTGGGGAGCAAAATAAGAATGATGCAAGAAAATCATGAAAAGAGAGTCAACAACTTGACTGAAGAAAATAACACCTTAAAAAACATTAACTCAAATGGCAAAAG
>CM053582.1:56801730-56818202 GCA_028627135.1 Pseudochirops cupreus | reverse complement strand
GAGAGAATAGACTGGGGGAGGGGGGAAACACTGGGATGGCTGTTTTGGGGTGGTGGGCGGGGGAAAGATGGGGAGAAAATATGTAACTCAAAAAAAATTTAATAAAATAAATTTAAAATTAAAAAAAAAAAAAAAGAGAAAACCAGTGTTATCACGGAGTGAAATCATCCAGGAAAACTGTTAGTTCCTGGAGTTTGCTTATAAATCAACAGTCGCGAAAAAGTCCTCTCCATATCACATAAGTATTTGAAAAGAACATTTAGCAAAGGATGCAGAGGAATGTCTTAGCAGAGCATAACCAATCGTCTTTCCCCTGGAGCATGTGGACAAATCTGCTCCTCACTAGCTGGGGGGTTTCAGGGAAAGCTAAAGTAAGTGGCAACCCCCCTCGCAGACAGGCTGGGCGTGGGAGAAGCAGGAGATAGACCCAGTGAAGGCACTGGGAGGGCCCCTCTGAAGGCCATGTGGGGGCCCAAACCAGCTGCACCCCTTTGCAGCCAGGATCCCATCTTGCACTTCTACCCTATCTTGTCCTTCTTGAAGTGAATGTTTTTAACCCACGTTGAATACTTTACTTTTAACCTGGTTCATTTCTCTTTATTAACTTTTGTTCATTGTTCTAACCTAGCAAGAACTTGGGGAGCCCTGACTCTGTCAGCTGGCTCTCAGTCCCAGCTTTGTCTCACCTGCTAATGCTGTCTATGCCTTTAACCAAGTCATAGGTGGAACAATTAGTCGGCATTAGGCCAAGCAGAGCACTTGACCAGTGACCTCCTTCCAGCCTGATATCAAATGATGCGTGACAACTCCCTGGGTCTGGATGGCCACTTGTGACTTCACCTGACCGTGCTAGCCTCATTCCAAATGCCTCCTAGAAGAGAGAGCAGGCTCTGTTTCATGCTTCACAGACTTGGTTCTCTCCCTGTGATTGGAAAATCAGGCCAATATTTGCCTTCGTCAATCCTGCTCTACCTCTTCATGCCATTCTCCTCTGTAAGAAAGCAAAAGAGTACATCAAAATCCTCCAACCCAGAGCACAGCACCCTGCACCCATAGTCCCCCAGCTTTCCAGGAAAAGTCGCTTAGCACTTCCTTCATCTTTTCTCTGGGATTGAGATTAATTATAATGGTTACTCAGGATTTGTCTTCCTCACGATGGTTATCGTACTCAGCATATCCATTGTTCCACAAGCCCTCTTTGCTTTGTATTGGTTCCTACCAACCTCCTGTGTTTCTCCAATTTATTGATTCGTTTGTCACTTAGCGAGCATTTATTAAATGCTTACTACACGCAAAGTACCCTGCTAAGTGCTGGGGATCTGAATGTCCAAATGGCCCATGCCCTCCAGAAGCTCACATTGCAGTGGGGGAAACACATAAATAATTGGTAGAGACAAGGTATGTAGAGTGCAAATAGAAAGTAATCTCAGGAGGAAGGCACTAGTGTTTGGGGGGCAGGTGTAAATGAATGCCAGGAAAGGCCTCCTGAAGAAGGTGACATTTGCGCTGAATCTCGGAGGAGGCCGGGGAAATGAGGAGGTAAAAGGAAGAAGAGAGAACATTTCAGGCTTGGGAGGCAGCTGGTTCGAAGACATGGAGAAGAGCATTGCAGGGTGATGTTCTAGGAAGTACAAGTCAGCCATCTTGTGATAGTCAAGTTGAATTGGAGAGTGCATGGAGAGGAGTAACATGGAAAGGGAGGGAGGGCCAGCATTCGAATGACTTTAATTGCTAAACAGAGGAGTTTGTATTTGACCTAAGAGGTAATAGGGAGCCAATGGAGTTTATTGAGTAGGGAGATGGAGATGAGTCTGACCTACACTTTCCAAAAGTCCCATTGCCAGCTATGTGGAAGATGGATGGGAGAAGGGAAAGACTGGACCCCAGAAGACCATTCAGGAGAATATTGTGATGGTGTCAATGAAAGGAGATGAGACCTTGAACTAGGGTAGTGACTATGCAAATGGAGCAAAGGGACCACATGTGAAAGATGTTATGAAGATAAAAATGGCAAGATTTGGTGGTGGCTAAGTGAGGATGACAGATTGAGGATAACACAAAGGTTTTAGACCTGATTGACTGGGGAAATGGTGGTACCCTTGACAGTAATGGGGAAGTTCGAAAAAGGGTGGGGGTTGGGGAGAAAAACAACAAGTCTAGCTTTGGACATGTTGAGTTTGAGATGCCTATGACATATCCAGTTTGAGGTGTGCAAAAGGCAGCTGGCAATGTGACTATGTATCTCAAAACTGAGACTGGAATAGATATAGAACTCTGGGGATCATCTCCATGGAGATGATCATTGAACCCACTGAGTGAAATAGCATAGAGGGAGAAGAGAAGAAGACCCAGGACAGAGGCCTGAAGGACAGCAGCAGTTAGTTGGTCAGAAATGGATAGAGAAGGAACATTCAGATAGTAGGAGACCCACAAGAGAGTCATGTCATGAAAACCCAGAGAGGGGAGAGGATCTGGGAAGAGAAAATGATTGACAGTATCAAAGGCTGAGACTTGAGAAAAGACCATTAGATTTGGCAAACAAGACATCATTGGCAACTCACGGTGCAGTAAAATTCCATTTTGTTCAGAAACAAGTTGTTCATCATTTCCCCAACTGTTGGCCTCCCACTTTGTTTCCAAGTTTTTATTACCACCAAAAAATGTTGCCATGAACATTTTGGTTGATATGGGAAGTTTCCTGAGCTCTTTGATATCCTCAGGCTATATGCTGTGATAGGATCATTGATCAAAAAGTCAGTGACGTTGCCTGCATAATTCCAAATTGTTCCCCAAAATACCTGTACTATTTCATATCTCTACCCAATAGTGCATTGACATGCCTCCTTTCCCACAGCTACTCCACCATCCACTTTTCTGGCCCCTGCCCTTGGTGGATTGCTAGACAGGAGATGAAACCTCACAAATACATTGTTTTTTCGTGTAAGACAAAGTAGGCATGAGGTTATCAAGGGAAGGCTATGGCTGAATATACTGAGAGAGGCTGGCACCATGGAGCCAAAGTTTAATGGAAAGAAGAACACATTTAAAGTAACTACTACTATTAATAGTAAGAACAGGTACCATTTTGATAGGGCCAGCTAAGTTCCAGGCACTGTGCTGAACACTTTACGGTTATTCTCTCATTTGATCCTCACAACAATCCTGGGAGGTTGGTGCTATTATTATCCCTATTTTACAGATGAGGAAACTGAGGTAAACACAGGCAAAGTGACTTGCCCAAGATCACACAATAAGTTTCTGAGACTGGATTTCAACTCAGGTCTTCCTGACTAGACCTAACACTCTCTCCACTGAACCATCCACTTTTCCCACAATGGATTTGTAACACTGATCTCAGCCTATCCTTTGGGTGCAGTGAAATGGATAACTACAGATCTACAAGGTATTCACACAATGGTGACAAAAGCCTCAAACAGATCTAGAAAGATTAATTTTCTCCTGATAAGAAGGAGGAAGAGATGGGCAGCTAGGTGGCACAGTGGATAGAGCACCAGCCCTGGAGTTGGGAGGACCTGACTTCAAATCTGGCCTCAGAAACTTGCCACTTACTAGCTGTGTGACCCTGGGCAAGTCACTTTGTCCTGGTTGCCTCACCCAAAAAAAAGGAGGAGGAAGAGGAGTGATAACTGTTAACAGAGCATATGAATAGGTCAAAAAGCTACAAAAATGCTTCTGGAACAGAAAGTGAAGAAGGGCAGAGAAGGGAAAGGGAAGAGAGCAAAGAAGCCCTTATTGAGTGCTTACTACATGCCTGACAAGCACTGTACTAAGTAACAGTAATGGATGAAACAGGATTTCTCAGAAGTACTAAGGATGATCAGTCTCTGGATGAGCGGAATCAGCAGGCTCAGGGGGAGACATCCCAACTGAACTCAGTCAATGCCATGTTAATAAAGAAGCATCAAAATGAGCTGTGGAACATATCATTGCAGCTTGCCAAAATTGAGCACCTATTGAATACCTAATAAGACATGGTCTTATTATGGACTGGAAATATACATCATAACAAACCCCCAAATGGCCTTCAGAATCCAATAAATAAACTCTGCTGGAACCAGGGCATGGTAACAGAGCTCTTGCCCACAGTCATTTGGTTATGACATTGATCTAAAATATATATGTGTATGTATGTATGTATGTTTGTATGTATGTATATGTGTGTGTGTGTGTGTGTGTGTGTGTGTGTGTGTGTGTATATACATACATACACTCTTAATATTTGTCACCATAATAAAAACTCATTATCTCCAAGCTACCCGCATTGAAAAACTTAAAGGAGACTAAAACGATGCGGGAACAGGTTGATATTCATCTCACTGCTGTTGTTCTCTTGCTACTAAACACATACCACTGATGCTCTGGGTGATCTTGCTTCTCTTGCCTTTGTTTAGCTACAAAACACAGTTATTTTATCCGTCTACAATTGTCCATAGGGCATAAAATATAAAAGAATTCTTGTAGGAGAGCAGCTTCTCCCAAGACCATTTCTATCTGAACTCCATTGGAAAGATGAGAAAAACTTTTAACATGATGACTATGATGATGAAAGTACAACAAATCCAGTTATGTATAGTGATAGGCCTTTTCTGTTCATTAAAGAAGAGAAACCTGCTTGTTCCAAGGGATGTCTGCAGATTTCTGACTTATATGATATTGAATCTGGGGATAGCAATCCTCTCCCTCCTTTTTGGTGAGGAAAAGTTAACCTTCCTCTAGTTCCCATAGGGAGAAGGGCCTTCCTGGTCTTTTGTTAATGTCATACAAGTTTTTGTTTGAATGCTTTCCAAATTACTTATGACCCATTTGACAGTTCTTGAAATGTATGTCAAAACAGGCTTTGCATGGGTATTAATTGCTTTAAGCATATCCTTCTGATTAAGTTTTGACTTAAAGATATCCAAATTTAGCTACAGCACATATATGCTTTTTTGTAAAAGTTCCACTTTATTTTCCATTCTAGATGCTCTCCCTCCCCCATCCATTGAGAAAACAAGAAACACAAAACCTGTTACATATGACAAATTCCTGCAGCTAACACATATTCTTTACATAGTAAGCCGCTGCTTCCTACTTGTTAGCTTTCTGATTGATATGTTTGGCCTGGAGGAGACCAAGGTATTTGTAAATTTTGCCTTTGTCTATTGGTTCAACCAGAAAGCTTGTAGTCTCTCTCTTTCCAAGGCATAGTTTAAGCATTGCTTGTATTGAATTCAAATGAGATTTTGATGTCACTTGAGAAAAATTTCATAAGATGAAGCTGTTTAATGTGTTTACGATTCCTGGTGCATTGACATAGCTGGATGTCATCCAGCATGTAACCCAGGTGTTTAATAAGGTGTTTGGGTTCAACTTCCTTTCCTTTGGAAGCCATTCTTAGTCCTATTTTAGAGAGAGAATGATGGATTTAAGCTTAGACGTGATCATAATGGACTTCAATAATCTCCCTGAAGAATATTATTTTTGATTCAAAGTGTTCTTGACATTAATGTGCTGATGATGTGTTTTAAATGGTTTTGCATGAGGACATCAAATACTCCAGCATGCTCATGATATTTGAGTCTGTTATACAGAGTTGCAGAGTATGTAGATAGAGCATGAGTGAAGAACTGATTCAAAGAGGATGTGACAATCAGGAAAAACACTCTAGAAGTTCTGATTTTCAGGCAGCCTCTTCAGTAATTACTGAATCGCTAATACATTGCTATCTATACGCTGGGACTTTTTGGCACGCTTCTTTTGCTCCTCAGCAGGGTGTGTGTGTGTGTGTGTGTGTGTGTGTGTGTGTGTGTGAAAGAGAGAGAGAGAGGTGGAGGGAGGGAGTGGGAAAGAGAGAGAGGGAGAGGGAGAGAGAAACAGGGAGAAGGAGAGAGAGGGAGGAAGGGAGTGAGGAATGGAGGGAGAGAGAGGGAGAATTAGTGATATGTTTGCTCTGTATGGTGCGTGCATTACTCTTTTGGTAGCAGATATGTGATGCTTTCTGTAATGAAAGGTGGGATCAGTCTTATGTCTGAGAGGAAGTAGGTAAAGTGCTAATGTATCTAATGAGTACCTAAAGTACCTAATAGGGCAGCTAGATGGCTCAGTGAATAGAGCACTGGGCTTGGATTCAGGAAGACTCGTCTTCATGAGTTTAAACCCAACCTCAGACCCTTCTAGCAAATTACTTAACCCTATTTGTCTCAATTTCCTCATCTGTAAAATGAGTTGGAGAAGGACATTCTAACCTATCCCAGTATCTTTGCCAAGAAAACTCCAAATGGGCTCACCAAAAGTTGGGCAAGACTGAAAAACAACTGAACTGAAAAGTCAATGAGATCCAATAAGGTGATAGGCTTTGTCAGTAATTCATGCACCACTGGGAAGCATTTGAGCTAATTACCCAGCCCCACTGCCTTCCACTCTTACTGAGAGGCTAGTATTTCAGTCACCACCCTTGATGTAATAATCTGTCATTTACTACATTAATGGCATGCCAGTTTGGGATTTCTTATTCATTCCAGCTTCTGTTCTCATTGCATCAGGCTTCTTGAGACCATAGAGAAAACCAGAATTGTTCCATGTCCTCCTTTTTTCAGGGGTTCTCTCTTCCTGCTGATTGCTTTTCTTAGCAAGCCTCTTTATTTGACTGTTGGGTTGACCTTTGATTGATGTTCATTTAGCTTTGATGCCTCTATCACTTCACCCTTTTGACTTCCATTTAATTATTAATTAGGTAGAATCTAGAAATTTTAGTAAACTTTTCTTTTCTGGATCCTATTTTGCGTGTTTCATTTTTGTCACATTGAATTAACCACTGATTGACAACTGATCCTTCTACTGTATGTAACAACTAGATGGTGCCCTAATCTTCCGTGCCTTTCTCCAAATCTTCAGCCACTCTCTCAAGTTCCTCCTGTGATGGTAGTGGTGGACAGTGGCCCTTGGGTGTCTGTTCCTTGCCAGTACCACTTTTCCTCCTATAGTTTTTACTGTGGCATTGACCTTGGTATGTATTACTGTGACTACCTTCTGAAAGGGTTTTTGTGTTACTTCAGCTATTGCGAAAGAATGCTTTCATTCACAATGGTCAAATAAAATGCTGGCTGTTTCTGAATTCCTCTGTTTTGGTATAATTGTTCTGCTAGCTGAAACTCCAAAAGACCTTGAAATTCCAGTCCTTATATACTCATTTCCTTTTCAAAATCACTTGAAATGTCAGAACTGTTTCTGTCATCCATTTCATTATTTGGTGTAATTTCTGAAGTTTCCATTAAGTAAAGATTTTCAGTGACCTCAGGTTCTTCAATTTTCCCTCTTCAGAGTTAGCATCTTCTCAATTTCATCTCCTGTTGTATCTAATCTAGGCTCAGAGATGGAGTTCTTTCTTCAAATTGCCCCACCGTGGTCCATAGAACATTGTTGTATGCCTTAGAATGGAGGGAAATCTCAACACAGCAAATGCAGACCTGGAAATATCCTTGAGATCTCAGCCAATTGACTGTGCTGGAAACAGGCCATTATCACTGACAAAACAGGTGCACCCAACCACCCAGATATAACCCTGATCCATGAAACTCAAGAACAATGTTTTCAATAGAAGTCACCCTATACAATTCCCATAATCTCCTAGCTACATGCAAGGAAAACTTTCAAAATACTCCCTACCTCCCCCAAAGTGTGTGGGACCACCCTGAGGTCTGTATCATCCAGTTGTCCCGTGCGCTTCCAGAGTTGTGCCAAGGATACTTGCAGTGATCCGACAAAAGATGAGCTTACATTCTAAGGCTTTTTATGCAGCCACAGAAGGCAATTCATTTATCCACCCATGCACTCATCCCTTGAACATGAAATTGAAAAGGATAACAACAGTGTAGTGACTTATCCCAGAACTGCTTCTATCTGAACTCCATTGAACAAGATGAAGTGATTTTTTCTATTTTAATAATAACTAGCATTTCTGTGAAGGCTGAAATTTTGCATGCACTAACTTATTTGATATATGGATAGACCGACCCTGCCAGGTAGTTATTATGAATATTATCACCCCCATTTTACATATAGAGAAACAGGATCTATGATTTGCTCACAAAGAGAATGGATATTATATTAGTAGGAAATGTCTGAAATAAAATGATGATGGGAAAGGAAATGAAGTAATGGAGTAGGATTGAAGGAAATACTCCATGCTTGAAGTTGGAACATAAATACCAAGTTTCCCAATGATCTGCTTTAGTACAGAATTACACAAAGAGTCATCACAAAGCAATGGAAAGAATATTGTACATGGAGATAGAGAACCAGTGTTCCAATCTCGAAACTGACATTTATTCCCTCTGTGACCTTGGACAAGTCACTACCCTTTTCTAGGTCTCCTTTTCCTCAAGTGTAAATGGAGGAATTTGTGCTAGATGACCTCCAGTTCTAAGTCTTTAACCATATAATATCAATGTTTCTCACTTACATTAGAATTTTGAAGTCTAATAAAATGAGTTCAGCTAAACGACTAGCCATCCCTTTCTGCAAGATTCTGTTGTTGTTTCAGTTGTGTCGGACTCTCTGTGACCCCATTTGGGGTTTTCTTGGCAAAGACACTAGAGTGGTTTGCCATGTCCTTCCCATTTGACAGATGAGGAACTCACACAGCTAGTAAGTGTCTGGGTATGGATTTGACACCAGGTCTTCCTGACTCCAGGCCCAGTGCTCTAGCCACTGCCCCACCTAACTGCCTGTCTACAATATACTAACATCTATTTCCTGAGTATTTTGAACCCTTAGAACAAATATTTATTCATTTAGTCATTTGGCCATTCAGACAGTGTATAATGATTGCCTGCTGTGTAAGGGACTGTGTAATTCTCTGAGTAAGAATCAAAGAAGACACTGATGATCCCCTAGCTTTATGGAGTTCATAGGAAGGGGCAAAGGCATGAACACACACACAATTATGACACAAGGCAACATGTGAACATACTGAATGACAAGTACCAAGTGCTATGCGAATCCAGAGGTAGGAGACATTTTATCCATCAAAGGGGATCAAGGAAGGCTTACAGAAGGGGAGATGTTGGAGTTGAGCCTTGAAGAAAGGGTACAAATTGGACAAGTGGGGTCGAAAGTGGAAATGCCTTCATGGCAAACGGTGGGAACAAAAGCACGTGTTGTGGAAGAAGGCTGAGGCATGTTGAGAGGAATCGTGAGCATATACTGCTATCCTTTCTTCTACAATATTGTTACCATTAAGGGAAAGTAAATGCACTCATGTTTGACAGTGCCAGCACACTGAGAAAATGGGATCATTTGGTGAAGAATTCAGAGTTCAGGGAGGTGCTCTGCCCATGCACAGTGGCCAACTCATGCTCTGCACACATCAATAGCACAGTCTAAGCTCCAACCTTTATGGGGCCTAACTACACTTTCCCTAGAAATAATTTCTTGGTCCATTTACTTTGGTCACTGCTAAGAGGAAGGCAACCATGATGGAAAATGACCTACAGATCATGGCAAATGAAAATGGCTAAAGAACCTGGGATGTTTACTTTAGAGAAGAGGAAGAGCACAAGAGATAACCTCAAGGATTCAAAAGGCTCTTGTGCAGAAGCCTCTGTCTGGGAGCAGAAGGTGAAAGTTTCAGGCAGCCAGATTTCAGCTCAGTGTAAGGAAGAATGTCTTGGTGACCAGGACTGGCCAAAAGCTGCCTTGGGAGGAAGCAGGCTCCTCCCCACTGGAGGTGTTCAAGCAAAGCCTGGATGACCATTGATTGGAGATGTTGGGGAGGGCAGGTATAGCTTGGCCTCAACAGCCAATTTGCACACTATAGCCCCACAAATTTCCAACCTGGTCTCCAGAGTCCATGTAAATCAGTGGTTCTCAATCTGTGGGTCATGACCCCTTTGGGGGTCGAATGACCCTTTCACAGGGGTTGCCTAAGGCCATCAGAAAACACATATTTCCGATGGTCTGAGGAACTGAGACACTGCTCCTCTATCTGCCCACATGCAGACACACCCACATACGAGTATTAAAGGGTCATGGCATTAGAAAGGTTGAGAACCACTGCTCTAAAGAATCACTGCAGTCTCTTAATGCTATAGTAAGGGAAAAGGGTAACATTCCAATCATTTCTTCACAGCTACTCAAGTCTCCTGCCTGGCCCCTAACCTCTGTGGGAGTTTCTAGCATGGTCTCCTGCCTTGAGGGAAAGAAAATGACACCATTCCATTGGTTCCAGGTACTTAATCCCTTACCTGACCTTCCCAAGGCTATGAAAGGACTCTGTCCTAAGGTCCAAATCCTTGAGATATTGTAAACCTATCTAAATTCTCCCTTAATGATGAACAACTGTTCTCTTGCCATACCCTCCTATCCCAGTGATGCTGAACACCTGGAGAGCACCTTTCAAACTCCATCCCTATTCCCCACTGCCCAATCTCTTCTTCCCATTCCCCATAAACATGCATCCAAAGCCTCACCCCCAAACTACGCACCCCTTCCATGGTGTTCTCTGGAATATCTGCTATCTAAGCAATAAATTGGCTTTCATCTTAAATTAGCCTCCTTGGCCGACCTTTCCAACTCTGGGTGTACTTTTTACTTGTTCCTTTCAACTCTATTATCAAGGTGAGGTTGTTCCTTGCTCCCCATTACCACTTCTGGGTTGTCCCCCTACCACCATCATTCAGAAGCTTCACTTAGTCCATACCTACCACCCTACCAAAATGCTGGTTGCTATTGTCTACCAATCTCCCAGACATTCCTCTTACTACTTCAATGAGTTCATTGCCTGTATCTCAGTCTTTCTGTCCTCTTCTGTCCTCATACTAGGAGACTTTGACACCCATTTTGATACTTCCTCTAACATGAAAACCTCCCAGTTCTTCAACTTACTCATCGTTAATGACCTGCTACTCTTCTCCTTTAGCCAGTCACACACCAAGATGTTCTTGCAATCAGCCACCAGTGCACCACCTCCATGTTCATGAACTCTGAAATTCCCTTCTCTGATTGTAATCTATTGCTATCCCACTTCTCCTTCTGCTTTCCAAAACTAAACCCTGTTCTCTGCCCACAGTGTGAGTTCCAGTCCCTCTACCCCTCATTTCTCTTCTAGGCCATCACCTCAGCACTAGTTCCACTCTCCTTCTTTCCCTATCTTGACACCACAGTGAATTGTTTCAAGCCTACATTGTCATCTTCTCAAGTCCCTTCCCTCTATATCATACCACAGATCTTGTTCTGCCAAGCCTCAGCATTGTATCCCTGTCACCATCTACTGCCTTCACTCTTACTCATCACTGCTGAATGAAGGTGGAGAAAATCAGGAAGCCATGCTCATTGAGTTAAAGATGAATTTATATTATGTAACCTCAACCAGGCCCTCACTGCTACAAGGCAATCCTTTAACCTCTCTCCAATTAATTCACTGTTCTACTCACCACAGTGGTTTTTCCAAACCTTTCCATCCCTCCTCAAAATCTTTCCCCCATACCCAAGCTGTTGTCAAGACCTATAAAGTTCCTCTGTGCAACATCTCTCAAATATGTCCCCTTCTCTCCTTTGATACTGTCACCTCCCTGGTGCAAGCCCTCATCACTTCATGCCTAGACTATTGTAATAGATGCTGGGGAAGGAGGCCTGCCTGCCACAAATCTCTCCCCACTCCAATCCATCCTCCATTCAACAGTCAAAGTGATTTTCCTAAAGCGAAGGTCCAACTATGTCACCATCACTCCACCCCCACCCCTACTTAATAAACCGCAGTAGTTCCCTATTACTTCCAGCATCACATCCAAAATCTTAGGTCTACTGTTCAAAGCCTTTAATTACTTTCCCCCATCCTACCCATCTAGTTTTCTTGCAGTTTACAAACCTTCCATCCTATCCTACCCATTCTTTGTGCCTGCCCTGTGGTAGAGCATTCCAAGCTCCTGTTGGTCTGATCAGCCACAGTCGGACACATTGAATGAGTGTTCTCACGTGCTCTTGTGCTCTCTTCTCTCTGTCTCTCTCTGTTCCTCTCTCTGTCTCTCTCTCTCTCTGTCTCTGTCTGTCTCTCTGTCTCTCTGTCTTGCTCTCTGTCTTTGTCTCTCCGTTAATTAGTTCCTATTTAGCCCATATGGAGCTTGCTTGTATGTATTTGTTTGCTCATTGTTTCCAACATTAAATTGTGAACTCCTGCAGGATAGGAACTGTCTCTTACCTGTTTCTGTCCCTGGTATTTAACAGAGTGTCTAACACATAATAGGTATTTAATCCATGTTTACTGACTGACTCAGATCCTTATCTCTTTATATGCTTAGCTTAGAGGTGTGTGGTCCCTTCATCTATTGTGTCAGAGCTTAAGCCAAGTCCATAAGTGTTAAGTGTACCAGTTCTATGGGATCTCACTCCCAGGAATCAGGGAAAAGATGTATTCCAGGACCTTGAGGTCACCATCCCTCTAAAACTTGGAAGATGTTCCATGAGAAAATGAGAGTTTCTGTGGCAAAAATGAATAAATCAATGAATGGGATCACCGTGTAGCCAACCTGGTACTGAAGCCTGTCCAGCGGGGTCCTCAGATAATGAATACACAGCCCATCGTTGGACCTTTAGAAGTTAGAATGAACATGAACTCTTGGTCATTTGGGTAGCACATCTGTGTTTCAGACAAGGAGATTTGCATGCCTGAAACAAAGGGCCCTTGGTCAGGTAAGAGATGTCAGAGGGCTTGATGGATCTGGTTATGAAGGCCTTTGTAGACCAGGGGCTCCAATTGAGTAAATAACTGCAAAGACCAATGGAGGCTAAATTCTGGTGTATGATCAGATTTCAAGATGTCAGGAGCCAACCTTAAGAGTCTGTGCAAAATAAACAGGTTGGTTCCCATAGGCCCCAGCTCCTTGGCCTGGGTCATGCTCCCTGTGGCTTTTCAATCCAATTTGTCCCAAGTCTCTCCGTTCCTACTGCTTAGTAGATGATGCTGTTGTCACTTGAAATTGAGCTCATGCCTGTGTCTAGATGAGCAGAATTGATCATTTCTATGGTCACATCGACTTACTCCATTCAAACCTTCCAGGGAAAATAGAAATCCGTTTCTATCCATTTGCTATCTCTACTGATACTATCTGTCTGATTTTGCTATTTTTCTGCTTTCCCAAGACCTCAGCTGCCGGAGGCCCTTACCATGTCTGTAGCTAACTGAATTGTCTTCTTTTTCTGGTTATTTGGGCTCAATTGCCAAACATTGCTTTTCTCCCCCTCCTCTGACCCTGACTAAACTGTATCGACCTGAAAATACCCCGTCCAGGGGCCAGGAGGCAGAATGGGATTGTTAGTGAAGAAATGAAGATCTCCATCTCTTCCCTCAGGGACAAAATGATTTTCTTTGTGAAGACTTTAGAAGTGTGATTATTTCAAATTTTGTTGCTGGCTCAGGCCAGAAGCATCCCATTGTGAACCAAGCTGCCTCACCCGTGGGCAGAGGAGAAGATATCCCAGAATTTCAAACTCCTCTCAAAAGGTACATCTTGCTACCTCCAAGGTATATGAGCTCCAACTGTTGGGCATCAAGCCTAAATCTGCCTCTCTGTACCTTACACCTATGTCTTATGCTCTCTCTGGCAAAGAAGACCAAGACTAAGCCCTTTCCCACACAACAGCCCTTTGGATCCATCTCTCCCCTTCAGCCTTCTCTTTTCCTGAGCAGAAACGCCCAGTACCTTCAAAGCATCTTCACCTTCCAAAGGGGCAGCTTGTAAAGGAAGAGCTGTGGAATTGGATTCAAATCCTGACTCAGTTACTTCCTGTGGCAATCATGTCATCTCAATGAACCTATGTTTATTCATTAATAACATGAGGGGCTGGACTTGATGGTCCCTGAAATCCCTTCTAACTTGGAATCTCTGCTCCAGGATCCTGCTGTTCTAGTGTCTGGATGCTCTCCAGCTTATTCACCATTTTCCTAAAATGTGCTGACAACTGAAAATAAGAGTTCACATATAGTTGACTGAGGCACAGGAGAGAGGCCCGCTTACCTCCCTAGCTTGGAACACTCTGCTGCTTGGAACACAGCCTAAGGTCCTTTGAGCTTTTATGGCTGTAATGCCACAGTATCTGCTACTCCAGAGCTTTGTTGTTGGCTTCTGTTGTTTTCAGTCATGTCTGACTCTTCACGACCCCATTTTGGGGTTTTCTTGACAAAGATACTGGAGTAGTTTGCCATTTCCGTCTTTCCTTTTATAGACTAGGAAACTGAGGCAAACAGGGCAAAGTGACTTGCCTAGGGTCACACAGCTATTAAATATCTGAGGCTGGATTTGAACTCATAAGAGGAGTCTCCCTGGCTCCAGGCCCAGTGCTCTATCCACTGCAGCACCACCCAGCTGCCCTCATATAGAGTTTACAACCCACCAAAAGCACCAGGTCTTTTAGATGACCTGCTTTTGAGTCATGTTACCCTATCTCATATATGTTAATATCATATACTTATAATATTACTTGTTATAATACATAATATTACATTATAACATCACATTGTAATTCTATATTAGCAATATATTATAATGTGTATAATATTAGAGTTGATCTTTGAACCTGCAACCCTTTGAACCCTTTGTTACTACTTAATTACATCTTGTTAAATTTGATTGATCCTTCCAGCCATTTTGGATTTTGACTCTATCATCCAGTGTGTTACTTTTCACTGGCAGCTTTGTGTCATCTGCTCCTTTGAGAGACATATCATTTATTCCTTTATCCAGATCACTAATAAAGTGGTTTTCATTTATTACTGATTTTTAACATTCATTTTTTTTAATTGAGTTCCAAATTCTATCCCTCCATCCAATCCCTCCCCCACCAATTGAGAAGGCAAGCAATTTGTTATCAATTATATGTGTGAAATCATATAAAACATATTTCCATATTAGCCATGTTACAAAAAAGCAAGAAAAAGAAAGAAAGTGAAAAAAGTACACTCCCATTTCATCAGTTCTCTTTCTGGAGATGGAGAGCATTTTTCATCATGAATTCTTTGGAATTGTATTAAATCATTGCATTAATCCGAGTAGCTGAGCCTTTCACAGTTGGTATCATTACAATGTTGCTTTTACTGTGCACAAAGTTCTCCTGGTTCTGCTCACTTCACTTTGCATCAGTTCATATGTCTTCACAGGTTTTTCTGAAACCATCATGCTCATCATTTCTTATAGTACAATAGTGTTCCATCACAATCACATACCACTACTTTTTCAAACATTCCCCTCCTCCATTTCCAATTCTTTGCCATCAGAAAAAGAGCTGCTGTAAATATGTTTGTACGAAGAGATATTTTCCCCTTTTCTTTGATCTCTTTGGGATACAGACCTAGTCATGTTATTTTGGGTCAAAAGTATGCATAATTTTATAGTCCTTTGGGCATAGTTCCAAATTGCTCTCCAGAATGATTGGATGAGTTCAGAACTCCTCCAACAGGGCATTAGGGCCCCATTTTCCCAGATCCCCTCCAATATTTGTCTTTTTCCCTTTCTATCATATTAACCAATCTGATAGGCATGAGGTGGTATCTTAGAGTTGTTCCAGTTTGCATGTCTCTGATCAATAGTTTTTAGAGCATTTTTTTAAGTGCCTATTGATGGTTTTAATTTCTTCTTCTGAAAACTGCCTGCTTATATCCTTTGATTATTTGTCACTTGGGAAACTAATAAAAGCATTAACACATGGTCAAGTCCAGATCCCTGGGTCACTCTACTGGGGACCTCTTTCTAAATGGACCTCAAACCATTAATGTGTGTACATTGAGTCCAGTCATTTAAATGGTTCCAAAGCCACCTATCTATGGTATTGTCTAGCCCACATCTCTCCATATTTTCATAAAAGACACACGAGGGACTTTGTCCCATGCTTTGTTAACATCCAGATAAGTTCTCTCTATAATGTCTACTCTTCAGTGTTTAGATCTCCCTGTCTAGTAACCTTGTCAAGCCATGGCATTGAGAGTAGTTGCAGGGCCTGTTCTTTAGGCACCACATAACCACTGCTTCTTTGTCTTAATTGTCACTCCACTGCTGTAAAATTATTTTTGTGAAGAATTGAGTTAAGGTTACTGACCTATAATTAGTGGATTGCACTCTTCCCTTTTTTAAAAAAATGAGGACATTATGGGTCCTTCTTCAGTCCTGTGGTACTTATCTCATTCTCCATTATTTCAGATATCACTAGTCATAATTCCACAGCCATTGCATCTGCCTATTGTTCCAGGACCCAGTGGAGTCCTGGTGACTTGAACTCATCAAGGGCAGATAGGAGTATTCTTACTATCTTCCCCCTTTTCTCTGACATCAGCTCCCTCTTAGCAGCACTCTCTGGTTTTTCTTTTTTTTTTTTTTTATTAAATTCTTTATTAAATTTTTTTGAGTTACATCTTTTCTCCCCGTCTTTCCCCCGCCCACCACCCCAAAACAGCCATCCCAGTATTTCCCCCCTCCCCCAGTCTA